>OX421228.1:11033762-11653226 GCA_949125135.1 Alcis repandata | reverse complement strand
AAAGTGACTTGCAGATTGCAATGTGGTTATATCTATTTAAGTAGCTCTATTATTGAAGTAACCTAGGTCGTAAAACATAAATTTGTAAGTGTTAGATGAAAAATTTGCGATTTTGCAAATTAATTGTGAAATCTTGATGAAATAATTCTCTTTATTATCTCTATCAAATCTTGAGTGTCTACGTACATCAAATTAAAAAAGCTTTCCAATTTCATACAATACAATCATCAGTTAAATCTAATAAATTTTACATACTACCTCTACATAGGTACATAGGTAGGTACTGTATTTCATAAACCTACCTACTATTGCAATTCAACATCACCGCCCCTCAACCTTTGTCCTAAAAAACGGAGCACTACCCGAACTTCAGACCTAATTGCTCGTCATTTCTACGCGTGTAATTTTGAACTGTATATCGTTATCATTTGACACACTTTTCGTCCGATAACAAAATGGCATGTGATTTGTAGTTGTGTTGCAATGATTCAACGTAGAGGCCGTCAACATTCCGTTTAGGCTGGGACGCTCAATGTTATGCCAAAAAGTTTCTATGAGATCTGATTGAACAAATATGGCGATTAGCGGAAGACCCTGAAGGTTAAACCTCAGGGTTTGGCAAAAACCCCGGTTAAATACAGTACCTACTAGATGAACTATGAAGCAAGGAACTACTACTTATTATATTGGTTATTGGTGCGGTTGACACAATTGACTTCAGAGGCGGTGAATTCCCCCATACTAGCTACCAATACATTATATTGTATGTCAAAAAACTATAATATTAAAGCAGAAAATAAAATCAATTTCATGTAGATGTTGACTCATACATCAAGTGTTATACGTTGGATTTTTTTAAATAGTAGCGTAGTTGTTACTTGATGGTCAAAAAAACCAACAAGAAACTGAGTAGTGTGACTCGTTTAGTGTGATTGTGATTCCCACCTCCAAAGAAATGAGCAAGGTTAACCCAATTCCGGCGCTGTCAAAATCACGCGCAAATGCAGTGTTTGGCTACGACTACGACCATGATGCAACCATAATTTTACGTCTGACATTTTCTAGTTGTCTTTCTATCGTAAATGAGCTTAGTAGAGACACTGTTGGACATTTTTTCACAGGATTTTTCGAAAAATAACTAAACTAGCTGACCTTATCGTGATCGTCATTTCATTACAAAACGACTGAAGGGCGGATAACTACCATAGGTAGTTAATGCATGTAGTGAACTCCTCAATTTGGATTATGAAATGTGTTTGTACAATAAAAACAACGTTTCTAAAATAAGAACCAAGATATGGACCGTCTTATCAGTTTACTCAGCCTATTTTTGGATTAGGCGGCACGACATCTTTGGACAACACAACAAAATGGGCTGACCACCGAGCGACATAACATTTCTGTGGAATTTATTCTCACTTAACAAGACTCAATCCAACACGCGTTTTACAAACGATTTTCGGCCATATCGTTGATGCATGCAGGACGATAAAGAGAGTGCAAACATTATCCAAAAAGGTGAAAAGGTAAACCTAGGCTATCAATTTAGATTCTGTCTTCAAGATGATTATAGACAACCTCTCGTCTGTGGTCCATCTATAAACAACATTATGGTCGCATACTGTTAGGCGATTTGTTAGTTTGCGTTCTTTTATACTCGAAAACGATTAATTTAAATGCACTAATTAACCTTGGATATCTGTTGTCTAAAATTGAGAAATGTGCCTTCGGTGTCTAGACTGAACTGAAATAATTATCAAGCCATCTTAAGAAGACTTCTCTCTTCTCTTCTAATAAACTACTTGCTTATAAACTGGGGCAATATTTGTACTATATATGGCAACGAGCCAACGGGCCGCTTGATGGTTAGCGATCATCGTTGCCTGTATATAGCTGTAACAGCGGAAGCATGTCAAATATACGTTGCTTTTAAGACTCTATTGGCAGCTCTTTTGAAGTACCGTATAGTAATTACTATCAATAGGTTTAAATGTAGATACGTTCTTATAAATCTATATTACATAATAAACCTGCCTGCTATGCCTGTTATGGGCAAACGTGACGTTTAACATCAGGCGAGCGATTTGCTCGTTTCGTCACTTAATCACATTAAAAAAAAAAAAAAAAAAAAAAAAAAAAGTCAGTAAATAAGTCGGAAAAGTTCGTATTTTAGATTAGAATAGAATTGCACACAAACACACAACAAATTCCAAAAAACAGGGTTGTACTTGTACTACAGTGGCAAGACAGTGCCTTTGGCCGAATACTCGGTTTGTATAAGCATTTTGACGAGGCGAGACTGTCACTAGAACCATGATTTGTTTGCTCGACCGAGTATACCCATATACTGTCTCGCCACTGTACTCGTTACGTGTAATCAACCCATTAGACTAGGTAGAATATAGATAAATCCAGCTAGTGTCTATAGTTCGCAGTCTACTATCTTATAACTTAAAACACGTGAGTAATTAAGCTCTACTATTATAACAGTCTACGATAATAACGTGATACTCCAAGAACCTTGCAGTTTATGGAATTTTCCAGCTAAAAATAGACATTATTTAAATCGAAAATCATACCAAAAAAAAACAAGATAAACAAAAACAAATATACGTAATAATTTATTAAAAACAAGTTCATTCAAATTGATGTTATAGATTTAGTACTAACTATGCGGAAACATAGATCAGAACGAACGATGTAACGATGAATTTCAAGGAAAAAATCCCATCGGATCACATGTCTGATTTTATATAGATGATTATATTTTTAACCGACTTCAAAAAAGGAGGAGGTTATCAATTCGACTGTATGTTTTTTTTTTTGTTTTTTTTTTTATGTTTGTTACCTCATAACTTTTGACTGGGTGAATCGATTTTGATGATTCTTTTTTTATTAGAAAGCTGGCGCTTCCCATTTGGTCCCATTTCAATTTAGTTCTGATAATGGTATCCATGAGAAAACCATATAAGTCTTAAATTTGCATTAAGTACGTGCGCGACAAATAGATGAATAACTCAATAGCCGGTCTCTTGAAGTCGGTTTTTGTTTTGTAAAAATAATTATTTAATTTATGTGTCAATTCAAGCCTTGTCCCAACTAATATCATAAATGCGGAAGCATGTTTGTTACGATTTCACGCTTAAATTACTCAACCGATCATCATAGAATGTTGCATCCCTACACGTTGTCAGGAATAAATGTAGAAAATATAAATATACAATTTATTTCAGGCATCGTTTTACCCATACAACTACGAATTAAAAATGAGTAGTTACTCTTTATCATCACCTTTTAAAGCGTAAGTATTACCTACTTCGGGGCGCAACTAGTACCTATGTAAGGTTCATAATTATGTTATAATAACTTAGTTACCTACATAAGGCCAATTAATTGCTCTAAGTTACTAAGTACATACAAGGTTAAAAGGGCTTATAGTACTCATCATCATAGAATTCACAGACATCATCTAATATGGGACCAACCCTGAAACCGAGAAAAAAAATCAGCTATTCCATAGACAGTTAATGACTCGACAAAATGTATGTAGAGGTACTCGTATAACAGCAGATTATTTTTTTTACGATTTCCGGGTACAGGTGTACAGATTTATCCTACTAATTATTACTGACGTCAAAGTGTTTTTATGTTTGGATTTTGTTGTTTAATCACGCTAAAACGGCTGACCGGATTTGGATAATATTTGGTAAGGATGTAGCTTAAATACCCTAAATTAACATATCGGTTGTTTTTATTCTGGAAAATGCAACGGTGCCTGTAGGATAGCAGGTCAAACCGCGGGGCGTAGCTAGTATAAAATAAAGCTCTTAGTTCTAAAATAGTCTATTTTAAACTATTTGCTTACAATGTAGATAACAGATACCTAATATATAATAGGTAGGTACTTATCTTTTAAAAGCTAATAGTAGTTAAATTAACAGGTAAATAGCAAATTAATTGAGATCGTATCCTGCCTTGCTGCCTTTAATTACCGACCTTATGTAAAGTTTAACTTGTCATTTACGACTACATTTGTACTATAATACTACCTACATACTTTAATTTAATGTGTATTTTAAAATTATTGTAGTAGATAAGTCTTATATATAGGTCTTAAAACTTATTTAACTAATTTTCCTACATCTAGCGCACGTTTGACCAGCAGCCTTATCGTCCAATTCTCGAAGTTCGACGATTGAACTTGATGCGTCGTCTATGCTCTTAGAAGTTCAGATAAGCCAAATATTGTTTACATGGCATTCAGTTAGAAAAATGAAACGAAGCAATAAATATTATGAAATAAAAAGGAAAAGGTTTAAAATCAAGCAATTATCATAAATTATATTTTCGTTCTTTCTTTACGAATGAAAATGCGCCGACCGGGCCGAATTCGAACCGCGTCAGGGGCATTCGGTGTGAACCACAGATTAAGTAATAGTACAAACCACAAGCCTTTACTTAATATCTACAGAATAGTACCTAGATAACATTATATACTAGATGTAGAATGATTAGATGCTAAGAGTACGTTCACCTAGTCAAAGTTTGCAACACAGTGTCGTGGTCCGAAGGGCAGACAAGTCAAGGGAATTAGGTACGAATGCACGACGTTCTAAACTTTGATTGCTATGATATTATGCGTTTTGAGAGGCTGTGCCTACATCAATGGAAGTACGTATCTACTACAGGGTTATTCATAAAGGGTATGCTAAGCCGAAAAGGGCTCATAATACTCATCATTATGAACAACTTCTACTATAGGACCAACCTAGAATTCGTGAAAAAAATCAGCTGTTCCATACATTTTGTTGAGTGTCATTGACATTTTTCTATGGGACAGCTGTTTTTTTTTTGCGAATTTCGGGTTGGTCCCATAGTCAAAGTTGTTCATAATGATGAGTACTATGAGCCCGTTGTCTTAGCATACCCTTTATGAATAACCCTGTATAGTGGAGTTGCGTTAGTAATTGTATGACCGAAGGCAAAGGTATACCTGTGGGAAAATGGCGGTGCGAGTTACAACAGACTGGCTGACACTACTGAACGTCTAGTATTGAACTTTAGAAGTTTGAATACGAATATTGACAAAGGATCTAATAGCTAAGATATAGTATTTAATCTGGTCTCTTTAATCCCTATTTTTAACCGACTTCAAAAAAGGAGGAGGTTATCAATTCGACTGTATGTTTTTTTTTTTTTTAATGTTTGTTACCTCATAACTTTTGACTGGGTGAATCGATTTTGAAGATTCTTTTTTTATTAGAAAGCTGACGCTTCCGATTTGGTCCCATTTCAATTTAGTTGGACTAAATTGAAGAGAGATGAGAAAACTATAGGTATAAGTCTTAAATTTGCATTAAGTACGCGCGCGACAAATAGATGAATAACTCAATAGTTGGTCTTTAGAAGCCGGTTTTTGTTTTTTGTTTTGTAAAAATAATGTTCTTGTTATTGTATCAAAATCTATCCATGCTCCATGAAGAAACCTATCTCACGGTTTACTGGATATAACTTCGCTGCGAAACCGTAGCGGTAAAAATGCTGTTAATTTAAAGGCGAACCCTAAATTCACATGATACGAGTAAATTTTGAGTGACGGTGGAACAACTAAAATTCTGCCGTATAAATCATTTTATAGAGTTATTTCGGTGTTAAGATTTCAAAAAGTAAAATATTAAATTCTGCCGGTAAAGTCCGTTTTAACAACCGCATGCCTTGCAATCACATGCCTTTATTCTAGTCTAGCTTAAAGTAATTTTGCTACCGCAAACCGCAACAATGGGAAAGCGGAAAAGCGGTCGCGGATCAGGCAGTGTCGACTTTCCAGGCCACTGTTATGTCGTACCGATGAGTTTGAAGCACCACAGTATAAGCAGTATGGGCGTTTTATCAAAAAATTGGCAATGTATCAAGCTTAGCGAAGCAGCGATTAATTTAGATACAAAAAAAATGTGCGTTTTCAAAAATTGGGTATGTAAGTAAAACCGTGTTTTTATTTATTCCTATCGTCAATGTTAAAATTTTTGTGCAACAGGTAATAAATACTTTGCATATTTTATCGGAAAGATGACGTTTATAACTCGAATTGAGTCATAAATCAAGCTAAATTATTATGAGAAACACACAAGCTAATTCGCAGTTTAGACCAGAAACTTTGTATAAGTTGCACTGCACAATTTTTGTACCGTATAATCACGGAAGACTTGGAAGTTATGACGCTGTTTTCGAGAATTTTACTAATCAATGTTTGGATAAAATTTGGTATGGAGGTAGCTTGGCTAGCTAGTTAAACATAATAATATGTTTAGACTACCTACTTTTTATCCCGGAAAATATGGTTAAAACCGCGGGACGCAGCGCAGTTAATGGTTCCATGAAGATTTATTTCGGTTTCGTTTCGTCCGTTTAGGTTTAAAACCCAGCTAAATCTTTTATTTTTAATTGGGTAATATGAAACTGACAAAAGCCCTTACTGCTAGTTTCCCGTCTTCATGGAACGCAGTACACATTACGCATTCAACGCGCCGCGATGGCGTCCACTTGCGGATAGGAAATCACCTATTATGCACCACTTATGGGAAAGAGAACATGTGTCGCCAACAACAGCACAGCTTGGCTGATTAGCCGATATCTTCGAAATACAATATAGTTTCAAATCCCGACTCGTACGAATGGGTTCTCTGGAACTCGTGTTCGAATTTTCATACCATTGGCTTTTCGGTGCAGGAAAACATCGTCAGAAAACCTACAGACGTCTGGAGAAGAAACTCATTGGCGTATGTGAATTCAAACCGCACTTAGCTTGGCTAGTGTGGTGTGGTTGTGTGAATACGCCCTAATCACCGTTTGAGGGTAGACCTGGTATCTTAGCAGTAGATGATAGAAAGGTTGAGTTGAGGAAAGAGATAGAAATAATGCACTTACCTTGGTATTTAAAATAATAATAGTTCTTCGAACGAGCTCTTTTCCTTGTGGAAACGAATTTTTTCCCAGAAATCAAATTTAGGTAGATCGATTTTTTACGATTACAAATATTAATAAACTAGGTAACTAAAGTAATAGTAAACTCGTAGAAAAAAGGCTTATTTATCTTTACATAGAATAGTCTAGATAATTTTGAATTTTTAAAATGAAATAACATTAAAAATGTGTTCACTTATATTGTCGCTCGAAATAGGTTTTTAATGGGTCATCAAGATTAAATATGTTTTTATTTAAATTTTAATTGAGGACTCGCTTACTTATCTACTTAATATTGACGCTTTAGATCGGTTTACGTATTATTCACAGACCTACTATACTTTTAAATAGGTTACGCATTCATAAATTTCATATTAATATCCCTATGCCATTTTCAATTTAACCGGCTTTTGTATTTGAAAATAATACATTATTTATATCCTTCGTCTAACAAACAGGTTAAGCAAGTAAATACGCATATTAAACGAAAATATAGAGACAAAATCGAACAAACGTCAGTCTTAAAAAATCTAAATATTTAAAAAATATAATAAGTATATATTTCAAGAACTGCTTGATAAAGTGTGTAACTACTACACTTACATGCATACTTAACTAAAAAACAGTAGCCCTCCTTTTTAGGCGGTCGGGTAAAACAAAAATACGAATCGCTATAAATAAGCCTCGCGTCTAATAGAATTCCTCAAAAACCATAAACAAAACCCTTACCTACCTTAACGTTCATTCCATGTGCAGTTCAACCTATTTTGAATACCGAACAATTACAAACTCCTTAGAATAACACAACTTGAGTAAAAACACTGGCTGAAAATATAACTTTACAGGAAAAAAACAAAAGAGTTAAATCGCGTTTGAATGTGGAACACGATAGGATGTTTATTTTGAACGAAATGGCGCATGCGTGGTGCGCTCGCCAGGCCGCGAAGGGAACTAGCTGAGCGTCTAAACGTAAGTTTCATTGAACCTATTACAAACCAAACCCTGACTAACTCGTAGTTACATTCTTCACATCATCCTTAACAATAATGTACAAGATCCTACATACATCGTTAGATTACTCTTTCATACAAATTTTCAACATAATTTTTTTTACAAAATTGTCGGAAAACAAAATATGAAGAAAAAAATAAAAAAAATCTTTAAAAGTTTAAGTACGACTTTCTTTTTCAAATTTTCTTTCATGTATGTATTTTTAATATCTGTATTTTTAGAAAATTTTATACATTTCTATCTTAATCAAATGCTACTGCTACCTGCTACCCTACCCAATAATGATGTTTTGTCGATAATTTTTTCCATTTTCCCACACTTCTATGGGATCAAAATATCCCTTTGTTCAATGATTCAATCTAAGGTCTTTGTCTCGGCCTATTCCACGCGGAAATTGAATATAGACGAGATGTTTTTACTCTCACTTTTCATAGATTCTTACTTTTCATAGATTCGCACTTTTCGCTTTCTTGGCATAATAAATAGACAACCTGTACGTACCTACTTAAATTATAAGTAGGTAGTTATTGTATAACTTTCAGATCAATTTGTACCTGATCTGAGGTATAACTATAGATGACCCAATGAACTAACAAAATGTTTTCACTACATATAATACATACATACATACACTACATACACATTACACACCTTTTAGTATTATAACACCTTTGTGTGACACGTAAAAATAGTATTTAGTCATTTACAGAATCCAGTACCTTTCCAAAACGCTTTATTTAGACCAAGGCCAAGCCAAGAAAATACTAACTTGCTATTTATAGATAACTAGCATAAAATCGATTGGTTGTATTTTTATCACGAAATTTTTATACATCTAATATATTTATATGAACCTCTAGGTAGGTATACCTGCATAAGCATATTACGTATTGTGACAAATTGTTTTATTGTTTCGTTAGAAAAAGTATTTTAGAGTTAAACATCAGAAATGATTTGAAAAAATAGCCCAAAACTAATAAACAAAATTTAATAGATACATACGTTTAACCAACTGGCTTGCATATGCAAAGCTACTCTCGAAAACCAGTTCGGAGACATTGACCTATAATAATTTAATTTTATTCGTCTATAAGGCATTTCTATAGGCAGAGACAAACAATAGAGTAGATTTGGTAGAGTCGGTTGCGTGGGTAACGTGAGTAGAGTAGGTAGTGTAGGTAGAGTAGGTAGTTTATTTTTAAACACTCCTCTTCAAGGAGTATGACCACAGCTTAACTGAGAGGATGTGGTCTAGTATAATTAAGTCGCCGGAAATTTTACTATGGAAACTAACGTGGTTTTCACACATTTTTGTTATAATTAAAACACGGGAATACTCACGTCAAAATTAAGTCGTCTACTACGACTAGTTTCGGTCACATTCGGTGACCTTCATCAGGTGAGTTTACAAACGTGACGCGCTCGCGGTTGCGTCTCGCTTGGCACAACGGTACTTTACTTACCTACTGTTAAGTAACTACTGGTAAGTAAAGTACTTACACATGTAAAAATGGTAGACGAGACTACATATATTTTGTGGGATTTAATTAGGAAATTGTAATTTCAATTCATTGTAAAAATAAACATTAACATAGGTACTAGCCTAACTAAGCCCTTCTTCTAATGGAAGTGCTACGTACGCGTCATACTTAAGTATTTGAATCAGTAGTTATTCTTTCAAGTAGGCGCTCAAAATAAGATAATCTAAACTAATTCCCTGTCAATATCCCAGTGTGGAATGTTTTGCCTTATGTTCCTTGATAGATGTAATCTGAGTGAGTTTAATAAGTTGAAAGTGAATCGGTTTCTTCTACGTGTTCCCTCGGAGACCACATCGTTACTTATCACTTGGCAAGATGGCGGGCAAAAGAAAAGTTTTTCAATGAATAAAAGCACCATCTGGTTTCACTTTCTTTGAACTAAAAATATAGCTAATACTCGTAATAGTCCAAACTATACAGGGTAGTAAGGAAAAGATATGCTAAGCCGAATAGGACTCGTAGTACCTACTTAAAATTATAAACAACTTTTACTATATGGGACCAATTCTCCTCAAATCGTGAAATAAAATCAGTTGTTCCATAGAAAAAAATAAATGACAATTGACTAAATGTATGGAACAGCTGATTCTTTTTCGTGATTTCGGGGTTGCTCCCGTAGTAAAAGTTGTTTATGATTATAAATACTACGAGCTATTTGCGTTTTAAGTTTTTTTTTTTTTAGCTATTTTACATACACTTTTCTTATGACCCTCAATAGATATTAATAACCTTACAGAGCCATACAGTACAATAATATTAAACATGCGTACTCACATCATGCAATATAAAATTTAGCGTTTACCTTCCTATAATAATAGGTCGTATAAATATAATAACATACGCAACATTTTATAAAGGTAATAATAATTGTGTATACAAAGTAATTGCACTAAGTCACACCACAATACAAAGTGGTCTAATTAACAATGGCTAACCCCATACATCATACCCGTGGATAACACGGGCCAAGTAATGTGTACTGTTGTGCAACAGCCAAAGTTGGCCAAGGTCTGCCGACTGATAGTTAGCTCCATTAGCTAGCTATCACAAACGGGTATACAGAGTGTCCGGTAGGAAATTACCTGATAATCCGGCAGGTGATTCTTATTCATTTTCTAGCTGCGTACTTGGTTGCGCCCGCTATCTTACAGGAACCATTGGATAACTAAGTAGTTTATAATAATTATGGTTATTTAGGGTATAAGCTATTACCGTACCACATCTAAATCCGTTCAGCTATTATTGTTTTTTTAACAAAATAATTGTTTTATTTTATTTTAATTACTGAAACTATGAAATATGATTACCTAACTGAAATTCACTGAAAACTAGAAAAATATTAATTGGAATTTATTTTGTTACTTCATACTCCATGGGATTAATTTATTACTATTTCGAAATTACAATAAACACGGAAAATAAATCTGTATATTTATTTTATCGCGAATAATGTCCACGTTTGACCAGCAACTCGCTCGCTCGTTAGATATTTCAAAATCGGACAAGAAATTGCAAATTTCAATTCCTGAATAGTCTTCGGATAGATTGAATCTTAAGAGCATTTGCAAATATGTATATTAATACAAAAGCTCATAGGCAAAGACTCACTTGTTCGGACTAAGCTCCAGAGTCTCGTGCATCGCCGCAGGGTTGGTAGTCTGTCGGTATTCTATCGGATACATTTCGGGGAGTGTGCGTCAGACCTGCATGGCATGCCCTTATTCCCTCTAGCCCTTTCTATTATCGGACCACAAAGGGCACAAAAAAGCGACATCGTTATATGGTAGATATACCAAAAACTCGTACGAAACGCTTTGATTCCACTTTTATTGTGCGCACTGCCAGAGTGTGGAATACTTTGCCCGAGTGGGTCTTTCCCGATAGATATAATTTGGGTGTCTTCAAGTCGCGAGTGAATCGGTTCCTTCTAGGCAAGCGTGCTCCATCGTAGACCGCATCATTGCTTACCATCAGGCGAGATGGCGGTCAAACGCAAGCCTATAACTGTATAAAAAAAAAAAAAAAAAAAAAAAAAAAAATTACTGCACACTTTGTATAAGCAGATGTTAGGAATCTATTTATACACAGGTAAAACAAATTATCTTAATCTTTAAAGGTTATGTTCCAATAATAACATTTTTATTTTCATCATCATCATCATCAGCCCGTTATCGCCCACTGCTGAGCATAGGCCTCTCTTCTTGTACCTACGCCACTCATCCCGGTCCTGTTTTTTTTTTTTTTTTTTTTTTATGTAATTGATTGACGAGACGAGCAAATCGCTCGCCTGATGTTAAACGTCACGGTTGCCCAAAACAGGTCTGCGCCGCCCTGAATTTTGAACTCGCAAAATTCAAGACCCTGCGCGGCACAGCATTGCGCTCGTCACCCTGAGATTTAAGTTGTTTAATCTCCCATTTGCCCTGTAATTTCACTGGTAACAATGCCCTTCCAACCGGAACACAGTAATGTTTGCACATTACTGCTTGGCGGTGGAATAACTGGCAAAGGTGTGGTACTTCCCCAGGCGGGCTCTGCAAAAGAGCCCTACCACTACAAACCTGTTGATTGCGGAATATTGTTAAAGACACTATAAAAGTGAAATTGTTTACGTGGGTTAGGAGCTTTCGTATGTTTAGTTTAGGGTATGTAACTACCTACTTACTTAAACTATAAGTATATTTCTATATTAGATACTTAGATATGGCTTAGTGAGCCTCAAATCAGATCGAGACCGCTCTAAGCAATAAGGCCGGGAGGTGTTGTAGGTACCTATAATTTTGCTAGTAGGTAATTTTAGGTTTGTACCATTAAATAATAATCATGAGCACAAATTACCTGATAAAATAAGCTAAAAACAAAAATATCAAAAATCATGGTCATCAATCAAATTGTGGTTTTATTGTTTGAGAACAATTAGCAAACGACTGTTTTAAATGTCAAAACGATTTTATATTTTGATATCATCGAATATAAGAAAAAGTACGAAGACCTGCTGTTGTAGTGGTAGGTAGGGGGGCAATCTACCATTAACTGGTTACTTTATCAATAAAACAATAGAAGAACATCATAAAAAGAAAGATTAACTACGAGTAACGACGTTAATTAATGACATGGAAATAAAACAAAAAGCTTAACACAAACTTTAATCCAAGACAAACATGCACTGTAGACATAGGTGATGGTGTTTGGATTACTTTAGCGTTATGTTGGTCTTGTCTATCAATGATTAATGGAATCAGAAAAGCAAGCAACGCCTACAGACAGACTAGAAAAAAACTTGGCTTTCTCTTTCTCGATGCCTCGCCATCGCCTACCAGTAACATACTGTCCATCAGACATGTTGGTGTTATTGTTACTCGTGTCCTCACCTATATGCGGAAATTGCCTAAAAATACCTGTATTCCAACTCTCTGATTACGATTTTGAGCTGTCATTGTCATGCATAGCAAATATAACGCGCCAATACCTTGCAGAATCCAAATGCATAGTATACACAAAGCACATGGATTCTGGAACCGACGTCTTGCTGAAGAATCTCCACTCGATGGATATTATCACCTTCAACAAAAGAGGGAAAGCAGTAAAACCTAATCCGGCTTACATGGTGGCCAGTGCAAATGTTACTGAATTCCTGGTGCATACTATTTCATACCTCATTTCGGAAACCAACTGGAATCCGTACGCCCGCTTTCTAGTCATATTTAAATCACTAAAAACAGAAGAATTGCGCCAGGTGTTCGACGTCTTCCTCCAACATCGGGTTTACAATATTGTAGTCTTGAACGGGACCAGCACAGCAGAACTGTACACTTACAACCCATTTGAGAACTTCGCTTGCGGAAGATATTACTCTAGAGTCATCTTCTACGGAAAATGCTCTGATGTGACTACTGATATTTACCCAAATAAAATTATAACAGGTCTTCGAAACTGCTTTTACAACGTCTCCGTCCCTCATTGGCCTCCTTGGGGACTCGATCCTTCAAAAATGCATGGTGATCCCATTGTTGGATTGGATCAATACATCTTTCATTTGATGAGCGAAATAGAACAGTTCAAATACAAGTTTTATTTCGATTATGACCCGGAAGCGTTTTCGACGGTGTCCGACAACTTGTCAATATCTGGTCCGATGATTCGACTGGCGGAAAACCTCACGGACGTCATGATAGGGGGCCTGATGCTGATACCTTCTCGAGCGAGTTATTTTACATTCGTCCACGGGCACGTCGACTACATGGAAGAGATCAGAGTAATCGTTAAAAAAGCTGGACAAACACCCGCCTGGAAGGATTTCTATTTGGAATTTAGTCCTACAGTTTGGATTTTATTAGTGCTAATTTTACTCCTGTATTCCGTTTTAGTAGCGATCTTACTTAAATCGAAGGACAAAGGGCGTGTCATCCTGGTGCTGTTGGACGGTCTACTGAATCACGGTTCTAAATTTCGTAGCCGGCAGTCGGTGAATCGCGTCGTCTTAGTTTGGGTGCTATTTGCGTATTTGACCAACTTATACTACACGACCTCTTTGATGAGCTTAACCACCAAGCCCAGTATGAGTTATCAAATTAGCGACGAGCAGGCCGTGATGGAGCATCGCTTGGAGCCTTGCATCAATCTGGTTATGGGGAGATACTTGCTATCGGAGCACAACCACGGTGAAATACTCAAGAACGTCGAAATCGGGACGAAAGGCTGCGTAAACCTCATAGAGAGTGTCAGAACGGTTGCCAAATCTGACCGTTTGTTCACCATCGTCCTGTATTCTATATACTACGCTGTCAGACAGCAGTTTTACGATGAGTTCGGGAAGCATACTGTGTTATCATTCACTAAACCTTACGCCAGAGTGATCTACGCTTTCTACTTCAGCAAGGGTTTCCCGATGAAGGACAAGCTTCATCATCTGGCGCTGCGGATCAGAGAGGTTGGTCTAGCGGAGAAGGGGTTGAGGGACCAGCACTACTACATGACGCTGAAGTACCGCTTTCGTTCGCCGGAGTTCACGGGCCGTTTCGCCATACCATGGTACCTTTATGCCATAGGGCTGTTTATATCTACCATCACGTTTATGGTAGAGGTAGCATCCCAAATTCCCAATACAATACAGGACAAATCACGCTTCTATAGAGATAAATAAACTTAAATGTAATTAAAAGATATCGAGAATTTTAATTGTGAACCAGTAGCTTGCCAACCGTAATAAATGAGTGACAAGTAAGTAGGTACCTAAGTTCGAAAACGCCTAGTGTAGCCCTGGTGTCAATGTTTTAAGGGCGCATCATGGCCTCTGGCACAGCTTACTGTTATCTAAGTAAATACCATTTCGTAGGTGACTTTCGATTTTTCCTCGACTAACAGGATACCTAACTCTAATTCTACCTTTAATCGTGTCAACTTGTGTTTAGAATTAAAATAAAAAGGCAATAAATATTCCTTGGCCGCGTACTGAGGGCCTCGGTACATAAAAGCCAGGTCTCATCTCCGTGCCAAGCATTCAAAACAACACTACGCTTTGTGAAGAAAACAACGACCTACTTATTAGCTGCATGCAGATTTTTCAGAGAATATTTTCGACATCGTAAGTACGTATCTATTGTCTGGCTTTTGTGTATCCAAACGTTTCAGTTCTCACAATGAGCTCGGAAATATAAACTATTTTATGATTTTAAGTAAATTTCATTTTTGTTCTTTCTTTTTGAAACGCCTTTCAGACAAGGTACAAGGCACTTACAAATATGTAGGTTTAAAAAGTATTCGGCATTTTATATCAACTTATTAAATCGTGGAGAAAATGAGAATTGTGAAGGAATGTGTGTGATGTACGTTTTCAGAATGTTAGTCTGCGCCAAAACTTCAGCCATTCGACTTATTCGAAGTAACTTTTTTTAATAAAATTATAGAGATCGCCCTTAGTAGCGATAAGACCGCCTTTTGAGCCTTTCTCTTATTTATTTTACTATGTATGTGATTTCCGCTTGTGGTGTCAATAAAGAGTTACTGTATTGTATAGATTTAATACCGTTTATCTGCCACTTTAGTGGGCCCGTCCGGGACGCCCTTGACGGGCGTAAATGGCGTACACGTTACTATCGAAAACTCGCTACATATTTTACAATAGAAGTTATGCTAGACATATACAGGCTCTGAGTGCAAATTAAATTTGTCTAAGATAAAGACCGGATAGTTTCGAACAAAAACTCACCACTGCACTCGCGTGCAAACGCTTAATGCATCAATGACTCCATTAAGGTAAGCCCTCGTAACAAACTAGAATCGTTTACTAGTTGCTCTCCGTAGCTTGACCTGCTCGATACGAGTGTGCAACTACGATTAAGTATACACTGTTTTATGAGTACGGTAAGCCAGTGTCATAGTGTTTTAAGAGCTTGGAACTAATCATTCTGAACTTTCACTATGGGACCAACTCTGAAATCGCCAAAAACAAATCATATGTCATACAAAAATGTCAATGACACTCGTTAAAATGTATGGAACGGTGAATATTTTTTGCGATTCCATGGTTGGTCCCATACTAAAAGTTGTTCATAATGAGCCCTTTGCGACTTAGTATATTTTTTCCTCATAACCCTGTATGTACATTATGATATCTAAGTCCATTAAAAAGTCATCACAATCCTTATTTCATAAACCATTTATTAAAAAAATATACAAAACACATTATAACATCTAATACCATATTCTAACCGTCTATAATATATTTAGTTGGACCATTCTATACGATTACAAGCTAAGTACACGTCAAAAGACAAACACCGCGTTCCCTGATAAATAACATTAATCTAATTCATAAACTAATAGTAAAAGAAGTTAAATGGAAAGCGTATCGTCACTTGCCGGCCGGCGCATTTAACCTATACGCCTATAGCATCACATTTGAAAGTACTTAAAACGTTAATTAAAATTTAGTCACCTCACCATATTAAAATGTATTTACATTGTTAAAGTTTATGTACGCCTAGTACAAGAATTACGAAAAATATGTAGTAGGTACGTATTCGATAAGAAAAAAATCAAAGCCTCAAAAAATATCACATAATTATAAACGGACACTACATTCGTTTATATCTGATTTTTTTTGAGGCACTGACCCATTTTTAATACATCGTCTGTCGAATACGTATCTACAACTTATTCATCAGGTTTTTGTGCTAGCGGTACTTTTTAAGCGTAGGTACTAAGGCATTGAACTGTTTAGGCAGTTTTCGTTACTTAAATAGAATAAAATTGGTGAGTTAAATTAGATCGAAACAACGTCATTAATTCTCGAGTCAATCCAAATTAACCTCTATTACCATCAGTGCTTCATTAATTACAATGATTAACTTTGTCGTAGGTAATCATGGGCAAGCCAACAAGGCAAGACTACTAAAATTAAATAAATGAGCAATTTTACACAAATATCTTCTAGTAATTCAGGGTATTGTGTCTTGTGGCGATTGTATGAGATTGTCGAATTTGTGAATGAACTAAAGAGTGAATCTATAACATGTCAATTTCTTCACTGTATAACCACAGACTGCACTATAGATTCCACAGGACATCAAAGAGCCACATTTCGGACAAGATACAACTGCAAAAAAATCACTGTGATTGGTTCATTGCTAGGCGCGGCTAGACGTAACCAACAGCCAATCTGAACGCTTAGTTCTGGTGTCCGCGACCTTCGATTTCGTTTGTTTCGGAACAAAGTTCTCAATGCGGTATCTTTAGGAGGTACTCTATGAGCAGCAAATACAAAACTTTTCAAATTAAAAAGCAATAATATTTATGAAATTGTAATGCGATATGCCTCATCTCTATCTGGCATACAGACGTTTTTTCACATACAAAAGTATTTTTTAAATCTGTAGATGTTACAATCATTATAGAAAACTAACAATCACCCTAAATACACGTTACTCGTGTTTAAACGTTTTTTTCATAAGATTTTCAACCTGTTAGGTTGATTGATTTTTGTATATATTTTTTGTATAATCTGTGGTAACCTCAGATCTCATTTCTATATAACAATTTATATTTGAGTGAAAATAAATGGATGGATCGGTTACATATTTTAGTTATCACCTATGGACTTTTAAATATTTAATTACTTGGCTCTTTGCATGTTGGTTTAATTACTTAACATTTTTGAATTTGTTTGTCATGAAAATAATTGTAACGTGAAATTGACTGTTAATTTATCACATACTTTTGTTGAATAGGTAACTTTTATTCGTTGCAATATTTTCACACTGTAAACCAACAAAGATATATTTTGTTTTATACCTTTGTAAGCAAAGGTAAAATTAACCCTTTAAAACTTCGAAATAAGGCACTTGCAAATTACACACATTGTCATGATATAACTATAGAAGTATGTTTGAATTATTACCTAATAGTAGTATATTATATAGTATATGTTGTCAATATTTCAACGTCCATACAAAATGCCATGGGCATTTGGCAAATTTTTGGGGCTTTCCCATTGTCCACAAATTAAGTTTACGCAGATAGACCATGGGTTATTTTTTTTCTTATGGACCATCTGAGTCTTTGATAGATCGGTGATCTTTGGGAAAAACATTTACCCACCCACTTTTATTACATTTTTATTTAATTCTTTACTGGCAGGGTATTTAAGACGGTCCTTATTCGAACAGACACATTATCACATGAATTGCGTATGTATATAATTATCTAACTAGTCATAACTTGCGATCTTGTCGCAGTGAAATTTCGATAATTCCGAAGCGGTCCCGCGAAATCATTCGAAAATTCACTGTGACAAGGAATCAATAAAATAAACTTAAAACTAAAAACCTGTCTCATTTCTTTACATATTCTAAAGCGCCGTCAGGAGTTTGCTTCACTTCTATTTTCCGTTTTTAAATACAGTTATTACATTCAACCAAAGCCATTTTCAGTTGACGCTTTCTCTTTTACTCTTGTTGACGTTGCAATAAACACGACAGAGAATAAACGCTAACTGAATAAAACTGGCAGCGTCTGGTTTCGTACATTTTTCATTCCTGCGGTAAGTGCTTATGGACCCTGTATGAACTTTTTTGGACGACTTGAGCTTGGATAAACTTCGACTGCCAACGAACACTATCGAAACTACCAATGTCATTTTTACAGGACTTTTTTTGACTTAATTGCTTAGTCAAAATTTGACCAAAATTTATAAGTTAAAATATGTAGCATCAATTTTGTTCGATTTAAAACATGTCGAATAAATGTTTTTATTTTTTAATTATTTGTTTTCTTAAAAGTTTAATAAATATTCATATAATCAGTACAACGAAAAAATCCTGATTTTGCAGTTTCGAAACTGTTCGTAGGCGCAGTCGTCTTATCATACACATGTTTGTAGCCCCCGACGGCATCCACCCAGCCCCTTATCGTGTAGACTTGAGCTTCCATCTCAGGAAGAGGAAGGCGGACACACGCAGCACCACGAAGATAAGTAGAAGCGCGGCGATGTCGAGCGTGAAGTCAGCGTCCTCCATGTCCAGCTCTTCTAACGTGGTCAGTGGGTTTTTGAAGTGGCAGTATACCTGGGGGGGGGAGGGGGGAACTTAGAAACAATCTATGGAATAATACAAGTTTTTGGAATGGCAGTATGTCTGGAGGGAAAAAGGCCTTAGAACAATCTATGGATCAATACAAGGCGTTATTCAGGATTATAAGAAAAGGTTATGCCAAGCCGGAAAGGACTTGTAGTACTTATCGCTATGAACAACTTTTACTATAACATCACCAGCTGTTCCATGGAAAAATGTCAATGACACTCGACAAAATGTTTGGAACAGCTGAGAGCTGTAGAAAGGAACAGCTGAGAGCTGTAGAAAGGTGTGTTATACTTAAACAGTATAATTATGTCGATACTGATCTAGAATTTACCACGCATGTAATGTTTAGAAATGGATTTTGATATAAAAACACCTTGTATAAATATATATGGATTTACGTAGGTATTTACGCATTAAACTGTAACAACAGTACCTATACTTGGATCTAGCTTGGATCTAGCGGAAGTGATATTTACCTGGTGGCACTGCAGCTTGGGTCGGTCGAAGGAGTATGTGGCCAGCGCAGTACCCTCGAACCCGTAGCGGATGTACGAGAGATACGTTATCCAGCGTAAGTAGACCGGGATGGCGTTGAAGGAGACGAAGAACCCGGAGAACAGGAGGAACGGAACTGACATCACCGGCGCGAGGAACACGCCGTTCTAAGGAGAGAAAGGGAATAGTTAACAAAGCGTAAATAAAGTTGTGAACAATAATGTTCACAATACAGAAAATTTCTAATTTCAACACAAAAAGCCTTCTATCATAGAATATAGAATCTATTAAATAGATTATAGAAATGTCATTCCTATACATTCTCCTAGTTTTCGATGGCGTTATAGAATTGAAACTTGGCTAGGGAGGCAAGTAACTGGTTAAAAACTACCACATCTAACGGATTTTTATCTTTATCTTATGCTCTAAAAGATAATTTTCCAGGCAATTAAAATTAATTGATTTATTTTTCACTGTTTCGTAGTTTGTTTACTTCACCATTTTGAAATTGGGACAAATAAAGTCCACCATAGCAACAAAGAATTGCGATCAATAAAAATGAAAGATGGAGACGCAAAAGTTTGTGTAGTGAGGCAAGTAGGTACAAGCCTAGTACTCAAGTAATAAGATAAGTAGTCAAGCAGTCAAATAAGTAGCAAGACAAATTTTCAAGTAGCAAGACAAGCAGTCAAGTAGTAAGACAAGTAGTCAAGTAGCAAGACAAGCAGCCAAGTAGTAGGACAAGTCAAGTAATAAGACAAGTCAAGTAGTAAGACAAGTCAAGTAGTAAGAAAAGTCAAGTAGTAAGACAAGTAGTCAAGTATCAAGACAAGCAGCCAAGTAGTAGGACAAGTCAAGTAATAAGACAAGTCGAGTAGTAAGACAAGTCAAGTAGTAAGAAAAGTCAAGTAGTAAGAAAAGTCAAGTAGTAAGACAAGTAGTCAAGTAGCAAGACAAGCAGCCAAGTAGTAGGACAAGTCAAGTAATAAGACAAGTCAAGTAGTAAGACAAGTCAAGTAGTAAGAAAAGTCAAGTAGTAAGACAAGTAGTCAAGTAGCAAGACAAGCAGCCATGTAGTAGGACAAGTCAAGTAATAAGACAAGTCGAGTAGTAAGACAAGTCAAGTAGTAAGAAAAGTCAAGTAGTAAGACAAGTCAAGTAGTAAGAAAAGTCAAGTAGTCAAGTAGCAAGACAATCAGTCAAGAAGTAAGACAAGTTGCATAGTAAGACGCGTCGCTAGGCGCGAGCGCCGCCGCGGACCTGCACGTTCATGGCGGCCCCGACGACGAGCCCCACGCTCTGCGCCACGAACGAGATGAGCAGGCACGAGGACAGGAACATGGCGAACCGGGACCACACCGGCGGCTGTGACGTCAGCAGGTACACTATCACCACGTAGATCACGCAGAATATCGCCTGGGAAAACACAACATTTCATTAACACTTCGTTTTCTTACTCCAATGAGAGCCAGCGGGCCTAGACGACCGACATTCGCTTCGCAGCGATTCTTTTTCTTCAATCGCTATCGCTCTAGTTCGTTAACAGTGAACTAGAGCGTAACACGTGACAGTTCGATAGCTAATGTCAGTCCCGTACATTTTGGATTTTTCTATTAGCGTTATTGCTACTGGAATATCACTTTGTCTAGGCCCGCAGGACGCGCTAAAAAACTAGTCTATATTTACTCAATTCTGATTATCTTACAGGGTTATAAGGAAACGGTATGCTAAACCATGGCCTGATTTTACTCATTATAATGGAAACCTTTAACAATGGAATCCATCTTGAAATCCCAAAAATCAGCTGTTACATACATTTTGTCAAAAAACATAACTTTTCGTATGAAACCAAAAATAAATAACGAAATAGTAAACTTACTTGGAACGGTATATCGGAGACAGTGATGGCGAGATAGTAGGAGCGCAGCGAGTACCATCTGTTGAAGTGTTCTTTCACTAGCACTGGCATTTCGAGCGGAACTGAAACAGGACACATTTTCGTTATGGTTTTATTGTTATTTCATACAGTTTATATCTGGTGTAAGATTCACAGCGAGTCACACTCAAGTAACAGTGTTAATCGTTGAGAAAGAAATCCCAACGAGAGACACTGTGATTGGAAGCCACCGATCCCTCCGGCAACAAACAATATGGGTCTTACTTTTAAGCATTGCTAAAAGTTAAGCGAAATTAGTAGGTACGGCATGCATCGTTTTTATATTGTGCAGAAGTCAAATGACGTGCAACTTTTATAAATAAAAATGTAAATTACTTATTTTGAGCTAGTTGTCTTTACAGAGAAAGATGCAGAGGCCAATTTCTGAACTAAAAGCTTTTCAACCCGTTCAACTTAGTTGTAAATGCAGTAAAAACAGTAAGAAAATGTGAGGAGCACAGCATTTAAATGTAACATGTAAACGTAACGTGCACACTGTATTTTATTAAAATGTAACGGGGACAGTATGTCAATATAACTTGCAGTATGCAAACATAGCATTAACAAACGTGAACTCACAGCTGAGTATAGTGATGGTCATAGAGGTGTACATAAGGAACAGCATGTTGAAGAACAGGAAGCCGAGGTTGGACAGCACCTTGCTGCCGTCGTCGCCGATGTCGTAGTAGAGGGCGCCGATCAGGAAGCCGACCAGGATGTGCGCGAACAGGCGCAGGTACATCAGCGTCTGCGGACAAACCGGGGCGGGGTCTAAACTAGTACCAATAGACCAGGGTCAAAACTAGTACCAATAATTAACGTTTCACACGCACAGCTCCCCACTAGGATACCCTGTGTCAGAGATGTCATGAAACACACAGACACAAGGACAACTAACACCCAGACCCAGAGCAGATATTTAAATTCATCATTCAAACATCTGCCCGGCCGGGATTAAATCCGAGACCCCTGGCTTATAAGACGGAAATACAACCGCAGAGCCAAACAGGTCATCAACAGACCAGAGAAGTATCCCTACGATACCTAGGCTAAATTCTGACGTAAATACGTAGCGAGTATTCAATAGACAAATGTATGAAAAATGGGGCAGAACATAGAATCTATGATAGATTTTTTTAAATGTCATTCCCATTGATTGTTTTAGTTTTCTAAGGAGTTTGAGATTTTAGAATTGCAAGTTGGCTAGACCTGTATCTCAAAAGTGGGATTATTAAAAAGGCGGTGTTGTATCTTACCCAGTCCCGCCTGCTGAAAAGCAGCGTCCGTTTAAGCACGACCCAAAACTGCGTGAGTTCAGAAGTCGCGTACCGACGCGGGGAGCCCTCGCCGCCGAGCAGAGCTACTTCAGCGTTGTCTTGCTTCTCAGTCTCGTGGATTGTTACTACTAGGGGTTCGCCTAGAAAACGAATAGTTATTGTTAGGCAAAATAAATATTTTGATAAGTTGATTTTAAATACCGGCTGTAATTACATTGTCATCAGAGTTACACACATGCATCAAATTTTAGCTCAATCGGACATCGGGAAGTGGTTCAAAATTAAGTTGCAAGATTCCACTCGAACAAACATACATTGCAAGTTAAATAAAAACTTTTTAAAAAGTAGCCCGACTACGAAAAAAAAACATTTAGATGCTCAAAATCTCCTATTTTGATTTTTTGAATATGAATATATGAATGTAACCGCTACACTCCATTTTCATAACTGTACTACAGGTTTTTAACCTAACACGAGGTTCTATATTACTATTAGACCTAAATATGATTATTAAATAACTATATTAATTGGTTGATTGTACTATATACCAGATTCTCTCTCAAGTTCTTATATTTTCAGTAAATAAGTTTTAGTAGATATAATCGATACTGATAAGATGCTTTAATTAATTCAGTACTTAGGACCATTGTTTTTGTCGATGGAGTAATATTCTTTTTTTTTTTTTATTGATTAATAGGCTTGCATTTGACCGTCATCTTGCCTGATGGAAAGCAACGATACGGTCTACGATGGAGCATGCTTGCCTAGAAGAAACCGATTTACTCGCGACTTGAAGACACCTAGATTATATCTATCGGGAAACACCCACTCAGGCAGAGCGTTCCACACCCTAGCGGTTCGCACAATAAAGGTGGAATCAAAGCGTTTCGTACGAGTTTTTGGTATATCAACCATAAAACGGTGACGCTTTTTAGTGCCCTTGGTAGACCGATAGTAGAAAGGGCTAGAGGGAATTAGATCATGCAGATCAGAAGCACACTCTCCGAAATGTATCCGGTAAAAAACCGACAGACTAGCAACTTTGCGCCGATGCTCGAGAGTTTGGATTCCGTCTTGGCAGTCCTCTACTAGTGTTTTTATCGACAAGATAAGATTCTTAAAACGAAATACTCATTTATTTTGATTATTCCGTATCTAAGAAGTCTTTACTTTTTAAACAATCTTTTAGGTCAATGAACGACCCTGGACGGATGCAGGCGTCGATATGACAGTTGAAATAATTTCAGCAAAATATAAAATTTAAATTGATTAGTGACAATCGATATTAACATTTAATTTAATTATTCAATGTCATTATGACGCAAACTTATCCTCACAAAAACAAAAACATTTACAGAATATATACCGGTTTAGCAAAAAAAATCAAATCAGGTTATTTGCATATCATTCTGAAACTCGATCGAAATAATAGTAGTTTTAGGATAATTAGCTAGATTTTGAATGAAGCCTGGCAATTCTAGAGAATTATAATCAGGAAGTATTATTTATCGTGGCACTTTGACCTTTGTATATTTATCTCGCATAATATGTACTACGAGACGCACAGAATCGAGGTCTTCTGTTAATCGTACAAATAATATTCGTATGAAAGGTGAATTTTAAACATTATTTTCTGGAACGCTGTCGTAAGGTAGCGAGGTTGGCAATATTCAGGATACCTTTCGGTGAATGTACTTCAGAGCTACACAACCGTATTTTATCATCCCCTTTTCACTACAGGATAAATAGAAAAACGCCAAACTACCACCCTTTTACCCTATTGATAAAAAAAAGTTTTGGGTAGCTTACAAATAAATCCGCGTTTGACCACAAACTCGCCTGTTGATAAGCGACGATGTGGTCGAGAATCAAGCACACACCTTCAAGATACCTTCATAGCCCTAGATTTTATCTCTCAGAAAACAAAGAAACAGTAAGCTCAATCTGGGTAACTTTGACATTCTGGGTAAGATTGACAGTATTGATGTTTCATGATTTTTGTTTATATTCTTTGTTGTATTGTCAATAGTTCTAAGCTCAATGTCTAGTTGGTTCGATCTCAATTTTTACCATTTTATTTTTAAAAAAAACTGTTTTAGTCAAACGTGTTCTTATTTTCCACGTGTTTTATTTTGCGTTAAGGCTACCCAGAATCTATAAAATGTTTGCTAAAGATACCCAGAATGTTTAAAATTCAATTAATAAGCGATTTTAGTGAAAACCAAAATTACTGTCAAAGTTACCTAGATAGGGGGGGGGGGGGGGTAACTTTGTCATACCAAACTTTTGCATTTTTTTCAAATTAACTTGTATATAATGAGGGTTAGATTATTTTAGAATTCTATTCTGCACGCATTAAAACACAAATTTGCTTTTTCACATGAATCTACGACTTTTTACTAACATTGTTATAAGCAATAATGTGCCCTGAACCTGTCAAAGTTACCCAAATTGACTGTAGGCAATTTAATTATGTATTTGTCTGTACGGAATAAAAACGTAGATTTCAAAACGAACAAAACATTTCATAAATTCGTGTAACAATTTCAGCGTCATTAACACACACATACATACACTCAAAGACACACACATTGACTCGTTTACAAACTTTATACAATTGATTACCTTTAGAGATTTCATTGGCAGCATACTGCAGTATTCCATTCTGCAAGTTTCCGTTTCCGTTGGCACCATTGGAGACGTTGTCTTTGAACTTCTCCTGAGCCTGCGAGAGGTCGTTCTTGTTCCATTCCTTGGTACCGAGGGAGACCTCCATGTCTTTCTTGTTGTTGTAGTTCGGAACTGCGGTGTCGGGGAAGGGTTGGCCGTTTCTGAAAACGCAGAAAAAGATGTTTGAATAACATTCGAGTACACACGAAAAATCTCTCATCCCAAACGCATGTCTTCTCCGTTTGTGAGTAAAAAGCTTGTATACAGGTATGCTAAGCCGAAAAGAGGCCATAGTACATCATTCTGAAAAACGTGTACTATGGAACCAACCTTGATATCGGGAAAAAAACAGCTGTTCCATACTTTTTGTCGAGTGTCATTGTCTATGGAATAGCTGATGCTCCATATAGGACGTCGGTCGTGGAACAAAGTAAGTATACAACACGTACATGCAATTGGTCGGCTTCAAGCTCACTAGCCGGCCCGAAGTGCAAGCAATACACACAATAGGTTATGCTTCTTCAGGGTACTATTTTCGTGAGATGGGATACGAACCGTTAAAGGGTTACACGGAATAAACTGAACCCTAGTTTACCTGATATCGTTCTTGCCGTTGTTGATGGCCCGCACCAGCTTGCCGGTGTTGTCTCCGTACTCGCCGCACGACACCTCGATGATGAACGAGGCCGGGTTGTGGTACGAGGGGCACTGCAGGCTCAGGCTGCCCAGCCATTCCACTGCAATACAGAAAAAGATTTAGAAAATTTTGAAAAATAAAACAAGTTTTTATTGCATTGTCATCGGAGTAACACAGGTTCACCAAATTTCAGCTTAATTAGACGTCTAGAAATAGTCCTAATTTAGCTTTCAAGATTTGACGCACACAGCCATACAAGCTAACACGGAAAGTTAAATAAAAGCTTCTATTATGTTCTATCGATCAAGTGGTCGAGATAAAAGCTTGTTATTGTTATAAAAAGTTTTTGCTCTCGAGGTCCTCTGTATGCAGAACTACTTGTTATTTTAATCTGTAAAATTGTTTTTCTAGATGCGGTAAAACCTCCACAAGTCATCGGCCTTTTAACTTTGGTTCAGGCAACTTTGAGCTCTGTCAGCGGGCGATTATGTGGTATTTTATCAGAATGTATTTTACTAAATAAATGTGAAAGTTTAGATGTTTAAATGTGTAGATGTGTGTTACTCAATCACGCAGAAACGGGTTAAAAGACTTGGATGATATTTAGTATTGAGGTAGCTTATACACTGGACATACACATTTTGTCCTTCATAAAATTTAACAGTTCCTGTAGAATAACGAGCGAAACCGCGAGGCGTAGCTAGTAGAATACTAAACAATTTCTGAGCGAACTTAATAATTATCTACTAAGACAACCGCGGTGTCCTTCTTTAGCGTTAGTAACGAGTTTAGCCAGTTTTTATATTTTGCAAATGGCACAAAAAATACATAGGAGCTTAGAATATTTTATTATCTAGATAAAGCCGCTTTAAAACCGCCAAAAACTTTTTAAACAAACGATATGTAACAAATTAATATAACATTTTGTTTAAACCGAGCTTGAAACTGTTAAAATCTCACTGCCGCGCCGCTGACGCCGATCAAATCTAAATTAAGCTATTGCATAGCTTCTATCGCGGGCCTTGAGCGTGGAGACCGAATCCAGAAATTCCGTAACGAAAATAACCTAACACCCACTCCGACCGGCACAGCGGTGATACTTTTTAGTTTTGCCATCTATCGATGAATAACAGAACTTTTAATGACTTTTTGAAATATCACGCTTGTCTCTTTAGTTTAGCAACTCGCCTCTAGGTGTCGAGTGTAAGGTTTCGTTGACTTTTCGCCAATTTTATTTTATTTTGAAAATTATTGATAATAGGCTATTTGACAGTATGAACAATAAAGTGCTAAATGCTGTAATCCACATTTATTATAATTTTTTAAAGGGATTTGCAATTATCCGACTTAAATATAATGGCTATTTTATTTTAAAACCCTTGTTAAAAAGTTATTAATTTCTCAATTATGTCACGTGATACAAAACGGTCAGGATTGGCTGAATGACGTCACAACACAGTAATGAGATCTGTCATTGTTGCAGTCTTACGATTTTTGATCTGTTTATATAAGATTTTGAAATATTATCGTGAAAATTTGTGGTATTTTACAATCTTCATTGTATATTTTGGTATTCCACTCCGTCATGGATGTCAATTTTGTGAAAGCAGATAGCAGAAACTTGCCCAAAGTGGACGCAATCATGGTTGGAATGTTCTTCAAAAATAACTCCGATTTTTATTCTGCAGAGCTGAGAAATGTAAAAGCAGCAATGTAGGTAAGTATCATAAATATAACACTACGTAAGTAACCTTAATCCTGCGAAGGCGAAATAGTCTTTCTTTCAGTAGTAGTTTTTTAGGTTATAAAGAATAATGATCTAACTGACCATCATAAAATTGTATTCTAACCTCAAACAGTTTGTACCCATAAATTATGTTTCTTTATTACATTAGAGGTAAGTACTTACATCAAAGTGGTCCTCACAGAAGAAAACATTTGAATTAACCACTATATCATCAGGGCTCCTGCGAGCAAGTTGTAACCACTTTTTACGCATTTTGGCATTCTTCGGCACATAAATAAACAATTTTTCTGGAGTTTTTATTGACGTATTGGTGCAGTTTGGCACTGCACACCATTTATAACTAATTTTCTTGTCAAACAGTAGAACGAAAGCAGTACCAAAGCACTTGGGAAAGACTTGAACTATTGAAGTGTGTTTTGATTACTGTGTTGTGACGTCACGGGGGGTAATGCCACCATATTGCTCGAATTAACGTTTTAGCGGGATAAGTAAACCATTCATTTTTAAGTTTGAATTTTTAATCGGAAAACATTACAGAATTAAAAATAACTATTTTTTGTGGGTTCCTTAGACACCACTAAATAATCTGAGATGGATTACAAAACCTTGTCAAATAGCCTATTGTTACAGAAATTCATTTGAATACTTTTTCGAAAAATAGGCCTTTCAATATTTATACAAAAAAAAATATAATTGCATAAGTTGATAAAAAATGCTATGCAATAGCTTTATCGCGGCAGTCCCCGAGTGCCACACGTCTTTTTTTTTATAGCAGCGTGTTTTTGCACAGAAACTTGTTTAGCTTGATACCCAACCGAGGAAAAAACTTGTAGACCATTGGATTTTACAAAACCTAAATGTCTAATTTGTAATCATACATTTTTAGGATCAGTTAGATCACATTCCTTATTCCAATGGCGTGTTTATATCATCATCCAGTTTGTCATAGTCAAACGCCTAGCTTGTAAAAAGTAAAAACCTAATAAAAGTACGACAAATATCCACATAAAAAATATTGGTTCACTTTTCCCCCAGCTTCTAAGTATACTTGTTACTTTTAGACTTGTCTTCGAACATCTGGTTCGAAGATATACAGCTAACGTATAATATCTCTTCTTAATGATTTATTGTAAAGTAATTTGTAAACACTAACCCAGTCGTCCCGTGCTGCCTTGATACACGCACTGCCCTTCGGCCAGCGTGTATAGATGGTCGAACATCTCAAACAGCCTCGCGGACGGCTGGTGTATGGTACAGATGATGGTCCTTCCCCCTCGCGCTAGGGTCTTCAGCAGCGATATGCATTGGAAACAGGAGGAACTGTCCAACCCCGATGTGGGCTCGTCAAAGAACATTATAGGAGGGTTGTTGACGAGCTCCAAGGCTATGGAGAGACGCTTCTTTTGTCCGCCGGACAGGTTTGATGTCATGGTTTTGTGGTGCTCTGAAAGGCCAAGCGTTTCGAGGATCTCTTGGATCTGGAAAGAAAGAATCCGTACGTTAATTATGCAGTAATTGTATTGTGTAGTACTTTACTACTACCGATACCGACGTAATAGCTTTGCAGGTGTCCATAGGCGTCGGTTTGCTTACCATCAAGCGAGCCGCATGCTGGTTCACCGCTGTTTTTTATGTAAATTATCAGACCTGTTCTAAAACTTGCCAGATTATCTTACGAACACTATTTTGGCATAATGATTTTACGGCTTTTAATAACTGATACTTTATAATCATCGGTACAAAAAGTCAACTTGGTTTCCGTTAAGTTTCCGCTTTTCCTTGAGACTTTGACGTCATTTGACTCGATGTTTATGATAATTATTATCATCTTAAACTTTGAAGGCTGGTTCTATACTTGGAATAGTTTTAAATAACTACCTCAGAGATTTAAACTGTTTCTTATGTTTCCAAGACTAGATACAAATTGCTTATTATAACACAAACAAGTTGAACAAAAATGTAACCCATTTCTACGTTAAAATGCAATTGATCAAGCACAAGTAAACTAAAACGATATGATTAAAGTAGACAAAAACTATTGCAATCTAAATTGGGCATTATTCTGACAACATATAATTTAAATTTGTATGTTGGTGTATCTTACATACAACAGCAAAAAAACTGTTTTCGAAAATCGATTTGCATACAATATAATTATTGTGATTTACACCGTATTTTGTGCTATAAAGACACATATACCTATGTATAGTTACAATACAATTGAGCGGACATGCAAGTTATAACTTAACAATAATATTATGATGAATTCTTCGGGTGTCAAAGATAAACTCTGGAACTCAAGAGTCGAATAAATAATGCTCATAAAGAGGTTAATTGATCAAAACATAGTCATTATTGTAGTACGTCACTTCAAGTTGAGTTATGGATCATTGTAACGTGTAGCACAGAATACTAAGTACGTGTATTAGCTGCAGAAAAACAGAGTAATAATAACATAACAAGTTATAAGTTATGTTCTTCCTATGCTGGAAACTTTTATATTCTTAATTGCTTATTTTTAAAAAGTAATCAAACCGGTTTATGCAAAACAGATGCAATACAGCAATCTAAAGAAAAAAAGTTGTCTAACACAATGTTATTCATATACATACAGTCACACATATACAGTGAAATGTCAACAATCAACAAACTTTATGTAAATGTAGATTTATCTTTTCTTTAGCATCATTTTTCCAGTTGTCAGGGTAACTAGTCTATAATGAATGTTATTGTTCCAATTTTGTCCCTACAGACACGAAATTAGGTGGCGTTTTTATTAACTTTCTAGAGTATAAAGCAACTAGCTTAGAAGGTCGCACACAGGAGGCAAAGATTTAATTTATTTATATTTTCATATTAATTAAGTCTTTCAACAATTATGTTTTATTCAATTTGCGAGTCGCACGAGTTGGAGGTGCTCGCGGAGGACAAAAATCAGTGTAATCAAATTAAAGATGCTAAGTTCCATCCATGATACGAGCCTGGGTTGACATTTTGGCTAGGTTTTAAGAGAAGAGAACGCACAAAGCTCCCATTTTTAATAAACGTTTCACACTCATAGCTCCCCACTAGGATATCCTGTGTTGGGGATGCCACGGAACACACAAAGACAAGGACTACTAACACCCAGACCCAAAACAGATAATTAAAATTCATCATTCCAACATCTGCCCGGCCGGGAATCGAACCCTCTGGCTTATAAGGCTGATATACTACCGCTGAGCAGAACAGGTCGTCTTTGCTGGACACCAGCGCAGATAAAAGAATAACGGAAGGCAAAACGCGAGTTAATCATACATACCACATCCTCCTTAACAGCGCGTGACGTGGTCCTCGGTAGTTTCAAGGAAGTAGCGACCGCCATCGCCTCTTCCACAGTGAGGTTGCCGTGCAGCTGGTTGTCCTGCATGATGTAGCACGACAGCTTCCTGAAGCTGGACAGGTTGCGCTCCATGCCGTTGATGGTGATGCTGCCTTCCATGCCGGATGTTCTGGGGACAACGAATATTCAATTAAAATTTCATTCAAGTACATACACTGAGAAAAAAAAACTAGTTAAAAAAAACTAAAAATTATATTAACCCTAAAAACTAGTACTAGCACCAGTTTTTAGGGTGAGAACCATAAATTATGATAGTTGTCACCGTAAAAATTGGTACTAATCATCGTACTTTTTGGTACCTAATTGTCACTATGCTCCGTACTTTAGGTGAATTCATGGGAATTTTGATTGCCATTTTTCTCAGTGTAAGCATCAAAGCAAGGGCACAAGCTCAGAAATCAAGATGGCGAGACATCGTGAGGCGGTGCATCTGCCGCTGTCAATAATACTGCAGGACGACCACGACCGCTCAGTCAAGAGCGTTACGACCAAGACGAAGAAGACATAAGCATCGAGAGGATACTATAGCTATAACACTTTTTAGTGTTTAACTGTTCCCTAATTTAAAAATCTAGTATAGTGCTCCTAATAGCTCATACAGGCCAGGTAACATTACTTGAGTGAAAGCCAGACTCCTACCCAGGTATACAAAGCTTGCAAAGTCTTAAAACTTTGCTCCAAAATTTGCTTTGGCATGACTTTTGGAGCATGCAAATGTCCTAGTATTTAACAAACAACATGATCATAAATATATCACGTTGTCCTAAGTGGAAAGTTTAAAACTGCGTGATTCTCGAAATTTAGGCACAGCGTTTGAGGTCACTGTCGTTACTAGAATAGAAAAATCGCACAGTCAGTTTTATTAAGTTATTCGAAAATATTGTATTACACTGAGAAAAATGTCCATCTAAATTCCGCTAAAAGAATGATTAATTCACTTAAAGTACGGAGCATACCTACTGATAAACACCACAAAGTACGATGATCAGCACGTTTTTACGGTGACAACCATCATAATATATGATTGTCACCCTGAAAACTGGTGCTAGTACTAGTTTTTACGGTGACAACCATATATCATGATAGTTGTCACCGTAAAAACTGGTGCTAATCATCGTACTTTTTGGTGATATCAGTATGCTCCGTACTTTAGGTGAATTCATCGGAATTTTGATGGCCGTTTTTCTCAGTGTATCGATGCATAAGTATCAAAGGTGAAGTCGGCTGATTATTGTTATATGGTTACCTATCTGTGTGACACACATGTTATCTAATCGATACGGTCATCATTAAAACATTACTAACACCAGAGCGAGGAGCACCTGTATAGATCCAGCCCGATAATACGTGACTAACGCTGTTTATCTCAGTTTTATACAAGCCTTTGAATGATTCACGTAACGGGATAAAAGTAATAATAAATCACACTAATATTCGTAAAGTGAGTGATGTGAGGATGAACGGTTGAACGGGTTTGGTTGAAATTTCCTTCGTTAACCTTGTTACAACTTACAACCAGTCTTACTACCAATAGTAACATGAGGTTCTCTTGCCCGTGTTACCACTAACTGCTCTAGTAGTAGCATAGGATAATTTTTATTTCAGATATTACTACTGGTATTTCAATAACAAGAACAATTTCAATAAAGATAATGTCTTTATTGAAATTGTTCTGGAGGTAGCTCCTACTTTAGATTAAGACATGGAATCTTTATCTTAGAAAATTTAACTATTCCTGTAGGATAGATGAAACCACGAAGAGCTGCTATTAAAAAGTAGAGTGAATAGGTATTTCCTAGGCAAGCGGGTTACATCTTCGACCACATCGTCGCTTCCCATCAGGTGAGATTGTGTTCAAACGCACGTCTAGTTTGTTGTAAAAAAAAAGCTGCAAGTGCAAAATACACAATATTATTCGAATTGCGTGAAACGATTAACGATGATAATGCATAGAATAATTACGAGCTAGTTGCAATCTGCGGTTTTGCACGAAGAGTCGCAGTAACCGCTTGTTCCGAGACAAAATTAACCCGTAACCCGTAACGCACACTAGGTACTTTACCTAGATATAACTCACTAGCCTGCCACGCTTTGCTGTGGATTAAAAAAAATAATAAAATTAAAAAAAAATAGCCTATGTTACTTTGGGATAATGTAGCATTCGAATGGTGAAAGAATTTTTGAAATCGGTCCAGTAGTTTATTCCACACAAACATCCAAAAATACAAAAATACAAATCATTCCTCTTTATAATATTAGTATAGATAAGAGCCATCGGAAAAAATCTTTGTTACGTATGTTTATTTTTTTTGTCTTTGTAAGTCGTGCTGTTTAAACAATAATTCTCTGTCGAATACGTAACGAAGATCTTCCATACTTTTTGTGATAGGTGAAGACTATGTTTTTACAACTCACTTGATTAGTCGTGACAAGATACTAAACCGGCAGAAATAATTATTTTTGGAAATACAGGGTTATAAGGAAAGGGTATGCTAAGCCGATAATGGTGTATCGTTCGCGATTTCAGGGTTGGCCCCATAGTAAAAGTTGTTCATAATGATGAGTAGGTACTATGTTACGTGCCATTTTCGGCTTGGCATAACTCTTTCCTTATAAACATGTATAACTTTTTATAAAACTGCTGGATTATTTATCATGTATAATGATTTACCTCTAGTCTAGATTAACAGGTTTTAATAAGGAAAAAAACCAGTCGCCGCCTCATTTGGTTAGAATTGCCTTAGGCACATGTTTCGCAAACGTGATCATCTTAGCATTAAAAAAGGGTTCAAACCCCTAAAGGCATAAAGTTTTATACAGCCAGTGGAAGGTTAAAACTAGATTTATTTGTGGAGGGGTCAAAGAAATAAATATTTTTAAGCCAGCTTTATCGCATTGTCATCCAACTATACAAAATTTAAGCTCAATTGGCTTACTCGTCTCGTCATGCAATTGCATACAAAAAGGACATCGGGAAGTTGTTCAAAATTCAGTTGCAAGATTTCACCCACACTTGCAAGGAAAGTATAAATAAAATCTAATAAAAATATTCCGTAGGATAAACTCGCGGCAAACTTATCAATAGGAAATCCTATATTTTTCTCATTTCCGGTCATGTTTGGCAATCTGACTAGACTCCACTGGTTTTTGCCACAGTTCAAGGCAAACTACTTAATGGTAAGTCAAGCTTAAAGGCAATTCACTTCCGTCATTAGAACAGAGTTTCATCATAATCTAATCAAGCAATCATGTATATTCCATGCGTGTACAAAATTATAGTCCATAATAGTCCATATTATGGCCTGACAAAGCTAACCGTTCAGTTGACAATACGTTGTTAAAATAATAGCAAAGTTCATTGTAACATCTTGTCAAACAATTTGTTAGTTTTTGTGTGGCTACAGTCGGCAGGGTTACGCGGAAATGTGCACTAAGCTAAAAGAAGCTCGTTGTAGTTACCTACTCATAATTTAAAATCTAAATTTTGTAATTGGCCTTATTTATTTTATAGGTTAACTAGTACTGGGTGTGTAGTTTTTTTAAGACTAGCTGTAAGATTCCCAGATCTGCCAAAATAAATAGTAAAAAAATGTTTACTTTTTAATGTTTACTCAAGTGTTAGTAAATATCAATTAGTGTTTAAACAAGTGCCCCGAACAATAGTTAGCTATTGTCATGTCGCTGATTCCTCATTATCATGACAAAGACAAAGGAGGACGGAGCTACGACATAACTGTTCAAGAAGTACACAATAGGCTACACATGACATGCTATTGAATATAGCATAGAACGTGCTTTCATGATTTTCATACATAAAAAAATGAGTTAAAAAAATTGGTGCCCTAGGTGTAAATAATGTACCCCTCCGAATTGGGTTCCCGCCTTTCCGTGGCGGGGGGGATAAGTAGCCGGGCCGCCTTGCCCGGTGAAACTAAGAGGAACCCTAAAGGTGGAGGCTCGGGCCGGCGCCCTGGACATTCCGGGAAGCGGCGGTCTGGGCCTAGGAGCCCTCCCGTATACCTCTCCGTGGAGAGGGAACGTGGTAGGGCTCGGGGTCGTCTGCGGACGACGACGGGGGGCACATTGTGCCCTCCAGAGGGGTAGACTCGGCTGGCGTCCTGGATAGTCCGGGTAGCGGCGGTCGAGTCCCCGAGAGGAAGAGAGCGGGAGAGAGAGAGGGACCCTTTCTCTCACCCGCTCCGCAGAGAGAAGAGCGGACCGGGGGCGAGTCAGGCCAGTCGGGCCAGTAAGGCTCGCACTCCGTCTCCGCTAGGAGGGCCTGAAGTGGCGGGTGCGGGGACACCCGCTGCTTCGCATTGGGCCCTCCAGGGTGGTCGACGCGTCTGATGTTCCGACGCGTCGCCACGAAGTGGGAGGGGGTGGCCACCCCCTACCCGAGGTGGCTCTGCCTCACGGCGGACATAGGCTGGGCGGGGCTGCGGTGATTTAATGGGCCCGTGGCTCCGTCCATTGCCTGGAGGAACTTCCCAGGGTTTTTAGTGGGTATGCCGCCACTAGGGCGGAGACTCCCACATAACCACCCTGCCCTCCCCGGGGCGGGCGTGGTATCCATAAAGGATTTTCCCTGGGTCACAAAAAAAAAAAAAAAAAAAGGTGTAAATAATGTAGTAGATACCTAAATCACAATTTACTAAAGTATTTCTGTGACTAACATCTGTTTGACACTTTTCACAACTGCCTTAACTGGTTCTGATTATGTTTCGCAATGAATCATGCATAGAATGCATATTATTGCCACCTGTCTTCACCTTTAGTTGCGGTATCATTTGCTTTTATTTTATTTATAAAGTTTTTACAAATTTGTCAGTTGATTTATAAATCAAAGAAATATTTCGGAAAAAGAAAGATATCTGGAAAACCGTTGGTAAAATCCAGCTAGTTTCCACTTAGATTCAGGTCAGAGCGAGTACGTAGATAGTACGCAATACATGTTGTACTATTGTTTATTCTGTGACCATACGCAATTCGCCATACCTTACAATTACATAGTAATACGTCAGTGCAATCTGTATTTAACTATCGCTTAGAAGATGCACCGAACCGTGGTGGCTGTAGAGTGTAGGCATATTGCATGCCCGCAAAGGAAATATAGGAAAGATAGAGTGAATTGCAATGAAAATGGTGAAACAGTGGTCCGCTTGCGTTGCGTTGCTTGGCCATCAATCAGAAGCTTATCAGAAGTAATCAACTCCGCGAACCAATTTATGAATTATGTGAACGTTTGTATGTTTGTTAGTCAGTCTCGCTATAATGGCTCAGATTTGGATGAAATTGTTTTGAGTGTAGTTTTTGGGTTTAAATTTTATGAATACACATAAGTTAGTTTTTAGAAAACTTCACGGTTTCTGTCCGGGTAAAACGCGGATTGAAATGCCATGCAAAAGGACTTGGCACATCATAATCTACTGCGCCCGCCACACTATGCTCCTCGTCATGCTCCTCACGCTGCCGCATCGCTGCCGCGATGTTGCCCTGTCTGTCCACACATTGCTCTACTCGCGCAATTAATCGCTACGCGCCGCACTTGTCTATTCGTCGTTGCTACACAATGGACGTTGAAACTATGGTGGCAGCGAGTGCGTGTATTTGTAGTATAGCTAATTATATCAATGTTATGCTACAAAGCAATATACATCGTCGATGTCGTCGGCGTCCTCGCCAACGGAGATGGTGGATGATATCTATTCATCGCAATAGAACGAACAATAGCGCTCGGCACGAACTGCGGCCGCGCGACTCGCGCGAGTATGTGGGCGGTCACTCGCGCTCGTATTGCCGGTCCTTTGACTCGCGGTCCAAAAACCGACAAAATAGGGAGCGATGGGCAGGACGAGGAGCATGACGAGTGGCATGACGAGTAACGTTGCCACACTACGTCTCTGCCTACTTTCCTCGCTACTTCCCACGCCACTCGTCGAGTGTGTGGCAGGCCCATACAGTTTCAATTCAATGCAATGTGTCCATAAATAGAAGACTCAAACTTAACACGCGCAACTCTTTGCATTCATTCGATATCTTTTCCTGTACACGCCATTTACAACAAAGGAATTTATCTTCATCCTTGTTCTTTATTGCAGTTAATCTTGCCGATAGCGCTATCGGCTCGTGCCTACGTGTTATTATTTGTAGTGTCAATAGCAAAGTCACAATAATTGGTAATTTGGACTTGTTGTACGTATAATATTTATGTTGAAAAACTTATTAGTAAGAAGTTCGGCGAAGTGTAGATTGTAGTATTAAGTATTTAAAATATTTAGACAAATACATACTAAATTATCCATTTCCTTGTACATTTTGCATACATTTTGCAAGAAACCGATTTTTTGCAAGTCTGGTGAGAGGACGAAAGGGTCATCACTCTTTTGAAAGACAGCAAATCATCAATTCAAAAGATCAATGCACTTTTTACACATACTGTTGGCATTTAACTCTCTGTATTTCTTTATGTTGAACTTAAAACGGGCAAAGTTCATTAACACCGCATTTGTTAAAAGCAATTCGAACATTGCCGCAGTATTGCGTTGAAATCGGACGCCTGACCCAGTTCGCTCAGTACTGATAATGGAGTGGAATAGGCACAGGGAAGCGGCATACTCACTCACTGTTCTCTCTCACTAATTGTCTCTATTGTCGTGAGCCACTTTGCATTTCATTCAAGTAACGCTATAAGGATAGCGTCGAGGATATTCCTAAATCTAAAGACAAGGGTTTTGCGTTTATTTTAAGTGTTTTGTTTTTTTATTGGTTTTAATTGGCTTATGCAGAAATGAAAGCGAATTTCAGTCTTTGTAAAAGAGATATTAAAAACTAAGGGGTTGGCTTTGAGTGAACACACTAGATTCACTCTCACTTCTTAACAACGCGAAAGTGACTAAGTACTTCAAATAGGAGCACAATTAATAATTTTAAGACGCTAATTTAACGAACCCAATTAGAAAGCGATAGCTAACAAAAAATATTTGGGAAAGTGTTGAAATGAATTCCAATAGAGAAGAAATCAAAGCAAATGTTGACCAAAAAAGACTTCAAAACTTTAAGGTCTAGATAAATCTAATAATAAAAATCTTTAATTCAAAGTAGTTCGAAAAAAACCAAAGAAAAGCAAATAGATTCAGAATAGACCAGATCACACGCCACCACGACATAATATCCATTGGTGTCACCAGCCGTCCGAATTGTACAAAGAGCAGGAAGTGATATTTGTACAATTCGGACGGAAAATAAAGTTGACCTTTGAACCGTCATCCATTACTGTTTACCTAGCGAATACAATGTCAATCACAAGATAATTATAATAATTGGATTGGAAGAACCAGCAAAAAACGGCATGACATTTTGCTACATGTTGTAATTACTTATATTAAAATTTTGCACGGAAACCACTTTGTATCTACTTACTTACTTCCTGTGCGTAATTGAATTTATTATACACAAGACTCAATTTTAGCTAGCACAGCGACATCATGATTTCAAAGTTCAAGTACCTATTCTTTTATGTCTTGTCTTTTCTTTTTGATTTTAGGTTTTTTTACTCTATGTGAGCTTGCGTATGACCGCCATCTTGCCTGATGATGACCAATGCTGCGGTCTACGATGGAGCACGCTCGCCTAGAATAAAACGATTCTCCAAAGACAAATTGATACTGGTTGTTATTGCTTTTTTTTCTTCTTATTGTCTTAATTTTCTTTGTTTATGAAGATGGGTGAGGCAAAAAATTCTTCGTAAGGACGTAATAAGTGGAGGCCACAAACTTTCACTCAATATTGCCAGATGTGGGTACTACCAAGAGTTATAACGTCATCATGTTTATTTATCATCATAAGACTCTTCTCGAAGCTTGAGTTTAAGATTGATTTTCTTTTGACAACTAAGACCAGTGCGCAGTGGCCCTTTTGGCGAAATTCTCCGATGATCGATTTTGCTTGCATGAAAGTCGAAATGGGATAATCTGGTTTTCCTTAAGCACGAGACGACTTCAATCTGGCCTTTCATTTTCGAACTTCATGATTTTGAAGCCGCATGTTTACTAAGTGTAGGAGAGTATCATCTAAGGCTTTATAAACGCGCAGTCAAGTGGGAAAGTTGTTAAATAATGGGTACGATCTGTCTCTCAATGTGACACGGAGTAATAATGTCAGAATAGAATTGTGCAAGTTTCTCGAAACTTTTCTTAACATCAGGTCAGGTTATGATCAAAGGCTACAATACAATTTCAAAAACCAGAGGTTTTTGAACTCTTGTTTTTATTTTAGTCGTAATGGTCACAGGGGCGGCTAGCTGCGTGCAAGCGACCATTGAAAAGTATCTCTTCTCAGTTTACTATTAGCCCAGTGGAATTGGACGAAAAACGAACCAAACCCAGGAAAAATTATAAGTAGAATTTTGCTTTCGGAATTCGTTAGAGGGGGTCACTTGGATTGGAGTCTACACTTCGTTTTTCGAATTCCCAGTGGTCTTAGATTTTCCGCCATCTTGATTTTAAGGGTGGTTTTTTGTTTTTTAAATAACTCGTTACTTATAATTTTTCCTGGGTAAAATAAAAATTCGGCTGGGCTATGTAGGCACCGAAGACCGAGATAACTGTAGATTAAAAACTGTTTCCACCGCGCCTCTTTTCGGCGTTCGGGTTTTCCACCATGTAGCAAGTATTTTTTTGTATTATTATTCTATGTATATGCTGGGTTTTATCACCAGTCAATGTTTTCTATTTTTCCTTCACTCTTAATCTTCGGATTTTACGTTCTTATTTGGGCATGCTTCCTTCGCATTTAAAGTCAACATTAAGAATCTTCGCCTTGTAATCGGTTAAGGAAATATGATGTAGAAGACATTAATTTGGTATATAATTTGCTTAATAGTGGTCAATACCAGGTACCAGGTATTTACTTTAAGGAAATTCTCCGAAGGTATGTGAAATTCCTGCAACTGACCGTTTAACAATGTAAAATATCCAGCCGTATTTACACTCTTGTCAGCTACATGAGATTCATAAACCAGAAATATACATAAAACTTAAAATGCTTCTAAATCGTGAGGAGTATAAGAAGAATAGGGAGGCCTTTGCCCAGCAGAGGGAAAGCAACAGAATCTTAGGAACAACAACATTTTACATAGCACACAGCAAGCTTCAGTAGCTTCACGTGTTTTAGTTCTGATAGAAAATGACTGTAAAAGACGAAATCCAAGAACAGCACCAGTTAGTACTTACTTGTATCCAGTTAGGATGTTCAGCAGGGTAGATTTGCCGGCGCCAGAGGGCCCCATGATGGCCGTCAGCTCGCCGGACCGGAGTCGGCCCGAGACCGACTTGAGGATCGTCTTCACATCTGTGGACACGAAACCAGTTAGAATAACAATCAGAACAACAAAGCTATGAAGGACACATTTAGGAAATTTAGGATACCTTTAGTTGATTAGTCATTATAATTATCAGCTCATTTAAGCAATGAATGGGGCTCGTCGGCATCATTGTCATCAGCTTGCATCAGATTAATGGATAACACAGTTTCTCAGTGTAACTTATTCGGTGTGAATGCTTGGGAACCCACTTTCTTTACAACGTTTGCGCTGTCACAAATTTTCGAAATGCAGACTGCATTTGGAGGTAATTGCAGAAATAAAAATGTCCAGCCGGGTAGTATTAAGTAATTTACTGTAGAATTTTATACGGCTAAAAGACAATCTTAAATATGTACACGTAAATGGTGAAAAAAACAGAACAAATACGAACCAACAATATGATTGTTAGCGAGATTGGGGACCGATATAGGTATAGATTGACTACAATAAATGCGAGTTAACGACATGGACAAAAGGGGGGTGAACTCAGATATAAAGTAGGATGCTGACAAATTGAGTACATACTGTACCGAGCCCAAATAAGTAGTATTATGAGTACAAAGATTCTACTATAGTTCTACTATTATCTGAAAATAAAATATTTGAATTTGAATAATCCTAGCCTACCAGTATGAATTTTAAATGTGAAAGTATAGGTATAGTGTACGACTGTACGTTTAGATGTTTGCATGTTTGTTTCTCAATCACTCCAAAACGGGAGAACGGATTTGAATGTACATGGAAGAAGCTCATACCCTGGATTAACACATAGGCTACTCTATGCCGGAAAATTTAATAGTTCTTCAGCAACGCTTGTGGTCGTTTTTTGTGCAAAGAATTACATTACAATTACAATTACATTTTTTTTAACAATTCTTGCTATTTTTCTATGCAGAAAATTACTAATCATCGGTATGTATATAAAAAGACATTGTTTGTTTCCAGACAACAAAGATTCCAGCCAACGAGGACAACGAGTACCTACCTATTGTTTTAGTCGTTGTGTACCAATGACTAGTTTTCAAATAAACAGAATAGGACAAACATAATAATAAAAACTATTTTGAAACACTCAGTGTTAGCTACATTACATAGTCATTTACATATAATCATGGTTTTATTAAATAAATAGTTTTATAGGTAATCAGAATGGTATTTATTATAGTGTTATTATGTTATTAATCTTAAAATACCTAATACGAAAATAAATATGAGCATGTGACTACATCACTATTATTTTTATCTGAGCTAAGTGAACAGAGTACAGAGGAACAATCCGGAGCTAGTACGTATTCAACAGTGGGTGGAAAATGGATAGTAATGATGACCAACAAGCCCAGGATAGCCCATCATAGTTTTATCATCATAAAATTTTGCATACACGTTGTCAGGAACAGAAGAAGCCTAAGTTTTGGCTACTTTTCGTCATCATTGCTTGTCAGCACCGCACGGATGAAACTGTATTTATTCACTATTAATTTTTGGCAAAAAAATTAGCAACAGTTCTTCACCTTTAATCTTAGTTACGTCTCGGCACATGTACACCTTGTAACAACTTTCTCCGCAAATTACCGTTAGACGTGATGACAGTTTCGTCGTACGGTAGCCAAAAAAAAGTATCAAAGGTGACTATCATTATATGCAAATCTTTTGAGCAATGTCTTGGTTTTTCCCAAGATAGTTGTTTACCTAATTTTGTTATTTTAAAGATATTGACTTTTACGCAAATAGGATTCAGTTTTTAAATTATTTTTATTATATTCTTCTTAAACAATAAAGTGTAGGTAAATAACTCATGTGCCCTGAACGTATGGTAAGTGGCATGTAGGACCTATGCTATATTGAAACAAAAAAGGCTGAATGTAATCATAAGAGTAAACACGGCGCGACGTCGTACCACAAAGTTCGACTAAAGCATGCTTTAAAACACTCGAAAACGTTAACTTATGTATCTTATAAATAAGTGATTTCGATACTTATAGACAGACACCAGTACCTATACAGTTGTCAACATAAGTGTTTCATATAATGATAAAATAATCATTTTTTAGTGAATTTATCGCTGGAGAATCAGCCTTAAGAAGGTATGGTAAAAGCGTGGAACTCTTTATTTTAATCGACGCAACCACCGCCACTTTAGCTTAAGTATACGACTACGACAACGATCTTATAAGAAGAGTAGCTTATTATTCTACCTCGAAAGTGTGCCATTCATATTTTGATAAAATATCCTCGATCTGAGAAGCTCTTTAGGAGCTAGCCAAAAAATCTAAGAACCTTTAGGCTACCTAAACAAAGGAAAATTATTTTACTATGGAAATTAAAAATTAAAATCTAAAAACCAAAACAGGAAAATTATCATCCTTTTTTCGAACTGATGACGTCATCTATGACGTAATGACTCACTTTATGCTCAATTGAGGGAGGCTTGAAGTTCAAACTAAGGTAACCTTAGCGTAAAATTTCGTGGTAAGGTTTAAAACATCCTTAACGTTTATGTAAATGATGTTAGTGAAATTTGACTCAAAGATTTATTCATTACGTAAAACACGTTTGCCTAATAGGCGCACAGATTTTATCTAGCTTGCTCAAGCTCGGTTTCTGTGGACTATGGACTGTGTGGAAGTGTGTATGTTCTTGTGGACTGTAATACTTCGGTATTACAGTCGCATGTTCTCAAACAGAATCCTTTGTTATGTGCAACATTAGTCATTCAGTCAAAGTCCTCTACTGTCAGCTTTATTGTGTTGTATATTATTTTCGCAGATAAGCTATTTAGTTGGATATTTGGCTTGGTTTTTGATAGAATAGCAATGGCGAAAGTAGAAGCGGAAATAAGAAAAAATTGAGTATCGCAAAATATGATTCGAAGATAAAGCGACACATGTTCAGCAGCTGATTAATCATCAAAATTAACTTAATATACCTAAAAGATAGTTAAAATTAATATTAAAACCGATCGATAAGACCGAATCTAAGTGGAAGCATAATATTTAAATCGAATAATTTATTATGATGAAAAGAACATTTCATAAAAATTTCTTTGTCTATTGACATAACGATACTCCTTTTAGCCAACTGCTTACTGCAGGATAAAAGCCACCTTTCTCCCCTTCCAATTCTTTCTATTTTGCATAATTACGGTCCAATCACTCAAGTAGGAATCCAGCTCTTTCCTCCATCTACGTCTGGGTCGTTTGCTGTCTTGTGGGTGCCATTGTGTCGTGAATTTAGCCCATATTATTTAGCCCAACGATCTTCCGACACACGGCTAACAATAACAACCAAGCTGTCAGCCAGCCAGCCCAGTCCCACTTCTGGCAAGCAGCCTGAGTCAAGTAATTGATTGATTTACTAGTAACTTGTACTCCAGTACATTGTTAATGAAAACCTTTTGCCTAGACAAAGACGATTTTGGTTTTAAAGCAATTCATCATCTGCCTACCCTTATCCCACATACGTGGGGTCGGTACAGTATGTATATATTATGTATTATATAATATTATATTATATATTATGTACACTCTTTTTTTAAGGCAATTATTGTTTAAAAATATATTGTAATACTGTTAGAAATAAATACATTAAAAAAATATTATTATCCGAGCGCAGCGGATTTGTTGTTGTATTGTATTGAGTGTTCTTATCTTGTCTACAACATTTCATAAATTCCACATACTACATTCTCTTACATTGTTAAATCTCTTGAGAACTCGCCTCTAAATTCGTGTACAATGTATATTGGTGCAGTGATTTATACAAGTTGTCACACCTCTGATCTCTGATTCTTGGCATGTTTGACGTAGATTTTTTATGTATGTATCTACAAACAAGTTGTCTCAAACGAGTTTGCTAATGACTGTAGTAGGTAATACCTCTAAAATAATTGTGTTTTTATTGAGTGAAGCGTATTTCATCCAGTGTTTGCCGAGTTCTTGAGAAGGCTTATTATTAGAGGAAGTTCTCTCGTCTTTAGTGAAGTTGACGGAAGATTTTCGACCGCCCCTTGTTTAATGTTGAACTTTATTCACATTGAGTTCAAGGTATACTTCTGAACTTCGTAGTTACCCTAAATCTTGAACGCCTTCCTCTTCCTACAGTAAGGTGATAAATGTTAAACAAATTATCCGCTTCTACGTTAAAAGGTGTTATCTCTGCCATTCAGTGATAATTTAAATTCTTAACCTTGATTTACCTTCAACGTGCTGTTTTTTGAATAAGTACTTGATTTAAAGATCATGTTTATCAATAATATTAAAAGAGAAAACCTGATATGGCCACCCTTGTACTACCGAATGTAAAACTACTTAGTCTTGGTTTTTTGTTAGTAATTTGTTTAGTGTGCAATAAGTCATATTTTAAATATATATTCAGATTTTTTTAGTTTTAGTATCAACTAGCTTTTCTAGTTGATTGTCTGCTGTAGAATTGTAGAATGTCCTTTGAATCCTTATCCCAAGTAATATGGCCATCGTCCTCATACAGTGTTTCCTCGGTTTTCTAGGATAAATTATAAAAACACCTACCTAACTACCTACCTACTATTATTGCTTTTTATTATTACTACAGAAGATATCGCTCCATCTGGCGGTACATACCGGTATAGAGCAGTGCATCTAATATTAGCTAGACTGATGATGCTAATGATGAATACAATTACCTCATCTATTCAATGACCCATCTTTCCCTTCTAAGACGGACAGACCGATTTTATTTATTTTAATTAAAGGTAAGTAACTAATTTATAAATGATAGAGGACCTTGATAATATGATAACCGATACCTGTTCTTATCGCAATAGATTAAAGTATTAAATTACTAAAGAAACGCCACTAAAGTGACATTTTTTCAGTACAGCACTGTCGATTCGTCTCTAAGGGATTACAAAATGAACCATATCGGTCGGAGGGATCTATCGAAATAAATGTGACACAATGAGATAGTGAATGTCGATTGGGCAAGCACGTGGCCGGTGAACAAATCGGAAGGGCAGGCAAACGTGTATGGAAGTTGAAAAACATGTGATAATCAAATACGTCTTGGTAAATAATCGATTCGATTGTTAATGATCGATTTTTCGATTATAGTCTGCTTCGATTGCAGTTTTGTATATCTGCGGACGACAGGACAATTAGGACATTGCACTAATACGGGCACACGTTTTAAAATGCAAAGATAAGTTTGTGTGTTACTTGCGGCCGATTGTAGTGAAGGTTGGCTAATGCTGTACAGAAGGGCACGTTTTTTATTGCCTAAGAAATAATACAGGAAATCTTAGTTGATTATATAAGGAAAATGAGATATGGTAAAACCAATTAGTTAATTGTATGAGGACAGATTTATGATAAGTAACTTTTATCCTGAAATATGAGGAAAACTGAATAACGTTGACAAAACAGTCTAATGACATACGTGAGGCTATTTTCATTAGGTCAGCAAACATCAGGTTACTTCATTAGGCTTTGGGTGGCAAACAACGTTTCACGTATTAATAGACATGATTTCATCTATAGGTCAGTTCATTAGTCCTCACTTATCAGCAAATTCGCTAAAGATAAAAAACTCAATGTGCGACACCGTTAGCGCGGTTTTAGCCCACAACATTCTTATTCTTTCTCTTTACCGTTAGGCATAAAGTGGCGTCGAGCCACTACTGTAAAGTTCTGTCGACATAACAAATAGAGTATCTGCGCAAACGTTGCGACACTTTGTTTCGTGACATTGCATGCACACATCTCTGCTGCTGCGGTGAGAAAACCGTCAGAAAACTTGTTTGGTTTGCTACCGGGCGATTTCAAATAAGAAAAGGAGGGAAACGGAAAAAAAAAATTAAATGAGAAATGTTTTGACGTATCGTGTGGAGTTAAGAACAATGAAAACTTCAGTGTCGTTTTAAACATTCAGGTAAAATTCGTTGTTAAGCCTGAAATGTTTTTAATTTTTATTTATTAATTTTGGTCAAAAATACGCATTTTATTAAGCGAGCGAATTTACATTCAATAAAACTAATGAAAATAAAAATCACTAGCTGTGCCCCGCGGTTTTAACCCACTATACTAAAGGAACCGGTCGGTGGGATAAAATGTAGACTATGCACCAATGCGATGTTAACGCGATCATTGATCATTTGCTTAAATTCGCAGACAGGACAGCATTAATTTAACCATAGAATTCAACATCAATCTTTCTTGTGAACGCAGCATCCTTCAATAATCTCTTTGAGAATCACGACACAAAAGACGATCCCTATTGAACGTTTCGTGACTTGTGGTTAGGCGGTTACTCTCTAATGCGCAGTCATTGCCAATTGCCGTGAAGGCAATTACTCGGCCCGCCTCCAGCGCTTCCTTAGCAATACAATGAGCAGCGGATGCGGGCGGACCTAGCATCCTGTATGATCATGTATGTAGTCACGGGTCTAGGGTTTGTTCCAATTAAACTTGGAGGAAGTCTTGGAAATACTGCAGTCGCATTTTGTATGACATCTCGGGCCTTATTAATGATGTTCAGCAGTCGCTAAGATTGACAAATCTCATTCAACTTGTGCGCAATACAAAAACGTAGTGCATAGTAGCGCAGTAGTAAACAATATCACTTAACTTTACGAAAGCTTTATAAGAAAGGCAACTTAAGTTTTGAAAACTGCGTGGTGCAGTTTAATTTTAGCGCAACATGTAGATGAAAGAAACAAGTGCATTTAAAAAGATAATGTGTATAAAAAGCAGGGAATTGATAAAAGCTGAGGCGATCACAGTGATAGGGTAGTCAGTTGAACATGTAGATCTTTTTTTTGTTTATTGAAATTCAGTAACTTTACTATTGCGTCAATTATCATCCGCCATAACATCATTACAAGAAGATATTTCAGTCCATTCTACCAGCAGAGCGTACAGATCACAACAATTATGAAACCAGTTCGAAACACGTATAAGTACACTTGCCGTGACAATTATTTACAGGACTATAAATTAGTAGTGTAAAACAATCTTTTCTGCTAGTAATAACGACTAGAATCGGTCGGACCTTGGCTGGCGATATCAAGGAGAACTAGTTGCAAGCCATAGACGTAATTGCCATTACTGCAATACTTCTAAGGAAAATAGGTGAAAAATGTTCAGCGGAAGTACCTACGTCTTTAGAGACTTATATAAAAACGCTGCTTAAATAGGTTGATCTGAATCTTAACTTGTTTTTTCTTGATAGAGTTTTAAACAAATACAATTTCGACAGTCTTTTGAACACTCATTTTAGCTAACCTAAAGAATCCTACAGGATTCTGATTATAATTGGTAATGTTAATCTAATGAGAATGGATCGCATGCAAAGCTGATGTAGGAACAGGTAAATTATTCTAATTGGATATCGCAAAACATGATATGCATACAGACAACATAAAACACGAATAGATGGTTATCATAGACACAAAAACTAATGTTACAACAATAAATCAGTTAAGGCTAAGTAAAAAATCAGTTACAGTTATTGGAGCACGTCAGAAACGGAACACAGCTTTGGTCTAATGAATTGCAGATACAATTTAAGATGACGATAGTAAAATTTGTTTGAGAAAATACCTACCAATATCATAAATGTCAACAAAGTCTGCGGATGCAGCCGCGGATCGCAGCCAGTTTTTGACATGAGTAACTAACTTTATTGATACCAACGTGTGATCATGAAACGGTTTAAATCACGATCAAACTAAATCGGAATCACGAATAGTTATTTCATGCTTCAAAGTACTGATGATAACAATGAAGAACAACTACATAGAATTTTTCAATTATACCGATATCACGTTATTTTGTGGAATTCTCTGAAAAATATCACTCAATAGCGTCAAAGCGTCAGAATATATCTATCGTTTACTTTGAGTATTGTTGTTAATCTCGTAAAAAATTTGACACATTCTGTAGTGGTATCGTCGTTTTGCCTACAAACATATTCGTTTTGGGGTCATCGAGGTCGATCGGCGGCAAATAGCGCTTCACAAGGTAATTGTAGATATATTTACCTACCAATACATAGATTGTACCTAAACATAAATGCACAGTTAAAGCATCTACGTGTATAGTTCATGACTGTAGAATATAATATCGATCATTGAAAACTGGATGACACAAATAACATCGACGATTATTATTCGACCTTGTTGCTAGCAACTGCATACCTACTATGCATTTCCAATAGTTCGTAAGTGGGGAAAAGGTATGGTATTTATTGATTGGTTCAATAAATGGTGTGCATCATTGCAAGGCCCATTACTATGTGAGCTGTGGTCACACGCGTGAGAATTAATATAAAAGTCATTATATTCAATGATCATGACGCAGATAACATTTTAATAGCAACCACCTATGAAAGCCTTCCAAGAAATAGTCAACAGATATGATGGACAACAAGTTAGTACTAAATATAAATGTCTCTAAAACAGTCGTGGTGATATCATCCTCGCTGAAAATCCGAGCAAGTATTCTGGTTGGAAATAACATGCTGGAGAATGTTGACAAATACAAGTGCTTAGGCTCGTAGCGAACTAACTCAGGAAAGCGATTCAGAGATCCGCACACATTTCGAAATAACTCAAGCTGCATTTACAAACACGCAAAACGTTCCATGCAGTCGACAACTCTCCATTAAATTACGAACCAGGCTCTTCTAATTCTACGTCCCCGCTTGTTCTGTATGTATGGACCATGAAATCAGAGCTTCGAAAACAGGTTGAAGCTTTTGAAATGTCTTACCGTTGCATGCTTTGCACCAGTTGAACCATTTAACATGCTTCGCATCGATTGGACAGGTAAAGTTACAAATGTCGAAATTGCAGGCTGTATGGACAAGAAACTAGTACATATCCGGACCATTAAACAGCAAACGGTCACCATGGATTAATAAATAATTGTCATTGCGTACCTCGGACACGTACTGCAACATGGCCGGTATCTTCTCTTGCAGAGTCTGCAGACTAACGTAGAATAGAATATAGCTTACAAACATACATGCACGACAAACAACATACGCAAGCAGGGAAAAATGTTGGAGGAGCGTAAGGTGGAAGACGCAAGTTATCATGGCTGCACATCATCACAAGAGACGGGAATAAAAACGGTAAAGCAAGTGTTCGGATTCGCGCTAGACAAAGAAAACTTTAAGAAGTTGACTGCCAACCTTCATTTTTGAGAAGGCACTGAGGGAAGAAGAATTTTGCATTTGATTATATCGTTGCTCCGAACTGAGATCGTAGTCATCGTGTTTTATTCAATGAGGATGCACTTGACCGCTGTCCTGCCTGGTGACGAGCAATGATGCTGTCTATAATGTACGCTTGCCTAGAACAAAACTGATTCACTCTCGACCATATTATACCTACCTATATTATGTTTAATATAGTGGATACAAAATCAATATTTAATTTATATGTCAATAAAATTATAATTACAAGAGTCAACAAAGCTGTACCTATAAATACGTCAAGACATTTCCAATTGTAATAAACAAACATAATTGTATAAAGAATACAATGAACGAGGGGGTCTCATGAATATTCAATATATCAGTCATTGTTGGAGATACCGTACAAATTTGTAAACTTGTGTTTTTGAGCTCATATTGTGATTTTCCTGAGAAAAAGTCTTAACATCAAAAGTCATTAATAATTAATTTATGGACATACGTGTCTATTTCATTTTAGCTAGTATTTATTCCAATCGTGATTTTAAAGTTCCTCCGGATAATAGAAAACCGGAATATCAGAGGGAAGATACACTACTTGTCCAATGGAACAAACATGTTGTGGGACGAGGTGTTGAACCAGCGGTTTCGAGTATGAAACGAAATATACTGCTATTGAGTTGGTCATAGTGCTTGATAGGTACGAATATTTTTATTTATTAAATTTAAGAACTGGTTTCTACGTCAATGTCTGATCAAAGATTGAATTTTAATTGCATTCCATCATTTAAATTCATTTACTTATTTACGGAATATCGTCGCTATATTGTAGGAAATATCTATTAAGGTCATAGGTACCAGAGAGCTGGAAGACTCATTAAGCGATAGACGAATTAGACATCGTTAGGAAATACTATCGACAACTATTTGCGCGTTATCAGTTGGAAAACAAGGATGTTTGGACGTAATCTAGAATTTATCAATCTGGTCCGAGGGCTAAAAGTCGGTGCTACCCGGATCTTTCCGATTAAATTTCGGATCACTTTTCGTAACACTTACTTAACTTATCTTCCCGGTTTAAGGCATCCCGGGACAACGTGCTACGTCAGATTTCAATCAAATATGTCCAGTTATTCCAAACTTGAGGTTCAACTAACATTGGTAGTCGGATTTTGGTATTATTTACAAACGGGATGACTGGAAACGAAGAGCTAATGATCGAGCGAAATGGCGTGTCTTGGGATAGGTTTATGTTTAGTTAAATGATGTGTGCTGATGATGATGATGATGATGACACTAAAGTGTCTATACTCACTGCTTTTTCTTCCCTCTTGCACCTTGTAAGTCAGATCCGTGAACGCCAAGTCCACTGGCGGTCTCTTGGGCAAGTGCGTGAGGGTCTTGTGCTGCGCCGGAGTGATGGTCACCTTCAGGCTGCCCTTCCTGTCGGACATGATCGGTTTAGTGTCCACCGGTCCCGCAAGGGACAGATCTTTGTCCACTTTCATTTTGTATACACGATTTCAAAGTCACTGCACTACGTCACAAAGAGTTGAGCGAGAAACGCGCGAGGTGTAGCGCGGGCGCGCACAGACTGTCTGACAGTCGACCGAGCGCTGACTGACTGCAGCGGAGTGATGGCCGCGGCCGCGGAGGCAGCGAGGAGGGACGGACGAGGCTGTGACGTTGTGATTAGGACACTGTCGCGGCGCCTACGGCAGTATGGACTTTTTTTAATGTTTATTTTTTTTATAACTTCTTAGTTGGTATTTTTTTCTGTCTGGCTGATTCTCGATATGCGCTTATTTTTTTTTAAAGAAGGGTTTTCATATAAACGACGTTGTGACAAACCGTGCGATGCGATCAACTTATCGGTGGTGGTTATAGGAACTAATTATTTTCGAAGGGTAGTTTTGTTTTGTTCAGAAAACAAGATTGTAGCTCCACTGAATTCCACAAATAAGTTGTTCGCAACGCATTTTCGTAGAGCTAGACAACCTAGCATAATTTGTCAGAGTAAGTCCTACATTATTGCCAATTATTCAGCCACCAGACTGTACAGATGAAAGTTTATTGTGTTTAGTCATCATCATCTCCAGCCTTCGTTATGCCTTTGTTCTTTCTGCCCCATTATTTATCGTCTCATCAGGCCAGACTCTTGTTATGCTATAGTCTTCTATTCTATCATATCAAATCATAAGGTGCAATTCATGACTATAGTCTATGAGAAAAGCAAAGCAATCCAAAGAAAGAAAAAGTGTGTCATGTACCTACAATTTTCATAAAGTAATGCTACTGTTAATAAGTCTGATAGCTACTGGTGACACTGTTCAAGTGGGTAGCCATAACTATGTATGTGTAACATATGTTATGTTGGTTGTGTGAACTTTGTGCTGCATTCAGATAGACATTTTGTGATTAAGATGGAAATGCAGAGCAGAGAATTGTAACTATTGTTATTATTTTTAGCCTATTCTGTGAATTCTGTCCCATAGCTGGGCAAAGGCTTCCCTATCCTCCTTCCACTCATTACAGTCTAAAGCTTTTTAGTCCAGTTGTTGCAAAAAAAGGAGCCCAACTTATCCCGCCATCTCTGTCTAGGCCTGAGAATTATAAGGGTTCTCTTTTAAATGTTTAAAAAATAAGTTTATAGTGCATTGTCATCAGAGTTACACACTTACACAGGTGCATCAAATTTCATCTCAATCAGACATTGGAAGTGGTTCATAATTCAGTTGCAAAGATTTTAACCAAAAATCTAAAACCACAACAAACAGGGCAAGCTAAATAAAAGTTTGTAATCATGTTTAAAAAATCAGTGCTACAGATTGCCTATCAATGCAATTTGATAATGTAAGCGAAATACTGAGTTTCAGAGAGGAAATATGATTCTGGTATTTAATTTGCAATATTCGTAAATCTATTAATCTACAGATGTTGCAAATCTGATGACTCTAAGTAAGTGTGATTTGAGTATTTTACTTGCAATTTCTGTAAATGGATAGGTTTGTGTAGTGACTCGCTAAGTAAATAGGGTAATTTTAGTATCCAGTTTTATCTTACAATGTATTCTAATTTAACTATGTTAGAACAGTTTGTGACCAAAATTTTAAAGCACAATGTCTACATCAAGATATTTCCTGACTAAGAAAAATCTTAGAAATGGAATAAGATTTCTGTAACAGAATAAAGAATCTTTAAATAGATTATAGAAATGTCATTCCCATACATTGTCTTAGTTTCCTATGGGGTTTTGATTATTGCATCTTGGTAGCGGGGACTGGACTTTTTTCAACCGATAGGTAGATCCTCAAATTTGATCATCCTTGTACCCAAAAGCCCTCTTACAGACAGCTTTACTAAAAGCAAGGATACTGAAAATGCAATAATGTATATATGTATTTTCACATTTCACTAAGGTTAATGAGGAAAACGAAATAAGGAAGTGAGACAGTCAGGAAGAGGCTAAAAAGCAGTTCACCATGACATACATGATTTGGTCAATCTTTTGCATAAACAACTTTTCACAAGAAGGCAGACCTTTCTGGAAAGAAAGTTGCATATTTATAAAGGTCTGCCAACTTGGTAGGTAGAATATATTGGATATTACAAAATAGGTCACTACAAATTATTTGTACCTCTGCTCAGACTGAATATTATACTACATTTTAAGGCATAAAAGGAATTTTTGAGCTCAATACATAACACATAAAACGTAAGTGAACAAACTATGCTTACATAGGAGACTAGACATACATAACGACGACTATCTATTAAGAGTGGGGCAACTTTCTACTTAGTCTGCACCACCTCGTACAATTACTAGCTGGTTACGTTAATGTTAAATTTAATTTGCTTCCTTATCTACAGGGTGAACTGTGACCCTTCTCGCGAGAATATCGAGTTGACTTGAGGTAAATCTTCGGAAGCAATATTTCAACTACGTTGCAATTGTTTTTGTTAGTTTTTTGTGGACAAATAGATACTTAGAACAAATTTCTTACCTCAAATTGTTGAGAATATAGACGTTATCCATCTTAACTGCTTTTTAACATCACTAAAACTAAATTATAGTCTTATTTTATTTATATTATTTTGGGAAACCAACAAAACAAACAAAGCTTTCCAAAAAATGTAAACTTTTAATTTCTTTTAAAGTCAAGACTGCCAGGTCAAATTTTTAGTTTTTCCCCAAAATAATAAACTGTTTTTAAACAAAACACCCCCAAAATCATTTCGAACGAACGTGAAAACCAAAGAATAATAGGTGTTTATTTCACTCACGCTGGGAAGGGAAAAGTTTTAATTTTCAGCCAGCACATATACTTATTTTGGAAGGAACAAAGAATGCATAATAAAGACCAACAATGAACGGTAAACCTCACCAAAAATCGGTTGTCTGTAAAGTCGGTTTACTGACGATAGTTGAACGTGACAACGTCATAAGAAAATACTGATGGAATGATTTCATTTTTCAAAAAAAGGATATAGGAAATCACAATTTCACTCAGAGCGAGGTAACGCCTCATCGAGGTAACGGCACATACGTCACACTTTTTTCGTACTTGCACCCGGCTCCATCGAATTATAAGACGTTATCACGTCAAAAAAGAAAAGAAAGGTGAAATTTTGGTGACAGACAAGGATAGACTGCGAATTGTAAAATTAGGAGTAAAACTCGTCTAATATATCAATGGTTTTAGACATAAAGCACCTGCATAAAATAAATAAATAATTATAATTGCATAAGTTGATTAAAAATGCCATGCAATAGCTTTACCGCGGCAGTCCCCGAGTGTCACACGTCTTTTTTTGCTCAAAAGATTTCCCAAACAAAATCATATTTTCTCCTAAATTTCCCCATGAACCAATTTTGTTCCCTAAATCGCGAGAGAAACACTCAATCTGGCAACTCACTTTTTACTTAAATAGGGGTTGATTTTATTTGACATTCATTTAGCATGAACGAAAAGAAAACGAAATGGCATAGTTTATGCTTTAGAGAAAGTGAGACCAAATCGTTGAATAATATGCTATACAAAAAAATTCCAGAAACATTAACGATCTTTGGAACGTAACTGACGTTGATTTTATAGTCTGTGGTTTTAGGGTTGCCAACCAAATGTTAATCTTACTAATTTAGAAGTATATTTTAAAGTATGGATTTGCAATTAATTTGACTGTGGATATTGTTTGTGTCCGTATCTGTGGCTCTCTCACATCGATATAAACTATTGAGCGCAGATGTTACCAATCCGGATGCTACAGAATAATCATCTCTTCTGGATGAAACGTGACCATGACGATGATGTTTGTGAAAACAAAGAATGAATGAAATTAATTTTATGATAATTAATAAAACTAACAGCTCAGAAACCTTTAAGCTTACATTGTTTGTATTTTTTTTTCTATTGCTAATCGACAAAAATTATCTCAAGTCGTTACATTCTTCGCTTGTATTGCTTCGCTCGCTAATATTCTCTATAAATTTCGTACTGTACGTAATGTAATAATGTCCCAAATTTATAGTAGAAAGGATCTTCAGTGCGTCAGCAACACTGAATGGTCATGTTTTGACAATCTGTAAATCAATCAAAGTCAAAAATTCAAAATTATCAATTGTCAATAAATGTCATTCAAATCGAAAACCAAAAAAACAATTTTGTTCACGTATGTATTTTTACGTAAATTTAAATCAAAATAAATTCTGCCAAATTATGTGAAATATGTACATAAATTACTTTACACGACAATGAAAATCTAAATAAGAACCAAGCTGAAATGGAGAGCATCGCAGTAAGCAATAAATATCTTTCTTTGTCTTCAAAACCATTGTTGCTAAGCATAAGTGTTTAATCGAAGTTACTAAGATTTCAATGTATGGTTTCAGAATTTTTCAATATCGCTGTTCAAAGGTTTCATAGACAGCTTGCGAGGCGTCACCGTGCTATTGTATTTAGATAAGGAAATAAATGAGAAGGCGCTCAGCCGCTCGCCTATAATCGAAGACTCCAAACAAAAATTGAAACAGACTAAAGTCAAACAGTAAGTTATCATTATATTGGGGTCTAGAAATTTCTTCAGCTATTAGCACAAGTCATCTTGTTTTTGTTTATGCCATAATTGGCAGACAAGCAAACGGGCCGCCTGATGGTAAGTGATCACCGTTGCCTACGGATACCTATAACACTGGAGGCGTCACAGTCTGTTAAGACTATTAGCAGCTTTTTTAAAAGTCCTTATTTAGCTCTTTTAAAGCAATTGCGATTCTGATATAAAATCCAAACAGCCAGTGGCTTCTAATTCTAATTCTAAATGGGGGTGATACGACCTGCACCGACGTCCCGCTTGGGGTGTATTGTGCATTGCCCCCCCGACTGCCAGCTTACCCCAACCATCCGAGCTCCCTAAAATAACGGAGCACGGCCTGGGGTCGCTGGCATACCTCCTCCACTTGCATTGCGCCAGGTGTTGTGGTACTTGAGACTTGTTGTGTGGTTTCTTCAAGGAGCCTCGACCTTGATCTTATATCTTCCGTGGCCTCACAGTGCAACAGCACGTGCTCCACGGTTTCGTCCTCTTGTAAACAGCCTCGGCACAGTGGACTGTCCGTAGCTCCAATTTTGTGTAAGTGGTAATTTAGCTCACAGTGGCCAGTGATAATGCCTATCATTGTACGGAGATCTGTCCTGGTTAACTTGAGTAGTTTGTTGGTCGCTTTTCTATTTATCGATGGGTAAAAAGCTTTTGAGTGTTTACAATCTGTAGTTTTGTTCCATAGATTTTGCTGTTCTTTTTCCGTGTAGGCAATTAACAGGTTCCGCGTTTCCAATGCCGTTGGTTTACACAGTGCCGCGATATCTGCCTTAATTTCTTTCTTTATGCCTTCCTTTGCGAGTAAGTCGGCTTTGTTATTTCCTTTACTTCCGCTGTGACTTTTTGTCCATTCCACAGTAACTGTATTTCTGGTTGCTAAATTTTGTAGAGTAAAGTGGCATTCCGATACCACTCTGGACCTAGTTGTTGGCTTTCTGAGTGCGTAGATGATTGCTGCGCTATCAGTGATGAACGTGAGTTGATCATCTTTTCTTTCTATACTGCTTTCCGAGTTTTTTGTGAGTACCAATCTTGCCGCAAGCAGAAGGCCCATCGCTTCTGCCTGCAATACGGTTGTAGTCTTATTTAGGGCTATGGACTCTTTGATACCCAGCTCTAGTGAGTAGTAACCACAACCAGCACCCTTATTATTTTTTGCACCGTCCGTGTAAATGTTATATTTCTTTGGACCAGCATCTACGATGTCAGCTTGGACTCGTTCTTCTGTCACTAGCTCTTAGTTTTTGTTGTCCAGATGTACATTAGCAACTTTGTCAGTCCCTCGGCTTGCGTCTGGGACGATTTTTGTTGCTCTGTCTAAGATTCTACAGTGGGTTGTGGTGTATCAGACGCCTTTCCACTGGTTTAAGGATTTGATTCTTAGTGCCGACGCCATTGCTTCCTGCTGTATGTGCAAGTGCAATGGCGTCAGACCTAGAATTACGTTAAGGGCGGCCGATGGTGTCGACTTTGAGCAGCCACTTATTAGTGAACATGCCAGCCTTTGTAGTTTCTGTAGCTTGGTGATGGTTGTTGCCAGGATTGTAAGCCAGTGGCTTTTATAATAATAGTATCCCTGTGTACCAGCTATAACTCAATTGAATTTTTTTAGTTATTTCTCTAAATTGTATAAATACCTAAACATAAGTAAACATGGTCAGATATGTTAGAATAAATAATGTTACATAGTTCAAGATAAAGAAATAAATGATGCAATCAATGTTATAGTCAAGTGATAGAGTGAATGTTCTTACATTCTATTTTTCAAATGAGGTTTCTAAATGAGGTTTAGAAAAGAAAAAATTTAATTAACACTTTGGCTGCGGCTAGTAATCACATGCGCTAGCCCCAGACGCAGCTAATAGTCAAACGCCTTGTTTTTTATGAGCCTCGCGTGTCGCGCAAAGGAAAACACAAGGTACGTGTTTCCTGCAGCCAAAGTGTTAATGTCCCAGTAAAGCTTGTCCTAGCTTATTGCTCAAGCCTTTATTATGTTTCATCCTAATCCAGACTAAGAAACATAAGTTCAAATCACTTAAAAAATATATCTAATGTTAAAAGTGTATCTGCTGGCTAATAAATCTTAAAGCTGGTACGAGAATTAGTTTCCAATCAGCATTCCATATTGCTATTGCAACTGTACAATACTCTTTATTAGATCCAACTGTTTATTTTCTATTTGACAGATCTAATTTGACAGTTATAGTGTTGTGATTATAGTGAACACGATATCGATTCATTTTTGTATCGAGTCTGTGCGGAAAGAGAACAGTCGTAGGAATGGCGCTAGTAAGTAGTAGAACGTCATTCTATTCTCACTTTTGTTACATTGACACGTAATAATAATCTTCCTAAAATCAATCTATCTACCAATCTATATTTATACTACATTAGAATGCTACATTATACCCGTCTCTAAATAGTTAATAAACAATATTGATATCTCAATCGTAACATCACTATGTTGATAGCCATAGAACGTAAATTTTTAAAAACGTTTGTTATTTTATGTAATTTATAAAAAAACTACTGCACATAAGGACTCATTTGTCAAAGATGTTTATTATACGGGATCAAGGAGCAAACTTAGGCAGTTGTCATATTTTTAAAACCTCGCATTTAAAAGTGAACTTTTGCGTAACATGACGCAGTTACGTTCTATTGGTGCTGTCAAAAAGAAAATAAACGGTTGGATCTATTAGAGTAATACACAACTTTTTTTCTATTTTAGAGAATCCAAAGTACTTACCCGAGTGCTCCAGTCATGCATACTCAATGGATTCATATTCCTACTCAGCATACTTGTGTTCGAATATGCACTGCTACCGGGAGTCAAGTACTTAGTCACCGTCGTGTTTGGACATGACCCAGGCGTGGCTCGCAACGTCTGGGGGTGGATGCAACCGTTCCTCTCCATGACGTTTCGGATGATATGGGTCTTGCCGCTGTTTTTGTTGAGCAAGCTGGTTAACAGTTTGTGGTTTCAGGTAATGATTTTCAACCTTAGTAATAATAATAATATTTTACCTCCAAAAAAAATTTAGTCAAATTACTTTGCTTTTGATACCATTAACTTGTACATTAAGCATTAACTTGCTCCTACTGTGTCATAGACAACAAACCACTATTTTTTTGTTGTTTGTTGTCACTTATATGTTATGTAAACGAAACAAATAAATACAGTACAAAATAAGTTGATTCAGGAGTAAATGAGTTAAAAAAATGTGGCTGTATTTAATTATTTGTTATAGTTTTAAAGTGATTATTTTTCTTTAGATACCATTATGTGCTTGAGGGTCCCAAATAATTTCTCTATACCTTAGTAAACTTCTTCTTTCAATTCTGAATTTGTTAACAGGACATCGCCGACTCGGCGTATCGGCATCGAAGAGGGCGGCCCCAGTTCATGTCGAGTGTCAGCAAGATAATAGCTGACTCACTATTCAGTTTGCTGGTGCAAGCGTTATTTTTAGTACAGGTACCTATCACAGTTCATGAATTTTATTATTTAAGCTAATTATGTAAAAGGTTTTAAAAAAACAAAACTTTCTCTAAGTAGCATTTACAACTAAGCACCGCCGTGGGTCAGATGCCATGTTCAATTGTAGGTTCCAAGTGTTATCCTAAAACAAAACCATGTCAGATGCCTTCAGATGGCCTAAAACGGTAACAACAAGGATAGCCACTTTGACTATCGTACAGAGTTATAAGGAAATAAGTTGAATAAGGCTTGTATCATTCATCATTATGAAAATTTTTTACTATGAGACCAACCCTTAAATCGAAAAACAAAACACCTTGATAAAAATCTTCTCTTGCCCTACCCCTGTATACAAAGTCACTTTTCTTATCTATACTATAAAATTAATATTATAAAGAAGTAAATTTTGTGTATTTGTATATTTGTTAAATTGTAAGGGGTAATCTCGGGATCTACTGAACCGATTTTAAAAATTCTTTCACCAATAGAAAGCCACATTATTGCTGAGTGTCATAGGTTGTATAAAAAACCGAAAAATAAAAAGGCTTTTACGTGGTAGTCCGTTTTGCAAAGTGAATAGGAGAAAAAACGGTCCGGACGGCGCGCGATGGCTTCGGGTTTAATTAACATTATGCCCAACGAAGTGGGCACGGGTCAGCTAGTTATTCATATTCAGAATGAGGGTGTAGGGTCCCGCACTAGCGCCAGCAAAGGGTACTAATGCGTTTTTTAACTTATTTAACCCCATTTCCCAGAGCATGCTAGTAAGCATGCTGCCCATTTCGTACGTGGGCGAGCTCCTGTGCCTGCTGCACCTGTGCCTGCTGTACTCGCTGTACTCCTTTGAGTACAAGTGGTTCAACATGGGCTGGGAGCTGCACAAGCGGCTCACCTTCATCGAGGCCAACTGGCCGTACTTCCTCGGCTTCGGCCTGCCGCTGGCTGTGCTCACGCAGATACCGCACTCTTATATTATAAGGTTTGTGGCTTCAGAATGAGTTGATGAAATATTGAAATATGAGCCCTAGATCCTATCAGCAGAACTTTGAATGCTAAAGTATATTGGCCATACTCTAGTCTAGATACATGTTGAAGTTAGGTATTGGAAATTCTGCAGTATGTGGCTCAATACAGGGTTATACAGAAAGGGTATGCTAAGCCGCAAAGAGCTTATAGAACTCAGCATTATGAACAACTTTTACTATGGAAACAATCCCGGAATTTGCCAAAAAAAGCTGTTCCATACATTTCGTCGAGTGTCGTTGTAATTTTTCTATGGAACAGCTAATTTTTTTTTTAGTAAAAGTTGTTCATAATGATGAGTACTATGAGCCCTTGTCGGCTTAGCATACCCTTTTTAACCGACTTCAAAAAAAGAGGAGGTTATCAATTCGACTGTATGTTTTTTTTTTTTTTTATCATTTTTTTTTTTATGTTTGTTACCTCATAACTTTTGACTGGGTGAATCGATTTTGATGATTCTTTTTTTATTAGAAAGCTGACGCTTCCCATTTGGTCCCATTTCAATTTAGTCCAGTTCTGATAATGGTATCCATGAGAAAACCATATAAGTCTTAAATTTGCATTAAGTACGTGCGCGACAAATAGATGAATAACTATCAATAGTCGGTCTCTTGAAGTCGGTTTTTGTTTTTTGTTTTGTAAAATAATGTTCTTGTTGTATAACCCTGTATAGGACGGCTTTCAATGACGCCTCATACTTAATTAAATATCCTAAAAAAAATATAGATATACATATATAATATTTTATGGCCAGTTGATAGCTAGACCATACCTATCACTCATTTAGTTGGATTTATTACCGTCGTTTATCATCTCGCGTTTACTGACACTGAGTTAAATTTCTACAAAAAAATCTACATGCGTGATCAACTGGTTGTATTATCTTTGACTATAATGGTCTTCAACGTAGGTTTTATTCAATTTTATTATTCCTGTCCCAATAGCAACTGTGTAAATAATTTCTGATAAGTTTTACAACAATGCCAATACATTAGTGAACGAAACTATGAGTAATTACACGCGGTCTCTGCGTGGACATCACTGGGCATATCGACCTATGTCACCAACTAATGTGTAAACACGGCCAAATCGAGGAACTAAAAATATTCCATAGAAGCCTATTGGTTTTGTTCAGAAAAGTCGACGGTGGCGCCCTGTCTCGACTCCACAGATAAGTTGGTCGCACCAACTACGACTGCTGTACCAAAGTTCAAATTTCCAAGGCTGAAGTGACATCGTTAGCGCTATTTTTGTCTAGAGAAAACTCGATCTTATCACAAAGGGATATGGTTAAAAATAGCTCGTTGCCTCATTCTTCTGGGGATTAATTTTAAATCCATTAAAAAATGACAATCTTAAGTTTTTAAAAAGATTATCGAGGACCATGAAACATTAACATTTATTTGTATTTGCCTACAAACTATTTACAGAAAATAGATAAACGTTCTCATGCGTTTATATCTATACTAATATTAAAAAGAGGAAAGATTTGTATTTTTGTATGTTTGTGTGGAATAAACTCAAAAACTACTGGACCGATTTCAAAAATTCTTTTACCATTCGAATGCTACATTATCCCAAAGTAACATAGGCTATATTTTTTTTTTATCCACAGCGAAGCGTGGCAGGGAACAGCTAGTCATAGATAAATAAACAAATGTTAACAGTTAATTTAAAACTTTAACTGGAGTAATAAACCTAACTAATTTTTATCTTTATTTTTCAGTGGTTGTGTGTTCTCAATATTCTTCCCCGTATTCATTCTGAGTGGCAACGAAGCTACACCTGTTACAGGGGGGTAAGAAAAACACGTTTTTCTTTTTTAAATTTAATGTGAGGAAGTTAAGAAAATACAACTACGAAAACTTTTATTTACTTAACGCCTTTTCTTTTTGTTCCATGCTCCTAAAGTGTGTATTTAAATTATATTCTATTGTATTTAATATTTATTCTTAAAGTGTCCATTTATTGTAGGTATACACATAATCTGAACAATAGAACAATATCTTATTTTTACTTTTGGGCCGTCCATAAATGACGTCACACGTAAAGGGGCGGAAGGGGTCGATTAAGTGTGACATTGTGTGACAAGGGGGGAGGGGTTCCAAGTTTCGTGACATCACATCTAAAATAAAACGTGTACTTAAATTATATAATCTAAAGGCAGGCTTTTATTTTATCAGCATTCGGCACCGATATCGTATAGCGCTTATATTTTCCGTTAAAACGCTTTATTCAACTTAATCTCAGAACTAGAATACGAAAGAATATAAATCACCTATTTAAAAATAAATACTTTATTTATATTATACAATTAAATACTATTACAAATCAGTCAAATAAAACAATTCATTAAAAACGTCAAAACCTTAGCTAAATAACCCGCCCCTAATCGCTCCCGGTGCGAAGTTGCCCATCACGCCCGCGGCATTGCCGCGCTGAATTGCGATGGCCATCCCCTGCACCAGGAACGACCGGAACGGGAGTCACCCCCCCCCCCCTTATCCGCGAGCCTTATTTAAAAATCAATTTAATTCAAATTGCTATACATTGTTTAGTCCATCTTTATTTTATTTTACTATACGTTTTGTTTCGTTCCAGCGAATACCCGCTGCGGCTATTCTCCCCCGTGGTCGCGATATCGAACGGCATGTTCCGTTTCGCGAGGCAAGGCGCCGAGGCGGTGACGCAGCGCAGCTGATAAACATATGACTAAATATTATATATACATAATTATATTGTACTTAATTTAAGCCCTGTTTTGTCTGCGGCTGACTAATATTGGCTTCGCTTTGAGTGAGCTGGGACGACTGATGTACCACTAAGTAGTTCTGCGAACACTACTGTAGACCTCGTGAGAACTTTTGTGCGACAAAACAAAACAAACAATGTTTCATCTCGACAACCTTTGAATGATTTTACTCATATTCGAAATTCTCGTTTAAAATAAGGTACCATATATACCTCTGCCAAGTTTTATCAAAATCGGCCGGTAAATGGCGCTACAGCAAATTTGACCCTTTATTGAGGGAAATACCCCCCCCCCCCCCAATCAAATAATCCCGACGACAAAATAATTCTATGAATTCGTCGAACCTGTCTGTATACCAAGTGTCGTCAAGATTTGTTAAGAAATGCGAACTTCCGGACAGATGAAAGTAAATTTGGCCAGTCGTTGCATGAACGCTTCGCTCGCTCGGTCAACGAGTCATGGTTACTGTTTACCATAAGTAGATCGTTGTAAAGATGGTCCTAGTCTAAAACTCTGCCATTCTTTTCCTACGAAGCAGTTATATGAGACATGATCCAAAATAACTAACAAGGTTATAAAGAAAGGGTATGCTAAGCCGAAAACGGCTCATAGTACTCACCATTATGAACAACTTTTACTACGGGCCCAAGCCAGAATTTGCCAAAAAAAAAAACAACTGGTCCATACATTTTGTCGAGTACCATTGACATTTGGAACAGCTGATTTATTCTCGCAAATTCCGGGTTGGTCCCATAGTAAAAGTTGTTTACAATGATGAGTACTATTAAGCCCTTTTCAGCTCAGCATACACCTTCCCAATATAATATTAGTTAGGATGGCATAAGGTCCATAATATTTGCATTGCTTAATTCGGGCTGAATCAGCCTCCTTAACGGCTGATCTTAATGTTAGTTTAAAAACTAAAAAAACACGCATTGTCATCGGTCTTTGACAGGTGTGCGAAGTTTGAATTAAATCTGATCGTTCAAAGTAAGGGCCAGGCCACACGGTGCGGCACCGCACCGCACCGCATCACTCCGCACCCCTCCCCGCTTCGTCTGCCTCGCGCCGTTGTCCGGCGCGCCTGCGGTGCGGCGCCGGAGCGGTGCCGGACGTACCGTGTGGCATACCATACATTTTTATATGTAGGAAAACGTTGCGGCACCGCTCAGGCGCCGCGCCGGAGCCGCACCGCACCGTGTGGCCCGGCACTAAGGCAAAATCTCAAAGGAGTCGGTTACATACATACACGTGAAACTAATAAAAGCGTGTAAAAAATGGTAAAAATTATTTGTACTTTTGAATCAGCGGCAGACAAAATTACACAAGAAAGGAGTGACTTAAAAAACTATAGCGGACAATACATATATTTAAACGTTGTATAATTTAAAATATGTTTAAACTAAAATAGTACGTTGCAAAGGGTATTGGCTTACAAACTTTTTTTCTGATAAATCATTATTATTTTAGACAGGATTATGCGAAATATTTACCTTACTTTATTTTCTAGTCTAAAAGCAAAAATAGTCCAACGTAAACTATATTCGGTTCATTAACAAAATATATGCTTTCGAAGCTACGAAGCTATATAGATGGCGCTACAATAGCGATTCACGAAGTGAATTTTCGCATAACCCTGCTGTAAGGTACAACAAATCAATTTTAAAATTATGAGGGTATATATTGACGCAATTTTCCTTGTACCATTTTACTAAAAAATACCTAATTTAAAATCGTCACTAAAATGGTGCCATTATTTTTTAAATATATTAAAATCGAAAATGCAGAAAAGTTAAGTTCAGTTTCAAGTGCAATGGTACAGTACAATTGACATCAATAAACGAGGTTTTTTACATAATTTGTGCTTCTATTGCTCATATAGCGTATCAGTGTGAAATAATATTTTAAATAACTTTAGTAATTTGAAAAAGCAACGTGGCGTGGCGTAGCATGGCATGTGATGTGAAGCTTTTGAAGCGAGCCACTTGCCACGCAATACGCGAGCCAAGTCATTTAACACTTTGACTGCGGAAAACACATAACACATACCTTGTGTTTTCCTTCGTGCGACGCGAGTGCGGCTGCACACGCCAGGCGCGTCAAACACAACGCGTTTGACTATTAGCCGCACCTAAGGCAAGCGCATGTGATTATTAGCCGCAGTCAAAGTAAAACGTAACGTAAAATGTAAAGATAGGTCGACACTTGCGCATACGCACGAAAAGTGCGGTTCGCGTGTTTTGAGTCAGGGGTAAGTTATTTAAAATATTAGTTTTATAATAAAATCAATGGTGCATGGGTCGATGATAATATGAACACGGCTGCTATGACACCACAAATGTAGATTTTTAAAACAATAGGTTTTAATAAGAGCTAATTACAGGTAAATCTATAAATAATTTGATGGGCCATGTCGTAGCCAATGCGTTGTTTAGTACTTTTTTAATGAGTCATCTGTGAGAGTCATAATTTACTAGACTCGCGGAGCTGACGCCTTGGAGCATCATCAATGGAAAACTAAAAAAGTTCCAAACAAATGAGTCACTATTGTCCAGTATCCATTTCAACGGCAATCCTTGATTTATATTTGGATCTGTTTTTTTTTATTTTCTCTGTGTAAACGAGCCTTCGATAAATTAATAGAGAGTGGAGGATATAACGACAAATGCTACACTTTTCGCTTCTTTTTTTTAGGGTAGCCTTTCTGCCTCCCCTGGAAAACTCTTTAAGAACCAAGTTAGGTATAAATTGTAGTCCTTGGAGTTTTTTTTCGCTATTAAGGTCTCTTATAGCGATATCACACTGCACCGACTCAAAAGTTTGCGATATAGTTTGCGACGATCATCATTTATTTATAGATTTACCTTGCAAGCTGCAGCTATATTTCATATTATCACGCATAACTGTAATTATAAAGTATATAAATATAATTGTAAAAATTTATAGGATAATGATTGTGATTAATTAATTTTTGGGAATGTTTAGTGATGTTCACTGCCTGCTGATAGAATTATCTGCTGCCTATAAAATTACTTTATTCAATAAATAAATCGGTTCAATCTGCGCATTTGCTTCTCACCTTTCTCCGTATTGCTAATAGTACAAGTGTGCTATATTCTAGTAAATAGCCAGTTTATTTAGTGTTGTTTACTTACATAACACACGATGTTCATCTTGCCTAATATTTCACATGTTAAAGAGCCTTTTGCATTAAAAATAAGACGCGTGTACGTGGATTGATTGAAATTCTGGGTGGCGCAGACCTGTTATGGGCAAACGTGACGTTTAACATCAGGCGAGCGGTTTGCTCGTCTCGTCACTCAGTTACATAAAATAAAAAAAATTGAATCGATTTTTAAGAATGCAGCAGTTTATTTTTATCAAGACATTGTGAAACGCCCCATGATTTTATTCGGTAGATGCAAATTTTAATGTAATGAGGTATCTACTCTATTTTAAACTTTTTTTACTTGCGAATTTAAAAGGAAAAATCTTAATCTATTATTTTTTCCATTCTATTATTTTGGAATATTACGGCTGTTTTGTCTGCGATCGTTCTCGTGTAGAAATATATTGTTGTGATTATTTTTTTACATGACATTATTTATTATATGGACTGACTAATTATAATGGTTTTCATTGTATGTATATCCAACCTATAAAACCTAGAGAAGAATTCTATCCTAGAGTACCTATGTATGATTGTATAACTTTTGCGGTCGGTTTTGCATTGTTTGCGGAATCCATAAAATATTTTTAAAAATCACACGATATTGTCTCACTGCACCGGTTTTACCAACAAAGATGGTTCTTGTGTTTGTTTCAAGTTATGCGCTATTAAGTACTCGGTGAAGATTGACTTACAAAGTCCAACTTTTGAAGTCTTGCTTGTTACACGACTATTAAATTTTCTTGTGCAGGTAACTTATTAGGTCAAGTTACAATAGGCTAGAATTAGTTACCTACACAAAGAGTGCCCTCTAAGTAGGTATATTATTTTTATTCAATGTTAGGCTTGTATTGGAACGCAATCTTGCGTAATTGGAAGCAATAAAGCGGTCTATGATGGAGCACACTTCCCTAGAAGATACCGATTCACTTTCGACTTGAAGACACCCTTATTATAACCATCAAGGAACACGCACTCGGCAGAGCATTCCACTATTTGGCGGTTCACATAATAAATGTGAAGTCAAAACGTTTCGTTCGGGTTTTTATTATGTCTACCATAAGACGATGTCGCTTTTTGGTGCCTTAGGAGAACGATAATAGAACGGGCCCGAGGGTATTAAAAAGATGGTAAGGTTAAAGATAGTTTTTGGAATAAAACACATTGTTCAACGAGTCATTTATTTATTTAAAGTTAAGTGTACCTTGTACAAGAGATATTTGGTAACTTGATCATTTGTTAACCGATTACATAATTTATCGCGAATATAACATAAATCATATGAATGAACTAAAATTAAATTCATGCTTTTTCACTAATAGTCTTATTTGCCATTTCAGGTTTCAAAGTGCAACTTTCATATCATTATAAACTCAATTTTGTAAATACATGATTTGAAATATATGACACAAACATAAATATATGATCTGTTAGCTATTAGATTATCGCTGATAGAATTGCTGCTATTAACTATCTTCAAGAGAAAATTATTTTTTATGTCTTGTTGGTTTTTCTTGTAATAAAGTTCAAGTTCACACCAAAATAAAAAAGATTTTATTCTGCTTTGTCCAACAACGCCAGCGGACATCCGATAGGACGGACTCATAAAAAAGCATACATGTCTGCAGAAATGGTTTACGATAGCAACCTAGATTTTATTTGTTGACATTTTTATTTTCAGTCAAAACAGTTTCAGCAAAACAATTATTATTCATTATTATCAGGTACAAAAATAATATAAAAAATGCACTTCGCATCTACGCTACATTATAAACTATTACAAGTATTAAATTACTAAAAAATACCTAAAATTAATATCAAAATGTCGGGACAATAGAATTTTAAAAACTATATTTTCTACACAATTCTCACTAAAAATAGTCAAGTAATAGTCAAATACTACATGAGATCTATGACACAGTTTGCTTAAAATTAACTAAAAAATGATTTGTAAATCCTAAATTACGAGAAAGGTAAAATTAAAAAGTTCCAAGCGTGAAAAATGGTTTTGACACTTTACTAAACCACAGCTACCGTGTTGTGACGCATCTGTTAATTTTATCCCAGGATTAAAATTTATCTGTAACTTAACAAACCTGCCCTGTTATTTTGAATACTATTAAAGTATAGTTTCCCAGCTATTTAATAAGGTTATACTCATAATATAACAAAAGTGTTTCTGATGTCTTTTTTGCTTATCTTTTAATTACTCTATCTATGAACTTAGTCATGAATTCTGCTATTTTATTTAAATACATCTTTTTAATTGATTTCCTACCACTCATAACGACACATAACATTAATTACACATAAATATAATTTATAATATCTTTATATAATAATATAATATGATATTTTGATTGCTATATTTTTTCTAACACAAGTACATATTTGATTAATATTTATTATTTTAGTTTACATTGCAATCTCATCGTAACATTTTTTCGAAATGCATATCTTCCCTGTAATCATATTACGTAAAAAGCGATTACCGCCTATGCCTTTATTTTCCACAGTTACCATTGAGCTATGTTCTGCGTACTTGAGGTGACATCGCAGTACATTAGGCCCAAGTTTGAAGGCTTTTTAAGACAGATCTAAATTTTCAAAAACTTTTGGCATCCTTGTCTAATGGCTTACAATGATAAAGACAGATATACTTTTAGTTAGTTTAGATCTGTTTTGAAATGCCTTCAAACTTGGGCCTATTGTCTCATTAAATGGTGGCAGATGTTCCACACTTCACAGTCAAAGCTAAGAAAACTTACAAAACTATGGTTACATCTTATTATTTTATTAGAGATAAAACTTTTTTGCATAAATATGCCTGGGAGAGTCATAGATGTGTGCTACACATTCCGATAGATATATATAGATAAACGGATAATACAATGTAGGTACCACATGACTACACACCGTTTAGCGAGTGACTGGTTGAAGTTGAATGAGTTTTCTGTTTTGAGTAATGAATGAGTTAATAGAGTTGTCACACTTGACAGCAATGTTTCATTTTAATTTTTTGAGCGCCAAAGCCACCTTGATTTGACGAGCGCTAACGGGCTTTGAGCGCCAAAGCTTTGAGTCGTTGACAGAAACGCACCTCACCAAAATATTAAAGAAGTAATTTTCTTTTATGGGTTTTTTTAGTTTCCTTCTTAAATTGTATGCCTTGATGTAACTGCGATGTCGTGGTGGCCAATAGGTCAATTGAAATGAAACATTGCGGCAAAGTGTGGCGATAACACAACTCTAGTACACGGGCACATACTAGCTCAATGACAAAAATTGGATTTATTGCTCGCCAATAGTAAACAACAATAAGCTTCAGACAGATCGATCAGCGGCGGTAAGCCGGCTGCCGTGTCGAAGACTATAAACAGTACCACTAGCACAAAAACTATCGAAAAATACGTAAAACGTAATTCATAGAGATTGTATAAAGATTTTTATTTCATTTTTTATTTTGTAGGAACCTCCAAACATACAAGCTTTGACATCTAATAAATCATACTAAAATTATAAATATCAAAGCTTGCATGTTTAAATGTTTATTGCTCAATCATACAAAAACGGCTAAACTCATGGGTATGAAATTTTGGATCAAGGTAGTTTATACCCTATACAGGGTTATTCATAAAGGGTATGCTAAGCCGAAAAGGGCTCATAGTACTCATCATTATTAACAACTTTTACTATCATTAGGAACCAACCCGAAATACGCGAAAAAAATATCAGCTGTTCCATAGAAAAATGTCAATGACACTCAACAAAATATATGGAACAGCTGATTTTTTTCTCGCGAATTTCGGGTTGGTTCCATAGTAAAAGTTGTTTATAATGTCGAGTACTGTGAGCCCTTTTCGGCTTAGCATACCCTTTATGAAAAACCCTGTACAAGCCACTTTTTATCCCGGAAAATATGGTTGAAACCGCAGCTAGTAGGTGCCTACCATTAAATGTTATTTAAAGTAAAATATTAGTGATTTCTAGTTTGTTACTGTTTCGATAGTTAATGTGGTAGCCTGGAAGCCTGGTAGGGTCAGGCTGGTCTACAGCGCCCGCACGAGCAGCATGCCGGCGGCGGCGCCCACGGTGAGCCCCACGCTCAGCAGGGTGGCCACCACCGACGAGGCCTTCTCGCGCTCGTGGAGCTCCACCTGTCTGGAACAATACACGCGTTACTCTCCCGAGTGTACCAAGTAGTTCTATTTTTTAAAGATGTTTAAGTTTTTATATCTTCCGTTTTTGTATAAATATTGCAAGGCCTATTTATCAAAAAAAGTATCCAAATGAATTTCTGTAATAATTTTAAAAATAAAATAAAATTGGCGTAAAGTCAACGAAACCTTACACTCGACCATCCTGATAACGTGTATGACCACATACAGCGGCGTCTTTACCTATTGTGCAGGGTGTGCGTTGCACACGGGCGCAGCGGTCCTAGGGGGCGCAGAGCGCCGCTCGCTACGGAGCCCCACTCGGCGGGCGCGTTGGCCGCGCGGTCGCGGCACTTTCAATGACCAACGTAAAAAGAGCTCCGCTCTGCATACATTTTGTATAGCATCTGTAGCTTAGCCCCGGATCTAGGGGGGGGGGGCGAGCCGGGGCCCATGCCCCGGGCGTCAAGTTCAGGGGGCGCCAAATTCACACTTTACAGACGAATAGACATCTCATCATTTACTAAACTTTGACCACGGAATAAATAATAGTACAAGTACAGTCATGTCCATATCAACTCGACCAATACCCAGAGCGCGGAGTAAGACTTAGTAGTAGTTTCCTTAAGTAGTTTCCTTTGTAAACAGCCTGTCCTAAATTTCTAAAAACGTCCCAATTTTTTGCGCTCGCTGCGCTCGCGTTTTCTTGTTGTTTAATTCCCGTTGTGCATTATGTGCATAGCTTGTCAAATATGATCGATCTGTTCTGAATTGATCAAAAATGCCTAATAATTTTTTATTACCTAATATGATTATTTGTGCTTTTAGATATGCTGCGTACGACATACAAAGGCTTTTTGTAGTTTCCGCTTTCGAATACTGTTTTTGGGCAGAGCAAATTTTTGCAAAAACATTTTTATTTTTCAATTTTTAAATCAAAACTTAATACACAAAGCTATCCAAAACGGAGTTAATTGATTTGTCAAATTTCAACGGTTTTATTTTAATAAATAAGCTTAATACAGAAAGAACAGCGATGGATGCATTATTTCAGCTCTGTTTACGCATTACTAAGTGTAATTTCGTTTGTAAACAGCCTCTTGTATAATAAATATATTCTGAATTGCTAAAAATACGTCTTAAATCATTTCCACATCTTTATTATTTAGTGTTTCGTGTGACCTAGCGCGTGAATTTTAGTTTCAAAATGACAGAATATAGCTCAAAATTTCGCGCTCGCTGCGCTCGCGTATTCTTGATTTCTGATATCTATTAAATACACACCGTTACGTAATAGCCCGTCCTAAAAACAAAAGATCTTAAAATCTCTGTGCTCGCTTCATTCGCACATTACTATTATTTTATAAAGGCCACAACTATTTCCGAATTGATTGAAAATATCTCAAGTTTTTTACCCGACGCGAGTGTTGTGTAATTTTCGTTAAATCTATCGTAAATTGATTTAAAAATCTCAAATTTTCGCGCTCGATGCGCTCGCGTATTCATGGTGTTTAATTTGTGTTATAAGTTTAATTCGTGAAAATTCTATGTTTTGAATTAATGAACCATCTCGAAAAGTTTCGCGCTCGCTGCGCTCGCGCATTTATTTATTTGTCCTTTTAAACTTGCTGCGCATAACACCCAAATGCCGATTGATAAAAACTACTATGAGATTTGAAGTTACTTAATCAAGCACTGTGATGTGGGTACTTGATTCACAAAGCTCTCCAAAATTGAATTATGTATTTGGTTTATTGAAAAAAAAAACACGTTTTTATTTGATTAATGAACAAATGCGGCCCGCCACTATTTGAAATTGTCACTATGCGGCCCGCGTCTGCCAAAAGGTTGCCGACCCCTAATATAGATGATAAAGGTAAAAATGAATATAAGTGAGCGGGGGCGGCATAGATCTTAGATTTTTTATCCATTTGGGAAATTTGACAGTTTGTGGCAACTTGATGTGCTGTTACTTGTACTTTGTATCCATTCCATTTTGACCACGCGCACGCGCTTACTAGGGGGCGCTCGGGTAATGTTTGCACACGGGCGCTACATGGGCTAGAGACGCCTCTGACCACATACACGCCTCTGTTGAAAACCTCACACTCATAAACCGATAGATCTTACTTACTAATGTTATAAAGGTGAAAGTACATATGTGTGTTTGTTACTTATGACGTTGAAACGTATGAAAGGATTTAGAAAATTTAGAATGAAGGTCGTTCATGATCAGGCTATTTTTCATCCCGGAAAACGCGGGTGATGTCGCGGGGCGCAGCTAGTATTACAATAAGTGTTTAGTTTAGACGATGTTACTGTAATCCAGAGTATATAAGCTACTTTTATACCAAATTTCATTGAAAGCCATTTTTTTGCGCGATTGAGTAACAACCGTCCTTACTTTGATATTCATAGTTTAACTAGGACAACTGCGTTAAATTTTTTTTGTAATATCAGTAATCAGGCGCTATTTCGTGGAAGTTCATCTTCAAATAACTGTTTACTAGTGTATTTCCGCCTTCAAAAAGGTTAAGATTAATACGATTGACTCTCCACCAAATGTAAGGAACAGCTGTTTTTTTTTCGCGTTTTCGCGTTGGTCCCATATTAAAAGTTGTTCGTAATATTGAATTCTATCAGTCCTTTTCGGCTTACCATACCCTCTCCCTATACCCTGTATAAGTTTCGATTGCATCTGGTGATCTTTTCGACAAGAGTTATTCCTAAGGACTTACTTTGATAATTATATTATTATGTCTAATTTACTCGATCGCTAATTAGATCGAGCGCAGTTTAATGATGCACCAGATAAGGAATAGACAAGGCTGCACAAATAACACGAAATGATAACCTTTCTGTGCCACATTTCTACATTTGTTTATCAGGCCCAACTGCAACACACATGTGAGAATGGGGTAAACAAAATAGAAACTATTTATTAGATACTAGCTGCACCCGGCGGTTTCACCCGCTGTTTTTACTTTTAAACCTTCCCGGAACTTCCACAAACATTTCAAGATCAAAATTAGCGAAATCGGTTCAACCATTCTCGAGTTATAGCCAGACAAACGAACAGCGACTCAATTTTATGTATAAAAGAAGATTATTATTATTAAGGGGATCGAGAAAATATTTAAATCTTAACGAGTAAAAGGCGGATAGGGATTCATTACAACCCTGTGCAAAGTTTGACAATACAGAGTTACAAAGAAAGCTTTTCAGCTTGTTATACCCCTTCCTTATAACCCTACATGACTTGAGCGTTGACTTAGTATACCCTTTACTTATAACCCTACATAGCTCGAGCGTAGGCTGGATATATCATTTCTTATTACATAGTTTGACCATTTACCTGGTAGCGTTGACCATGACAATGTTAGTCAGGTATCCATTAGTGAAAGCGAACAGTATCATGATGATGATGTACTCCCAGTCCCAGGGGAACAGCACGGGCAGGTGGCGGCGCGGCTGCGCGTTGCACAGCATCAGCATGGGGACGCCCACGAGGCGGGCCAGGCTGGCCGCCGCTATTAGCCACTGGTTGTTCGGCTGGAACAAAAAAATAATCAAAGGAAGGTAAATCAAAATCTATGTTTTTACAACAAATCTAAATGACCAACAAAACACCTTTTTTTTTTTTTTTTGTTTACCCAGTGGAAATCCTTTATGGATACCACGCCCGCCCCGGGGGAGGCAGGGTGGTTATGTGGGAGTCTCCGCCCTGCGGCGGCATACCCACTAAAACCACTGGGGTGTTCGGCATCCACCCGAGATGGGGCAAGGCCAAACCGGCCTTCAAAATCAAAATCTGTGTTTTTACAACCACTAAATGAGCCCCAAACCGGCCTTCAAAATCAAAATTTGTGTAAATAAATCAAAATCTGTCTTTAAAAAAAAATCAAAATGTCTCCCAAAACACCATTTGATCTGGAAGATCAATCAGGTCAATCAATCGCTAAGATTTCACTTTTGTTTCACTTTTTTATTTGTAGTCCCGTCAATCCCTTCATATTTTATCTATACTTACTCGTAATAGGAAACCGGCCGTCATACGTCCGGAATAATCACCACAGTTGAAGATCAGGTAATTGACTACGGGCACGAAGAAAATGTCTGGAAAAATACATTATTTCATATAACTCACTTTACGTATACACAAATTTTAGGACCATTTTCAAAGGTTGTTTCTTTATTTCTCTATAAGGATGACCTTAGCAATTTATACTCGCTCTGGCTACCTGAGTACCTGCTCTGATTAGAGGTACTCAAATAAGGTCACCTTTGGTAGACTGGTTTGTATGAACCTGCAAATCTTGAGACAACATTTTTGACGTGATAACGTCTTATAATTCGATGGAGCCGGGTGCAAGTACGAAAAAAGTGTGACGTATGTGCCGTTACCTCGATAAGGCGTTACCTCGCTCTAAGGCGGTCCATTGTGATTTCCTATATTCTATTATATTTTCCTATTTGTCAATTACTTTTGTACCTTACTTAAATAAAATTAAATTAAAATTTTCTTTTGAAAAACGAAACCATTCTATCAGTATTTTCTTATGACGTTGTCACGTTCAACTATCGTCAGTAAACCGACTTTACAGACAACCGTTTTTTTTGATTCGTATTTACTTTGACATTGAAAAGCCCAAGATGATGTATAGTTATAGGTTTATACATGTTTGTGGTAGTATACCCCAAGCTTATTACCTTGTATTGTATTATTTATTTCACCCACTCGGCATTACTGCTATACAAAACTATGACATCGTCGTCAGATCATAGCGACGTAATCCTGTTTGTATCCTCTCTGGTGTGCAAACTTTAGAATTTATCTCATTTGGACTCATCTAAATTCCTATACTCGTATCTACAGTTACATCCTAAAATAGAAACTATGACAAATGTAGACGTATTTAAAGAAATAAGATGTGGTCTTTTTCTAAAGATCCCCGCGCCGAGCTATAGAATAAATTATAGTACCAAACTACAGCAGAGCGTTTTAAAAAAGGTGTCAACAAACTCCCTCTCTGGGTTGGTAAAGCATCATCAACCGCTAGTGTTGAAGGTTATCTAGGAGGCGGTTTTGCTTTTGCTAACCATCAGGCTAAATGCCTATTTTTAACTCCCGACTCAAAAACGACGGGGTGTTCTATGTTTGACGTGTCTTTGTTTGTATGCGTCTGTCTGTAGCATCGTAGCTCCCGAACGGATGAACCGATTTTGGTTTTGTTTTTGTTTGAAAGGTGAATTAGTCGGGAGTGTTCTTAGCTATGATTGATGATAATCGGTTCAGCCGTTTGAATGTTGGAGGTTTTTTGCTCTTTTTAACCGACTTCAAAAAAGGAGGAGGTTATCAATTCGTCTGTATGTTTTTTTTTTTAATTTTTTTTTTTATGTTTGTTACCTCATAACTTTTGACTGGGTGAATCGATTTTGATGATTCTTTTTTTATTAGAAAGCTGACGCTTCCCGTTTGGTCCCATTTCAATTTAGTCCAGTTCTGATAATGGTATCCATGAGAAAACCATATAAGTCTTAAATTTGCATTAAGTACGTGCGCGACAAATACCTAGATGAATAACTCAATAGTCGGTCTTTTGAAGTCGGTTTTTGTTTTTTGTTTTGTAAAAATAATGTTCTTGTTATTAAAAAAATACATACATAAACAAAAAAAAATACTTACTATTCCAATCCGTCCCCGTAGTCACCGGGTGGGACTCCACCAGCACAGTCACAGACGGATACACGGCCATGCTTATAGCAAACACAGCGAAAATGCTAAACGCATAAACCCAGATCTTCTTCATCACAGCTAGCATCGACACCTCCCTGTGCCTATTAGTCGATATCCCGCCCGTGCCTTTCAAAATGTGGTGCGTGAAGAAATCTATCTTGTACAACATAATGAAGGATATCAGAGACGTGATGACCATGATGTCGGCTATGATGAAGTATATCAAGGCGCTGTGTTGGGGCGATATTTTGAAGGCGAGCGATATGATCTGGGCGATGGCAGCGATGATTCCTCCTAGAGACTGTCCGCTGATGACGGCAGCCATGTACTCCTTGGAGAAACGGCTCGCGATGCCCACGAGGCCGCCGATGAATATCGCGCTGGCAGCTGGAATAGATATTTTATTTTACTTTACTTGGAACCTACTTAGGTAGTATTTTATTTTATAAAAATTATGAGACAAAAAATATTTCTTAATTATTTTTATTGGCTTTTTATTTTTTTATTTTTTTTTTTTTTTAATTAATTTCTGTATTTGCGATCGGTCGTCAGACCATAAGCAAATTTGTGATGGGTTGATGATGACTTTTCTGGTGGGGTGGCCAGCGCCGCCCCTACCAATCAAATGAGGTGGTCCCTTCTAAGTCTCTTGACCACTGCAGACTGGTCCAACAAATCTGCTACAAGTGGATTTTGGTGTAGGGATAGCCGCTTGATGTATTGTTTCCTGTATAGCTCGATTTCAGATGTAACTGTAGGCACGTTAAGATATTCATGAATTTCATCATTTCTTGTGAACCAGGGAGCGTGGACTATTTGCCCTCAAGATGTAATTTTGTACTCGTTGCAGACAGACTATGTTACTTTTACTTGCAACACCCCATAGCTGGATGCCGTAGGTCCAAACTGGTTTTAACACCGAGTTGTAGATAAGAAGCTTGTTGTCTACCGACAGTACCGAGTTTCTTCCCATGAGCCAGTACATGTTGCGGAACTGATGGTTGACTTGGTCTCTCTTTTGTTTTATATGATATTTCCATGTGAGGCGCCTATCAAGGTGGAAGCCAAGGTATTTCACACAGTCTGAGTGTGGTAAAATGTCGTCGCCAAGTCTAACAGGAGGACAGTTTTCTCTCCTCAGGGTGAATGTGATGTGGTGTGATTTTGTTGCACTAGCACGTATACGCCATTTGCGTAGCCATTTGTGGACTGCATCTAGTTGCACCTGGAGTTTACGGCTGGCCGTAGTTGGATTGTCATCGACGGACAGGTAGGCTATATCATCGGCATACGTTGCCACGGTGGTGTCACTGTGTACGGGTAGGTCATATGTAAATATATTATACAGCACCGGCCCAAGAACCGATCCTTGAGGTACGCCGGCTTCTATATGATGAAGGCTGGATCGGGTTTCTCCTTGTTTCACTTGGAAAGATCGATCAGAGAGGTATGATGCAACAATGGGAAACATGGAATGTGGAAGATTTTCTTTAATTTTCACTAGCAGCCCCCTGTGCCACACGCGATCAAAGGCTTGTTGCACATCGAGAAAGGCGGCTGAGCAGTAGTTTTTGCGTTCGAAGCTCTGCCTAATAGTGTGATATACTCGATGGACTTGTTCGACCGTTGAATGAGACTTGCGAAACCCAAACTGATGAGGTGGGATAACGGCACAGTTAACTAATGCTGTGTTAAGTCTGATGAGGAATATCCTTTCCCATAATTTCGAGAGTACAGGTGTTAGGCTTATTGGCCGATATGATGACGGCTCATGTTCTGGTTTTCCTGGCTTGTGAATCATCACTACTTGGGAAATTTTCCAGAGGCTCGGGAAGTGAGAGGTTCTGAAGATCGCGTTGAATAGGCATGTAAGCAGCACGATGCTCTTTCTGGTCAGATTTTTCAATACGGTCGGGGTAATCAAATCATATCCCGGTGCTTTTCCGGACTCGAGTGCCTTTATCTCTACGGCAATTTCTCTCGGTGACGTTGGAGCTATTGGAAGACTCATCTGTAGATCTTGGTTGAGGATTGCATCAATGTCAGACTCATCGGCAGAACTCTCATTTGGTGTAAAGACAGCTGCTAGATGCGTTGCGAAGACCTCTGCTTTTTCGGAATCAGTTCTGGCCCAAGAGTTCCACGATCTAATCGGAGGGTGAGATTGTTGTGGTTTGCTCAGGTTTTTTGTTGCTTTCCAAAGAGAATGCATGCCAGTTCCAGATGGGGATAGCGACTCAAGGTTTCTCTTCACCATATCATTGGCCGACTCTTTTAGGATAGTTTTTAGTTCTTTTATCGCTTTATTCAGCCTTGTTCTATCCAGTGGATGTCGCGATTGGTGCCATATCCTTCTTAGACGACGCTTATCTTATTGGCTTTTTATGATATTAATTTCTGGATTGGTCTCTTGGACATCAATACAAATTCAAATGTAATGTATTCTATTTCTAAATTAATGTACAAAAACAAATATTACCTCATCAACAAATACATAGATAACATGGATGAATCCTCAACAGCATACATAAATATCTCGCTTGCTTTGTTAATCAAATCTGATAAGCACCTATCTAAAATTTCTATGATAAAAGGTAATTATGATAAAAGGTAAAGGTTGGGATTCCCGTGGTATTAACATCAATGGTGTATACCTGTCTGTTTGCAGATGACCTTGTACTTTTTGCCGAAAACCTGGACGATCTCCAGATTATGATCCAAGACCTTTCGGATGCTTCTTTACAAGTGGGCCTAAAGATGAATATGACTAAGACCAAAGTGATGTCGAACTTTTCTGGGACCTCGACCAGCGAGAGCCTAGAAATGGTTGACAGTTACGTACATATATCTTGGTCATACTCTATCTTTTGGCACAGAGCATCAAAAGAAAGAGATCGCCAGGCGCATACAACTTGGATGGGCAGCATTCGCAAAGTTGGATGACATCCTCAAGGCACGTCATATTCCACAGTGTCTGAAGACTCGCCTCTTCAATCAGTGTGTCCTGCCCACTATGACTTACGGTGCCGAGACATGGACGCTCACACATGAGGCTGTGCACCAAATCAGAGTTGCACAGAGAGCCATGGAGAGGTCCATGCTCGGCATCAAGCTCCAAGATCGAGTCCGAAATACGGAAATCCGACGAAGAACTAAAGTTCGGGACGTCGGAACCGTTATAATGAAGTTAAAGTGGAGTTGGGTGGGACACGTTGCAAGGCGGGGAGACGCTAGGTGGAGTAAGGCAGTGACGGAATGGTGGCCGAGGCAAGGCAAGCGGAGCGTTGGTCGTCCGGCGACGAGATGGGTCGACGACATAGTCAGAGTCGCGGGTCGAACCTGGACCCGATTAGCAGTTAATGGCATAACGGGAGAGAGGTCTATACCCAGCAGTGGGATAGAGAGGGCTGTGGATGATGAAAAGGTAAATCTTATGACATCACCAAATCAAAACTCAAAATAGTTAGGGTATTTTTGTGACTTTTAACTGAAACTATCCCACCAGCAAAGTTTATCTTCTATATTTTACTACATTTTAACCAACTTCAAAAAAGACTACGTTTCTTTTGTATGTTTGTTACGCTACTTTTTGGTAGGTTTATCCTACAGTGAAACTTTATCGAAATTGATTCAAGCCGTTTTAAAATCAACAAATACAAAAAAATATACATGCACAGATGACGTTTTGGTTTGTGGTTCCCTTCAGCAAATTTTTTACTTTTGAACCGACTTCCAAAAAGAAAACGGTTCTCAATTCGACTGTATGTTGCTTTTCTTTTTTTTAGTTTAAGTATAATAAGTTTTGGAATCGATTTTTTTACTGACATCAAAGCAATCCAAACTTTCTATAGTTCCAAGTACCAAGACTCACCAACTCCCATAGAAACATCAATACCTAATCGAACACGCGACCTACATTAGACGCATGTTTATCGTACTGATAGGTCGAATCAATGTGACGAATGCTGTGGGGTCAACTCCAATGTGACCGTAGACTGCACACTGCACACATTGCAACTCTCTATATAAACATAGTTTGACCTATTTGAACTGGGACAAAGAACTTCTAGAACTCGTGAGAATTTTCTCTTTAATTAATGATGGTCATTATCAATACAAGATATTAACAACAAACTTTAATTTAGTTTAAAGTAAGTAAGTTATTATGGAACCAGGATGAATGGCGTACAAGAAGTGAGGTCTGTGCTCAGCATTGAGCGATCACAGGCTGATAATGATGATGTTATTCTAGGCCAAGTGGTTCTGGTGTTAATATTTTTAGGCTGCCTAAAGGCCTCTGACATGGCAGGGATTTTATTATAGGGAAAAAATCGGGACATTTAATTTAAACTGCCTCTAAAACATGTTCTTGGAAGTGAAAGTAATTAATTTTATAGAAGTGAAACTAGGCCTTTGTAAGACCCTGGCAAAATTGAAGTCTTTACATATCTGTCCTGTTTATAACTTATGTGGTTAGGTACCTAATATAACAAATCTATTTACACATAAACCTAAAAAGAAGTAATAGAAACAGTTAAGTTTCAATGAATTCTATAAAAATCCATATTCTTGTATACTGTCAGCTCAAGGCAAGGTTCAGCTACTAAACAATTTACTACAATCTGTGTCAAGGTAACTAACAAATAATTATAGAACTGAACAACTGAAACTGAAAATTAGATTTATACATAGCTATGCCCTATTTCAGCTGCAATTTTACCATTTTCCAACTGTTTGCAATTTTTAAAACTAAATGGTTTGTTAGTAAGAAATTAAGTGTACATTTGTTTTTATTTAACTCTGAAATAGCTGAACAGATTTGGCTTTTACCTTGGACCATTTGGATAGTCACTTTTTTTCTGAGAATATGAAAGGTTCCTGTTAGTGAAACTATTCGGTGTTGCTATAGTAACCGCGTTACCAACTGAAAACGTTAATAGGGATATCTATCTACCTCTACTATGTTTCTATCTGATTTTATTCTTATCGATATGCGCCTATAACCATCTTATGCACATCACCATGCGGCTCCATAAAGACCCACAAGTGCACACATAGAGAAGTGATTTATGGCCGCACAACTCAGTTGGTAACATGGTCACTATAGTGTAAATGAATCAACTTACCGGTCATAATAACCACAGATATCATGGTGACAATGAAGAAGCCGTTCTGCCATTCGTCAGTATTGACTTGTACCAGCACTGTGGTCACTATAAAGGAGAGGGTGACCACTATCAGGGAGCACTGCAGGCGACTCTTCAGAGATACCCTGCAAAGAGGTTTGCTATGAACTGAAGAGCAGAACTCAAGTAGTAATCAACTCAAGTGTAACTGAAGTGGAAAAAAATAGTGTGACAAAAAGTGAAAATGGAATAAGGGGCACCAGTTTTCAGACTGCAATGGAACTTTACCATCAGACCTTTTTTTGTCAATAAAACAATTCTTCATATAATGGAATTAAATTTTTGGAGAAAACCCTTTATTATTATTTAAATAATGAAGTTCAATGGTCCTCCTGGTCCTCCTGTTCCAGATATTTGAATAATGAATTTGAATGCTCATAATGTTGTGGATGATTTTATTATCATAATAGTTCACGTTTGATAATTCTTTTGCTGCTTTAGGTACTTCAGTGTTCACATGGCATTTTTAACGTTATAGGCTTCATATCACAGGTACAGTGAATCCTGATAGTGTGTATCATGATTGTTTTAACTCACCAGTGTCCATAAACCGAGTTCAGAACAAGAAACAGCAAGTTGGGTACTGCGGTAGCAACATTGAGGTAGGATGTGAACTCTGCTTGGAACTGCGTCTTTCGTGGCAGCGGCGCTGACAGATTTGTGTGATTCACCTCTCGGAACTTGTACATCCAGTACTAAAATTAAAGAAAACCATGTTTTATGTAAGCCTAATTAGCCTGTTTCTAAATCTAAGTTTTAATTTCAACTCGACAGGGTATTTACTCATATGTAGGCATTTGGCAAAATTGTAAATCACCCTTGTACCAAACCAGATTTGGGTACAAGGGTGATTTACAATGATCCAGTAATAGATCAGGCATGGCATTTCAATTAAGTAATCGACACTAATATTATAAAGAGGAAAGATTTGTATTTTTGTATGTTTGTGTTGAATAAACACAAAAACTACTAGACCGATTTCAAAAATTCTTTCACCATTAGATTGCTACATTATCCCTGAGTAACATAGGCTATATTTTATACCCGTGCAAAGCCGGGGCAGGTCGCTAGTATGAAATAAAGATGTAGTCTTTTCTACCTAGTAGAGTGACGCAAGTTTACTAGACTGTTTTATACCACCTATAAAAATATACTATGAATAAGTGGATACTTATAAACTAAAGCTGAGCTCACTAAAGCTTTATGAGTCATTATTGTTCACAACTAGAAATTATAAACAACAAAACAACTGCGTTTATAAAATTAAAGCTAGGTAGCTACATTTATTTCAGTTGTATGATTGTGTTAGTATCTAAACAAGAATAATTATTTAATCTCAGATGCAAAAATTTACCTGCAAGCCATATTTAAGACATGTTAAGTAAACTAGTTATTTGACTTTGTCATGATACAAGAAGACGAGAACTTAAGTCCGAACGATTTTAATGAGTCACCTTTATATTATTTATTCTATCACTTCTAAAAAACTAACTGGTATTATAATGAATCACTTACATCATTAGCGGTTATCAAAAAATTCCATGGCACAAGGGATGTGATTCCGAAGAGAAGAAATAGGAAGTAAACGAGGCGGTATCGATCTCTAGGTTCTTCGGACACGTCCAAAACCTTGGTGGAACAAGAATCAGTCACCAACTCTCTCTCCTCGCTATCATCGACGATTTCCTCTTCATTTTCGATGGAGTCCACGCAAGCATCGTTATTAATGGACCCAGCTGCGTCCATCGTCGGCATTTTACACAGTAAATCAGCAAAATAGGTATCCTAAAACGAATTTTAGAAATCGCGTTTTTTTGCAGTTGCTGAAGTCAAGTTTACCATCATAGTAAACTAAACAGACGACAAACGCGCTCTCCTTAAATTGTCACTTCTATATATGGGATAATATGCTCCGCTCTATTGTTTTTAATTAATTATTTAATCCAAAATTTTAACAAAGTAACGACATAACGAAGCAAACGACCGCGCGCAGACTGGCTATGTTGCCATAATTAGCGTGAAAAGTAACATTTGGCATGTCCAGTCAGTCAAGAGAAAATTTGCTTTCCATTTTAAACCTATTAAAAATTATTAAAAATACTACTATGGTAGGCTGATGATAGCGAAATAGAATATATTAATACTTAAATAATATTTAATATATTAATTAATTATTATTTACCTAATATTTAATATATTAATTAATTATTATTTATTATTTAATTATTAGGTATATTAATATTTAATTACTTTATTTCACCTATGCGTGCCTACGCCTACATGTCAACTTGTGAAGCTCTTCCATCTCCCTTTTTTTATTCTACACTGGTTTTGTTCTAATTATCACATTTCCGGTCCCATAGTATTATTATAAAAATATAATCATTGTCACTTAGTTAAGCTCATTCCTCGCGCAAAGAATTTCACTGGCAATTCAGCGCGGGAATGCAGCCAGCGTTCTTGGTACTTTGCCACACGGGCAAAAACTACTTTTTGATTTTTAGTTTTTGTAAATTTCTTAGTTAATATAATTTGGTTTGATAATTTAGCTTATTTTAAATTTAAGATGTAAATATATTGTAGGTACCTATCTTAGTAGTCAATAAATAAAAATTTAAATCACAGTATGGTCACCTTTTATCAATTCCCCAGTTACGGGTAAAAATATGACCACAAAAAATAGAAAGTACAAAAACTTTTGTAGTAAAAATTGCCTTATGTCAATGTTTGTTTTCATTAAACATATATTATTGTGATGATTCCTATTTTCTATAATTATTTGGAAATTAGACAGTTAATTGGCATTCCTTCTATTAGGAATAATTATTTAATCTACAGACAACACTTTTCCCGTACTTGAACGACCTATTTCATGTTAATGTCATATCTCAACATGACATTGAAATTGACATCTAAATTTTGATTTCGTTTTTTTTTCTTGGGTTTTAAAGGGCAGGCTCCGGATTTTATGACTTAAGACGCCAGGCTTAATCCACGCCACCTATCGTACTGGTTTTTTTTTTAACGGATAGAAAAAAAAAGCAAAAGTAACACAAAACGTTACTTTATTTTCTAGCAATCCAACTTAAAATTATTTTGACATTGACAGCTAGGGAAAAATTGACATTCTCATCTTGTATAACCACAGATAAACAAAAATGAACGAATTACACAGATTAAATAATAATTATGTTAAAATGTGATTTTTCTACCACATCACGGCTATTTTTTACCAGACGATTTTAACGATTTTTTAAGTTAATTCCGCCCAATCAAAAATTAGAGTCTACACTAAAATCATAAAGAGGAAAGATTAGTATTTTTGTATGTTTGTAACGAATACTCAAAAACTATTGGACCAATTTCAATAATTCTTTCACCATTATCCCTGAGTAACTATAGGCTATATTCATACCCGTGCAAAGCCGGGGTAGGTCGTGATAAATAATTTATGTGTGCAAGTGAAAAGCGATGTAGCCTTATCTAATATCTGGCAATAAAAACCTACCTACTATAAAGCCGAACGGCCACCGCCGGCTAAAATATGTTAGTTTAGCTTAGCTCGCATAGTTTAGCCAGTTTTTCATACATGTGCATAGTTTGCGGTGGACGCACATGTATGAAAAACTGGCTAAACTATGCGAGCTAAGCTAAACTAACTTAGTTTAGCCGGCGGTGGACGTTCGGCTTAACGTTTTTGGAGATATGTATGCTGTTCTGTATAACGTAATATAAAAAAAAAGGTTAAGCCACTATGTAAGTAGCAAGACTTGTATGTTTTTAAGTAAACTAGTGTGCTGTAAGAAACTTTCCAGCGAGAGATTTTGATCAGATACAAATAACCATGTCTAGTACATCCAGGTAGATAGATAAAAAAATACCAAGAAAATTATTTGTTTGTAAAAATTATATATATTTTTTACTCTCAGTAGGTACACATATATACATTTTATTTATTTACCTAGTACTTATAAACTATAACTATTGTGATATTATGTAGTCGAACTACTTTCGCTACAGCTTAAAGTAATACCTACAACAAACAATAGAAGTAGGTACCTATAGTAAATCAGCCACAGAATAAAATAAACAGACAGTTAATAAGATACGAGTATAAATACTATATAAAAAATACAAGAAAGTAAGCTAAGCGATAAAAATTTAATAAACTATGTAAGTATAAACTCTTAAACTTTTCAGAAATAATTAATAATATTATATACATAACCTATTTCCTAGATAGGACCATTGATGGACGAATACAATTATAATCCTGGTTAGGACGGAGGTCACAATTATTATTATAGGTACATAGGTTAAAAATTTTTCATTAGCAATTGACTGCTAGTACTTATTATTTATAGTTCGTAGCAACTTACATCAATCAGTATTATTCATTATTCTAGCATGTATAAAAATGGAAATAAAAAATATATCTACTTAAACCTATTTAATAACCTACAAGTTGATTTTAAAAAGATATGGTAAACTCGCAACCGCAACCACAGCCGCAACCAAAAAGTTATGTCACTTCTGGATTTCATTGGTTAACAAATCTCAGTGTTGTAACACTTCAGAAGTAAAAAAATAGTAACAGAAAGAAATAGTACCGACAGGGTACAGATTATAGCGATAGTAAAACTGATAGAATTTTATAGAAATGATATAATTTTACTTTAAGTTTCCATTCTGAGATCGTGCGTTATTGGTACTTATACTTAATAGTTATAGTTACAATATTTATGAATATTTTGATTTACGTACTTATTTATAACTTAACTACTTTATATTTGTTAAAGTTAGATGGAATGTGTGAATTAAGCTTTTGAAACCTATCTACAAGGCACTTGTTTAGAAAACAGCTAACAAAATAAATGCAAGACAAAAAAACGCAATTCATTAACTATCTCAATTAATCAAGACATCCATATTCAGTCTTTCATTGATTATCTACTTACCTTCCTAATTTATCTATGTTTCTAGACTTTCAATTAATCTTTTGTTTCACAAACACATGTCCTTTTTTCTACAAATAAAACATTACGTTTTTTGGTTTTAAGTTTGATGAATAAAATTACATTGCAGTTTCTAACGGTTGACTATGCGATCGACTCGCTTCTGTCATCGGAAGTGGACTGGGATCATCATCGAAATCGAAGTTTGTTTCGAGCAGGGCTTCAGACTTGGACCTGTGATGGAGTTCTGGGGTCGGAGAGTCGTCGAATTCCCGAGAGAGGTCCTGAGGACTCGAGTCGTAGCTTGGAATGTTGTCTGATAGTGTGTTATCGTAGGGACTCGAATAAACTGGTGGGTGTGGCGGACTTGGTAGATTGTCCTCGTAGTATTGCTGCTGATCTGAAAAGTAACAATTAATAATTATCATTATCGATGCCCATGAAGATAAACATTATCGCTAACTTCACTATCGTGTATACAAACATGGCTGATTGGCAACCAATAGCAACTTGTGCAGCATTGCGTCTAAAATAACACAAAAAAAATCTAACCTAACTCTATCACTATTAACTCTTATTGGCTAGTTTCCCATGTTTATAACACTTTAGGTAATAAAAAAAGACTAAAATTTGTTCAATTTACCAGCAAACCTACCGGCAATATTGTTCCTCTGTCCGAACGTCGTAGTCGGCACAGCGCCCGGCTGCGGTTGCTCCGGCATTTTGGACCTTAGCTCCATCAAGAACGACAACTTCGGCTGAGAACTGTAATTAGGAGTCCCATACGGTCCTTTTTCCATCTGCCTTCTTAGATTATCATCAGAATGGTCCAAGTTTCTTAGAGGTAAAGTGTCCGAGTTAAAATACTGATCGCTAGTAGGCGATAACGTGTCGTCTTCTTGCGGTGACCGGATCCCTCCCGGGTGATGAAGGATAGGTATTTCTTCAGTCATGACTGTGTTTATTGATGGTGCTTCACTTCCTGGCCCTGAATTGTCCCTGTAACCTTCATTTCTAAATGCTAAATTGTTCGCGTTTTGAGGTACTGAGTATTCGGGAGATGCTGGTTTCTTCATAAACGAGCTGTGCTTGAGAGGCATGATATTAGGGTTCGGATTGTGGGCCTCGTAAATGTCGAAGCTCTGGTTGTCTTCAACTGAAGAGTTAAATTGGCTCTTCTCCATTGACTCCATGGAGGTCGTCGATGCAAGCATCTTGCGGTAGTCGGAGCCTTTCGTTAGGGTTTCGGTCGATCGAGTGCTCTGAAAATGATACCATTTTAAATTATGGACACTTGCTTTAAATCAAACTAAAAAAAAATGACAGAGTAGAAACATTATTTTCTTTTTTTTCTTTGGCTGCTAAACAAACATGGCGGATTGACAACCATTCACAACTACTCATCGTTTACTAAATCCATCATGATTCTCATTGCCAATCCGCCACGATGGATTAAATATTTTTATAAAGTTTTAACTGGTTGGGTGTTTAACCAGCTATGTACTTATTTGCTTACCATTTGTGCAAGTTTCCTTCTGTAAGTATTTTCCGGGAATCCCCCGTTGATGCTTCCGATGGATCGGACTGAGTGCAAAGATTGGCGAATCGAATTCCGTCTTTCTAGTCTCTGAACATGCCTGGGAAAGTATTAAGAATTAGTTTTACAAAATCTATTGTGTTAATATTTTTAAGTTAGCAGCAAGACTTACGCATGTGCACCTATCCAGTAAAAAAGTTGTTCGTGAGAGTGTGTTAGTGGTTACACCTTTTTTTCTGTGGTTTCATATTCGAGACAACAAAGGTATAAACTGTCAGTATAGGAGTACCTACAAGATAAAATTTACAAGTTCGGTATCTATTTGTTATAAATTACCTGTGTTTCGACTTGGAGTACCAGCAGACCAACGCAGCTACAACCAACACTACCATAGCTGCCAGCACTCCAATAAACGCGACGGCCAGCGTGTCCCCTCGCCACGACATCGGATCTATCATTATCTTCGGATCTGTAAATATTTTTCATTGCGTTACTAAAAGCATTTAGAAAGTAAGAGAAGTACAGAGTTCTCTTGTTATTAAAGAAGTTAAGTAATTATAGAGTTAATTTGAAAAGGTCCAGTCGCGTGGGTGCACTTAACTCATTATTATAAACTTTTTTTTTACTTTTTAATGTTTCATTTACTATGAGACCAACCTTGAGATCATGAAAAAAACAGCAGTTCTACATAAATGACCTAATTTCTAAGTCAAACTACAGAACAAAGTAATTTTTATAGTTGATGCAATAAGAGCGTGTTGTGAGTACGCTTACCAATTTCACAAATGAACGAATTCTTCTGATTACAATCAGTGATGTCAACGCTCGAGAAGGCGAAGGATGTGCACTGAGTGACGTAATCGATGTGGTTCACCCACACCCGGTCCCCGTACTGGAACCACTGGTTCTGGCGCTGGATGAAGTCGTACAAGACTGCGTAGTTACCCGACACGTAGGGCATCGATGCGTTGTCGGACTGGGGATGAAGATTGGTTTGAAAAAAATCTCGTATGAACTCGAGTTAGTTTATATGACTTTGTAAGTTTTGCTGAAATAAGATACAATCAATGATAGCGAAGTCGCAAGTGAATCAGAATGGTCTAAGCAAATTTTCGAAAACATCTACACCAGAGATTAGATTGAGTAATTAGAGGTAATTGTCAAGAAAGTCATAACAAAAAAATAGGTAAAAAAAAAATTTAAGTTAAACGGTTTTATAAAACAATAAAAAAATGTACTAAAAACCAAAAAATAATAAAATAGATACAGTCGTGGGAATTATAAACATATGCATAGACTAGACCAAAATAAAACCGTGGGGCACGTCAATTGTCTACAAATTATCGACTTAATGTGCGATAGAAGAATTACCCCACGGTTTTATTTTAGTCTAGTCTATGCATATGTTTATAATTCCCACGACTGTATCTATTTTATTATTTTTTGGTTTTTAGTACATTTTTTTATTGTTTTATAAAACCGTTTAACTTAAAATTTTTTTTTACCTATTTTTATTTTCTAGTTTTTAGTTTTTATTTTATATAGTACATTGTATTATACTGGTTGAGCACTTTCATTTGATACCCATATTGATGGGATCGATAAAACCTACGTTATCCGCCATTTTGTAGCGGCCGCCATCTTGTATTTCAATTTTTTATAGTATATTGTATTCTGCTTGTTGAGCCCTTTCATTTGATACCCATATTGATGGGATTGATAAAACCTACGTTATCCGCCATTTTGTAGCGGCGGCCATCTTGGATTTCAATTTTTTATAGTATATTGTATTCTGCTTGTTGAGCCCTTTCATTTGATACCCATATTGATGGGATTGATAAAACCTACGTTATCCGCCATTTTGTAGCGGCGGCCATCTTGAATTTATAATGATAATGAATAAACATAATTGTATTGTCACCAAAATCCAAAGTGTATACAAAATTTCAGATTAATCGGTTGACAGGAAGAGGGTGAAATTTGAATTACTAAATTTGACCCAAGAAAAAAGAAAACGTGAGCTAAATAAAACCGTTTAATAACATTTGGTTCTAAGTGAGATTTTCTTAGTGTCAAGTCAAGATTAAGAACGTTTAGAGTAAGACGCAGAAATAAAATACATTTTAAAGAAGACTCAAATGCAAAAGAAATACGTAACACGAGCATCAAATACTTACAAGACAAAACTGCCTAGCTTCCTCGTACGTCATCGGTGCTCCTACATACATGTAACAGGTTCCCGCGATAGCATCCCATCCAGGGGGACACTTGCCCCCGTCCAGTATCGTCAAGTTGTTCATGTAAAACGGTCTAAAATCCACTTCCAGAAGATTCGGATTATCAGACTGGTCGCGGATTCGACCCGCCACGGCCAGACTTTCGTTGTAACTCCAGAAATTATGTTTGGCGTCAATTTTAGTTCGCCAACTTTCCAATGTGCTGCAGAGATTTTAATTTTGTTACTTTACGAAGAAGGTATAAATTTGAGTGACAGCGAAAACGTGAAAATTTAAGTGCACAAAAATTGGCATTTAACCCTTTGACTCGGGTGTAGAGTAATAAATTGTAGAGTAATTGTTTTTTGAAACATAGAAAGTGCCCGTAAAGGTGATTTTCGTAATTATGTTTCCAATTGATTTTTTTTTGCAATGAAATAATTTATAATAGTACCCAAAAGATCTAGAAAGTGAAAAGATCAAAGCGTGTTATAAAATTCGTGCGGTCAACCCCACAGCAGGTGCGTTAGAAAGCAAAGATATTTTCATGCGGTTAGTATAAAAACTTTCAGTTTCGTAAACTTAAGGTATGGTGCCAAAATGTGTTGTTTATCATAATTTGGAAAATAACTCACCTTATAAAATCGGTATTATAGTCAACAAAGCTATGGTCCCGAGGTAGCCATGCAACAAAAACATGCAATAAGATATCATTAATAATACTTAGGTACCTAGCTTATTTATAATAATTATATATTAGAATAGAACTAATGGATAAGTAATAATGACAAAGATAATGGTAATAAAAGTAATAAAGCATGCATTTTGGAATCCAGGAAATCTAGATACTCGTATGTAGACTCTTATTATAAAGACTAGGCTTGTTGTAGACAAATCTAAATAATTAATAAATTTAAATCATCTTAAATCTATAAAACTGAAATTTTGATTCTTCCATTGTTAAATTCCCAAACACTTACATAGATTTGTTAACAGTGATCATTTCGTAATCGTTGTCAGGGTTAAAGAAGATGTTATCCACATAGCTTTGACCAGCTGTTCCAGCCACAACTGTTGCTCGACCTTCACGGTCTGTGGCATAGTTTCTGAAATCGAAATTGTTTTATATTACACTATGAATTATGAATTAATGCCTACAAGAACCGAAATGCATAATAATGTTAATGAGAATTCCAGTGCTTCATGTAATTAAAAAGGAATTGAGTTGGAAGAAATAGACTTACTTATAAAATCCGTTATGAGAAGTAGTCTGATAGATCGGCATTCTAACTTTATCGAATCCAGAGATCTCTAAGATCCTCATACCAGTGTTGTCGTGAACGTAGTTATAATTGAAGGCAGAGACAACCTGACGAAGGACAATGACGTCATGGAACCGAACACGGTTCCGAGTGAAGTAGTTACGGTAGATCGTCACTTCTTGGTATGGAGTTGATTGACGACCTGGAATTGAAAATCGTTTAGTTAAAGATGGTGCATAATACCGTAAACACCACAATTTACAATACAAATTTATCTTAGTCTTGCAAAAATTTGAAAACACATTACAGAAATGCAGAAACTCCACTTATAGAAATTGTCACAGAAGAAAACATACCTTCAACTTTTAGACACGGTAAGTCATGATTTCCAAAGAAAAGATTATTGTGGATCCATCCTCGCAAAGACGTAGCAGATCCTCTTGAGTCAGCTCTCACTAATATACCTCCAACGTTGTTCTGCACTAGATTATTCTAGAAAAAGAAAGAAACGTTATAAAAAAGTTTGATAATGTTTGAAAACAAATTTTTTTTTGGTTTACTTACTCTGAAAACCAAACTTTGTGTGTTTTGCACATCGACTCTCACTGCTGATTCACACGAAGTAAAATTCCCATAAAGTTTAAGGCAGTTGTTTTTGATCTCATTTCTAGTTATAGCCAACAGAGGATTGACTTCACCCACGGATTGATAGGAGATAGCTCCGTCTCTGTTTTTAATGAACTCACTATTCGAGATGTTGTGTTGTACGTCACGATCTAAAATAAATAACGAATCATTTGAATTATTCTTGGAACTAAAATAGTTTTAATCTCTGTAGTTGTGTACTTACTTAGTCCAATAGCAGATATTGGCAACGTGACAATTTCAGCAATGAATCCGTGAGTAGAAGAAGCCCCATTTGCAAATAGTTTCACGCTCAAACTGGGACCGTAAGTTTTGAAAAGTTTCTTCTCTTCAGGGGAACCATTTTCTAAATATCCAATCATTGGCGCAGTGATGTTGTAAATGTCGCCATCATATAAGGATAAAGAGTCTCGCTTTCCGTAGTTTCTGGTGTGATTGAACAAGTTGAATTGAAGCAATCTGAATCCTATAGGCTTGACTCTGTACATGCTCTTGAATATTTTTACGCAATTCACAGGATTGTTATCGTATTTGTAGTACAAAAGCACTCTTTCTTCAATAGTAACCATTTTACTACTATCACAGATGTCGACAAGAGAGAATAAGTGGTACGGAAGGTTCAATTCCTTGAGGGGTGTGAAACTGGATTCGTCGGACTCTCTACCTTCTCCGTTTAGTGAAATGGCGCTCACTCCTTCTCCCAGAATGTCATTAACCGAGTTGAATCTAATGTTTATTGTATCACTGGGAGAAATCAAGTTGATACCATGATGAGCACATCTGCTAATGTTAACGTTTTGGATTAAAGGATTTTTGATTATGGCCTGAATTGCAGGTGATTTCTCATTGTGAAGTAATCCAGCGCCGACAATTTGAACGTTCCTTAGTTGGCTTTCGATTTTCTTCATTGTTTCATGTGTATGATGATCGTGCATTCTATGCTCATACAAAGAATACTCAAATTCCGGATTAGCAAATCTAATTCCACCCCAATAGTCAAACGTTTCTTCTAAATTTCGAGCACCACAATGTATGAAAACAAATTTCGAGTCCCACCTGCATTCATGTCTATGTCCATATAACTGACCATTGAGTCTAATTGGGCAGTCTTCATATCGATCTTCAGTTCCGGCGCATTGAAGAGGTTCAGGCCAAGACCAAATTCGTGATAAAGAATTGCTATGGTATTCTACTCGACGATCGTAGGCAGAGAAAACGTTAATAGGATCAAAACCAAGTTCTCTACAAACAACTTGGGCGTTTCTTTCAGTAAAACGGCTATCACACATAGGCACCCACTGAAGCGTGGTTTTGTTGTAATATTCCAAAAAACCTTCGTTGTTTCTCTCGATCACAGTGTCGCTAATAGAGCAGTTTCTTCCTGGACAGAGTCTTATAGAATTTTGGACGATCAGTGATTCTAGCTGTCGTCTTTGTTTGTGATGACTCGGTGAATATTGGCCTATTTCTCTTTTCTCGATTCGATTTATTTCAACATTGCTAGATGGTGTTATTGGTCTCATCACGATAGGTAATTGTGCATGACCAATTGCTTCAAGAGTGCCCATTACAAGTATTCCAACATTTGGTGCAAATTCCAAAATAACTCCAGGGCTTATCACCAAATTTGCTTCGGGCATGACTGTTATATCAGATTTTACAATATATGGAGCAATTCTTGCTTCAATAGTCAGATTCGATAGAAGACGTCCGCCTAATTCGTTAATATCAATTGCTATTTCAGGACTAAATGAAACAGATACACTTGCATCAAAGTGATCTTCTAGCAAGTAAGGTAAATAAGTCGCGACTGCGTGATTGTTCCAGTCGTCAAAGTCAAATATTAGTTTCTTTATCTCTTGTTCGATCGCACTGCCCCACCAATTTTCAGTCACATCAAGCAGGTTATTGATTCTGGCTGTTTTAATACCGGCAAGTAAAGTATACTCTTGGCCATTATTCCCGAACAGATTCCTACTCACTTTGACTTTTTGTATTCCTTTGAAACCTATAACATATGTGGGCTCAACAGTTCGTATTAATGCTCCACGATTAGCTTGTGTCAAATGATTGTTATTTTTTACTTGATTATAAACAAACACAGCGTAAACAAGGCCCATAACTTCACTCTGGCTATCCATGTCGAATTTTGCCATAAATTGTCCATGATTTCTTTCAATAAAGTTTCCATCTATCATCATCTTCTTTTCCATGCCTTGAATGGATAGCAACCCAGTCTTGCAAAAGTTATCAGTAAAAACGTTCTTACTGATATTGACTTCGGCAAAGTGCCCATCTATGATGACTCCAAAGTGTTGGTTATTTCGCCACGTATTGTTGTACATATAAACTGAATGAGTAAAGTTTTCATTATATTGCCAAACGTACGGTAAACTTACGTCGAATCCTCCATTTCTATTTCTTTCAATTGTATTATCTTGGAGAATGTAATGATATAAATTATTGGAACTTCTCAAATCTCTGGCAAAGTGATAAATTCCTCTACCGTTGTCGGTTATCAAGCTGCCGTTAACCATAATTGTGATTTCTGTAATATTACTTTCATGAATGTCCCAAAATGGAGTATTCACGTAAATGGCTTCTTCTTTATTATGCGCTATTTCACAGCCAAAGATTTTTATCGACTCGTTGGCTTTACGAAGAAAATGGTCACCAAGCTCGTTCAAATAGCGATTGTAGTAAAGTGCTTTGATACCTTTTGTGTTTCCCTTGATTTTCGTATTCACAACTTGTAGCGTTGGTACAGGACCTTTTACTATTCTGTTTCTCAAATTTTGAACAGGCGCAATAATTGTGCTTACTACCAATACTACTCCTCCAAGAGCTGCTTTACCGCTTTCATAAGTAAGAACAATTCCAAAAGTATTGCTAGTAGTTGGGAACGTGGCAAGATCTCTGTCCAAGCACCACTTAGAACTGGCTTCATTAATATTTTGCGAATCGTAAATGCAAATATTCTCAGTTGAAAAATTATGAATAGGATTAAGTAATTGCAGTCCTAGCACATATCCCGGGTTACACTTAATGTTGTAAGTTTTGATTACATTTTCACCATAATATTTTGAGAAGACCAAATATCTCGTTTCTCCGTTGACTAAACTGATATCAGTTTCATACTCAGGTATTGTGATTGGGCGGTAATTAGATTCGTCAAAGTTGAAGCCTGGATCTAAGTTAAACCATCCGGCTATTTCTCTTTGTTTTGGCCCAGGAATATGAGGATTGTGAGATATTCCTGCTACATTATTGTTCTCGATGACTGATCCATACACTTTGAGTCCCAATTGTTTAAAACTTATACCACTTCCTCTGTTATTGCTAAACTCTGAATTACGCACGGTGTTAACAGAATCGGCCCCGTATAAATCCGAATACAGCACTCCTAATCCATCATGGTAGTTGTTAGCAATTTTAACGCTTTCCAAACTGTGGCGTGCAAAATCCATTTGAATTGCGGGTTTAAAAACATTTGATGAGTAATCTAGCAGACCAGCTTTTTCAATGTAAATGTATTGTAAATCTGCTCTTTCTGATATTACGCTGAATCTTATGCCAGCCCAACTTGTTTCGTAACATCTTATACCAACGTCATTTTCATGAGTACAAGATTGTTCAAACTGTTCTTTTGATTCAGCCTTACATTTTGTGATGTCATTGTCAAATTCAGTACATTCTACGTTGGATAAAATTATATCTTCAGTAGTTCCCGCGCTAGGGATCTCATTTGGCTCTAGGAACCAATCATCTGGGTTGAGAGCGAGGCCTAATTGATTACAGACAAGAGCAGCGTTAATTATATTCCATTTATAATTGCAAACCGTTCCCCATTTATCATCTATTCTAACTTGCAATCTCCCTTCATGTTGGGTTCTTCCTCCTAATAGCCTGATAGGCACAACTGGTTCTGAATACCCCGGGGTAGTGTGTTCTACATCCGGATCGGTTTCATAAAAACTATCGTTAGCCATAACAACTTCCTCTTTCAGAGTAAATGTTATGTCACTTGGTCGTTTTCCTCGTGCTTCAAGTTTTCCTGCTACCATCATACCTATTGCTGGAGGGAATTTTAACGTAACTCCGGGTTGGATTACTAATTTTCCTCCGGGCCGAATATTAATATCTTTATTGACGTCGTATTCTCCTTGTCTCAACATTTCAATACCTTCGACTTCGCCGCCAACAATGAATGTACCCGGCACGTTGAATTGTGGGACGTGAAGAGAATTGTAATTGATTTGTGTAGCACCAGGGTTACTGCTATGTAGTAAATACGGCATATATTGGATCCTTGCTAAGTTATATCTATCCTTCCTGTGGAATAGTCTGTTATATACTTTTTCTTCATCTCCAAATCCTAGCCAGTTATAAGTACAGTTAAGTACTTTGCTCTGATCTTCCACGTGTGACCCAATTTCGTACTGGCTTTCTGGGTTATTTATGATGTTTCTGAAAACGTCAATATTACTAGAGGCTAAGACTATCGTCGCTGCAACTCTGCTTCTCGGTGTTAGTCTTGATGATACGCCTTCTAGAGGTTCAAATGGTTCTCTTATTTTATTATCTCTCAAAAAATTTCTCGAGAAGTCTATGTACTGGTTATCACTGTAAGGCGATAAGCCTAGATTTACAACAAAAGGTCCTCTGTTTCCGAAAAAGTAGTTGTGCTGTATTTTGAATCTTGCTGGTAATATTTCAAATTCTTCCAAGTATTTTCCTTCTATTCGATTAAGAATAACTATTGCTCCATAATTACCTTGTTCAAAATAATTATATTCTATTCTACCAATAACATTCAGAGCTGGTAGAATTTTTAAAGGCACTCTTTGGCTTTGATAAAATCTATTATGGCCCACTTGCAAGTTTAATAATTTTACTGGGTTATTAAATCTCCAACACGTGGATACATCTATTGTGTTTTCCATACTTGTATTAAACCAATTTCCGGTGATATTAACCCAGCTATCTCCGCAGAAATTACCATGCAAAATGCCCACATCAAGGTTTTTAAATATTTCTGAGTATTCAACGGTTGTAGTTTGATTAATAGGTATGTATTCAGTCTCTTGAGTATTATTAATCCAAACAGCAATTCCATATCCTTGATTAGAACTTAGAATACTTCTAGATATATTTCTGTTTCCACCTGTTACGGTGACATTTATACCATCGCCCTGATTGAATGAAATTCGGCTCTCTGTAACATTAACATCACCCGCTCCACTTATAACTTGAAGCCCAGCAACATGGTTATTGTTTGAAATAGAAGTGCGATGAATGTGAATTTGTGATCTTAAATTCTCAATGACGACACCTCTTCCATTGTTATCTGAAATAATCGTGTCTGTTATATTCAGGTCGTAAGTTTTGCTAACACCCGAGGTCAGTCTCAGAAATCCAGTTATATCAGTCCTCGTGTTCGCGTGGAATCTCACGTACATTCTGCTTCTTGTCGACGTCACGCTCTGCGGTCGCGAATGATTCCTTATTTGTAACGATAGCAAAAGTTTGTCATCTGAAGTCAGTCCATCGTAAACGAATATCTCACCAGTGTTGTTTTGGTTTGTTAACAATTTTATGAAGCTTAAAGTTAATACGTGATCGGGTCTCGTATAAAACTTTTGATTGCAGTCTCTTTCCATGTTTGAGTATCTAGATTGTTCAATGGACATTTGGATGGGGAAGGTTTGACTGGGGGTTGACGCGAGAGTGCATAGATCGAAAACTTCTTTCCTATCGAATCTCTCATCGATATTAATTTCGTGCATCACGTATTTGACCCCGTCACCGCCGTTGTCGTGGATCGAGCAATTCTCAATCTTGGTCATGCCGTACGTAGAATTCACATAAACACCGTAACCCCTATTGTTTTGTATAGTGCAGTTGTTTATAACTATGGCAGCGTTGGGTGACGTTACATTTATTGCGTTGTAAGCAGAGTTTGATATTTCTATATCCTCCATAACCGGTGGGACTCCTAATACATCTATTGCGCTTGTAGCGTTGTTGTCTCTTCCTAGGCCAGCATTTTTTATCGATACATGTGTTAGTCTAGACATTGATGTTGGCACGTAAAGGGTATTGGCTGCTGTGAGTATTCGTTCGTATACTGCGTTTTCAAAGCGTATTCCCCTCCAATATCCTGAGTTTCCTAATTCGTTGACGTCATGGTGAGGTAGACATTGGATACCTAAATCGGGGTGATAGTCGCAAACTCCTGAGCCAAGTTGTCTTGAGTTCCAGTCGCATTGAAAGAGATCATGTTCCGTGCCCCTGCACTTTGGTTCTTCGAATAACAGTCTGGGGCGCCTTCCTGGTTGTCTATCGACCCAGTTGTAGAAAGATCCTCCCATGAAACCCAACTGTCTGCACGCGGTTTCCATATCGTTTATGGTCCAGCTGAAATATAAATTAACTCAATTACTTTATTGTAGGTAACATATTTTTGTGCCAGGAGCCAATAGATTGTCTATTATACCTAGACTTGATCTGGAATTTAATTCTGCCATAGTTTATTGATTTTAAGTTTTATTTATTTATTAAAACTATTACATTAGTTACTAAGCTGCCAAATGCGTCTTATCATTTTTTTTGCCTCAGTATAGTTTTTACTCACTTTCTAGAGTTTGTGCAGACTGATCTCCACTGCCCTCGATGTAGGAGCTGGACTCTGCCGACGAGGATGGTTGGACCGTCCACCAGACGGATATCTGGGATAGATTTCGACGGCCGCGTTGGTTCTTCCGTACTTGTGAATGTTATCCCACTGTCATGGTTACCCTGAAACAGAAATAACAATTGTTGAGTTTTTTTTAATATAAGTAGTGTTTTTTTGGAATGTTTACACTGAACAACTAAGATTGTTATTTGTATTTTGAGCGTGATATAGTACATAATAAAGGAATAGACAGATTTTCCTCGTCTACAGTTTTATTACACGTTTATAGATGTTCATAGTAATTTATTTTAATAAGGTACAAGTTTCATCGACCGATATTTATTATTTCTAAGTAGGTATTTCTATGCACAGGTAATCGCTCGTGTCTAAGTGCAGCAATTTTCTGAGTAGAATCGCATTGTTGTCGCTTTCGCAAGCGTCGATTGTAACGAGATTTGTATAAAACAAAAAAACAAATAAAACTGTTCGTGTCTATTGAATAGCCGGACGTAAAGTAGGATGTTGCGAAATTTCACCAACAGATTGTCGATCTGAAACGCCCACAGAACGACCAATTTATTTCTGTGCCTCCTGTGCAAAATAATACAACTCCGAAGTAGTGTCCTTCGAGTTGCATCTTTTGCACAGGAGGCACAGATTTGTAGGAGAACAGTAAAGTCATATCGTGGAACGGTTTTCCTATTACAAAAGTTCAGGTCTATGCGATGGCAGATGGTAGTTACAAATTTTACTTTTCCGAAACTTATTAGAAGTTAGGTCAATGCTAAGGAGTGGGCTTACAGTCAGATAACGATGATGATGATGATGAAGCGTAGAACATTGTGGTTCTCTCATTAGTGTCTCTAGAAAGGACGCCTTCACAGTTAGGTACGTATCACGACATCATTAAAGCACGCAAGCATAAAAGTTGGTTGTAAACGATAACGAGGTGTCATTATCGTAAAATAAACACTAAATTCATGCTTTTAAACTCCACAGCCATAGAGTAAATAATAGTAAGAAAACAGTAGGTTTACTCCGAGATGATATTTAAATAAATTGATACTCTCGCTACATCACAATAAAGTAAATTTTAGGACGCACAGAGAAGTCTAACTATCTATCAGCAATAAATAATGTACGTGTGCGAAAAGACGAGAATGATTATTTTGTCACTTTCGTACTCATTCGGTTAGATATAACAGCGGTCTCGTTTGCGGGTTTTATGGCTAATACCACAGTGAACGGAAAGCTTCTTGCTTCAGCGTACAAGCTATAAAAAGCAAAGGAAAATCAGTAATACTCTAGTACCTATAGCCTGATCTAAACCTTATTCCGCGGCAATCAATCAGATATGTATAAAGATTTTTTACTTCTATATATAATAAGCAAGGGAGAATGAAAACGAAAAATACACGATCCAAAATCTGCCATCTGAGCAAAACCATAGAAACGACAAATAACCAGCTTATCAAAATAGGTTACATGTATGACATCACGCATGCGCTTGCGCAGCCTACGTGCTCGGAGCAGCGCCCTTGCACTTCATACGGTTTCCTGCCTTTTGACACCACCCCATTGATGCAGTCACGATCTACTGGCCAACTGTAGCACCGTTGCTAAATTGATATACAGACCAACTTATGTGTAGACTTGAGCAAATGATGGAACTAAAAATGTTCTACGGATGGCTGTCAGTTTGGTACAGACAATTCGATGGTGGCTCCCCATTCAATTCTGCAAATAACTTGGTTGCACTGTACGTTGGTTTGCTGGAATTTACGAGGATATCAGTCAGCTCAGTGAACCGTTGAACACTTGTGACGACATAGGAAGCTCTCAAACAAACTAATAATGGTGCTTAGGACCTGATACCTACTGATAGATTCATTTCATAGCACTTCTAACTAGTTCTGACTATGTAATATATTTTCAAATTATCTTTTAACAACTGGTTGACACGCGTCTCATTGTCGTTCTATGGTGATGGTATGCTAGAACAAAAAATAGCCACACAGAAACCTATCTATCATTTATTCTGAACCTACAAACATGCAATAAGTAGGTGGTCTAATTACATCCAACAAAAACTGACTAAAATATCCCATATATTTTCCCCCAGACCACCTTAGATTACATTCAAAAATTAAAACTCCATCAAAGCAACAAAAAAGTCCCGGACAAATCCCCGATAGGACAAAAAGCATTGCATCAGCAGTCCGCGCGCGTCATTTCAACCATTTTTAAGGCAGGTCGCTATCGTCCGTTAAGGCGACACGGTTGGGTGACTAGCAACGACAAAAAGCTTCGAAAACACCTACACTGGAAGATAAACGTCGAATTTTTATGATAGTTCAGAGGACGGACAAGGCCGCCTTAATATAGCGGGTGAGTCAATCAGACAATCCTTAAAACTAACAGTTATAATGTAGGCGGTAGGTATGTAATGTTATGCAGATTTACTTCTGGCAGTGCCACTGAAGTCTAAATTATAGTATTATATTATGTATACATATAACTAGGCAACCTAATGTAGTAACTGTTAGAATGTCTGCGCTTTGAGTGCCTCGGGTGGAATGCTCTGTAGGCTGCAGTTTTGGAAATAACAGTAAAGTTCAGGGTGACCCGGCCGCAGTATTTTGCAGTCACGAAATTGCGAACCTTGAATGTCGATCTTAGTGCCGGGGCATATTGGCACATAAATTAATGTTCTTTCTCCCATTTGAGATTAGTTTTTTTTAAAGATTCTAGGCTAAATATAACTTTAAACATAGGTGCAAGACTACTAATGTAAAATAGGACAAAACTTGAGAGAGCCGTGAGCGACAAAACAATTTAAGCTAACTCGATAATATTTTAGGTCAAAATCGTATATATAAAAAAAATACTAGGTAAATAATAATAATTAATAATAATTCAAATCATGATTGATTTGAATTATCATGAAAATTAAATATCAGAAGTTACAGCCTGAGATCAGTTCATTTGTAATGTAATCCAGATCCCGAACGCAAAGTCGTTTGATGGCTCACTGATTTATAATTTACTGCCTATCACAAAATATATCTCATAAACTAACGGCCAGACGTTGCCCTTCCCGTAATACCTAGGAGGCAATGAAGATCGTCATTAGACGATACCACCGCAGACCATTAGTCTTCAGCTCACGGCGAATTCCTCGCTTTACGACGCATACTTCCTGTGTTCATAGAACATGGGGCGTGGAATTTATAACGACGAGAAGTAATGACAATGACAAACACCTTGCGATGTGATCAATATTTGATGATTGTCTTGTTTTAAATCGATATGTATGTTTACGACATGTTCAAACGCTAGGAGCTGGATTCTACGATCTATCTATGAGCGAATGTCAGCGAAAATAAAACGGAAAGTTTGGCCAATGCAAGCATTTAGATACCTACCTACTAAGATCTATTAAATCTATTTAGGTATATGAGTTTTAGCCTAGTAAAAATGTTGCCAAAGTCATAGGTCGAACTTGGAATTGAATAGCATTGGGCTAAGACTGAGAAAGATAGCATAAGAATAAGGAAGACGTAATGTCAAAGCGAGTAGGTATGTTGACATTGCCGAAATTTGGGCAAAAAATGTGTCGACGTGAAATTAAATGGTTCATCGACCAAAACGGTAAAGACAGGAAGGTAAGACTCGACCTAAATTATTACAAAAAGGAACAAGTATTTCGCGCCGAGATACCTTTTGTGAAAGTGATGCGGAAACAGTTTTACAACTGCAAATTGATCAATGACTCAGTCTCAGTAAACGTACTGAAAAATCTTAATTGGACTCGTCTGGTTAATTTGTACCAGGTTTTTTTTTATGTTAAAATGCATGTATGGATGTGTGAGTCAAATCTTGTATCTGAATTTTGAACAACTTCCCGATTGAGCTAAATACTTATGTAACTCCGATAAAAACATATTAAAAATGATGTTTTATTAACTTGTTTGCTGTTTGAGTACATCGGGTCGATAACATCTTAAGTTTTACCTTTGCCATGCTGGATAGGCTGGTTTCACATTTTATTTATTTTCCTTGAATCAAATCATTCCACTTGATGATTTCGTCATATTTAATGAGTCATTTAACCAAAATGGAAATTCCTCGCATTTCATTCGCTTTTGGTTCTTTTCAACTGCTTCGTAACAATTATTTTCCTAAAAATCAGTAAAATAATCCAATTAAATAGAGCGTTAAATTTACAACACGATAAAATAACACTTTATTAAAGCGATAAAAGGAAAGTAAAAACATTAGAGATGGGCACAAAAAGATTTCATCGTTAAAGCGAACTTACAGAATTATAAATCGAAGAATCAATGGGTCTTTTGATTTGTTTAATCGATTAAGAGAAATCCCTCGTACTTACGCTCTATCAGGGCGTGCTTCCGCCGATTTCCCTTTAGCTCGCTGTTCCGTCTCGAGTAATCTATCTATCTAATTCATTCGCTGCTATTTGTGCCTGGATTCCCATCGTTGGTCACGCAACAGAGGTTCTGGTCTAGATATTATGTATGGATACGAAGTTCTCAAGGTAAGTATGTGATGATCTAATCTTTTATGTTCATGAATACGAAATTTAAGTTCGCATTGAACTTATAAGAACCATTTTAAAGTTTAAGTTGTATTCCACCGTATATCTCATTATTTATTATGTTATGATCTACGGTACGGTCTTCCTTATTTTATAGCTGTTTTGTATACTTAGCTTTATCTTTTGATATCATCCATTGGTTCTGATTATGTGCCAATTAAAAGTCTATATAGCATACTTCACTGTTTTTGTACATCGATTTTTGTGGTTTTACTAGAGTTATCTACCTATCTAAGCCTATCTATGGTTACAACCCGAGGCGTATTTTATCTACAAGAATCAAACTTAAAACGCGGTTAATGCTCTACAGACTACGATCTATTTAACACAAGTAACTCGCACATATGTGTGGACCCACGGGTATAGCATTGGCAAGTACCTTATTTATGGTAAGCACCTCTTCACCATTAGGCTCATTAGTAAGTACATAACCTTCAGTAACAATGCACAGTTAAAGTTCATTGTTCTTTATTTATTAACCTGCCAATTTACATGAAACGAATATTGCAGAATTATCGTAAAACAATGGGACTCCTGTCACAATATCCCGGAATGAAGCCTAGTTTTTTGCTGTAAGCCTTGAACAAAATGTAATTTGAATTTGATATGGATTGGACCAATGTATTGCGATTGCCACTTTCTGCTAGCAATTTAGTTTGGAAAGGCATTGACCGCTAAATTTGGCGGTGTCAAATCAATCAATACAAATATGGAATCGGTGATCAATGATCACGTCCTAAAGTAAATGTTGACTTGACTCAAGGATGGCTTCAAGATTTACGTCATCTGGTAGGTAATTAAGTCTTGGTAGAATTTTTCACAAAAGCTTAGGTATAATATTAAATTGTTTATTGAAAATCGCTCTCTCTCTATTTCAGCTCTTAGCTCTCTCAGCTATATTTAAAATTACTCTAAAAGCCTTCTCAAAACCTTGACGGCTAAAAAGAACTTGAACAAGATACTCAACATGCACAACGCGTCAAACCCGTGTTTCGCTTCACTGAGCGTTACTCACATTGTAAATTCTATTTGCATTTTCCACCTTTGTTTTAGTCGGGTGGACACTAAGCTAATCATCTAACTAAAGCAACAGCAGTCTAGGGGCTATTATTCATTGTACATTGTATAGTATAGAGTGCATCACGACCCGACCCCACGATCGCGACATGGCGAAGCGCCTTCGTGCCGTCCGCGTCGCGACTCTCAGGTTGTTCACCCATTTCAAAATTGTGACACGATTCAAGCGGAGCCTTCTGTGCAACCACGAATACTGTTTATCCTTGATTTGGCTTGTTACGCTGTCCGGCATTAGGTTACAACTTATAAGTTACAACCGAGTTTCTGCTTAAAGGTGATATCGTTGCGAGATTTATGAACTTATAGATAGAGATACGTAGCGCGAGGTGTTATGCTTATGACCAATAGAATAGGCTATTTGACTGATTTTGAAAAACTGTTTTAAATTATTCGTTGGCATATGATTAATACACCACATGTATATTTCTGCGAAATTTGCAGTATTTTTCGTAAAATACTGTGTTAAAATTTAAATTACAATATTCGCGCTAAAAACGCTGTTTCGGTAATGGCGGACGACATGTGATTTGCGTGACGTCACAGGCAAGTAAGCAAACTTTATTCTTTGACAAACGTCAAACTTGTACCAAAGTGTGCATTATAAAATCACACAAAGTGTCTTAGCATTAAACAATGTTTACTTGCGACTTGCGTGTGACGTCACGCGAGGCGTAGCCAATCACAGAGCGTTCTTGTGGCTGAAGAATTTTAAAAAATAATTTGAATTTATTTTGTTTATTTTGAAAAATCTATAAATATTTTTGGATAAAACAGAGATAAATATGTTATAAATATTTTTATGTTATTACCTAATTGAATGCCCACATTTCGTAGCATATTTTTAATAGTGTCAAATAGCCTATTCACTTAACTACCTAGTTGCTTTATGTATTTTATTCTATGCTACAGTCCAGCTGCCGTTTGTTTCATGTCTACTTTTAAAGTAGAGATAAAGAGTTAACAACTAATAATTGAGTATCATTATCTATAAATAATCATTATGATACAGTCTGTTATCTTAGTGATTTGAACCGGCAGTAGATCTAATAGTTTTCCAATTCGATAAACAATTCTCAACCGTTTCAACAAACCATCATCATCATCATCTAATTTACCAGTTGTAGTATGATGTCATCGATAGACATGTGCTAGTTATCTGAAAAGCTACTCATCGTCTACAGATTTAAAAAAGTGGCTAAACGCCAACTTTTCACCGATCAGAAGGTCTGTTTGTCACGCTTTTTACTAAGAGAATCAGGGCGTGACGATGGTATCTCCCGTGGCAAGCTGGCAGGCTAAACGTCCGTACGCACTTCAAACTCTTTGTGGTCTCCTTTTTGTATGAATACGCATATTATTTCATTCATTACTGTGGTTGTATTTACTTTAAACAAATACATGTTTTCTAAAACCAGATTAGATATGAATAATTCTAGTATCCTGTTTAAATCTATTATCAGCAAAATCTTGAGCGTCTCCTGAACAATTTAGCAGAATTTCATTGAATTCTTGTTTACGTCGTCATTCTAAATTTCCGGAAATAATTTCGAAATGTTTAGATCCGTTTATGAGCATTTGTAATCATTTATCGGTACCTATAGTAAACAATGATATGATGTAGTAGAATCATTATCTTTTGATAGGCGCGGTTCTGATAGCGTAGGTTTACTTGACTCTGTTCATAAATCTTTAGTTTTTCGTCTATTTTATTTGTGATTATAAAAACCAATTTTCGCCAACTGAGTACAAGTAGATCAAGTAGGTTCTGTCTTTTTCGGTGGTTTTTCGCTGTTCCATGTTAACATACTCTCTACTATTATTTAAAGCGTAGGTACATAATATTTATTTAGTTGTGTGATGCTCTAACTAAACCCGTCTCTTAGAGATCCTATTATCTGACCTGCGGCCTTATTGTCTAACTCACTGATAGTTACAATCGACTTTCTTTTGATACTCAAAGTAAGCTCTATTAATTCGAGTTCCAAATTACTCCAAAATAAAGTCGATTCCGATTATCACTAGACAGTGTAGATAGACAGTTAAGTTACTGTTACAAGTTTAATAAATCAATCTTCAATGACTGTTACGATACTGTTTGTAACACGGAAGATATTTCACAATGACCATTGTCCTCAATGTTTATTCCTTGGGCATTATCGTAACTGTCTCATACGTTGCATTTGCCACCCTGGGGTTTGCGTTATGACAGAATTTTGACGTTACAAAATATCTACAAAAAAATTACCTCTCAGACATTCCTTTGTCCCTATCTTTACGTATTCCATTAATTCCAATTTCATTTCTTTAAGCTCATATTGAAATAGCTTTTAATAAAGCAGTAGGTAGTAGTCGTAGTTATTTTATTTCGTTGAATGTTAATTCCTTATTACGAGTAATGTTTTGAAATACAGAAAGCCTATTACGCAACCCATGCCTGCATTCTCCCCTTTATAGTACGTTCCTAATGGTGCGTCTGCTCTGTGCACCTTTTGCAACGAAGTTTCACTAGAGATTCATTAGCGTTTATTTCTGTATCTCTTATCGCACGTGTTCTAATTTTCTAATGCATAGATAATACTGGCCAACCAATACATTTGAATTAAAAACAAATGTAACCAATCTAGCTTCAACGCATCAAAAGATCCATAATACATCTGCAAATAAAAAGTTAGAAGATGAAGAATGTATTAACCATTTCGTAAGAACAAAAAAAGTTTTTATTAAGATCAAAACTACCGAGTCGTGCAAAACTGATTCATTCGTTTTGGAGATCGAAGTTACAAAAATCGATTTGAAAGAAGCATTAGCTATTGTGAAAAGAAATAAAACATCGCGAGTTAAAATGGTACAAACTCTTAATAACACAGTCTTTACGTTCTATGATAGCAATTGTGTCAAGCAGCCAGTGTTTCGGTTCCACTAGCAAGTGTCTCGGTTCGACTCCAGTACTTGACATGATGGTACGCACAGACCGAGACTCAGGTGGGTATATGCCGTAACAAGATTGATACGATACCGAGACATTGAACTTAGAAGCGATGGTTAGAAGGCCAACTTTGGAAAGCTTACAAACAACTCCAACAAAGACTGTTAGGAGACTTTTCTTGGAGAAGATTGTAGAGTAATAGTTAGAGCAAAAGTGTTTTCTTCTTAATCTTTCATTTGTAAGCGCCAGATAACAATAGCAATACCAGATGACGGTCATGAAGAGGTACCTCAAATTGCAACACGTAACAAGACATTGACCTTACGAGTGCCGGTTCCGGTGTTCACGGTTCTAATGTAGAACGGTGCAATATGAAGACTTCTCACTAATGCCGAGATCATTGAAAAAATATAATTCTAAATGACATTGAAGACAGGATTGTAGTTAGCAAGAAGAATTAGGTTACCTAGAATAACGTTTTACACTCATGACTCCTTACTAGGATTCTGCGCCGGGAAACTTACTTATTCAAAACTTCCTAATATAATTTGTAATATGATCTTGATCTGATTTTTGATACCTACAAAGTTGAACAAAAAATAATTTAGGTAACAGTTTTTATTAATCGCTAATCCGACTACAAACCAATTTACCTACGTTTAAGAAAATACGTGTCCATTAGAACGTAAGACATAAAACTAAAACAATGGTGACCAGCATTTCTCACGCAATGAATCCCAGACCAGTGCTAGCTAGTGCGGTCATAATTGGCATTTTGCACCCATGTGGCGAACTGGATGAGTCTGCAATGGCGCCTGATAGACATCTCGAGTGGGCGAACCGGTTCGTAGGTACATCTAAAGCGGGAGCTAAATTATTGATTCGCAAGGTCTTACAGGCTCGTTTTCACGTGATAAGTCTATCAATTAAAGGCCAATTACGTTCACTGAACTTACTACATCCAGTTTTATACTGACAAGCTTTACACTTGTCATGAACGCCCTCATTTTTCGTAATACCCTTCCTGATCCGATACTTACATGTGTTTTAAATATGGCTCGCGTGCCAACTAAGGGTGGTTACCATCGATCCCTCTCTTTAGGGGTTTCTGAACCGTCTAGGGCGTAAGTATATAAATATGCCAGTTATGATGACCGTGAATTAGTTATGTAAGAAGCCGCAGCCTAGTTGTATGGCGGTAACTTGTACTGTTATTTGGGCGTGACCTGAAAAAACTAAACAATCGATCGCCAGAAATTGTAACGTCAACAGATTCGCTGCGCGTGTAAGAAGCGTTTTTGTCTGGTGCCGCTGTGATTCCGCTCTAATTTTTTCCTCTGATCGTTTCCGTATTTTCGTAATTGGCAAATAACAGTTCTTTATAAATCGATGAGAGCACGAAATCTTTCAGCTTAAAGTCTTTTCCTTTAAGTTCTGAGTTTCTTCCTAAGATATTGTACTTATCGGTTATCTACCAGTACCAGTATATTGTCCACAAAGATTTATGAATATTCCCCATTACTCAAAGCTATACCTCGATGTTTGGAATTGTTTAGTGGCATAATAAATGCCACACAATAAATATGTGATCTATTTAACAACTTTCCGATGATTCTCCGGTCAGAGACCCGACTAGCCCTATATCATAAAGCGACGGATGTACAGTAGCTGATAAGCTCGAACAATGTCATAACGGAAGTACTTAATATGTTACTGGTAAAATTATCAGGTGACATGTATAAACAAATAATAAATGACAAATTGGTAGGTAAGCTGTTTTAATATAAGGTGACTCATCTAGGCCGGTCCGTCTATCTGTACAGAGTAGAGAGAGCTACACTGAGTAATGATATTGTAAAGAAATGTCTCTTGATGACGTTTTGAACTTGAAACACTTTCTTCGCTGAGAATTGCTTAGAAAATTGGTTTTTGTTTTGTTCATTTTGTTGGCGATGATGACGATGTTCTCGAAACATTGAAAGTAAGTAGTGATTTTTAGATCGATTAAGCCAATGCTATGAGCATTAAGTATGTGAGAAATAATAATAGTGCGCGCGCGCAAATATAACAAAACAATCATAAAATGTTGTTAATAAAGTTAGGAAGATAAATTTTATTGTCATTTAATACAGTTGATGGACACAAATTCATTCAATTCAGTTCGTTTATTTCGAATTTCTCACACTCATAATAATATTAAATGAAATAACATCAAGTCATATTAAATTAAAATGACTACTGCGAATTAATGAAAAAAAAATTATATCGAAATACCTATACCTACCTTACTAAATTCGTTAATTATACTGCATTATTAATGTTAATAAAGAAACCCAAAACTTCTTGATTACACATGCCTGGTTGTTTACATAGGTTACATTTACTAATCACAGTAAGTATCCGTTTCTTGAAGTTAACTTATAACATACTCAACGAGTATGTACATGAGTCAGCCAACGAGCAGTGACAAATGAGCAAGATGTAATTAAGAATCTCGATATCGGTGAGATTCATTATGAATCACACCCGTTGTGACCTTGTTGTGAAATTTAAGAAGTTGTTGTTTTAATTCCGTGACTACCTAAATAAAGAAATAAAAAAAAAACAAACTAATTAAACCTCTGTAGAGGAGGAAGGAGGGGAAATGGTAGCCGCAAATTATACGATACTAGCTGTTCCCTGCCACGCTTTGCTGTGGATAAAAAAAAAATAAAAAAATAAAAAAAGCCTATGTTACTTTGGGATAATGTAGCATTCGAATGGTGAAAGAATTTTTGAAATCGGTCCAGTAGTTTTTGAGTTTATTCCACACAAACATCCAAAAATACAAAAATACAAATCTTTCCTCTTTATAATATTAGTATAGATTAGTATAGACTAGTATAGACAAAAGAAACAAATCCTATTGTTTCTCGTATAATCTTTTTCCATCTTTACATTTAAAACTTCACAGAATCATATAAGAATCAGTTTTATGCTGTAATCAGAACTTTCCTATCATAATCTATACAATGTAACATCACGTAACACGTTGAATGCAACAATGAAGTTTCAAGAAGTAAATTTACAGCAGGCAGTCCCTGCATACTGGTAGGTATTCTATGATTCAGAGTTTACGTTCGATAATTTGCGTCCAAGGTTGCTATTTACGTCAAGAGGTTATAGACCAGTCGACCACAACACGACCGTTAACTGTAGCACTAACTGTTTTATTAGTAGGGCTGCATTATGAAGAACAACAATGACTTTTGAAAAGCAAATTGTTCGCTGATAAGCACCAGAAAACTCTGCATTTAACGGTTGCAGAGGTATCTACAATAAGATTGTCGAAGGGGATAGACGATGAAAATTTAATAGGAGTAAAAAAACAAACGAGCTCATAGTGAGTCCCGTTTCCTCCCGTGAAAATCATGTCTAGCTACGAGTATCTCTATTTTGTCCAGTAACAGTTTTTTCATAGAAGTACCGATAAGGATGGATTATTGTCTCACTAAAACAGGGCAGGTGCAGACTGAACATTCTAATCACCTCTACTTATCTTGGGGACCTTTCCAACAGGGCGCGTGTGATAAGGACAACGAATTTGTTCGTTACCTTAGCCACAGTATAAGCAATAGTATATAGGTATATGGTACCAGTCTTGATATCTCGTTGTTTCGTAGCATTATCTGTTTTGTTTACAGATCTTGACACAATTTTGATAGGAGCTCGAAAATACTGGCACAAGACTGTTTTAACCTTTCACGGTTATTCATTTACGGTACATATTCCATAAAGTTATACCTTGAAAGTGAAAAATACTGGCGTGATATGTATAACATACACTACATTAGTATGTCTGTATAATGATTCTGGTAATTTTTGGAAAAAATTCTACACTTGTGCCGCTTGATACCCAGTTCTTGTATCCTTAACTGTCTGTTCTCAAAAGCAAGGGAACTGCATAAATTCACTGATGTTATCGTATTTCGACAGTGAAAGTTTTTTGCGGTTACAACGTTACCTACATTCAATATTTTTTACGCCATTTCCGACGCATCCGTTGAATGGGGTCGAAAAAACGTCGGACGCGAGTCGTCAACCCCAAAATAGCAAAAAACTGTTGATTTATAATCGCCTCATTATAGAAGCTTATTGTCTGAATAGTTTAATGTTTTTCTTCGAAATTTGTGATGGGGTGCTATTTAGTATTTACACATAGGTAATTAGCTTTTGCCTATTAGCTAATCATTAGCTTCATAGATATTCTAATGAAAGATTCAACAGCAATTTAGGTAGCACCAAGTTCTTCATAAATAAATAATTTCCCTTTGTCTCAGATATCGACACAATTACTGGCGTGGGATAGAGCCGTTTTCACTTGGAATCGTATTATTGCCGTGAAAGGCTAGATTCCACTCCAACATTCATCACCATTGAATCGGACACGCGTAATTTGGTATTCACCATTGCTACCATACTGTAATGATGGATGAAATGAAATTGTAGAAATTCGAATTATGATTTGTATGATTTCGCGTCCATAGCAAATTAGGTAATCATTTTGAGTCAGTTTTTCAGCGAATTCTCTTTCAAAATATGTTCCTACATGGCAAATTCTCAAAGGATTAAAATTATAGATACCTACGTATTAAAGTACGTTTAAATTTAATTCTTTGGAAAAGGTTTGGTTTGGGTGGTTGGTTGCTCTTAGTTTAGAACTAACAGGTTTTCAGGCTAATATAATAGATCTCCCAGAAGGCCAAGTCAGGCCGTGTGCCACTTCAGCTAAAACGACAAGCTATCTCCGAATTCCCAGCAATTGCGAAACTTCCTTCCTAACCTAGATCTAAGTCCGGGAAGTGACACCCATTGCCACGGGGTCTGATTCGAGCTGATTGAATTAGCGAGAGGACGTCGCTCCGATTCGTTGTCTTCGGCCGTCTTCAGGTCAGCCAGGTCAGGATGTAAGGGTCAAGATTGTGGATCAGCCGGCGCCTTTTGTCGTATCAGCTGCCTCATTGACGCGTGCACAGTTATGTGTGACTCATGGTTGTATAATGAAACTGAATAATTATTTTTCTTATTCGAAAGAGTAGGTATCTATCTACCTACTTACTTTATTTTAAAACGTTTTCTAGCAAAAGTACCTAATACTTGCTTATAATGGGGTCTTTATGTATATTTTACTTAGTCCTTACATTCCACTTGTCATATAATTTATTTCATCATACACATGATAAGAGTTGCATTAGTTTATGCAATAACATTAAAAAAAAATGTTACTTTACTTGCATCAATGTTTATCTTTGCAAAAACTTTCTTTGATAGATGATTTTCGTCAGCAAATAAAACTATCAAAGGGAATTCTATTTACATTGCTATGCGAGTACTTTATTTGCTGCAAATATTTGCGGCGCGCACACTTCTAACAGGTGAACAAATCAACACAGGTGAATGAGTATGAAGTTACGAGTTATCAGGATTCGATACTCGCGGTATCAGCTATTGCGGAATTTATCGATCCGTTGATAACACTGGAAGGGGAAACGAAAACGCGATCAATAATGTCACGCTCTATATTTACGGTAGTTTTCAGGTCTTTGTCCGTATTTAGGGCAAAAAGATAAGAATCGTCGTTGAAGGGCATTTTGTTACTTTTGTTTAGTTTTGCCCACATTCTATTATCTTTTACGTGACCTTTTTTGAAAGCGAGATTGTGTCTATGACGCTTTTTTTTCGTTCAGTCGGGTCTTCTATCACCTTTCTCGGTTGTTTGTGCATTTTTTACTCGGGATCGAGCCGTATGATGGCGTGTTCTTAGAACCGGTTCTAATTTGACATCATCGTCTCATTCCCGAGTTTTTGTATCGGTCCAGTTTGAAAGGATGGTCAATATAATCTCTAATATTTCCTGCTTAGAGGACTTTATGAGACTTTTTTCTAATGGGTTTCGAGTCTGGCAGGACTCTAGTTTGAATAGAAGGATTATGAAATTAGAAAATCCTAGGCTATTTTTTGTAAAATTGTTCTTGACTCCAAATTGCTTTGGCAGTAAGTAAATTGTCTTGCTAAAGGTAAATAATAAAGTAGATGTAGGTACTTATTATGTGAAGTGCTTGCCTTACAACATACCTACTCAGAAGTTGACAGAGTGACTCACGAAAGTCTACGTGCCTTGGCTTTAAAAATAATGTCTAGAAATGGTAACAAGCCTTAAACTTTTTTAAACACCTACATAAAAATTATGTCTTCTACATACATTTAAATGTTCTAAAGCAAAATTTTTCTCCTTATTGTAAAAATAGACTTCTCTTTATTGAGCCTATTTCTCAAACAAAATACGTGTAGGTACTAAAATCTATACTAAAATACTCAGAGAATGTACGCCGCCGTCAACAGCTCGGGATTTCCGCAAGGGTCCATCCCAGGCCCCGTTATGTTCCTCGTCTTTAAAAAGTACGACTTACCACAGCCACTAGCTTCCCTCGCACCGTAATGCCGACCATCGGCGCGAATCTCACTTCAACTCCTGGCTCCACCACCAGCTCAGCGTTTCTTTCTATCAAGAGATCATCCCTCAGGAGATACGGTCCTCCATCCCGCTTCCACACCGTCCGTCCGCCCGCTAACACTCCTCCTGGCAGTTCAGTCAGACCGGCCGTTCTATTCACCAGGTAAGGGTCCGTTTCCACCAACTCCTGTCCCGTGCACATACACAAACTTAGCACATATAACACTAACACTGTCCTCCACTTATACTTCGTGTCGCTGAACTGACTATGTCTTTTCTGTACCCCCATATCCTTAGAACACTCCATAATTCACTAGCTGAACACAAAAATATTCATTTCACTTTTAACGCTCCTCACCTGCACGCAACCTATTTCACATATCTAAATATTGTACAGGTATCCCCTTAACTGTAACATTGCACATCCCTGTGTGTTATCATTAGATAACGTTCTTAGTTTTATTGAAGTGCACTTGCGGTAGTCGCCGAATTTGTAGCTAAACAATCCATACTAAAACAAAGGTGGGGCTAACCGAAGCGGAGGTAAACGAATAGCGCGCGGCACCGCGACCGTTGAACAAAGTAGTTTAGCCGGTTTTGTAGTTACCGTCCTCCTCCCTCCTCAGTTAGCTGCACTCACGTTCAAAGCCTCCTCCCACCCTTCACTCTTTGCCACGCACACGCACACAGACGTATCATAGTCAGTTCAGTCTACATATTCATACACATCAACCAAGGACAGTGTGCCATGACGATAAAAAAAAATATTTCACTAAATTGAAAAGAGTGCCGAAATTTTTACTTTACCTAAAATATATTGCAGTAAAATTTTATACGAAATTAAAACCTAAATAAATGGTTTGGAATGGTAGGATATTTAGTTTTTGGAATAGCAGCACTTTCCTATAGTCTGTGCTTACCGGCTTTTTGTTTCCTTCATTCGAAACTTCGATTCTATTCATTTTCATTCACTCTTTCATTCACTCACGTTTAAGCTTCGGACGTCGATCTAGTTTCTCTTGCTATTTTAATTTTTTAAATTATTGCAAAATAATTTAGACCGCATTTAATGTTATTTTGATCTAGAAATAATTTTGTTACATTATCACGTAAGTCTACATATCTACATATTATCAGAAACCAGAAGAGTGCTGTATTAGCTGCTGTGGCGTCGTGGCATCCAAGCGTCCGTCGACATCTTGTTTTTCGATTCTTTGTATTTATTTATTCATTCCGAAGTCAGATTCCTGCATCAATGGTTAGCATCGGCTTTAAATAGATTGAAATAATTACTTTGTGAATAACGTCAACGTATTTCAGTGTTTTATGTAATATTTTCTTTTTAGTTGCGACAAAATCATGAGCTCTAACGGGACCCGCGTGTACGTGGGCGGCCTCGTCGAGGGCATCAAAAAAGAGGATCTCGAAAGGGAATTCGACAAATACGGAAAACTGAACTCTGTCTGGGTAGCATTAAACCCCCCAGGCTTTGCTTTCATTGAATTCGAAAGTTTGCAGGAGGCCGAAGATGCGTGTAGCGCGATGAACGGTTTTGAGATGCTAGGCGCGACGCTCAAAGTTGAAATCTCTAGAAGGCGAGACGGACCGCGCCGGGGCGGTGGTGGCGGCGGCTTCAGAGGAGACCGTGGGGGCCGCGGCGGTGGCGGTGGGGGCTTCAGAGGGCGCTCGTTCGGCGGCTCCTCGGGCGGAAACCGACCATACAACTCGTCGTACGGCGGCGGCGGCGGCGGTGGCGGTGGCGGCGGCCGCCCCTATAACCGCAACGGCGGAGACGGCTACGGCTCCGGGGGCGGCGGCGGCGGCGGTGGTGGCGGCAACTTCCGGTCTAGGTCGCCTCACTCTCGATATTAATTAATTTAGTTTTAGTTTATTCCTAGGTTTAGTGTTATCGTTATCTGAAGCCTTCCCAAGTATTGAAATTCGAAAACAAATACTGGGGGTTTAATGCTAGGAAGAGTTCTGTTGATGTCTTCAGGAATTAGAGGTAACATTCTCACTTTTATGACCAATTTTACTACCTCCTGATAATCTAAAACCTTAGCCTTTAAAATAAATTTTGAGGTTATCTTGTCAGAATGTGGTAAGAATGGCACATTTTTTCTGGCTTTATGTGTTTTTTTACATGCTTGATTAAAGAAAAGTAGACTATTTAGGTCAGATATGAGTGATTCATAAAGACAAGTCATTGTACATCTATTTTTAAGCTTTTGTAATTGTTCAATGTTTGTTTCTTTTGCTTTGATCAATTTTTCATTTTTTTTGTATTGTTATGTTCTGTGTGTACATAACATCAATGTGTAGTTATTATAGAAGTCTATCTCACATTTTATAATTTCATCATGTTTTATTTGCGGGCTAGGTTATATTTATATGAAGCAATGTCTATAGTGATCAATAAGCTGATCGCTCAATTGACCTAATATAAATTGTTACAAGAGTGTTTCACTGTACTATGATTTATAAGCAGAAGATCCTGGGTTTGATTCCCAATCGAGCATCTAAATGTTTGAAAGATACATTTTATAAACGTAACTTGTTAATCTGGGTGTTAGTTGTCCTTATTGTTGTATGTTCTGTGGCATCCCGACTCATGTATTTGTAAAGGTTCAATAAGGGTGTTGACTTTGTTGTGAGCACTTTTTTTTTTAAAAAACTTGTGAAATAAATTGTTTCCATCCATCTTTGAGAGTATGAGTGCAATTCTGTCCAATGTGTCCAATGCTGTCTAAATAACTTGTAAGATTTTGAAGTGCAAAGAGTAGTTAAATGTCCGCAGTGTCTTTAGCTAACTTTTGCAGTCAAATTTTGTGTTTCTGATTCAATATTTCACAAATTAAAAAGAACCTGTTGCAGATAATTTTAGTGCTTATCACACGCAGATAATTTTGGTGATATCACTTATATTTTGCACATATTTGTGAAACTGTGCTCACAACATGGAAATATACAGATCATGTTCATAGTTTTAACTTAGTGGATATATATTTGTGGAAATCCTTTTATTGGTATTTTTTAAACGCCTTTAAATTGTCTACTGTGTGGGACTATCTGGAATGTTCACTTACAATTATATCTACATGTATAGTCTACCTACACCAAGTAAATATATAATGAGCTTGCATTGTTCTGTGGGACTAAATGGTATTGTGGATAAAAATGACTTGTGGTCTTCAAATGTTGTAAGGTAGAAAGCGAGCTCTAATTTCTTTCATTGCAGTGATGTGTATCTTTTAATTAAACTGCAAAAATAAAATTTAGTTCTGTTCTTAGATTTTTCTGTATTTTGGAAATAATTTGTCATAAAATACTATTTGAATAAATGTAATAAATAGATCATAATATTATTTGTTAAAACCTTTCTGAGTTGTAAAGTCCAATCTGGAATAATGAGGGTTGAGGGTTTTAGTAAATTGTTGGCCCAACTCAAATCATCCATTATCATTGTAATATTTAGAATCTAGTTTACTAATTGCTGCACGAGTTTGTAATGGGTTGTGTGGTTAACACTATTGTCTCTTTTTCAGTTCCATTGGATTTTATGATCTCCTGACACGTACATCCAAGAGATGTATCCAAGAACAATCTTCAGTGTATATTTAACATTTTACCTAAATATCCTAGTGTCTAAGTTTCATTTGCATAAAAGTTTAATTAAAAGATTTATGGACTGTAATTCATGATTTATTGTTTATTATTAATTTCCTTATATGATACATAAATATAGGAGTAGGCCATAGCCGTTTATGATGGACTGCTTAGGCTAGCCATCAGCAGTTCCATTTTGTTGAGAAAGTTTTTTCCTTCCATTTTATCTAATTTGATCTCTTTGAAGGCTCCCCCGAGATTCTCCCATTTCTTGTCTTGAACCAGCTCGCTTGAGAAGAAGTCTTTTCTTGGAGATTGTGCGATGAACACCTGCATCCCGACTGAGGGCTCGCATCGTATTGCTATCATCCTGTCACCTGGAAAATATCTTGATAAATTGTTTTGCTTTTATACCCGCTGAAGCGGAACTTGAAGCGTTATACAAAAGCTGATTAGATCACACCAAAGAGCCTAGTTTACTCTGAGGATCACACAATTCAGTAGGCAACAAGTTACATCAACATTATGACATTCTGAACATAAACCATAAAATCTAGGTTAGGTAGCTAGTTGTGGGAGAGCTATTTGGTACGGCTTCCACAACTATTATTATTACCTATTAGACTTCGTTAAATTAGATAAAACTGACTAGTTCCATAATAGAACATGACAAGTCTGTGAAACAAATGTAGAAAAGACAGTATGGTAGGCTTATAGGCATTTGCTTGGGTGACTGAACAAATTAGTACCGAATAAAATATCAGTTGCAGTTGTCCAGAAGCAGTGCACAGTGATTGTCCTATTTAATTTTGTAGGCTGCTTGCTCATCTATACTAATAATGGAGTTTGTTTGTAGAGGCTTATCCCCGAAACTACTGGTCCGATTTTAAAAATGTTTCACAAATAGACAGCTGTACTATTCCCGAGTCCTATAGGTTATGTATTATTTCTCTAAGCCTGAGTGGCCAAAACCCCGAGGATTAGTTCCGTTGAACTTAGTGGAATAAAGGAGCAGCACCGGGTACGAAGTTCCGAGCATCAGCTACTATTAGAATTGGAAAAGGGAAGAGATTAATTTTTTTCACGAGAAGAATGGCGTATCTGAATCTATCGGCCGGCGTAGTGGTATCTAGCCTAATCACTATTCAAAGATAGATAGATGGAGACTAACCACAACAACAACACTTTTATCCCAGCTGGATAGAATATCATTTATAATCCAAAGTCAGTTTCACATACATTTCAATTATCAAACGAAAATGATGCGACTGCTCCTATTTGGACTTGTCAAACACTTGCAAACATAACAGTGGGTAGGTATTATTATTACTTTCATAACCCAGGGTTTTTAGTGGGTAGGCCACTAGGGCAGAGATTCCCACATGACTACCGTGCTATCCGGGCTGGTGGTACCCATAAAAGGATATCCTTGGATAAAAAGGCCCAGTGCAGTAGTAAGAGGAGTACCGTTGGGCGAGGCCAGCAGGCACGAGGAGGCGTTCCCGAGCAGCTCCACCGGGCCCGAGCCCAGGTGCGCCGAGCTGGCCAGCAGTTGCCAGCCCATGCAGCGCCCCACCGCCTGCACCGCCGTCATCTGGTGCTGGTAGATCTGAGGAGAACAACGACATGAGGAATATTGTACATGCGGCCGCCTGCACTACCGGCATCTGGTGCTGGTAGATCTGAGGGGAACGACGACAACACTGTACGAATATTGTACATGCGAAAGTGTTTGTTACGCTTTCACGCCCTAACTACTCATTATAAAATGTTTCCATACACATTGTCATGGGTGCAGAAAAAGACAAGCTACTTTTCATCATGATTATCATTACCGCGGACCGCAGCTAGTTCTCAATATAAACAAAGTAGCACCTGTGTGTATTTTTTTAGGTAAATAATAGGCTGTGATATACAGACAGACAGACCAAAGTCTCGCCTTAAGGGTTCTCCCCGAAGATTTAGAACCCTAAAACAAATAAATGAAAATGTTAGCATCACGCGATAGCGTCGCGACTCTCATGAGGACACTTGAAAAATTAGCCTCAAATAAGTTCGGTATTACTTTTCCAATTTGTAACATCAAAAGCTCTAACTTGTTGAATAATTGTACTATACCTGGCAGTAAATGAGATCCCGGAGCTCCTGCAGCTCGTATGACAGATGCCGCACCTTTCCGTCTCTGCAGATGCACTTGAGCGTCTTCTCGCCCACGTGGACTACCAGCGACGTACGGCACACTGCGTCGTATCTGGGACAAGAATCATTTCTTTAGAATATAAAAAGGCTTAGTCGTTAGTGGTCTTTGGTAATGAGAACTTCTTGCAATTTATTTTAGGTCTATCCTGACGTCAGAGTGCCTAGTACGAGTTTTTTTCATTATTCGATCACGTTAACGTAAACTACAATTTGTATGGAACTAGTTATAGTTCGTATTATGAAGACTAGATGGCGCGGTTTTTATTCTATTCAGATTGTAGTTTACGATAACGCGATCGAAACTGAAAAAAACACGCATCAGGCACTCTGTTCAGCAAAAATTTAAATTTTAGCTGAGTAAAATTGCTTTGATCGAAACCCTTTGCTCAGTAGAATTCTCTCGGCAGTTACTTATACGTAGATGTAAATGATCGATTCTACGACATTAGATTAGCTAATCACATTAAACATTTAAATTAATTAGAAGCATACTTGCCAACGACGTTTATTTACTAATGATACTTGCTAATTGGCCAGTGTAAACATTATAATATTAGTTACTTATATAATGGCCATCACCATACAGTTAATATGAGCTGATAATGGAGGTTCCGAGAAGATACTACGAATCGGCAAACGTAGCGAAGACACCGCGAGAATCAATGGAGTGACTAAACTACAGGGTAATAAGGAAAGGGTGTGCTAAACCGAAAAGGGCTGATACTAAATAAATTATACTATGGGACCAAACTGGAATTCGCGAAAAAAATTCAGCTGCTCCATACATTTTGTCGAGTTTTATTGACATTTTCTATGGAACAGCTTATTTTTTTCGGAATCACTAGCAGATAAACTTTCTAAATGCGGAAGTCTCTGTGTGAGGTTTTGTTACCACGTATCTCCATAACTACTGAACCGATTATGATGATATTTGGGATATTGTTAGTAGAACCGGGCTACTTTTCATCAATATCATTATCATCGTGGAGCGCAGTTAGTAATAAACATTTCAACTTACCCATACGCCATGATATTAATTTTGACACACGATTGCGTGGGGCTGTTCAGTGCATTCCAATGTGACACGATCAGGGGGTCTTTGACCTTCGAACAAAATATAATTAAAATTTTAATATGGATCACTAAAATGCAGTCCAAGATTAATACAATAATAATCCCTTTGATTCTACTAATATTTGATTTGTCATGTATGTTTGGATGTTTGTTACTCGATCACGCAAAAACGTCTGAATGGATTTGGATGTAATTTGGTACAGAACAGAGGTAGCTTATACCCCAGCCAGGGCTTAATAGTGAACTTTTACGCCCTAAGGCCAAGTACTTTTTTTTTCAGCGAGGTTGCTTTTGAGCACTAGAGCATAAAAAGCGGCTTTACACCGGGCGTCAACAAGGACTTTACGAGCATGAAAAGTAAATAACTTTTCAGTTTCTATAAACGACACACTTTTTCCAATTTTAATTTGTGCAGAAAGTTTTGTCCCTCCTATACTCGCAGTTTTTTTAGCGCTCGCAGAAAAGACTGCCGTCTGCGGTGATCGTTACGACCTCCTCGGCCGGCGCTCACCTCCTTGGCGATGGTGTCGAGCACGTACTCGCTGCGGCGCCGCATGAAGAAGTGCTGCGCCTGCTGGATGATCTGCTCCAGCAGCGACTGCTCGCGGCTCATGTCCAGCAGCTCGTAGCGGTCCGCCGCCTGCGGGCCTGCGGGGGAGGGGAGTGTTGTCAGCGGAGCCCTGCGAGCGTGGGGGGGGGGGGGGGGGGCGACACTACGTACCGGCCAGGCAGCGGCGCTTGGAGGGCCCCAGCGGGCCGGTGGCGGGGTGCGGGAAGGGGTGGTGCGTGTTGGCGTGGTGCACGGCGCGCAGCAGCTGGTGCAGCGAGTGCTCCAGCACGTGGTCGTGGTCCGCCTTGCCGGCGCCCGCCGCCTCCGGCTGCAACAAACGACAAACTCCTCAAATCACACTCTACAACATAGTTATGAACTAGCTCGAACGCAATGCAAATGATTCTAACAGCAACGATTCCTGGCGATTAGTAATTTTGTACGATTTGTCACTATATGCTAAAAATTTCAACTTTTTCTATTGGGAACAACCTGGTGAAAAACATTTAGCGAAGCAAATCGTAACTTTGAATTCTCCACAACAAAAATCTAAATTTGAATGAATATATTAACTTACCTTAACATTTTCTAGATTAGTGTTGTTATTTTGACCATTGTTGTGACGGAGCCCGATTAGCAGTTGGATTCCAGGCAATACCTGGAACAGGAAAAAAAGATTTAACAAAATACATTTATTATAATGGTTAAAGAATGGTGGTAGTATGACTTACAGTGGCCATAATATGGTTGCCAACAACCATATGCGGTATAGAAGCGTCAAGTTGCACCGCTTCTGCTGCCAATCTCGCGAACAGCTCCTTACAGAACAACACATTTTGAGCCGCTTCTAACTTCTGCTGCCAGTGCTGCTCCACTCCGTCCCCGGGGATGGTGCTGGGGCAGTTAAGGACTGACGAGTTCAGCGTCATTGATACTACATCTTCTTGTTCTAGAAAATAATTTTCTGTTTAATTTTAGACTAGGTATGCCCGTTATTCTGAACATGCAAAAAAATTATTTATGTGATTTAATAGTGTAACTTTCTATTCATGATGATAAAATCTTGAATTGGATCTATTATACAGATAGTTCTTTGAAACTCTTGCTTTGACTAGTAAGTTTTTATTGACTGTTATAGATTACTCGACTCAAAAATAGTTAATACATACTCGGGAATACTATGAAATTATTCAAACATGTATGAAGTCATGTTTGTTTAAAAAAGTACCTTTTTGACAGAGAACGGAGATGAAAGCGACGCCCTGCAGCTCGGGCGGCACGGTGACTCGAAGCGCGGAGGGCGCCGGCCCGCCGCCGCTCACGCTCATCGCCAGCGCTATCTGCTCCTCCGGGGCTTTGGTTACCTGGAAGTTAGAAATATGGCATAGCGATATAGTAAATCTGCAGTTGATGCTGCAACTATTTCTGGGTTCGTGAAGACAAGAATGAATTTTTAGCTACAGTGACCATTTTAGAAAACCTTGCTACAGAAAACATTTTCCAGGTCCAGGTTAAACCCACAAAACTGAAACTAAAATAACGGCAAGGACACTCACTTCAAACACCCCAGTCTGGCTAAACTTGGAGCCAGCCGTTCTGTAACTCAAATCTCCCACAATAGTGTTGGACACTTTCTTCAAGCGCCAGTTCTGCCGTAGCCGTAATAGGTCAATGTGAAAATCTGGCATGTTTCTCGTCATTCTCATGGACTCGCTGGCTCGGAGACGATCCACCCCAGCCTGGAGAACTGCGGCTGCTGCAGCTAGGGCTTTCTTTCTGCCATACACTTGGATCATAGGACGGTTTTCAATTTGTTCAGGTTGCACAGGGTCTAAAACCTGAAATAATAATAACAATAATAATTCTTTATTTCAGATACGAGATCCATAGCATGATAAAATATTAAAAAGGAAACATGAAACCAATTAAGCAAAAATAAATTAAACAGTTCAAGTAATGGTTCTTATCCAATGCTGTAAAATTTGGTAATCATATTTGTCTACTATTGTGACTGCCACACACTCTAGTCAGCAGCAAATTTCTTTTTTTCTAAATGATCACCTTAGATCCTTCAGTTTGAGCTTCGGCGAACATACCGGAGACACTGCAAAATTTAGGCAAACCCAACAGCATCCGAAATATGTTATGGTATTATACTCATAGAGTGCTAATCAATATTTCCAATAGAATAAATAACAAGGCCTCAATACCCAGCCCTAAAAAATACCTTCAACTTACCATGTACCTCTTCTCTTTGGTAATATTCAACACATCAGCGAGCACGCTGACTTCTGTCAGTCCATTCCTCAGTTTATTCCTCACAGAGTCAAAAGGCCACAAGCTCGACTGGTAGCCAGGTTCCTTGTCATCCTCAGACTTGTTATCTGAACTGCTTTCTCCTTCCTTTTTGATATTACAGAACTCATCTTCAGTCTTTGCGAAATCTATTTTTTGAGCCAAACGAGCAAGGTTTTCTGACATAGACAAAGGCCTGAAAGTAATATCACGGTGAAAAAGTGCTTTTTCATAAACAATCCAATCAAAAATTTACAAACTTACGCTTGGTATATTTCCTGGCCATCGTAGGTAATTTCTTGGATTTGATTCTCAATAGGAGCCTCGATTGAGATGTTCACAGAATTTGCCATAGTAAATTATTTACTAGAAATTTGATAATTTATAACATTTCTATAGAAGTATAAATTTATCAATCGTCATAGTAAATTTAAAATTAGATTTTAGTTTTCAGATCCATCCAACTTCACAGTCATTCAAACAAATTCATTCACAATCAGACTGAAACAGACTTAGGTTGCCAGATCTACATTTTTAATATTCCCCATCGATTTTTTTTTCCTAAAATGAATTTTAATATTTAGAAAAAAATCCCAAAATAATGTCATGGAGTGAAATTAATTAAAAACAAACAATGGATGCTAATTTTTCTCACGGGGCAGGGAGATCGACTTGTCATATCATCCATTGACAGCCAAAAATCTAAAGCAGGTCCACCATAAAACCAAAGAAAACATCAAAACTGAAATTTAGATGACATAATAATTTAGGCATTTTAGGTAGAAAACAAATGTTGCAATATGATTAAATAATAATAGATTACTAGACAAATCATGACAATTTAATTATAGCCGTGGTAGCTCAGTAGGTGAATAGCTGCTTCGCATTCTTGAGGTGGCGGGTTCAGAACCCAACTCGTACCAATGAGTTCTTTCGAACATAAACGAATTTACATACCACTGGCTTTTCGGTGAAGGAAAACATCGTGAGGAAACCTGCATACCTACGTCCGAAGAAAAAATTCAATGGCGTATGTAAATCCACCAATCCGCATTAGGGCAGCGTGGTGGAATAAGGCCTAATCACCGTAGACCTGACCTGTAGACCTGTATCTCAGCAGTGGAAGGATTAAAGGTTGAGAATGATGACAGTATATTTTTAAGAAAACATACATTGGCTACGGCTTTTTTACTACAAAAGTTTGTGCACAAAGACTTTCTAATTATTATGGTTATATTTTTATTTTTACCCTTAGACCGGGGAATTGATAAGATTTTTTTTAATAATAACGTCTTTAATATTTTTCCAAGAGCCAAACTTTTCCCCAGCATAGGGGAAAAAACCCATTCAGGCGTCCCTGCACTGCACACCAGACATTTTCACTGCTGAAAGTGACAGCAAAATGACAATGACAGAATGACACTATCACAGCTTCAAACAACCGGAGTGAATGCCGGCATAGATTTCTTACCTAGACCTAGCTGCCGGACATCAATGTGCCGGACTCCCATAGCGGACTCCTAACACAAAAAATATCGTATTTTTTTAGACATTTTTTTATTATTTTTATTTTTTTTAAACTTTTGGTGACTTGAAAATAAAACCACTTTAAAGCCTTTCAGGTACTATTTACGTATCTTTCTTAATTTCCCATTTCGCCATGAACCACCAAATACTTTTTTTTCATACCAGAGGCTCAGACCACAGGTGGCAAAAAAGTCAACAAAGGGCCGCCAGCCTGATGGCAAGCGATCACCGTCGCGTCGCGTCGTCGCTGAGAATACCTGGAGTAGGTACCCTATGATTGTTCTATGTACCATACGACCATGCCATAGAAGAATAATCATAGGGTACCTACTCCTTATACTTACATGAAAATTGACAGGCTGTCTCAGGGACGCTTTACAAAACTGCATCTTATTTATCTATGACGATCGGTTCCCAACCAATGGTTGTCACTGGTTGTCCATGTAAACTTTTTCTATCAATCAATTTTATTTGTGCTTACTGTCGTCGTTCGTATCTTTCTCGATCGAATCGACTCGACATTGTGTTATTTTGGTGAAATACGAACGAACTATGAAGTAATTTTGCATTAGTACCTATCCCACAAACGGGCTGAGAAATAAAATTTGTATTTACTGCAGAATTTGGATGTGCATGCGACGTTTGTGGACGGGACGAAGGACGAACCGCTCTTTGATTCACTAAATTACTTCCTAAAATGGATCGGGGGATTGCCGTAAGTTTATTAAAATTGTAAAACGCTAAACCGCTAATAAGCATTCTCGATTGATTTTTCAATTTCGAGAAAGAAATGACATAAACACTGAAATTCGATGCATCCAACATTTCCGTGCTTAGTTCGAGTCGAGAATTTTTAGTGACTCCTATCTTTGTGCCGCATGCCGTCAATCGTTATTGCCGGTTAATGAAGGTAGCCGAGTAACTACTAACTAGGGCTACTATCAGCGCGTTCGTTTCAGAAACAGTGGTAAGAATAACGTTTAAAATTTTTCTAAATTACCAAATCGATCACAATGTTGACAATGGAATGTTTGAGCAAAAGTGGCATTGTTTACTTTTTTTCGTTCACCGTTCTGTTGCCTCAAAAGCAGCTAAAAATGCCATTGTGAACCACTTTTGACCTACCTGCGGAGGTGAATTCATGTCATTATTGGCGAAATTCTCAAACTGAACGTTTTACATCAAATACAATTTCGCTTATGCCACCAACATCATACACCGTTCCCAAAATGAATGCGCTGAATGCAGTAGTATTTATTTGTATGGCATGACAATCTTTTATTTATTTTGTTTTACAGAATTTTTATCTAATTAGACTAGACTTGGGTTGTATTTTTATACTGACCATTGTGCCGTGGCTGAAATTGTTCATAATGATTGCGAGTACAACTCTTCGTTTTCTATTTTAGTCCCTTTTCACTAGAAGATTGCAAGTTTAAGTAAATACCAATACCTAATTATTATATTATATTATATATATTTGTTTTTCTTTCCAGTCTCGTCCAAGCCACGAGCAAGTGATGGTCATAGTAGATTTTATGGAGGAACATCAAGCACTAGGCCTCGGCCAGTTGAGAGGCATGGAAGGGAGGGAAGAGAGCAAAAAGCTCTGGATGGAACTGACGAGGCTCGTTAACAATATCACCGGACCCACTCGACCTATGAAAAGTTGGATGAAAGTTAGTAAAAGATAAAGAAAGTTAGTTTAAAATGAGCAATTTTAACCTTCCTCGGTTCGGAATCTGAAATTTAACTGTCAATAAATTGTTCAAAAATTTTTCTATAATTTATTAAGACTTCATGACAATTATTAATTATGCATTCACTATACATTATTACTGTAAAATTATGGTGAAGTCTCTTATTTTAAGAAAATTAAGTTTTTTCCGCCTTAGGTTCCTTGGGTCAATAAGTAAAGAGTATGAAAAAGGTCCTCGGGTCTAAAAAGCCCGTGTTTTGTGCAAACAATAATACTTTGTTGCATTTTATGAATACACTTACAATTTATAAATGTTAGTTATATCTCAATCACTTAGCGTGTTATTGTTGAAGGTACTTTGAGATACTTAATTAAGTTTTTGTATTTAATTTAAACGTACTGGTAAACAAAGTGTCGGACGACCTCCAGCTCGTTGGGTCGACGACATTACGAAAATCGCGGGTCGAACTTGGACAAGATTGGCACAGGACCGGGATGAGTGGCGTACAAGAAGGGAGGCCTATGCTCAGCAGTGGGCGATAACGGGCTGATGATGATGATGATGATGATGATTTAATTTAAACCAATTGCGTCATTTTTTTTGAAATTGGGTCAACATGACCTGAAGGCCTCAAGTGTAAATAGTATTTGAAGAACCGAGGAAGGTTAAGATCTACAGTTTTTGTAATTATTTTTAAATATTAAATTGAAGTCATGGAATTCTCCCTATTACATAGATAGAATGGGAAACAGACTATGAAATCTGAATAATATAATGTGACATCAAGTCGCCTGAACCTTGGCATATCCAGTTTCTATACTACAATAATATCTGTTACAAAATAGATTTTTTAATCTTAGGAATTATAATACAAATATATTTTTCAGTTTTGGGCTGATAAAAAATCAACAGTACGTTCAAAAGTAGTTAGCAGCTGCGGCTGTGACCCAAATAATCTGTCTTCTAACATTGAGAAGAGAATTTGGGACGTCTTTCTGGCGAATGATAGTATAAGTAAGTTACTTTGCGAAACAAATCACTCTATCACAAGGCCACCTGCTGCCTGGCTATGATTTACGATGCTTGGCTATAGTATTTTTACTTTTTAATTACGACTTTTTTACTGCATTATGAATTTTGGCTTCGCACAGTTTGCTCATTCTCCTCGTTTCCTTGGGTCCAGGGAACGAGCCCCGCGTGCGGCGCGGCGTCAAGCAAGAGGCCCACTTCCTCGACGAGAGCTTCTTTGAGTCGGCGGAGTGTGAGTCGCCGGCGCCCGCGCTCGCGCTCGAGGCGCCGCCCGACCCGGAGGAGCGCCAGGCGGCCATCATGAACAGACTTGTAAGGACACCTTGTACATTTATACAAGCTTTTATTTAGTTTCCCCTGTCCTGATACAGATCTGTCTGTCTGTCTGTCTACAATTAAATCTTGCAAGATTTTGAACAATTTTAGAATTTGACTTTTTTTTTACATCAATGTGGTCGAAGATGTAGTATGTGTTGATGGAGCTAAAATTTTGCATGCATGTATAAAAATCGGATGATATAACACAATATTATAGTGTGATCCGGGTTGGTCCCATAGTCATAGTTGTTCATAATGACCTAGAATATGTGAAGAGTGTAACCAGTCACCCTACACACGCGTTACAGGTGAAAGTGATGAGCGAGCAAGCAGAAGCCGTGTCCCGGCTGGCGCTCGCGTCGCAAGTGAACGCGGAGGCGATGGAGAAACTGGCCGAGGCCGCGCATGTACAGGTACTATACAATTAATTCTAGTTTTATACCAGTTTTACGTCTTGAGACATTATAGAACTGAAGCAACTGTTATCCTAAAGAAATGATGAGTGAAAGCTACAATGAGGATAAAACGTTAATTGGTTGACAAGTTTGACCTTTTGCAGTCTCTAAAGGGAAAAAGGCCTCAATTCTTTTTTATAATACACTAGCTGACCCGGCAGACTTCGTACTGCCATACGTTTGTATGGGAAAAAGAAAAGGGCTGTTTTTAGGGTTTTTCAATATTTCTGAGAGATTTTCTTAATATTTTTTTTCCGTAAGAACCTTCTCCTAATAATAAAAAAAAAAAAAAAAAAAAAAACTGCTAAGACCTAGATAGATACATCGTAAGTCGTAACGTAACAATAAACTCTTTATTGTTCACACCGGAAATTAAAAGTAAAAGTATAAAAATATTTGAAACTAATGCAAGAACCGGCGAGCTTATTGCTAAGACCTCTTAAAACGATTTGCTTGTTTAGTCACTCAAAAGCATAGAAAAGGCTCATACGAACCTACTCAATTCCTCATGGTATTGTTTCAGGCGCGAGCTATCGAGCGTCTCGCCACAACGTTTGAAACAATCGGCGCCGCCACCAGCGCCGTGCGCACCGCTGTAGTGGACATCGACGATACTATGAAGCGGTTCTACAACACGGCGCCCACGTAGCACGAGTAACACAAGCACAATACACAACATGTGTAGTGGAAGCAATAAGCATTACACAGAGTTATAAGAAAAAGGTATGCTTAGACGAAGAGGTCATAATACAGAATTATAAGGAAAGAGGGTTAAGTTAAGCTAAGCCAAAAAAGGGTTATAGTATTCATCATTATAAACAACTTTTAATATGGGTCCAACACGAAATTCGCAGAAAAAAATCAGATGTACTGTTTGTAGTGGTAGGGCTCTTCTCTTTTGCAAAGCCCACCTGGGGAAGCACCACACCTTTGCCAGTTATTCCACCGCCAAGCAGTAATGTGCAAACATTACTGTGTTCCGGTTGGAAGGGCATTGTTTCCAGTGAAATTACAGGGCAAATGGGAGATTAAACAACTTATATCTCAGGGTGACGAGCGCAGTGCTGTGCCGCGCAGGGTCTTGAATTCTGCGAGTTCAAAATTCTGGGTGGCGCAGACCTGTTATGGGCAAACGTGACGTTTAACATCAGGCGAGCGATTTGCTCGTCTCGTCACTCAATAAAAAAAAAAAAAAAAATTTGCTCGAGAGTCATTGACAATTTTCTATGGAACAGCTGATTTTGTTCGTGATTTCTGGGTTGGTCCCATAGTGAAAGTTGTTCATAATGATGATTACTACCTTTTTTCGGCTTAGCATACCCTTTCGTTATAACTCTGTATATGGTTCCCTGCTATGGTGACCAACGTTTCTGTTAACACTTTGACTGTCACTAATAATCACATGCGCTTGCCGTAGGTGCAGCTAATAGTCAAATGCGTTGTGTTTTACGCGCCTGGCGTGTGCAGCCGCACTCGCGTCGCACAAAGGAAAACACAAGGTGTGTTCCCGCAGTCAAAGTGTTAATTGATCAATCAAGGCTTTGCTCAAGCAATAAGCATGTAACATGTGTATGCACCAACACTAGTGTAAGGGACTGTCAACTGAGTGAGTTCCGACTGTGATATTATATGATAGGAAGTGAAATGTAAAGCTGATCCTGTATGGTAAAGTGTCTTAGTACTTCAAGTATCGGAACAACGAATCGTTGGCTTACTGATTACTGCAACAAGTCGGCAGTAAAATCAGCCAGGCTGGACGCGACTTCAAGCGCATCACACTAGTGATTCCTCCACGAAAAAAATCACCGAATGTTATCGAAACTAGTCCTAGTATCAAACTCAAGACGTGAGCATTCTCGTTAATTATGAACAAAAAAGGGTTAATATTTAGGAACTTAGAAATCTTAAATTTGGACGTAGTAACCCTAATTTTGCCATATTTTTTACCTAAAGCTTCGTACATAGTAAAACAACCGAAGGTTTCATTATTTTTTTAAGATTCGTGGCACAATATATTCGTTGGCTTTCGTTGTTTTGGTCTGTACCCAGCGTTATACAAGAGTACAAATAAGTAAACAATATATTTTTATCTTATTTATTCATATAATAATACTATTATAGCCACTTTCAATGTATATTTACTAACATAACAATTTCAGTCTTAAAAGCTAGACATGATTTTTAATTGCATTTTAAATTGCTAATCATTCCAAACAACGAAATTGTGATAAGTATCTGCGTTTTAGCAGCATAAGTACATATGTTGTATATCATATTTAATTTTAAGGATTAGTAAATAAGTGAGTTATAAATTGTATCTTTATTTTTGCAAAATAATACATTTTTTTTTTCACAAAAAATTTTTCAATTTTGTTAAAATGACACTTTTTCTTAAAGTTTAGGATCCTATTCTAATTCTGAAATTATTATAATACAGACTAATGTAAACTTTGGATAGTATTTTTATTCTACATACTTTATACTTTATTTACTTATTTATAAAAAGAGGTGCTATATTATTTTCCTAATTTGTCCAAAAGTGTGTACCTATTGTATATTTTTTAGGACTCGTGTTAGAATGGCAACACTATTATACGACAGTTGGCGCTTACCATCAAGAAAACGTCTGACTCATCTCGTTACTCAACTTAGAAACTATGAACAAAATGCGCGGACTTCGTTACGTTAGTAAGTGTAAATAAATACCGACACTTTGTGAATTTATTTGGCTAAATATCGGCTATTTCTGTTCACGCTTTTGGATGAATTAGAAGAAACTAGAATATTTGAAATTACGCAACCTGTTCGATTCACAAACAAAATGTCTTACTGGTGATTTTCTTCGGACACTGCACCTGACTCCGTATCATCTCAAATAGGTAAGAATCTTGGTAAGTGTCGAGTTTTTTTGGAGACCGAGTGGGACCTTGTTGGGTTTGAGGCCGTCTATACCTTTACCGTAGCTGGGCTTTGAGTTCGTTGTGAGGTAGAAGTTACCTCGTGCTCTGCGGAAGTGAAAGAAATGTTTTATTTGGCGGGGGTTGATATGTAGGTAAAGCGAAGAGCGGGGAGGTGAATGATCAAACTCTGGGACTCTTGGGCTCTCGGAGATTATCTCGGCCGCTCTCATGGTATTTTTATTAAGAGCCACAGTGACCGAGATAACTCACCAGAATTAATAGAGCCCCTGATATCACTTTTACGTCACGTTATATTAATTTGACTCCGACTCTTCGTCGCGTAACCATAAGGATCTCATTAGGCTGTTGTCTTATCTTGTGTCTTACCATTCTAATTTACGTATACGTACCGATTGCTAGTCAAATCTCCCAAGTAAATAGTTTGGTTTGTCTGTCCTCCGGTGCTGAGCCAGTCGTCAACATCGACAGCGGAGACGGCGGGAAAAGCCGTGGGCGACGCAATAGCTTCCACTAGGTAATGCCACGAGCGGTCGTGGCTGCATAGGTCTGGAATGTATGTGTACACAATGAGTTATAACTAAATCTTGCATTAAAAAAGCAATTTTCGAATTACCAAAAAAGTACCTAAAACATGGTAGGTAGTGGTACTTTTAACTAAAAAAAACAGTAGAAAAAAATTGAGTGCAGTATGCTATTACCTAGCAGTGGCTAGCACGCATTAGCATAAAAATAAAATTATAGGTAAAATTCACGCTAAACTAAGCGTAAAGTCTAAAATATTATTCTTCTACCTTAGACATAGCGTTGGCATTTTTGGCGGCAATTTGTTAGTTGGTGCAGTCGATTTACCTGTCTTCTTCAGAACTTCAGATAACGAAGAATCGATAAATTCAATCTGTATGTTAGTGTGATATGAAACGGCTGGCGCTGTGCTGTGGCTGAAGCTGCAGTGTTTGGTTTGTTCAGCAGGTTTCGGCAAAATAATGTAGGTATTTTTAGAAAGGCATAAGCGAAGCAAGTGGTAAAAAATTTATGATCTGCATTTACATGTTCGCATTTCTATTTTAATTACCTACTTAAAATGTTAGAATGTTGAACTGAATATCTTATCTGACTTTGATCTGCAAATTTTGTGTCAGTAAAATCCAGAAAGCATGGCTCGTAAAAATATTTGTACTGTGTTCAAAGATTGTTTACATTCAAACTTATCTATGAAATACTAGGTGTGGTTTGTTTCATTAAAATATGTAGGTGCCTAGGTACTTACCTACCTATTTTTAGTCGGCAACGCACTTTTGCTGCCTTACTTTAGGTATGCACTTGTTTATTGTTGATAAGTCTGATTCGTATTTCTGGAGTACTTAGTTTCAACTTTCAATTACCTTGATCGCGAATCGCAGGGTGCGATTAAGACACCTGTAGGTACCTAAACGTATAGGTAGACAGAGACGTACAGAAAAACCCAAACCCAAGTTTACTTTCATAAAACGGCCGCTTGCCACCACGCAGAAGCCGCCGGCCTCTGTTTAAAAGCCGCTGTCAAAACATTTTAATTGCAATTTTGCTCGAAATTTGCCAAATTGAAGTTCCCATAGCAAGCTGTAACTTGCGCAAGCTCTGCAGTATTTGTTACAATCACTTACTGGGTCGTTTGAATGGCACTCGCAAGTTATTCACTTTTGTGCGTATGGGTCCGTATGATTCTGGGCTTACCTCGTCTGAAAGTGGCATGAGTAGAAAATTCTGAATTATTTTTAGGGTGTAGGTACTTGGATTGGTGGTATAAAAATCTGTTCCAAAAAAGGAATTTCTTGAGATAACAAAAAAACTAGAACTATGAAATGGTTCTTTCTATTCATTTTGATCCGTCTGCTGGACTGCTCGCTTCTTCTTGCTTCATCTTTGTTTGAATAAAGAGGTCTATAAGTACTTAGTGTCAGTTTTGTGATCTACCAAAGATAGTTTCTCATTCTATCAAATAATAATTAAATAAGAGTTTCGTTATCGGTAGGTATGATCTAGATCTTCATACCGAGATTTAAGGGCTCAAGGGTAAATTTAAGGCTGTGGGATTATGTAATTAGGAGGCTTATAAAATGTGGGTCGTTAAACCAAGCCTAATGAGAGCACAATCAATGAAAAGGCTATTGTAGAGCTCTTTATTGTATAACTAGCTGCGACCTGCGGTACGTCCGCGCGTTGATGAAAAAGGGTGATGATGATGATAAGTAGCCAGTGTCCTTTTCTGTACACTTGACAACGAGCAAACCAAATGTCCTGATGATCGGTTGTTTAAATAATGCGTGAAAGCGTAAAAAACAAACACATTTATTTTGGCATTAATAATATTAGTCAAGATGCCTTGCTGTTAGTGGCACAGAATGCTAAGATTGGTACGTTTGATGCAATATCACAGCTAAAATAAGAAAGGTTTTGTAACTATATTAGACAGAAGACAAACAAAAAGAGAAATACCAATTCTTTGAAAAAAAGGTCAGCCGATAAGTGGGCGAGAATTATTAATGGATAGTAAATAATTTTCGTTACCCACTGTAAAAATTGAAATAAAGTTTAGGCTTAGTTCACTTTGCAAAGTCAAGACATCTCCAAAAACGCTAAAAAAAACCCTCAAATGTCCGATGGAGTTGTATTCAAAACCAGTTTCGGCGGATACTATTATTAGAGAGTTACCTTCCGGGCTGAACATGTCAAAGTTCCCAGCAGGACAGCCGGGCTGCAGCGTGCCTTCGCTACTGCTGACGTAGTTGGGCCAGATATCCACAGTGCCTGTGGAGCTGCTCATGCCGTAGCCGCCAGGGTCGCTGTGGATGATGTCCACAAACTTGGCGCACGTACGGTCCAGCCCGTTTTGGACGCCCAAGGTGCCTTCGTAGAGAGCGCGTGCGGGATCCAACCCAGTTATTCTGCCCAAAGAATATAAATAAACTAATACTAACTGGTTTTGTCTATGTGTACGTGTACCTAGGTACTGTAGGTAGGTATATGCAAAGACAAAAAATGCTTTAGCGTTTGTTGCAGTTGTTAAAAAAACTTCATTCAGTGAATGAATAATTCCAAGTACCTACCTAATTAATAATTAGGTTAAATGTTAATACATAAAAGTTAAATGCCCACTTTTTCACAGTCGAGTCAGTTCCTTAGTTACTTGTCAGACGACACGAAAAACAAGTAAACATCGCAATGTGTTAAACTATAGGTACTGGCAGAAATCTTGAAAATTTGCTCTAAATGGGGATCAAGTGAAGATGTAAGAAGATGTCAGCCGTAAGACGTCCTAGAAGTATGTTCAGATCAGCCACGGTCTCTACTTACCTCTCCACAACATATCCGTCCTCCCTGGTCCGTCTTCCAGCGTATCCCATGATGTGAGCTCCTAATGAATGCCCCATGAGATGCATATGCGTCATGTTTACCCCAACTCCATGCAGTCTTATAAGAACCTCGCCCAACTCTTTGCCAATCTGTAATGGTAGTAGAGAGACTGCTTCTAGGCCTTTTGGCTATGATCAAAGTGTAGTCTAGAGATAGTATAATGCTGTTGCGTATTCACAATTACACAATAGTGGCTGTTGCTAGCTCAGAGCTAGACCGTCAGTAGTTTTGTTTGTCCCATGTTACGTAATTTTAGACAATTTTGTCTAGACTATACATTAATGATAATGCAGTCTAGACTGATGTCTTGATTAGGAAACGCGAATACAGTTGGTAGGTCGGTATATAGGTAGATAGGTTGTAGGCATATGTGCAATATACATACATTCGTAACAGATTTGGTACAAGAACACAACGAAAAAAATGGCAAATTTTCCACTTCTCATCAATGACCATCCCGCAAATATGCGTCTACAGTTTATTAAAATAGAGTCTATTATTATAATTGTAATCATTCTAGTTCTAGTGGGTCTAGTCCATAATTTGGGTCAATTTAAATATTGGACCAAATGAATAAAACATAAAACCTTACCTTCTTAGCTTTAGGCACTGCACTGAACACGTATCCTAGTGGTATTCCTAGCAGACCACTCCTGGCCTCCTCTTCCCAATCTAGGAGAATAACATTCCTCTTCTTCTTCCCTATGTAGGCTGTGAGAACGGCGGTGGTGGCGGGCCCTGAGCACCGTCCGCGGTAGCCGAAGGTGTACACGACGGTGGGTAGCGATGGGTTCAGGCATGATGTGAAAGATTCTGATAGAGTCTGCTCCAGTGGCGTTACAATGTAATCATCAATCGACCTGGAAAATTAAGTGAATTAAGGAATGACAAAGCCACGTGTGTGTAATAATAATATATTCTATAATTTTTATTCTATGAACTACCACCTACTACCTACTATTAGTTTCACAATATGTAGTACCTAAGTACAAAAACAAACCTTCACTGAAGAACTATTATATTTCGGTACTTATTCAATATACATAAGTACATGCTACCCAGTTTTGTATGGTTATGGCGTATGACACCTATTCTTCTTTAGTTTGGTTGTTAAGTCATGGATCTTTAGTCTTGAATAGTCTATATTTGCAAGGCCATATTTTAACTGAACAAATGTAGATGTGGAACGCATACAAATTTATATTGCCAATTGTATTGTAAAATAGTTATAATATTATCTGAACAAGCAGTAAGTATAGGTAAAATATTTTCCATGTAACCTTGACCGTGAGAAAAATATCTAGTGTTTCATTATTTGCGTTCGAATGCGGGTATCGACGTTAATTTGTCTTTCGGCCTGATATAAAAGTAATATACATAATAGAACTTTAAAATTGTAGGGGTCGTGTCATGTCACAGTACGGCCCTAGCATAGTATAATCTACACTATCTCGGTGACTCCGCTTTTAATATGAGTTAAATTTCTACCTACCTAAGATATATAATTGAGTAAAATAAATAGATAAATAAAATCATAAGCCTCTCCCAAGGCACCTACACCACTCAGTCGAATAAAGGAACAATATTGTTTTGGTGCTCTTGAACGCGCTAATGATATCGTAGATCATCAGTAGCATTGTATTAGGAACTTTTTTAAATCAAAGATTACGAGTATTTTATTATGTTAGTCTTAGGTAGGTACTTAGCTTAATACCACTGGCTTTCTGGTGAAGGAAAAACATCGTGAGGAAACCTGCATATTTTCGGAGAAGAAATTCAATGGCGTATAATATATATTATCCACCAACCCGCACTTGGCCAGCGTGGTGGAATATTAAGGCCTAATCACCCTTCGAGGGTAGACCTTAATCCCAGCAGTGGGAGGATTAAAGGTTGAACATATGATGATGATGTACCTACCTACTTGATAATTTACATTCTAGTCTCACAAAGCGTAGAAATCTGTTTAATCTGTTTTACATTCAAAGGTGAGGCAAAGCGCATTTCTTTAAAAAGCTTTCACTAGACAAAATTAGCCTTGCATCATTGATCTTTGCATGCCAACGATGTTACATAAACAACGATATTTCTCTGATTTGATAATAATTTGTACTTATTGTATTTCTTTTTAATATTTTACCTCTTTAGAAATAGTTTTCAAAAATTAATATTAAGTGCTCAGGTGCCTAACACATTTAAACAAATTTACAAACGTTACGTTGAAAGACTACCAATTTTGCTTTTAATCATTGAATGAAACACGTGCGCGTTTGCACGAACAGCGCCACCAGTAAATTTATTTGAAACTAATTTTAATTTTATTTAGGTACATTTTCAGAGGAGAAAGCGCTGCTGGTAAAACAGAGTAACAGCATCTGCTACAGTACGAGTAACTAGCAGCAGCAAGGGGAAAACATTCTTGGATAGAATGGATAGAATTTAGCTGTCAAATGCAATGCAACTGATTCTAACAGCAATCAGTTCCTGACAATTAGTAATTCGCAACATCCAGGTTGCGCACTAAGAGTACGTGCTTAATTACCGGAATGCAAGTCTAGGATGTGTCGAAGTAAATTGTATCGTTCAGAAACAACACAGACGGCACATTTTTAATCGGTGCTAACATTGATCCGCGAGACATTTTTGCATCGGAGCTAGAACAGGCGTAGCATACACTACAGAAAAAATTTGAGCAACTGAGTGGGTAATCACTACACCCACCGAATGGGTTATACAAATACGAGGTGGTACATTTCGCTCCAGCCACCGCCGCGCCGCCGCCGCGCCGTCCGCTGTCTTGCGGATTTTATCGCATTGAGCCGAACAAAAAGTTTGAGAGAGACGGAAAAAAAAAACTGTTGTACCTACCCATGGAAGTAGGATCAATTTTTCATCTGTGGTTGTACCACACCACTGTAGTGAAGTACGCAGGTATGTGCTTTTTTTTAATGTAGATTCGGCTCGACCGGTTTTAATCTGTATTATAAGTTTTTTTTATTATTTTATTTTTCATAAGTGTACTCGTAATTGGTGTCATGCAGTACTAATTTGAAAAATAAATAAAAAAATGTTTCCCGACTTTTTGTCCGTCGACCGACTTTGATTAAGTCTCTCGTCTATGTCAGCTATTAGCAGTGATCAATGTTGTCATCCATTCGTGACCGCAGCACTATTATCAAAGGTCGAGCGGTGAACTTGGTATAATGACTGTCACCTTGTATTTGTTCTCGTTGAGTTTTAGACTCGGCGACCGCTGAGGAAGTGCCTGAATGAGTGCTTGATTGACAGCTCGATTAGTGTACCTATTAGGGATGTTGACATGTACCCGTACGTTATAATACAGGGTTTTAAGGAAAGGGTATGCTACGCCGAAATCGGCCGGTAGTAGATACTCATCAATCAACTTTGACTATGGGACCAACTCGGAAATTACCTAAAACAATCAGCTATTCCGTACATTTTGTCGAATTATTTTGACATTTTTCTATGGAACAGTTGTTTGGAGTGACGTTTTCCGGGTTGGTCCCATAGTAAAAGGTCTTCATAATGTTGAGTACTATGAGCCCTTTTCCGCTTAGCATACAATTGCCTTTTAACCCTGTACAACAAAATGAGTGGTTTGTTGATTAAACCAGGCGTTACTTTACGGAAGTTCATCTTTTTATATTTAAATTAAATCTCTTGCGTTATTCCGCTGCAAAAAACCACTAAAAACATAACAAAAAGCAAACACACTTTTCAATTTCAATACAAATTAGTGGTTTGTGTTTTTATGTCAGTAGGTACACGGAAGTTTGTGTAAATGAAGTATATAAATACGTGTAAATGAAGCATATAAATACGTATTGTAGGCAGATATATTAAAAAAGTTTTTGCTTAGATCAATTTGTAAATACGAGTAAAAATATTTTTATTTTTGAATTTATTGATTGATTTTGAAATTGATTGACTGATGCCTAACCAGCGGTATTGTTTCACATTTTGTAGCCTGAGACTTTTGAGTAGGTAGGTACCATAAACGTAGCGATTACCTATACCTACCAGGGAGTAGGTATAGGTATATAGCTTTGATAGGGACATACAGAGATACAACGCAATTTAATTAATTAATTAAATACTGTGGTGTCAGGTGATTGTTGAAACAGATGCATAGGTATACAAATATTAATAATAGTTATATATTTAACTACGTAAATAGTGAAGAGTACAATCATCGTCAATTAAGTAATCAATTATTTGTAGCCGCACGTGTTTAAATAAGTACGCTAGATATATCTAGATACCTACATAGGTGCCTACAACTTCTTCGACAGTCGGTTTATTTATAATTAGTATGCATCAAAGCATTTAGTCAATGAATGCAGTGCCTTGATAGACTTCGAGCGTGAGGTTTTATTTAATATGCTGATATCTTCGATCATAGGTATGTTAGGTATCTCATCGAAGGCTGACAGATATTTATTTATCTAGAAGTCTATAACGAATTTTTCATCCAAATCCGTTTTACCGTTGCCGTTGCATTTTTACAAACTTTCGAATTGCCATCGATCAAGTATAATCCGACTTCGATGCGAATTGCATCATTTTGTTATTATTATAATTATGCGACATTTTTGTTTGAACATTTGTTTGAACTATTTGTTTTCCTCAAAGTATATTAAATATTCGTATCTTCCAATCTCCCTGAAGCGCAAACTCATCGACATGTGTATTTTGCCCGTCCTAACCTACGGTGCACAAACATGGTCGCTTACCAAATCTCAGAGGTCCCGTCTCGGGGTTTGCCAAAGAGCAATGGAACGCAGTATTCTTGGAATCAAACGACAAGACCGCGTCCGTAACACCATACTGCGTTCCTTAACAGGCATCACGGACGTAGGACGCAAATCTGCTAAGCTCACTAATAAAAATGGGAGTGGGCGGGTCACATGAGCCGAATGCACCCGGACAAGTGGGCAAAGGTCTCCACAGAGTGGGTGCCCCCGGACAGTCGACCCCCAGGTCGCCCCCCGACGCGATGGCGCGACGAACTCGGGCGGTTTGAAAAAGACTGGACGGCGCTGGCCCAAGACCGCCAGAACTGGAAAAAATTGAGGGAGACCTTTGCCCAGCAGTGGGACAGCATAGGTTAGATAAAAAAAAATAAATAATAATACTTGGTACAATGAAACAAAAATCGTGATTTTGCAGTTTCGATTCTGTTCGTAGGGGCATCGCCTCTATGGATCTCTAATACTATTAAGTCACCGTTTCTTTGCCACAAATTTATTTAAAAAAGAAAATTCTCGTAGAATACATTGTGGGGCGCAGTTAGCTTAAAGTAGATAAATAATTTATTATTTCTTAACACAGTCATCATTGCTCTGTACACCAACCACAGACATAAAATACTTATGTCTTGTGCTGTTTTAACCACGTTTTTTAAACGCATAAACAACTCCACTCAACTCATTAATAATCTTGTATCGTCTTGCGACAACGCACGGTTGTTGCATACCTACCAGAGTTACAAACGTCTCGTGTCAAAACTATAAACGATTCTGCTGCCAATTGGTTCATCATGGTTCATAAACTAATCTCAATACACAGCCCTAGATCTAAAACTTCAAGGTGATGATGAAGTAATAAACTATTATGTCAAAAACGCAATATTCGAGAAACAGGTTCAAGATTATTTAAAAATTCATTATGAAAGTGGTTACGTGAGCTTTCCTTGTGATATAATCGCTCCAATACTCCACTTTATGCAACCTTGGCGTTGCGATGCGTTGCAGAAAGAATGTAAACAGTTAGAACTAGCACGTGCCTAATATTATATGTGCACTCCGCGGCTTCACCCGCATATTCCGGGATTAAAAGTAGCCTATATGTTGATGCAGGATATAAACTGCATTCGCACCAAATTTCGTACAAATCGGCCGTTTTTGCGTGAATAAGCAACCAACGCGGCAACGTCCAAACACCTAACTTTGATATAAATTTATAATATTAGTAAGATGTCGTACTCATCCTCAGTAGAGTTAAAGTAATTAGCCTATGATCTAACCTATCGATTAAGTTTAGTTAGGTAGTAGTTTAGTTTAGTATTACTACTTTCGTAAACTTGGGTCATACTTATATCAAAGTACTTAATCAATAAAAGTATGCAAAGTAAGCCCGCTGTTTTACCGCGTCGTCAATCCATCATGTTTATTTATTTCGGATAAAAACCAGCCTATATTCAAATTGTATCGATCTCATGTTCTATTGTGTGAAAAAGAGGCAAACAAACAAACAAACCTTCCACATTTAAAATACTAGTGGGGATCCTATATAGTTATACTGTGTTAACTAAAATTTATAGGAATAAAAAGTTATGTGTTAACTCTAAAAACAAAATTTCTAAAGTTTCCGATTTTATGTATGAGTTTTAAAGTATGATTACTTAGACCGATATTTGTTATCAGAAGATAGCAAAAACACAATCACAGTGCGGCAAACTGATTTATTTGCAAGCAGAATTTGCCAAACTAAAAACCGATGGGATATGCTATCGTTTGGCAAATACACGACGGAACCATATATGGCAGCGTAACTCGGTTAGGTACTCTTATCACAAAAACAGAGTCAAAAATGTAGAGCAATTTGTATTACATCCGTAACCGTTCTTGTGAATGTAATAAATCGTACTAAGTAGGTACTCTACATTTTTCGTCCTTCGAACTATTGAATACTATTGTTAAATTTATATCTACATTGCATTCTTTTTAAAACTTTACAATAATGTATTTTAACTGTATTAAACAAGTAGTCATAAAAAATCTATAAATAATAAATCCAAAAAGCGAAGTTTCCTTTTCAAGGTCTGCACTGACGCTCTCCTTTCGAAATTACCAGGCTTTTAAAACTATAGTCGTCACAAATTAAGAAGCCCGTTTGGACGTTTGTCATTGCGACGTAACTAGTGATGTCACCATACGACTCGGTATTCGATACTCACGATAAAATCAATTCAAGTTTGTATGAGTATTTAATCGATTTGATTTTGTATTGTAAAGTACATTGGATAAAGGTTACGATTCGAAAATTTAACTTAAACTTGAATATTATAGGTATATTGAAATGATACGAAATGGTGCGAGAGGTCAATTGGTCTTTAATTTAATATTTTTAGTTACAATAACATTCATTCAATCACAAAAAAACAAGAAAAAACGAAAGTGATTGAATCTTCATTCAATAATTTTCTTCGGATGATGAGTCAATTCGTCAGTTGAGCTATCGTCAATTTAATAATTATTTGGTTACAAGTTACAACACTAATATTTTTAAAAAGAAGACTGAGAACGTAACTGTTTTTGAGAGTTTCGTTATAATTTGACATTACATGCTACCATACAGTATGCGCGAAAAGCGTTCCAAGTTACATTCTACGGTCTTTCTCAAGTGTCCAAACGGGCATCTTATTTTGTGACGACTATAGTACCTAATTAATTATTGACTAGCCTAACTGTCCTTGCAAGGGGCATACACTTGTACCTTCACATAAAATAAATAAAGTTATGTACCTAATTGTTTTAATGAAATTAGAATCTGTGCTAGGTCCCCAAGTTCGACCTCAGATTATACCTACATCATATATTTTTTAGATATATATTTTTTCTATAAATAAAATGTTACTGTAAATGGTCACCAATGTAACTACGTGTTAATTTTACCATACTTATGGAGTTTTTACCCACACGAAAAAAATAGGATGTGTGAATAGAGTAGAAAGTAGAAACCTATTATATTTATTATAATAAGTTCTTCAGGATGCACTTACCCTTTGTAACATCGCAACCAAGCCCCCCCGGCGTGTTGGATGAGATCTGAACAAAAATTATTAATTCTTTTAAATTAATCAGTAAATAATAATTAGTTAAGTTTAGTTTTATTTAGCAGCTTTAATGTTATTTGATTTAATTTTACCTACTGAAATAAAAAATATTCTTTTAAAAAGGAAAAGTAGATAATTATGTTAAAAATTAATAAAATGTAAAAAAATACTTACAAATTAAAGGTATCCATAATCCAATTAAATGAAGTTTAACACTGAACATTTTCTGACCACTTTTAATTTACAATCTTTTTTTGGTTTTTTTTCTTATACTTTTTGCTAATATTTAGATCGATCGATGCTGATGTTAAATCAATGATATTATTATTATTGTTTAGTTAGGTAAGATTTTCAATTTCTTTTTTCAGACTTGCTTTACGTAAAATTCGTCCGTGAGCCGGCAGCGCGCGCTTTTTTCTTGCACGCGGCAACGCTTGGCTTCGTCGCCTGCTGACCCAGCACTGACGCGGATGACTGATAACTGCCGTCCGATGCCTTCATTAAGTAGCTATTGTACTAAGAACCAAGGATGCTGTTATCACTGCTGTCAGAAGTAAGGCTAGCGCGGGATTTACCAACTGTCGGAGCTTAGACCGCGGGTGAATTTATTAGGGTTTCGGTAGCCGTGAGCTAATTTTAGTAGGTACGTTTGCATTGATACACAAAAAATATGCTGGTACACGGTATGTACCTGCATAGGTTTTTGCTTATTCGATTGGAATACTTTTCGATCATAAATCAATTATTTCAATTAGGTCAATAGCTTTGGTTATTCGAGTAGGTACCTGGTACCTGCATGTCTGGCGGTTTAATTTGTTTTTTGTGCTCGATAGGCGTAGGTACAGTACATACGTCCCTACCTATATATATATATTTATATTTATTTTACCTATGATTTTAGGATTAAAGATTTTATTTCGAACCAAAACCAATGCAAACTATTTTTAGTCTTACAGAAATAAACTCATTAGACCTCAGAAATTGTACTCCCTAGTGCGTCTAGAAATGATGTGTATTATTCTGGCGCTATACGATACACACTGTAAGTTATACAACATAGTTATTTAAATATTGAGATGTTTTACTCTGATTAAAGCAGAAATGAACGTAATTTTTAATGGGTAATTAACTAACTTTATTGGCGTAGCGAAATTGTGTTTTAGCATAGATACTCGTATCATGCTGTTTTGAAACAGTAAACGGACTCAGACACGTATAACTAAAAAAAAATATTTTCACATTTCAAGTCGATCAGTTGATAGGTAACAATAGATTTGGGTTTTGGGTGACATTTTAGTGCTAGCGCAAATTGCGTTTAGACGCTACAACAAAGTTGCGGTATTTTGTTCATACAGTGACTGAAATGCTAATAACAACTACGAGTATGTCTCAATGTTGCACCGACTAAACACAGCGAAGAGATGATTTTTTTTGATTCGAATTTTAATTTTATTTTTCGACTAGACACAGTTCATTAGGGAACACATATCGTAACTTTGTCTCGATCAGTACCAGTGGGCACGAGATGGGCACGAGCGAGAAAAACCACTGGGAACGACGAGGTAGGTACGAGCGGGAACCAACGACAAAGATTTACGCACTTACTTACATAAATTTTAATAACAGCTGCAAATAATTTGATACTAATTAAAATGTGTTCGTATTGTCTACATTGTCGTATTGACAGACCCATTTACCAAAAATTGTCGTGTTGACGATACGAACACATTTTAATCATTATCTATCAATTTTTTTGCAGCTGTTAAAATTTTGGTGCGAGTAGGTAGGTGAGTAAATCTTTTAAACAGGCTGTTAATTAAAGATGAATTAAAATGTTTGCCAATGGTTCAGCAAGTGTGAAAAATTGGCATGGTTTACAAGCCACGATTTCCAGGTCAAATTTTTCATTTATTCGCATGTTGATTCCCCCTCCCCCTTCCCAAAATGGTAGGTACTATTTGGGAGAAAAAAAAACCCCAAAATAGTTTCGAATAAAAAGTGACTTAAAACACCATAAAAAAACTTAAAGCCATCGACCTTATAACTTCTCGAAGCTTAAAATGGAAATAGCATAGAACAACACAAGCTACTTGCCCGCACTTAGAGTTATTATTCCTGTGCTTAGTACAACATTGTTAATATGCGACTATGTTGAACTAAATACAGAAATAATAAAATTTCCTAATAATCTAAATGTTATTTACTTCGCCTTCCTTTTAATTAAAAAAAAAACTGATAGGTACAGCAAAAATAATTGTCTGACAAAGATAAGGTACTTAGGCAATACACCCTATCAGTGAATATACCTACGAAACCAGTTTTTTCTCATTATTATATCCACTTAACTTACATAAATTAAGTATGTAAAAAAGGTTAAATAAAAAAAATACAAAAAGAGTTCTTTCCATCGAATTAGGAATAAATTGACTTTCCTGTATATATATATTTTTTTTAATCGGCTAATTATCTTGACGGGTTTTGAAAGACAACTTGTGGTAGACAAGACAAGTTTACAGACTAATCACAGCCAAACCACTGGTAGGTTTTTTATCCAAACACAACAACTTTATTTTTACATATACGACCAAATGGATAAATAGGTAAATAGTTAAGTATTCTATTATTCTTTGGTTAGTTCTTCACTTGTTGTTGAAAGAAGGATGAAGGACGGGATCCAGCCACTCCCTTCCCGTATAGAGATGCAGAATTGGTTTCCATAAAGTAAACTCCACTCTTTCTGAAAACACAAAGATGATATCTTTACAAACATATTTATGTATATGATAGATTGCTCGAAACAATGCTCGTAACAGTTTTTATAAGATTAATGACTGAAACTAGTTGCGTCCCGTGGCTTCACTCGCTACCAGTGGAACTGTAAGTTTTCTGGGATAAATCCTAGAAACTAAACTCTAGGCTATTTGCTGTACTAACAAATATAAAATTATACATAATATGTATAGAATGTACAAATTTTACATAGGTACTTTTGAAGAACATTTCTACCCTTAATCGGAATTCGGAAAAAAACTAACGTATTGTCCCAATCAATAGAGAGAGTGACTGTGTCCGAGTAGTTCCCGAGCCCACTCTCCCACGCCTGGAAGCTGTCCGCCCTGGAGGCCACCATGCTCCCGGGCCGCTGTAAGCCTTCTACGAACAACAAAAAGCTCCGAATGTGGCTGCATGTTCCTGAAACATAAAATAACAATTGGGCCCAAGTTTGAAGCACTTTTGAAGGCTTTATGTGACGGAACAAAATAAACTAAAAATGTATCTGTCTTTGTCTACCTATTAGACAAGGATAACAACATTTTTAGAAAAAATAGATTTGTCAACTAAAGCCTTCAAACTTGGGCTTAATGTCTCTTGCACTTTTTCCGAGACAAGACTATTGATAAGGCTCCTATAATTTTATTACAATTGCAAAATATCTGTGCGGAAACTTATGGTAACGATCTGTGTCAGTGTTGACATGAAAAACTATTTACTCGTACTTTGTATGGAAAACTTATAATTGTGTGACTATGTAAAATGTGGTTCAAATTCTGGCTCCCAATACCACTGTGGAAACTTCGAGCAATCTCAAGCTTAGTGGACAGTGCAGTGTAATAAAACTTTGTATTTTGGATGATTGAAATAGACCCTGGAAACCGCCATTACGGTCGAATGTGGTCTCTAAAGGAAGAAGAATAACTTACCATTAGCAGCGTACTTTTGGAAAATTCCGATAGGACAACCTGGTTGTTTTTGTTTGTTTTTATCTGGCTGCGTGAAGGCGTTGAAGTTGACCATGACGTCGATATCGCACAGGGTCTTGTTTATGCCATAGCCGCCAGGGTCGGTGTGGACACAGAAGACGGCTTTCGCATCTTCAGCGTTTAAGGAAGGCATCAATTCGCCATAGATATTATGGCCAGATGGATCGAGTCCGAAGATCCTGTGGAATCAGTGACCGTAAGAGCAGAACAACTAGGTATGGCTCAAAGGTAGGAATGCAAAGCTGTTTACTAAACTGAGATTGAACCAATATCACTAAAATTTTTAGACAAGTGTAGAAATATGGTTAGGTAAAGATAGATGCTATAGGTACGAGTACCTATTAGTTGTAGTTCTGCGCTGTTTACCTGCCAATCTGTCGACCTTCACCAACGAGCGTTCTTCCAGTTTGGCCAGCGATTTGTGCTCCTAAAGAGAAGCCCAGCATACGCGTCTTTCTTAGATTGAAACCGTTATTTGACATCCTCATCATTGCTTTTGCCAATTGGGTGCCGATCTCAAAATAAAAGATTTAATGTCAAATTCATTACTTATATAGGATTAAAATAAGCACTCTTAAAATTTAAGAAAAGCGAACGATACTTGTTATTTTTTTATCTAACCATTGAAATCTGTAAAATATTCTTCCAACTGGATTAATTAATGTACGAGCATCATTTGGCTGTTTCCTTCTACTGCAAACAAATGTCTGTTCTCTATATCTAACTACCAATTGGGTGCCGATCTCAAAATAAAAGATTTAATGTCAAATTCATTACTTTTATAGGATTAAAATTAGCACTCTTAAAATTTAAGATAAAGCGAACGATACTTGTTATTTTTTTATCTAACCATTGAAATCTTTAAAATATTCTTCCAACTGGATTAATTAATGTACGAGCATCATTTGGCTGTTTCCTTCTACTGCAAACACATGTCTGTTCTCTATATCTAACTACAGCAGCATTCAATTTAATTTAACATACTTGACGGAACATACGACACTTTATTTAACACATTTAACAGAAAATACGCATTTGTTTAGCAAACTGTTAGTAAAATCTTTCAAGCAAAACATTCATAAGTTATTATAGAGGTTAGTGTATTGAATTTAAAGGAAATGTTAGGCTCCAAAAACAAACTTACATTGAACGCATTTGGGACCCAAATGACAGCTAATGATATCGGTTTAATAAACCGATTCAACGACGTTGGAGTGATGGTGGATAGAGCCGATGCTTCCTTCTCCCAGTTCAATAGAAACACGTTGTACGTTTTCAATGCCACGACTTCTCTCAGAAGGTCCGGTTTTCCACTAGATCCAAATGCATATATGAAATTTTCTTTGCAGTTGTTGTAGCAGTCGTTGGTTAGAAGTATCTCGGATTCGCACAGAGGTGCTTCAGCGTAACGGCTTAATGAGCTGGAATAAATAATAAATACAGAATTAATCAAAGAAAAGCGTAGACAGATAATAGTTTATAGAAATTAACTTACATGTCGTCGCAATATATCCTTAAAAAAACACATTGCGAAAGTTGTATAAATCCTGAAAAGTCAAATATAATTCATTAATTTCATTTTTAATTACGTTAATTTCATATTACTTTTGTTGTTTTGGAATGTATCCGAGAAACAATACAAAAATACTTACCAAAAAACGCCACACAAGCACACTGCAAGTCCATTGCTGACATTTTTAACTATCGGAATTTTAATTTTGACACTTTAAATTGAATGACTCATGCATTATTTATGAGCTAGACACTCCTGCTTAACCCATTGACTTTAAACTTGCCTAGACATAGTACCTAGAGAATATCGTAGGTATTTCACATTTTTTATGCTGCCACACTCACTCTCTCACTGGTAGGGATACCATTTATTATTTGTATGCACATTTCTCCGCCTGGTACATACACTACATGCACTAAGAACACATACATATACCAAGAAACATGATGAACAAAGATGAATGATGAAGGAACATGATACATATACTAAGAAGAGAAACGGATTCGATAATGAAATAGAAACAATCTGTAAATGAAGATCAGTACAAACAAATCAACAGATGAATTAAAGTCCTTAACATACCTATTGGGTACGGTTCAGTCTTTACACCTGTCACTCGATGCGTCCCAGAACCGATAAGTGAGTAGATACTCACTGGGTTTATGACACGTTAATAAAGCAACAAATAAAAAACAACAACAAACAAAAACAAGAGATAAATGATATGACATATCATTTTTTTAAATTAATTTGACGAAGAAATCAGTGAAATACTAAAAACCCTTTCTTTACAAAAATGTTATTTTACATTATTTGATAACGTTTCACAGAGCTCATAGCAGAAACACAGGAAAACGCATAAGAGAAAGGTGCAAAAGGCGGTCTTATCGCTAAGAGCGATCTCTTTCAGACAACTTTTATATGGGAGATAAGGTAAGGGTACTGATTATTACGAACATTTTAAAATCAATGCGCCAACGAGATGGCTAACGACCATTTCATGGAAGCGACATTCTTACACTTCTTACACAGTTACACTTCTTACACAGAGTTTGCGCTAAGTGTAAGAACTCTCTAAGTTTTTGCCTACGCGCGTCATAATTTACACAACGCGACAAATAGTCATGTTCATATTCCATTAGTTCTATTAGGCTAGCTGATGCTCGATACTTAAGCCCAGTGCGGTGCTGCTAAATCTTTTTCTTAAATATTTAAACCTCTTTTCATGTGAAAAGAAAACAGCCTATAGCGTGTGTGTGTGTGTGTATTCTATACAAGGTTGTAAGGAAAGGGTATGCTAAGCCAAAAACGCCATATCATATTCATCATTATGAAAAAAAAAAAAAAAAACTTTTACCTAATTATCGGACCAACCCTGAACCCGCCAAATAAATCATCTGTTCCATGGAAAAATATCAATGACACTAGACAAAATGTATGGAACAGATGTTTTTTTGCGATTTCAGTATTGGATATTCAATATTGCCCATAGTAAAAGTTGTTCATATTGATAAGAATTATGAGCCTTACTCAGCTTAGCATTACCCTTTCCTTATAGCCCTGTATAAGGTAGGCACTAATTAAGTTTTTTCCTGTTTGGCTCAGTGGTAACATAACCGCCTTATAAGCCAGAGGTCTCGGGTTCGATTCCCGGCCGGGTAGATTAATTTTAATATCTGTTCTGGGTCTGGGTGTTAGTTGTCCTTGTCTTAGTATGTGTTCCATGGCATGCCCGACACAGGATTTATCCTAGTGTGGGAGCTATGAGTGTGAAACGTTTATTTATTTATTTATTATTATTTATTTATCTTATATGTGAACAGAATGTAACTTAGTGGCTAGTGGTAGGGCTCTTTTGCAAAGTCCGCCTGGAGAAGTACCACACCATTGTCAGTTATTCAACCGCTAACATCGATCTATAAGTATCCGACTTCGGTGACCGCTAAGCAATAATGTGCAAATGTTAGATACTTTTTTTACTTTTTCGTTTTGGACAAAATTTTTCCAGCAAAATTTCAGACCGAATAGGAGATTAAACGTCTTATATCTCAGGGTGACGAGCGCAGTGCTGTGCTGCGCAGGGTCTTCAATTGTTACGAATCTCCGAGTCGAAACGAGCAAACCGAGCGATTTGCTCGTTTCGTCACTAAATTAAATAAAAAAAACCAATCAAATTATCCATATAGCTTAGAAAATATTGTCCTCAGTTTTATAGATTCGATATCTATTGCCTATGTTAGGAAGGTGGGTGGTAGATATGAGGAATATTAAAAAAGTATTAAATAACTACATAATATATCAAAACCATTTAATTCAAAACAAAATTTATTTAATTATTACCTAATTATAATGAATTATTTATTTCACAGCAAAAACAATAAAATATTAGGCAACTACAGAAGATACGAGTAGTAAAAGAGCTCAAGTCACTGTTCGCGGCTTCGCGGGTAAAGTGTCCAAAAGACTGGCGACGTTACCTCGTCGAATATAATAGGTATAGCAATCCATACTTTCTTGTCGAGTGTCATTGACATTTTTTACGTAACAGCTGATTATTTTTCTTGATTTCAGGATTGGTCCCCATAGTAAAAAAATCATAATGATGAGTACTATGAGCCCTTTTCAGCTTATATCTCAGGCATACCTTTTCCCGATAACCCTGTATATTAAGTACTAAAGTCAATATGAATGTGTGCCAATTTATATTTCAGGACAAGATCCACTCACTCCCTTATTATACGGAGACTGTGCGTTGGTCTCTGAATAGTAAACTCCTTTCTTCCTGTGGACGCAAAATAAGATGTTATGAAATATGTTTATAAACCTTAACTATATATTTGTACCTATGTACCTACAAGTAATATGGGAAGCGTTAGGTACGGGAAGGGGGGGGGGGGGAGGGCAGCCACTATTGCCCCCCCCCCCCATACCCGCGCCTTTTAGTAATACACAAAATTTGATATACATAACATTTTGTCGATTCCTATAACAATGAAGTGTGACTTCCAAGGTTCCGTAACATTAAGATTTAATTACTTCAGGCGTAGATTTCTAAAGTAAAACCAAACTAACAATACCAAACCATTATGTATAATAAGTATGCATGTAATTCTTTATTTAAATTTATTTTAATTCTATGAAAAGTTTGACCTTCATCTTGCCCGAAGCAATGATACGGTCTATGATGAAGCTCACTTGCTTGGAAGGAACCGATTCATTCTCGACTTGAAGACATAATATATATAATATACGGGATATTATAACCACCGGGGAACACCCACTTAGGCAGAGCATTCCACATACCTATCCACACTCTAGCGTTTCGCATAACAAATATTGAGTCAAAGAGTTTCGATCAACTTTTTGGTAAGTATGTCTGCCATAAAACGTTGTCTCTTTCTTGTGCCCTCATAAATGTACCAATTTTACAAGAGAAACGTTGAAATCTTTAGAATGCTGACAGTATGAGGTATGCGGAAGAGGCCTCGCTGTTCGATAGAAGCCTAAAAACTTACTCATAATCCCAAATCAGGGTGACAGCGAGAGTGTCCGAGCAGTTGTCATCTTTAGAGCTCAAAAAGTTCAAGGGAGAGTTCGGGTCCATCATCGCTTCTGTGTAATACTCCCAGGCGCGGTTGTGGCTGCATAAACCTAGAACACAATAAATCTCATATAATTATCTCATTTTAGTAGAATAGCACGGGGTTACTTACGTGTCTTAAGCCGAATATTTCGACTTGTTTATCTAGGAGTAATTACAAGCGCTACCACGTCCCGGGCCCGTGCCGTATACTCTCGCGCGAGTTTGAATTAAGTCGCGGTGTGATTTTGTCTAGCTCTTTCTCCAGCAGACAGAGCGAGCCAAATGTCATTGCGATTTAGTTTAGGCTCGCTAAACGGTCACGGAACGGACCTGTTTTTTACAAGTAAATAATTGGCTTTAGGTAAGTACGATATGCTTATGCTCCCAGTGATTGAGGCTAGATATACTAGTGATATTTTGTACCAAAATATTATGTACTCACTTTCACTGGTAAACTTTTCGAAGTCTCCTTTAGGACACCCTGGTTGTACTTGGTCTTTCTCATCACGCAGCGTGAAGGGATAGAAGTTCATGAAGAAGTCAGCAGTGCTGATTGTCGTATCGGTGCCGTAGCCACCAGGGTCGGTGTGTATACACATAACGGCCTTCCCGTCACCAGCACTTATTGAACGCAGCAGAGGAGATTTTCCGAAAAATGGACCGGCTGGATCTAATCCCACGATCCTACAAAACAGATTTTATAAATGTGAAAGTTTTTTTGTTTTGTTTTTAATCTATTTTAATTTCGGGACTTTGGTGTGACATAATAATACTAATGAATTAATAAATAGCATTTAGGTATTACTTATTATTTCAACCATAAGAACATAGCACAATAATAAAATAAGTTTGTATGTTTACATGTTTGGATGTTTCTTATTCAACCATGCTGAAACGGCTGAACGGATTTTGATGAATTTTGCTAAAACCATTGCTTTTATGCTTGTTTTTTATATTAATCCAGGGTTATAAGCAAAGGGTATAAAAAAAATGTGAGCCGTCACGGGACGCCTGGCAGATGTGAAACATCGACATTATTTTGTAAAAGTAATATGCAGAAAAGGACATATTGTGATAGGAACTAAATGTCATAATGATAAAATAAAATATTACGTTTTTTTTCCAGATAATGCAATAAAAGAAAAAAAAACAAAAAAAAAAGAATAAAAGTAAAGATTTTAAATTAAATTAAATTTTAAATTACGATTTAAAAAAAATATATTTAAATTTTATTTAATTTTTTCGATTGTGCATGGCGACGCGTCGCCACACCGTACACACTACTGCATATACATATATACCATCATATAGCGTGGCGACGCGTCGCCACGGCATGCGTCGCCACGCCAGAAATCGGTTTTACGTGCGGCTATAGATGTTTCACATCAAAAAGCTAAAAGTAATCATCATTATGGACAACTTTACTATAGGACCAACACCGAAATCGCAAAAAAAACAGCTATAATTTAGATAATTATCAATGCACTCTTTAAAATGTATAAAACAGCTGTTTTTTTTCGCTTAAAAAGCGGCAGTACCTACCTATGTAAATTCGCAACTAACATATTGGCGAAAATTCCAGCTTAGAGCTAATTTTCACTGTTTTCGAACGCAAGACGTACTCGTATTTTGACACCGTTATGCCACGCTGTACCCCCTCAAAGCTGTAATTAAGCTGTTATTTCCACCAGTGTGTTGGCTGGGTTGTTTCTTTATTTGTCACTTACCATCCAACTAGATAACCATAAATTTTTAAAAGCCTCCTCCCGGCTATGCCTATGAGTTGCGCTCCTAAAGAATGGCCTATCAGATGAATCTTGTCCGTTTCTATACCACCACACATTATTAACTTGTACAATGCATGTGCTAGTCTATTGCCAACCTAGAATAAAATTTTTTGGCGGATATGAGCTGTTGTCAGCCTTCCCTTTTGCGCATTGAAGGTACCTATGAAATCACTGAGTGGAGATAAAAAATAATCATGTAAAATTTACAATAAACAGAAAAATATTACGAAAAAATGTTATGGAATGTTATAACTTGACGGAAGCAAAAAGACTGTTTTCTTAGTTTTTTTTTCGTCTTTTGACTTACTTATTCAATTAATACATATAAGGACAAGAAAATTAGTCTAAAACGATTTATTTATTATATCATATAATATATATTGTTATATTTTTGATTAGTCTTATTTCAAATTAAATATCTGTAGATTTTTAAAAATCTCCACTCTGTTTTAATAGTTTCGTAAATATTAAAATGCGAGAAAGATTTAGCTGACAACCGTTTATATCCGCCTTAAATTAAAATTTATTAACTGGGACCTTATAACGCCTGCTTAAAGGTGCTGGTAGACTTGAGCATTCACTTGTAACAGAACATCGAGCATTCGCCGTTTTTATATTTGTCGAACTGAACAACGAGCCGAGCCAAGCATAGAGCCAAACATTGCTATGAACATTTCCATGAGCATTCTAGTGAACGCTCTAGTCGATGCTCGTCAAAAAATATTCTTCACGAAGATGTCAGACTTGACGGTCGCGTGTGCTGCATTTATACTCATTGGTTATGTAAAAAAAAATAAAAAGAAAAATAGAAGATGGTGGCAAATCAAATCTGTTTCATCTTAAGGCCTCTCCACACTCGCGCGCGGATCGCGCGCGAAGCCGCGAACTTCCCGCGAACCGTGAGTGTAGATTGGATTCGCATATTCTTCGCGGGTTCGCGCCTCGTTCCCAAATGTGAAAATGTTCCCCTAGCGTGAATGTGTAGCCGACGTCGTACGCGCGAGATTTCGCGCACGAATCACGGCGCGACTTCACGCCGTGAATCTCGCGGGAGTCTGGAGGCCGCATTAGAAGTGGAAGTGGAGGTCTACAATTAGTTACAGAGTTAAAACAACAAGAAATAAGCGGACACTAGAAATTTTCTGTTAATGTCATCAAGTGATTTTGAATATTTATTATACATGATTGGTTCAAAAAATAGTCAAACAGGACAAAGTTTTCCGTTTCGTTTTACGTATCTTTTTTAAATAAAATGAATACTTCATATTCTGGTACGGGGAGGGACGTCGCAGAGCGACGGGGCGCGGAACCATGACCGAAGCTTGGCTCGGTAAAAAGCTCGAAGGAATGCTCGCTAGAATTCTCGCTAGAAGCTCGCCAGAACGCTCGATAAGAATGCTCGCTAAAATGTTCTCGTATTTTTCTGTGATGGAGCATTCGCACAAATGCTCATTACAAGTAAATGCTCAAGTTTATCAGCACCATAAGGATAATCATTGCTTAAAGTTTTCCGTCTTGTTTTCGCATGACATTTCACGTCAGCGAGACTAACTTTAAGTAGGCTTTATAAGTAAGGCGCTGATTGAAATTTGACGAATGTAAATTTACATATTTCAATCTCATCCAGTAGATTTTTATAGGCCCAATGCTGGCACATCGTCTGTTACCAACAGTAGAGTTGGTGGTCAAACGCATACTTATTCGCGTTAAAATAAAACTATCTTTTTTAAATGTTGTATTTCCCACTTGGGACGTACCTACCGCGGACTCCTAAGCTAGATCGTCCTGGGTTTCGTCTCGCTCTATCAGCTAGAGAAACAGCGAGACAAAAGCCAACGCAACGCTCTCGCTAAGAGATTGAGTACGACCTCTGTAGGTACCTACTTAACTTACGAAACGAAACTTTGTTATAACGACAATCGTAGAATAAATAATAGCAGGATAAAAAATAATCAGAATCTCAAACACATTAGTAACAAAGCAAATTACTTACATTATTTACTTCTGGAAGTCCAGATATTACATAAGATAATTGTTTGGTATATTGATCCAGCGATGAATTTACTGTAATAGCTGAGGCTTCCACCGTCCAGTCCAGTATAATCGTATTGCACTTCTCCGTCTCGTTCAGTTGTTTGGTTACACTAGTGGTAGCAGGACCGTCCACTTGGCCGTCAAACCCAAATACGTATATACACAATAACCTGCTCTTGTTGTAGCAGTCGCTTCGTACGAGACCGCATGGTTCTAATAAAGGCACCGTTACGTTTCTTTGGGACGAGCTGAAAAGATAAATCGGAAAATGAAGGAAAAACTTGTTCGTCGAGGGATGCCTATCGTATTTTCAATAAATCTGCCGAAGCGAAAACTCGCATGTCGCGGGTTCCGAACAATCGTATCGAGTAACGAAGTATCGAGTAACGAAATCAATGGTTTCGAAATGTCTAAATTAGCACCCTTTTTACAAAATTTTAGGTCTCTGTTTCAGGTGCTACAAATTGTTAATAGTCAACATTATCTAGTGTCATACCAAATTTCAGACCGCTAGCTTTTACAGTTCTTGAGATAATTGGCTGTGATATACATACATACAGACAGACACCGGAGACTCGCTTTAAGACTAAATCGTTGTTTACCATCAGGCAAGATGCGATCAAAACATCACATAGAACAAATAAGATTATAAATCTTAATCTTTCTTCTTAATATATATAAATCTCGTGTCACAATGTTTGTCCTCAATGGACTCCTCCTAAACCACTTAACCGATTATAATAAAATTCGCACACCATGTGCAGTTCGATCCAACTTGAGAGATAGGATAGTTTAAATCTCAAATTATAGTCGCAATTTTAATTTATTGCAAATTATATATATACTGATAATTTTTACTATAAATTGACAAGTTAGCATCAACATACTACGGTTGCTATAGTTACGCAATGGCTTTTGACAGGACAACGTCTGTCGAGTCAGCTAGTATGTATATATAAATTACGTGTCACGTTGTTTGTCCGCTATAGACTCCTAAACTACTTAACCGATTTCAATCAAATTTGCACACCGGGTGCAGTTCGATCTAACTTAGGAGATAGGATAGCTCACATCTCAATTTATAGTAAAAAAACATGAAAAATTAGAAAATTTAAAAATACTTAAACCATATAGCGCTTTGGACAATGTAAACTTTTTTAATGTAACTTTTGACATTTGACATAGAATTGACGCAATGGCTTTTGACAGGACAACGTCTGTCGAGTCAGCTAGTATCCTATATAAGATAGATAGAACATTTAATTAATTTAATTTTAATTTTGCAACCTTTTAATTCTCCCACTGCTGGGATACAGGTCTACTCTACCCTCGAAGGGTGATTAGGCCGTACGAGTATTCTACCACGCTGGCCAAGCTGCGGGTTGGCGGATTCACATACGCCATTGAATTTCTTCTCCGGACATATGCAGGTTTCCTCACGATGTTTTCCTGGTATGTAAATTCGTACATACTCGTAAGTCCCAAAGAACTCATTGGTACGAGTCGGGGTTTGAACCCGCCACCTCAAGAATGCGAAGCGGCTATTCTCCCACTGAGCTACCACGGCTTAGACGGAGATAGAATATATAATAGATAAACGCTTAATCCTTTTTTCATTTTATCCGAAATCCCTTTTTTTCTGTGTAAGTAAGAAAATAAAAGTAACTTACGGGCAAAGTAAGATTAAAGAGGCGCAGTTCGCCAGCTGTATTGCTCCTGGAAAATAATTGATTTCGTCAGCTAGGTTTTTTATATTTTTATAATAACACAGTTGAATTTTCATAATTATTATAAAAAAGCATCAAAATCAATGTATAATTTTATTATAATTGACGGAGTTATCACGTAACAAACATAGGTACAAAAAAACCAAACATACGGTCGAATTGAGAATCGCCTCCTTTTGGAAGTCGATTAATATCAACTATTAAACAAACTAAAAAAAAAATTATTAAATTGTTTGACCAAGATTATAACATTGTATAATATACGAATACTATACCTACTTACATATCTTTGCAAAAAAAATTGTGAGTTTTAATAATTACAATTTACGTAATAATTACTTTAATTCTACGACAACAGAAAAAAATACCTAAAAGCGCCACACACGTCCGCCACAGATGTTTGTTCGACATCGTTTAACTTGAAACTGAAAAAAACATCCGACGTAGTTACATATATACCGTGTTGATAATCCAGCATAAAATTTTGTTACAACAAACTTAATATTCACAATTAATTCTTTAGATTTACCAAGAGTTCGGGTTATTCCGAATTCAAGCAGCTTTATCGTTATCGTTTAATCTTCTTCTCTTATAGAGGTACTAGCTGACCCTTGCCCACTTCGTTGGGCATAATGTTAATTAAACCCGAAGCCATCGCGCGCCGTCCGGACCGTTTTTTCTCCGATTCACTTTGCAAAACGGACTACCACGTAAAAGCCTTTTTATTTTTCGGTTTTTTATATAACCTATGACACTCAGCAATAATGTGGCTTTCTATTGGTGAAAGAATTTTTAAAATCGGTTCAGTAGATCCCGAGATTACCCCTTACAATTTAACAAATATACAAACACACAAACTTTACTTCTTTATAATATTAGTATAGAAGTATAGAAGTATAGATATAAAAATGAATCGCTGTTCGTTTGTCTGGCTATAACTCGAGAATGTTTGGACCGATTTCAATTTTGATCTTGAAATATTTGTGAAAGTTCAGGGAAGGTTTAAAAGTAAAAAAATAAAAATACACACCAGATAAAACCTCCGGGGGCAGCTAGTCTATTCATAGATTCTATATTATTATGACAGAAACGTCATCTCCATATATTTTCCTACTTTTCCATATCGTTATGATTTTAGAATTACAACTTGGCTAGAGGGGCGGGAGTGGATTGATGCAGAACCGAGGCAGTAGATAGTTGGCGACCCAGCAATAAAGAAGGCTGCGAATAATGTGGATGATACGCTTAGCGCGAGCCTGAACTGACTTTCGTCTCGGGTTCTCTCTAGCCGACAGAGCGAGACGAAAGTCAACGCGATTCAGTTCAGGCTGGCGTCAAGAGTTCATGGTACGGCTCTTAGGCTGTACTGTCAAATAAGCAAGGCACAACGGATAAGGTGAAGTAGGTTTAAGTTATTCACCTAATTTAGATAAGTAAGTATAGAATTATTTAGAATTTCTTTACATTTCTGCAGGCAGTTACTTTGACACGCTATAATCTACTTTATTGGTTTGCATATTTAAATGTTAATAGTTTTTATGTGGTTTAAACTATTATTAGAGGACTACGTACTTATGCCTCGGTATACCTAGGTATAGCGTCCTAAACACGAAAAAACGATGGCCTATGCTAACAGGAATCCTGTACCTATTTACTAACTCGATCAGCATGTAGTTCTACAAACTTTCTTCTTTCTTTTTTTCTTCTTTTAATTTTTTATTTTATGATTAATTATACTATGTGTAATGACTTGCCCAGTGTAACAATCTGTTATAAGGCCAATAAATCACTTTACTTTACAAACTAAAGTGGCACCTACTCTGGTACATACAACTAATAATAAAATATCATCTAAAAAGTCAATTATTTTATTTTGACAACACAATTTACATACACAAATACACAACACGGTTATTTATAAAAATATTGCCTTAACTAACCTCCATAACGCTAGATGGAAAAATAATATACTTTTCACTTCCCTTAGGCGCTATTTTCCACGTTTAACTTAATAATAGTAATAATTATTATGAATACCCTAGTTATTGCACTACTTTTAAATATTCTACACAAAAAATTACTTTATGAGAAATCTAAGAGAACTACTCTTATATTAACTGGAAGTTCCTGCTTCAGACTAAATCAAAGTTTCATTCATCAATATACATCAACAATTAATACTTCAATAATACTGGACACAATTTACAATTACTATTAGGTATTTACAGTGTATATTGTTAAGGACGATGGGACCTAAGTTAAGTACTCGCTAAACCAACAAAATTTAATAGCAAATAGACTTGTATATAAAAACGACTAAATTTTTACAGTACTTAAATGCACCTAATAAGCGTAATGTATTTAATTAATTTAACTAATAACAAAATCTTACCGTGCGTTCGGCGACAGTCTGTTTAGTTCTTAACCACAAATGAAACAGATTGTCATCGACACTGTAGTTGTCGTAAATTTAGAAAAAGTAGGCAAAAGTATACGGATTTTCTTTATGATTATTTTAGACAAATACAGGCATGTTTAAATCAGGACGGAAAGGTTCGAAAAAGCTAAACAGAAATGCCCAAATGTCAAAAGAAGTATCTAGCCAAATGCTTGGTACCACAACAAAGCGCAAGAACTTTCGGACATCATATAAATACTAGACTAACTATGTCATCGTAATATTATATTGCTTACCAAAAATGTAAACCTAGCTGTAATACGTATTATACACACATACAATAAATGTCCTGTTCAAAAACTTTTCCTTCAACATCAAAAAGGAGTAAAAAAATACTGCTGTTTTCTGCATGATTCTGCACTTTAGGTGCAAATTTTCGGCTAAACCACACAATTCAGGGGAAGTGTTCAGGGCGGTGCAGCCGATATGTTGTTAGGCACAATCTCTGACTCCTCGTCAGCAGTTTCCGAGCCACTTTCCTTGGGCGACTCGGTTTCCGGTTCGTCTCTCATCAACGCTCGGTACTTCTTCGCGATGATTTCCCAGTCGACCACGTTTTCAATTTTGGTGGTGTTATTGAAGCTCATCTGGGACCCGAGCGGGCTGAGGTGCACCACCGACAGTCGAGTCGAATCTGAAAATGAATTAAGATGTCGTCATCTAAATAAATCGTATCAAAATCTCAATTTAAAAAGGGAACAAGAATATCTTTGTGAGCCCTTTTGTTACCTAATATTTTTTTTTTTTAATGATTAAATCGATATGTATTTTACTGAAGTTTTATATGCTGCGCCTGAATATAAAAATGTATCGAAACAAACCTGAAGGCATCAATATTACAAAATCCACAACACTTAATCCTAATTGCGTTGGATGCAATAAGGCTAGATATAATTAATTACCTTTAGGCACAACCTGTCCCCGTTTGACTTTGGAGAGCCACTTCGCTCCGGCCTTAGACCTGGCGCTGAGCTGATCCTGCCTTTGCAGCCCTATCATGTGGACGAGGCTGGGACGCTTCTTCTTAGTTATGCGGTCCTGTGGGCAAACGAATAGCTTTATGGACAAATAACTTTATAACATATATTATGTCATATCATTTTTTTATTTTATTATTTACTACAATATGTACCGTGTGTTTTTGGTCTAGTCGAAAAATACTTTTTTTGTTTTTTAATTTAGAGATACCCTGAATTTGTTACACTATTGACACTATTGTGCTATTGCGATGATGTACTAAAAGTTTTGGAAAATTATCTCAACTACAAGGGTACTCAATCGCTTCAAATTTTGAAAAAATAGTAAAAATTTAGTTCCCAAGAAAAGTCATAGGAAATACAAAATACCCGGTTTTTAAATACCTCTATATCTGTCGTATTTATTACAACCATTAAACAAATCTTACTAATATTATAAAGGTGAAAGTATGTCCGAGTGTGTTTGTTACTAATGAACGCTGAAACGGCTGAACGGATTTACATGAAATTTGGAATGAAGGTCGTTCATGGTCTGGATTAACACATAGGCTACTTTTCATCCCGGAAAACGCGGGTGAAACCGCGGGGCGCAGCTATTATTATATAAGTTTGAGTAGTATAACACAGAATTGTTAAAAAATAGGTAGGTACCTAAATAAGTATTTCCATTTTTGTGAAAATGGCCTAAAACAAGTGTAGGTAATAACTGAGGTGTGCTATAGGTCATTTTCAATTGTGCAATTGACACTTTTGCATGTATGTGATGTAAGTTTGAGGCAAAGGCTTTCAGGGCTGTTTTAGATAATAACGAAACAAGTTTTCATCTTACTGAGCGAGGTCTTAACTTTAAACAATTTTTTTCGAAAATAGCTGCGTTTTCACTATAAACAAATTTTTCGGTTGGCGGCAGGCAAGGCATACAGACTCGTCGGGCAGGGATAAATAACACCTCCAAAACCTTTAAAATCGACAAATCGGCCTATGAAAAAGATTTCAAGCTATAAATAAGGATTTTGCCTTACATCAACGCAATATACCATAATAATTATGTAATATAACAAAATTAGGGGGTGGCGGAAAACCTGACTGAAGTTTGATTTTTTTTCTCATACAATCGTGGACCACCCTAATATCTAGTACCTATAGTTGTGACAAACACAATTTACATAATAATAACTATTGCACGTGTAACGTAGGTATATCTGTTTTCGTTAATCGCTATTTTATTCATGAGTTGGATTTAAATTGTAATATTGTCCAATATTTATACTATAAAATAAATAAAATCATTAAAATATTGAAGGACATTTTGATATTTAAATTATAAAAGCGATAGTTTGTGTGTTAGTCTACGTGTTACTTTGTTTGTAACCAGCCAGCTCAGTAACAAAATGAACGGATTTGATAAAATTTGGTGCAAAAGCGAGATATGAGTAAATTTTATTGATATTGAAATGCCATTTTTATTATTTGTAAAACACAAATATCATCATCATCCATCGTCATCGGTCATTGATCGAATTATTTCAACATCGATTGCAAGTTAGAAAGAAATAGAAATAGATTTATTTTCCATAAAGAAATTACATTTAACCTTAAGAATTAAACTAAAACGAGCATTAACTAAACAAACTAGTAAAATAATACACATTAAAACAAAAAGTAGGTATAAGTGCTGTGCCGCGCAAGGTCTTGAATTCTAAGAATTCAAAATTCTGGGTGGCACAGACCTGTTTATGGGCAAACGTGACGTTTAACATCAGGCGAGCGATTTGCTCGTCTCGTCTCTCAATATCATAAAAAAAAACCAGTTCTAGTATTTATGGTGCGGTAAATATATCAGGTGAGGTTGGTTTTAGATAACAAATATTTTATACATGTAATATTTACGAGTATATTTCTGTTTATGGTCTTGATAATTATTTATTTATTACTTAAATTACGTTGCAATCTATACTGATGCCGCTGTCCAATACCGCTCTGATTTTCCTATGAATGTTTTACAATATTTTACTCACCTGACACCGGTGTATGAGCCACATTAGCCACGTGGTGACCAGGTTGAGGGGCGACGGGGCCGTGTTGGTTCTGTGCATATTTCGGATCAGCTTGGATAAACCATACTTCCATTCTATATCCGATTGTGCCTGTAAGTAGAGTTTCACCTTATTTTCTGCTACATGTTACACAGGATGTTTCTGAATCGTGTAGTACTTACGAGTGTTTTCTTACACGTCAAAGTAAACAACTTCTAGAACACAGGTTTGCTAAGTTCGAGAAAGGAAATCGAATCTCCATAGAAAATTGATCACGTGACTAAATATTTTGTATGGAAGCTCGATATTGTTTTTCACTTTGATGTGTAGAACATCAATCACCTTTAAGTATTCTCCCACACTGTTCAGAAACAGCTTGTATACTTGTAGAAGTGGCATGGTATAATGTTATTTCTTTTATTTAAGTGGATGTCATTTCATTTTTAGGTGTACCTGTATTCTTTGGTAGGTGTCTGACATCATAGCAATGAGCAGATTAATCAGCACCACAACGGACACCAACATATAGATTCCAAACACTATTTTGAAGAGGTAATTGGTCCACTGCGGCTGCACGGTGGTGTCGTTGCGGTGGACCCTGGTCTGCTCGGTGGTGGTCTGCCCGAACACCGCGAAGAACAACAACTCGAACGAAAAAAACGGGTTCATGGTAACTGCGAACAAAGGAGAAACTCTTGGGCGCGCGGTTACCTGTATGCGTTGGTAAGTGTCCGACATCATCGCAATCAGGAGCGTTACGAGCACCACGACAGACATCAATAAGTACGCTCCGAAGATAACTTTGAACTGGTACTGTGTCCACGAGGGCCGCAAACTGGAGACGTAGTTCAGGTCTGACAACGTGATCTGGCCGAAAAGGGCGAAGAACAATTTCTCGAACGCCTCGATCGGTGACAACGTCGCTAGAAGACAATAACTCAAATGGACCTCGTTCTTTTTTATTGAGATTGAATAGAGTAAAAACAAATTGATAGAGTAGCAATTTATATCAATTTGTTTTCAACTAACAGCAATCTAAGGTCAACTAAAATGACACTCATTTACACCGGGCAGATTGATACAGTTTTCGTAGACCTTCAATACAAGAATTGGAATAAAGAACCAAAATAGTAAATGAGTAAATGCATCAATCCACCCTTTCCTTCTACGACAGCCGTGTAGCGACACATCAACAGCGTGGACGCAAAAGGCGCCACATCGAAGACAATCAGCCAAACATACCCAAAACAAAAAACAATACCTCGAGATACGGCGTGAATCACAGCCCCAGGACAAAATCAAGCCACGGCATGCGCAAAACAAACGTCCATCGAATGCGGTGAGTCGGCACTCATTCCACTACACTAGGCACCGTGATGGCACGCAACGCATGTTCTGTGACACATCTTCAAACCGCGCGCCTTTTGAAGCCACAGATGAAGACATTACATTGGGTGCTTCATTCACATCTAAACCTTAACACAAAATGTATCTGCGTGTAAGTTGTATGTTACAGAGCTGACATTCCTCATTCTGTTCAGTGTTACGATCATCTAACGGGATGGATTTGTTAATACGATCAACGATGATAACATTCTCGATGTGACGAAAACATTCAAGCCTGCAAGCGGATGCATAGACGGTTCGAAAACATAAATAAAGTAACAAAATAAGCACATCGAGATTTAATGCGATCATCGTATGAAAGTGTTTTATGAAGACATCGAAATTTTCACTTTAACTCGGACTTACGTCCTGACACTCCCTGTTTTCTTCTGTATGATTCCCCAGAAACTGTATATTGTGTATCTAGCGCTTGGCGTTTGGATCGGAGATTTTCTATTTTGTAACAAGAATATAATAACATTAACTGATGATTTCTTATAAAGACACAAATCGGTTACTAAATTGCAAAATCATTATGTATACATTGACTATGTTTTAATGACAGATGATGCGTGTAGAAATGAATAAAGTAGAGACACACTCACCGTCTGAAAACAGTTTTCTTCTGGCTCCTCTGGCGTATTTGTTATCTTCTGCTTTGAGAATGTTCCTGAAGGGCTGATTCAATGCGACTATGTGCATCGAGAACCCAAACACGAAGATCGCGAGCACGGCCAAGAACCGGCCCAGGTCCTTCATGAGATCTCCGATGATGATAGCCCACGGACCGAACAGGTGATGGAAGGAGAGGAAGTCTAATATTTGGACGCACGCCAATAGAAATGATAAGGCAAAACATTGGTTCCTACAGTACATGAGTGTCGGCCAGTATTTCGGTAAAACGAATATCCAGCCGACGACGTGCGTCGCGACACCTATCATACCGAACAGTAGTACCGCTATCTTAATCCAACCCAACCCCGATTTATCACTAGGGTTCGTAAGTTCGAACAGCAGAAGGCCGCTCAGACAAATGAGCAGCATCCACTCGTACCACCGGGGCACTAAGCTCTCCCTAAAAATAGAATTATATATAGGCGTTATAGCGACTAACGATAATAATATCATGAGGTAAATATGCGACGTTAAGTACGACATGAACTTAATTATTGGAACCTTATTATATTTATGGCCTAGTGGAAGAGAAAACACCATCCAAACGGGTGGACAAACTATAAACGCAAAGAAAAGGAACATTATTTTGATGCCGCTCCATTTGAGGCTCCCTCGCCAGAGTTCCTGCAAGAAAAGGTAGTCGTGACCATCGTTGTAAGGATATTTTTTTATTTGTCTTTATATTTGAGAAGTTACCTATTCTTTACCTGAAGATATCTCTGGACGACGGTATGGGCGATGACTTCTTTCTGTTCGTTCTCAATAAGGACATCCAGGAACTCAATATTCCGGTTATCGGTGGCGGTGAGGATATGTCCGGCGGAGTCCGCGCCGGCCGCGAGAGCTAGTAGCTCGGTAGCCATCGCCTCGCATTGCTTCCCCGCCGCTATCAGATCTTTGGCACGCTCCTTCTCCTATTATGGAAAACAATGCTTCATGTATACGAAGTGGATTTATCCAGTATAATCGGATATTTACAATAGAACAAAAGACAATACGTGTTTCAATTCAACAAATGGAATCTTAACTAAATCAATGAAAATTATCACTAGGGTGACTGTTTTTTATCTTTTGATGAATATGAATAATTAATTCCATATTGATTCGATGACCAAGGATCAAATCCGATGTATGAGTATAGTATAGTATATTATATTATGAGATGATGTCATTATTGATTTCTTATTTAAAATAATGATTTAATGTAATTCTTTTATAATTATCATCGAAGCATCATCGATTCAAAAAGAAGGCGTGTCAGTCCGAATATAAGTTCTGTACTATGTCTTTTGCTCTTAAAATAATTCACGTTTTATTTTAGATTCGTTTCGTTACCTTTGAAGAGAGATTGATGTAGATATTGGACAGTTTGGCCGCCGTGTCGACTGGCGCCGGTGACACCAATACAAACTCTTCGATCGGAATGTTGTTATGGTTCTTTGAACACACCATGAGGTTGTAAACGAACCGCTTATCGTCCATGAGCGATTGCGTGTCGTGCTCCTTGTGTAATAAATACTCAAGGACATCGTTATGGTTTTCGGAAGCGGCGAACCAGATTGGTGCGCAGTTTAGGTTCGTTTCACTTTTTGGTGAAGCTCCGGATTCGCATAAAAGCTTTACGACGTTTAGATGGCCGGCTTTGGCCGCGCAGTGGAGCGGAGTCCAGCCGTTTTTATCGGTTGCGTTGATTTCTGCGCCTTGACCGAGCAAAACTTCTACCATTTGATAATGGCCGTGAGTGGACGCTATATGGAGGCCGGTCTTTCCGTGTCGGTCTGTACTGTGTAACAGTTCCGCTGATCTGCTTAGTAACAGTCCGACTATTGACATGTGACCGCCAAAGCACGCGAGATGGAGTGGATTGTATCCCTGTAATTAGGAAATTTTTATTTATTTGTGTTCGAAGGGAGTTCGCAAGAATTATGATTAGAGTTTTGATTTAGAAAAATCAAACCAAACCGGAAAAAAAAGCAAGATCGTTTCAAAAATTAGTCGTACCCATTGTAACGCAAAAAATATTGAAGAATACAAAACATTCTTTGCATTCAAGACATCTGTTCAAATGTAGAAATTACTTAACCGTGTAATTTATTTAGAGGTACAAATATTATTCCGATAACTTTTTACCAAGCATTACGTACATGTGACATTTTGTTCATATGTTACAGAGATTCAAATCAACTAACGTTTTCATTGCTGGCTGCATCAGCCTGGACTCCCGCCGAGTTGAGCAACAACCGCACTACGTTCTCATTGCCGTTATACGCAGCAAGGTGCAAAGGAGTCAGACCTGACTCTGACCCCAGCACAGGTACTAATGACATTCCAGTCGGCGCTTCCGACTTCACTGTCCCCGGTACTTGTGATAGCAGTTCTCGGACCGTCTCTGTAAACATTGGGTAAACGCCATCAAAGCCTTAGTCTTAGCAAAACTACGCTCTGTATATTGGTATATTTTTGCTGTTTAAATTGTTAAACGTTTGATAAAATAATCATAGACAATAAGCTGCTTCGTCAATCTACATACGGGTTTCGTCACTTTCTGAGTAAGATAAGTTATACTAGTCTGTAATAATTAAAATATGATTTTAAAACTTACCAGCTTGTCCATAGTAGGCGGCTATATGTAAAGGGGTCAGCCCTAACTTTTTACTGGATATCCTCAAAGTGTTTGTCGATCTCATCACATCTAACACATTCGTGTGACCATACTGCGCTGCTAAATGTACCGCAGTAAGTCCAGCCCTGTTTTCATCCGTACACGAAGCCCCCGCCCTTACTAACGTCCTCACTACGTCCGCGTGGCCTCCTTCAGCTGCTAACTGAAGTGGCGTCGAATCATTTAACTTATTCCTAGCAGAGATGACACCAGTTCTATCAAACTTCATCAACTCCTCGATCACTTTCACGGAACCCTGCATAGCAGCTATGTGAGCACACGTGTTACCATCTTTTGTCGTCGCCATTACTAAATTAGGGTGCTGTTGGAGAAATAACTGAACAACTTCAGAGAAGTTGTTCTGAGCGGCAGTGTGGATCGGTTTTTGCCCAAGTTCATCCGTGGCATCGATGTTGGCTCCCAGTTCTAATAACAGCTTGCAGACTTCCATTTGCCCACTAGCTGCGGCTAAATGTAAAGGCGTCTGCTTTTTTAACGTCAGAACGTCAATCATGGCGTTGTGATCTCTTATCAAGAACTTGACTAAATGCGCGTAGCCATTCATTGCCGCTAAATGAAGCGCTGTCCGGCCGTTTCTGGCTTTGGAATTAATAAACGCTTTATTTGTGAGTAATGCATCACAGACTTGAAGGAATCCATGTTCAGCCGCTAAATGCAAAGCGGAACGTCCTTCAACATCGAAGACGTCCACTCTCGCGTGGTTCGACAGTAGAGTGCTGACGAGTTCCATGTGCCCTCTATTGCAAGCGATTAATAAAGGGGTCCAACCAACTGAGTTCTGCTTATTCAATGCTCGACCAACATCCGCTGTCGATATATGAGCGATCATTTCCTGCATGACGTCATTGTTTCCTGCAATCGCACAGAAATGGAAGGCGGTTTCGTGATTATGTTTTGTTTGTAAGGTCACATCTGCTCCGTTTTCTATGAGTAGCTTGACGACTTGTTTGTCTGCTGTGGGGGTTTTGACTTCTTCTCTAGTGACTTTGCAAGCGAAGTGGAGGCAGCTGGCACCGTCTTCATCAACCGCGTCTATGTACGCCGTGGCCACGTTTTCGCCTCTTCTATTTTTGACGAATTCTATTAAGTGCCTTACGACGTCTGGTTTACAACTTCTACACGCCATGTGGAGGGGAGTTTCACCAGTCTGTAGAGAAAAGGAGAAATATAGTATTGTTTTAATGGCTTGTTTTATTTTCTATTCTCGTCTAAGACTTTTTGAGTATATTTCTGATACTTTTTATGAACAAGAGTGAATGTTTGTTTGAAAAAGAGTTTTTTTAATGGTTGTGTCACATCAAAAATATTTGATTCAAATTCAACACAGCTCTTAGAAACCCCGAGTACTTTCTGACTCCACTTTACAAGTACCTTGGTTTTCTTTAAGGGGTCACCACCGTCTTCTAACAAGAGGATCAGAGTAGCCAGATTTCCATATTTAGCTGCGACGTGAACCGGAGTCATCCCGTTTTCTGTTGCCTTGTTTGGCCCCGCGCCTGATTTTAACAGCATCAAGGCACATTTGTCACCTGGAATTAGAAAATTTAAACGTCATTAAAAAAGGATATCAAGTCAAAATTAGAATTTAAACTCTTTAACAAATACCCGTTAATTTCACAGTTAAGACACTAGACAATACGTGGTGATTGGTGATATTAATTAAAATTCAAAAAGCCCCCAACTAATTCACCTATAACACCTACCACAAAAAAATAAAACAAAATCAAAATCGGTTCATCCTTTCGGGAGCTAAGATGCCACAGACAGAGATACATACACACACTTTCACATACATACGGACATATCAAACTTTACCACCTTATTTAAATAAGAAGATGGTGCAATTCAAATATTCTATCAAAACAAGTTGCAACAACTATGCTTAAACACATGATATTATTGCATTGTCATCGGAGTTATACGGGTACATCAAATTTTAGCTGAATCGGACATCGGACATCGGACATCATCACAACATAAACTATTACAACAAACATTAACTTTACGGACTGCAGTTTTACAAAAACTATTTTTTCTTTCTACTTTTAGTAAAAAGTCTTACCGTCAGGTATCCTCGCGGCGATATGCAACGCAGTTTCCTTCTGCTTCCCTCCTCTCACGTGGACATCAGCTCCGTACCCCAGCAGAGTTTCAACCACAGCTGGCTTGCAGGACTCCACTGCTATGTGAAGAGCTGTGTAGTTATCCTGGAACGTTATGTGAAATAATCAGTATATTTATTGATAAGACTACGGCAATGAAAAAATAATAATTATACAATGTAATTTTAAAAATACATCAAGATGATGAATCGTAAAACGGACGGATTAAAGTCAGAATAATACATACGTACTCGTAGAAAAGCTACATGAACAGAGCTTATGCACCTTACCTTAAACTTGGGCCTCTCAGGCAAAAAAAGTTTAATGAAGGAACACGAACTATGTGAGTTGAAGCGAAGCCAAGGCTCACAATGTCACGTCCTATTTTTTCAAAAATTTATGAAGGACACGGAAATGTTGTGATAATAAAGAACAAAATATATCCGATTAGACAAATACCCTGTTTGATAAAATTTTACATTGTTTATTTTACATTGTTTATTTTACATTGTTTATTTTACTTTGACTTTGGGAATCTTACAGATAGGTAACATAGACTTGTAGTTCTGCGAACAGGAGACCGCTCGAGAACTTTTTTGCGACATCACAGTGTTTTATCTCGACAACCTCTTGACTGATTTGAATCATATTCGAAATTCTTGTTTAGAACTAGGTATCATATACTACCAAATTTTATCAAAATCGGCCGGTAAATTTCCCTACTTTTTGAGGAAAACATTCCAAAATCAAAAAATCCCGACGACAAAAAACAAAACTATGAAATTGTTGAATATATGCCAAGTTTCGTCGAGATTTGTTGAGAAATGCGCCCTGTACGAGAGTACCAACAAACATCCGGACAGATGAAAGCAAATTTGACCAGTCGTTGCATAGACGCTTCGCTTGCTCGGTCAATAATTACGTGCTCAGAAGCTACGTTATTGAATCTTCTTGCTCTTAACGCGTAACTATTTTCCCTATAAATTAGTAGTGACTAGAGGATCGATGTTTATTGTTTATCTTACATTGGTGGTGACGTCGACGCTCTCCCCCTTCTGCAGCAGCGTGTTGATGATGCCCACGTGTCCGTACCGCGCCGCCGTGTGGATGCTGCGCGCGCCGTCCTGGAACCACGCCGTTCGTACATTAGTCTTCTTTTACAAGCATTTATTTAACTCGCCGTGTCATTGTGTGGGTCAATTTTTGGGGTTGAATTAGAACCATCTCCTGATTAAACTAAAATGTACTAACAGCTCTTAAAAAGGTTTTTAAAAATAATATTTTTTTTAATACCTTGTTTTTTATCGATATACTTAGTGGGTAAAAGGGCCACTTGTACTTGGGGCTGGTCTAGGCGGCTAGGGTCTGGCTTAGCTTTGAAAAAAACAAAACAAAAAAAAAACTTAAAGATAGAAAAGCTTCTAAAGTCAATATTCGTGCGAGGAAGGACCCATGCAAAATTTGGAAGTTCTTGACTAACAAAAATTTTTAATCTTTTCTTGATAACATTGACAAAATCTTGAGCTTGTACTGGTATTACTCTACAAAAAATAATCTATTCAGAGCTACGAACCACGATGTTCTACCAAATCTGAAAAAGCTATTCTAAGCCGCGAAAGCTTCAAACCAAAAGCTTTGTGTAAACTTTCTAGACTTAAACTGCACTAAAGCCGAGTACTTAATCAAAAGGCACGCGGCATCAGCTAATTGTAAAATAAGGCTAAGGTTACAAGTCTCGAGCGCTCATATGCACTGCCACTGCCACTTGGGCACCACACAGTTAATATGGCGGATCACGCGACGTCATAAAACCGTTCCGTGCAAAGCTCGATGTGGGAATGCCATAAGCCTGCCAAGCCACGGCAAGATTTGTAAGCGGTTTCCATAATTTCAATCGCCTGCATTATCTATTCTGTTACGAGGAAGTGTTCGCGATTAAATTGCGAGTTTAAAATGTAATTGATGAGTTTCCGGTCCCAAATGTAATTGGGCTTAGAAATGCGAGGAATCCTTGCGTGCACAACTGAATAGTTATCTATCTACAGAGATTGCATTCAAGGATGACCTCGCTTAATGTATGGGTACTGAGACGTTAGATTGACAATTTATGATGCTTAGTTATCTATGCCATTTCGATATTGATTTTATTCCAGTTTTGCAAAACTATCGGTACAAAACATGGTTGCAGTATACAACTATCTTTTCATACGAATCTACTTCAATTGAATTGTATTGAAAATTAATCAGAGCGAAAAAATATTTTAACTGAAAAAAACAATTTGGTAGCTCGCATTTATTGAAGTTTTAACGTAGTCACTGTGCTTTATGAATATCTTCTCTTTACTTAAGGACCGCAAGAAAATATGCACTTTTGAATGTTCTAATCAGTCTCTTTTTAGGGGCTTCTTATAAACTTTCTGTCTGTATTATGCCTGCAGTTATATACAAGAGAGATTTGAAAACATTGATAAGAGATAAATTTTCTACGTTTTTTTTTATCTTCTACGTTCTCACCTTATTGGGCATATGAAGGTAAACGCCCTTCTTGAAGAGCATCATGGCGCAGTCGGCGTGTCCATTCAGTGAGGCTATATGCATGAGGGTGCTCCCATCTTTAGTTCTCTCGAAAATGGATGCTTTGAACTTATCAGCGAGGAGTTCTATTACAGCTGCGTGGCCGTTCTCTGCTGCCAGATGCATTGGTGTTCGGTCTGGAACAAGGAGATCAAATTGTTACCCATCGGAAAATCCATTGAAATGGCGCTCTTTGATCTGTGAAATACCGGCAGGTTGATTCTAGGCTTTTTTAGAGGAATCCCCATTAAAATTGAGAGGCAAAAAGACCATTCGGCAGGCCACCAGCTACTGATCAGTTCAAGAAAATCTTAAGTTTGTTATGTTAGACATATAATGAGGTCCGCGCAGGATCAGCAATAATGCTTTGCTAAGAAGAGCTCTACAGCCAAATGGATCAGTACAGGATTTTGCGGATAACTTGGGGAATTTTAAAAATGTTACCGAAAGTCTACTTTCAGGTAATCTGACTACATAATCGTGTATTAATAGACTGTTATTAGAGCCATAAAGTTCTGGGTCACCTCAATACTGATTTGTTATTCACCTTAACGTTGGTAAATTACAATTAGCAATTTCCGGGCCTAACTAAGGGCTTGCTAGCTTCTATTTGGTGTAAGTAAAGTTTTGAACGTAATAAACTTACTGGGTATGTTATTTGTTGTATAACGTCTAACAAAATTACTTCAAAAATAACTAGCCTCTGATGTATCCTATATTTACTCCTATTCCAATGTTTTTAATTGGTTACAAGTTCGAGGAGGAGAAGGTGAGGCTCACCTTCGTTATCAGCGATAGCAGCATTGGCTCGGACTCCATAGAAGTACTTGACGAGCGGCTCGTCTCCCTCCGCCGCCGCGATGTGCAGCGCCGACTGGCCGGCGCCGTTGGTGGCGTCCACCACCGCGCCGTAGTCCACGAGGATGCGCGCCATGTCCACGTCGCGCCGGCGGGCGGCCAGGTGCAGCGCCGTGTCGCCCGCCGGGGTGCTCGCCTGCGGGGAACACTGAGCATTCGTGGGTTGAAGATGCACTGTAAAGCGGGTGACAACAAATACGACAACAGAGGTGTGTTAAAAGTAGTGTGAACGAATGTTTAGCTATATCGAAAGTGTGGTAGAAAAAGGTTCGGGACTTTAGCATTAGGTAAAGTTATCCCATATTATTTTGTGATTACATGGTGTTGATCATCGTAACAGGCCGATGTTACGTAAGTAGCGAGATAACGATGAAAGTTTTACTACGAAAAAGTTCGCAAGTAGCATTTTTGTACGCATACCTGATTAAGTAACAAATGAAGCAGAAACTTTTTATTGAAACGAAGACATTAAGCGAGGCGAAGTTAGTAAAGATAGCGTTAAAACTGTGTAATCGTAAAAGTTGAGGCCAGAGTTTTTCAAAGGCTTTTAGGTTTTAGTGTTATTGTGTGTGGAAACGTGAGCGGCGAGCAACGTACCTTGAGCTGCTCGGCGGTCTGCGCGCTGAGCAGCTCGCGCACCATGGACTGGTTGCCGGCCTCCACAGCCAGCAGCAGCGGTATCTTCCCTCTCTGGAACACCATGTCGCGAATTAACTTTTTCCACTCCTTCTGCCTGGCGCGCTCTTTGTTCAGTTCGATATAGCTGAGCTCGAGTTTCTGCAAGTCCTTATTGACTTGCAGGTTGGCGGGCGGGCTGCGCCCCCCGGAGCGGAGGCCCGGGTTGGCGCTCCTGGGCGGCTCTCTCCCGCCCTCGGCCATGCCTCGCGCGCCACGCTAGGTACGAGCGCGGAGTACGAGCGCCATTCGCGGAATGCACCTGCTCGAAACCCTCCACTCCACACTGTGACACCGCAGACAATATCCGACTGTGTGCAATCTTCGAAAACGATCGATCGGATGCCGTGCCGCACCGTATTCCCGATGCGAATTTATAACGTGGTTCCTCTTTAAAGTCTAGATCACCGCAGTGGAAGATTGCAATACGTACTTGATCCTCCATCGTTATCAATTTATAGACACGAATCGGCGGCGAGAGGCCATGGCGATGCCGCCTTCCCCGAGGCGTGCCGAAGGACCGACTGAGACTTACTGTATTAAAATTAGTAATTTTGAATTTCAGTGCTGACGCTATAACTAATATTCAGCGGGTGATTTGCATTGTAAATTCGCGCGGTGACGTTTACTCGGCGGCTTAAGCTCGCCGGATAATTAGCTAGTTTCTATTCGTATGGGGTGGCGGAGTAGAGGCGGCTCACGGTATCGGAATGTCCTCAAAACGTCGCGCTGTTCCGCTTCCATCCCGGAATAATTAGTTTACGTCAGATTAATGCGTGGAGCGCTGGGGAGTGACTCCATTGCGGAGCTTTATTATTTTGTGCGCGAGGAATTCTTTTAGCGTTCGGTGTAAACTGCGGGCTTTGTTTACACGTTGTATTTTAGGGTGTTTTGGGGGGTAGTTCCTGAATCGCGGGCGGATGGCGGTGCCAGGCGACAGGGCTGCACGCGATGCCTGTAGATGCAGCTACTACGACTAGCTTACCAATCGAAGCTCTATAACTTTACGATAAGGCATAGAATTTATTGCCAGAGCTTCCAATACGGCATACAACGCCATTTGGTATAACCATTTTAAAATCTGCATAAATTTGTTTGCGAAAGTTAATGGGTACCTATTGAGTAGCAAGGGTCGTGAGACTCGCAGCCTAACCCCGGGGTATCCTTGTGCAGAAGTTGTTGACCCTAGTGCGCGATGATAGTACAACTAACTCTCTTTAATTCATGAGCTTATTGTACTTTCAAATGTAAATCAGATTTTGGCATCTTTAAATTATTTTAGTATGCAAATGATAATGCCACTCAAGTCGGATCGTATCGTATTAATTCGTTCGTATTTATTTTAAACATGATTCAATACTATTTCGAAATATAGGGTAAATTAGTACCTAAGCTGTAGGTGCACGGGAGGTACTCCTGATTAAACTACCTGCTTACACTAAAAGCACCTTTTTGTCAAAACGGCTATGGTCACGTGGTCCGACAGCGTAGTCCGATCAATCAGACAACCGTTCTTCATTATTTATTTTTTCATAGTTATTAATTATTTAAGTAGTTAATAGACACGATTAGAAGCCTAGAACTTCTTTATTCATCCTATGGTGCCTCACTCCTAGAACTTAAATAGAAAACAATGTTGCAACAAGTGGCAACCTTATAACTAACAAAAAATATATGGATTGAATGATAAATCGTCATAGGTCCTGGATTACCCACTGTTGGCCATCCAGGACCCAGGAAACAAATGGCAGCCAATGGAGATGGGAAGCTGCCGTTTGTTTCTGCCGGTCCCGGGGGTTTTGGCAATCGCATCCATCCTTATCTTGCTGCCTTCTTGATGTCGTCAGACCATCTCAATCTGGAACATACTCCTCAGGTCATGTAACTCACTTCATGTAAGGTACTTGTGTACTCACCCCATCAGCTCGTAACCGGATGTCCTTTCCCGCCGCAGTGAGGAGTGCTCGAAGGATGCTAGTTGCGGTCCCTGTCTGTCTGCTCGCCACCAAGTGGACTGCAGTTTGTTGTCGACTCTGTACAATGTCTTACATTTTAATAACATTTAAAATTATAATTTAGAGACAAAACGCACATGAATGAAGATACATTCATAACAAAATTTATTTGATTCAATACTTTTCAGTTTATTAAATGTACTTTTAGTTAATCAGACATACTTTGTAAAATGACATCACATTCGCTGATTAAAGACTAGTGTGTAAGGATTAGCTCTGAATTAACATTAAGATGATTCCTCAGTATTAATTCAGGGGTTCTGTAGGACCGCGGGTGAATCCGCGAGGCACATCTGATAAAAGATAATAATCTATGTTAAATTCTACGTACCCCTCCAGTAGCGAACGGGTCAACTCCTCGTTTCGACAACAGCAGCTTGACGATATCCTCTCGCGAGTACATGGCTGATATGTGCAGTACATTGTAGTTGTCCTGCAAATAACGCTTGAGAAATTAGCACTTGTGTTTTTTGGTGAAGACCTCATCGACACTAAGCTAAGCGACGTTTGTGCATCGCTAGACTGTAGGTAGGTCTGTCCAAAAAAGCGACACACTGCATGTTCTTCTCCACTGCACCTGGTTAAGGACCTGGCGGGTGGTACGCAACTAAGTCCAATGGTATGCAGTCTTCATAGACTTCACGGTGCTTACAAGAATTAGAGCCCCTTAGATTCGGTACCATTTGACAAGATTATTCACCTGGTCCTTACGAAGTAAAACACATGTCAATGGTATGCGGGTTCAATATTTAGGACTTTACATCATTGAAACCTTTACGATGTCTTTTATTTTTGTCAAGTACCTAAGTACATTAATGGCTGGGCAGATGCGTGACTGTTTAAATTCTTGAAGGTCTCGATCAGAATTTAGGATATTCCATAGAGATATTACTTAAATGCGTATCGTCTGGAAATGTACTAAAAAGGGCGCCTGGTACGACCATTATAATTTCTTATAGCTTAATAATACAATTGTGAGTTATTGGATCTTAGTTTCTATGAGGGAAAAAGAAAAATTGTTGTCTAATCACATTATAATTGGGTACTAAAATTATAAATGCGAAAGTTTTTTGTACTTTTTCACGTAAAAACGACTACATGGTTTTGGTCTAAGTGTTTTGAGATAATTAATTTATAGCATTTTTATATAGCACCAAACCCTCTTATGCGTAGTAGCCTTGGTTGAATCTTTAACTCTTATTCAAATTTTGAACAAATCAAAATAAAAATAAAAATCTGAGAGACTACCTACTCGTATACCGAGGATGCCTACTTTATATTTATTGATAAGGGGAAGTTAAGTGTTTACTACGATTAGTTCGCATGGCTACTGGAATTTATAAATAGCAGTAATACGCCTGCACACATTACCGTTAGCCATCGCGTGCAATCTACAGGCTTTCTTACATACGTGTGTACCGTGCTTTATATTGTATATGCAAGTACAGAACTAATGTTTCCTTAATGAAGGTAAATTACTGCATCATGTCTCGACATGGGGGATATCTTTAACTGCATTATTTTAGGAGCCTGCACAAGTAAGTTAAAACTACATTAAAATTATATTACAATTCTACATGGCTCTAGATTTTTGATAATAAAGTAAAAATATATTTTTTTCATAAAAATAAAAAAAACGCGGGAGCACAGTGATCTTACAAAGTAAACTGGTTAAAATAGGTTTGTGCTCAGTAAAAGATAATAACTAATGAGTCGCTATGCTAGTACACTACAACAGGTGGGTTAAAAATCGTTACATGGCGCCTGAAAAAAGGATAAACTGAAATATAAAATAAATTAATAAATAATATGTTTTGTTTATTATCGTGTTTATAAAGTTAGTTAAGGTATAGGTATAGAGTAAGGTAGCAATATAAGTTTTACATATATATAACTACTAAAATATAATATTTTACGAAAAGAAAAATACTACTGGTGTTACAGCTCATAGGTTCATGGGCGGCTTACCATCAAAAAGAATACCCGTTGACCGCTTTTTATTTAATTAATTAAAAATAAACTTTGGTTTGGACAAGGACAATTAGTATACAACCAAACAATAACAGAAGCGGTAAAGATTTATCTATGAATGGGTCAGGGCAAAACAGGATATCAGTTTGAGGAGACAAAAATGTACAGAAATTATTGCTGTTAGAGAGAACGAGAGAGTAAATACGCAGTAGGTACCTACATCTCTACCACAAATAGTGAGAGCGGGATAAAAGCTTTATCTCTTGAAGTTGCGATGTACTTCATGTCTTGTATATATAAAAATGAAACCCGTTTTCCTTGGTCACGGCATCACGCGTGAATGGCTGGACCGATTTCACTAATTCTTTTTTTGTTGTATTTGTTATTATTAGGAGAAGGTTCTTACGGAAAAAAATATTAAGAAAATCTCTCAGAAATATTGAAAAACCCTAAAAACAGCCCTTTTCTTTTTCCCATACAAACGTTTTCTAACTAAAACGAGCTTTATTGCTATTGTTTAAAGTTCATATTGAATTGCAAGCACTCACTGTTGTTTAAGCAATGTAGGTATGTTCCTAACGTCCAAGAGTCAATTTGCACTTTATTAGGTACCTCTGTACAAAGTTCAAATTCAATCATATCTATCAAAACAGTGTGCTTTGAAGCACAGATAAAACAAAAAAAAGAAAACAAAATCGAATAGTTCATTCATTTGTTTTATAATTTCGAAGGATTTGACTCCAAGTCATATCAAATTTAAAAAAAAGTTGAAACAACAACAAACTGTCAATGTCAGTGTTTTTTTTTTCATGGATGAGTTTGCTTTTGTCAACTGATACACGAAACAAATTCGTACCTATAATTGTAATATATTATAAGTATAAAATTGTTAATAGTGTTTTGTGCAGTGTTTATTTACCTATGATCGCTAATTATTGATATGCCTCCTATTAGACGAAGCAATTTTGGTAGAAGAACCCGAAATGCTACAAACCAAGCTAATTACCGATCTAATCATGCTGCACAAGAAAGTAACGGCCGAAATGAACGTTAAAGAATTCGGATATCACAAACGCGTGAAGCGCGAGCGCGACATTCAACTAATAATCGCGCAAGTTTGAATCGAGCTGCTTTCAAGTACGATGTGTCAATGTCAATCTATGCGCCAGATAATAATCAAACAAAAAACCGAGTACACTCGGGTTAGGTACTCGAGTTAACCATCACTAATCTGTGACATCACACCCATAACCGCTCCAACAATAAGTTTATAAAGTTATTGCAATTTAATTAGGCAGTACCATAGAGAAGTACTGTATGGCAGAAAGTACGAAGTCTGCCGGGTCAGCTAGTAAGTACTTAATAAATCATATTCATAACAGATTGTGGCACCGGCTTCCTTGTTTTGTAAAAATATAATCTAGGGCTTTTGAAGATCAAAATGAATACTTAAGAACTACCTTCTATGTATACGTGTATTATAAAAGCAAAAAATAGCATTTAGCAAAATCACATTGAGACAATTATAATGAATTATGAAAAAAAATAGAATAATACAATTTTTAAAACAAGGCCTTTAAATTAAAACCAGACCATTAAATTTAGAACATCGAATTAAAAACCTTAACACATCTTTGTTTGACCAAATAGTCGCTCACCAACAGGCGAGGTGGTGGTCAAATGCGAACTTATTTGCAATTTTCTTTTTAAATTCCGTGAATTTACAAGTCTCCACCCTATTTAATCTAAAAGTTGCGTGTTGAAGGGCGGAATACTCCGATCCTGTGACTCCAAATTCCACGGTCTTTACACAGTGATGATTCAATCTAATGAGGAATGCGTCAACATGGAAATGATGTGGTTTGGTCGAGGGTTACACCCGTTTTCAAGGTTTCTTTCATTTAATTGAGCGGGCAAGCTATATCGATATAGCTAAGTTGGTATGATTTGGTGGTGTTGTTCAATGGTCCAATGTACATCTGAGCCGCGCTGAGAATAGAGGCCGTACCGTAAGCTCTTAACGCGAGCCTAAACTGGATCGCCCTGGCTTTCATCTCGCTCTGTCAACTAAAGATAAAGCAAGACAAAAGCCAACAAAAGCTCATGGAACAGTTGGCCTAGCACAACTTTGACGTATAAATACGTAGCGAGTATTCGATAGAAAAGTGTACGCCATTTACACCCGTCAGAAGCATACTTGACAGTCGTAAGTGGCGTACACTTTTCTATCGAAAACTCGCTACGTATTTTTACGTCAAAGTTGTGCTAGCCCTAGATCTTATGCAAAGACTTTGACAGATGCAATCGTAAAACTAAAAATGAGGACTGCAATGTTTTAGGAAATAAAACATGTTTATTAGTAGTTGATTGCATAAGACGTTACTTGACGGAAGTTTTAATTCCCAATTTAATTTCTATTGTTTTTCCGTCAGAATTATAATAGTTATTATCGGACAGGAAACCTGTCGAGATTCAATTGATATGAGAGTATGTTTCCGTGTTTTTACAAGTAGCTTTAGTCCCGTCTGTTTGCCCTAATTTGTGCCATTGCGCCCCACTCGCGGTGGTTATGAGTTAAGCATAAGGTCCGCTATCGTCCATCTGTGACGCAGGTGGACCTATTAGCTGGTAGGCTAGCTTAGGTTGGATCACCACGGGGTGCTAGGTCGGGTAACCTCCACGTGGTGCACCCTGGGCAACAGCGTGCGGTAATACTGCAGCTTTTATGCAGTATTACCGCACGGTGGCCAATAACCCGACACGGTGGGCCCATCCGCGTGTCCCTCTGACTGGCAGAGGGCACAGCGTGATGGCTTGGACGGTGGCGTTACTGCCACCAGGGGGGTTTTCCTTGTACTCCTGAAGCGCTGGAAGCGTGTGCCGCATGGGGCTCCCCAGCGGCATACGCTTTCGGCCTACATAGGCCGGGATCTCTCGTTGCCGAGCGTGGTGAAAGCCGTGCTCGGCGGCGAGAGATCGTGGCAGGCCGGGGTCTCCTTCTGCGAAGAGGTGATGACGCAGAAGGAGGCCGCGGAGCGGGTCGGAGAGGACGACACCCGATCTGATCCGCTCCGGAACAGACGGGGGAGCGAGGAGGCGGTTCGCCCGTCTCTTCACTCCTCTGCAGTGGGGTTGCCGGGAGAGTCGGGGGACTCTCCCGGCCTGCACGACCCCACACTGACTGTCTGGGGGGTGATCCTGGGGAACAGGGTCACCCCTCCATAGGCGCAGGGGGCCCTAATCGGGCCCATCGCTGGGGCGAGGTGGCGATTGCTAACGCGACCCCACCTTGCCCCATCAGGCGGATGCCGAACACCCCAGGGTTTTTAGTGGGTATGCCGCCACTAGGGCGGAGACTCCCACATAACCACCCTGCCTCCCCCGGGGCGGGCGTGGTATCCATAAAGGATTTTCCCTGGGTCAAAAAAAAAAAAAAAAAAAAAGGTTGGATCACCACAGAAATAATACTTGTGTTCAAGTCAGCTTGACCATTGTAAAGCAGACTGATATCGGATCCATTACTAAAACTTATATGTCAATGTCAATTTTAATATGTTTGCTAATGTCAACTGGGTCACTGGCAACTGGGGGTCTTGGTAACACTTTTACTTTTTTCTAACTTGAACCAGTGGCAGCGCACCTATGTGCGACTTTTAAAAATTATTATTGAATATTATTGAATTGTTAAATAAAGCCATTAATTACAACTAAATCACGTTTTTTGTAGTGGAGATAATTTCGATAGCCTAAGAATAGGGATCCTGGTCACACTTATAAAATCCACAAGAATACGAGGGAAAATATTATGTCTATTACATTACTGCGTTACGGTTCGAAGGACACTGCAGTTCGCACTGCTAGGCAAGTACTAAAACTGGCATAATAAATATTATGTTATGAGGCATAAAAAATTATGTCTCAAAGCAAAAGTGACGCATACTATAATCCACCTAAGTAGTTTTTATAAGTAGCGTTTATATTTTGAACGGATCAGAATATTGGCACCGCTAGTATTGCAGGTGCTTATAAGCAACGGTTAGCTTACCATCAGACTGACCGTCTGCCTGTTTGCAGATATTTTTTTTATTAACAGTAAATATATCTATGTACTCTTTATATGACAAATATAGCTTAATATTATGTCTTTTATTACATCTTGTAGTGGAAATCTACCTTTATATGGTAGCTGGACTTCTGCGAAAGGAAATTACTCTTTCGTTCCAGTTTGCTTTGTTTTTGATCGCCGCGCTAGTTTATGATTGCTGTAATGTGTGAGGTCGACTTATTGAGTTGTTTTCAAACATTAAAAATTAAGTGCAAAGTGTTGTGCGATAAATAAAATAATCTGCTTATTGATTCTAGAAACTAGAACATTTTATATTAGTTTTGCCCTCGTCACTGTTATGTTATGTCCATCTTCATGGTATAGTAAAAGGTAATACAGATAATAAAGAGAGAGTTAATAGAGTTTTGGTTTATAAGATGTACAGTGAAAATATACATTCATGTCTAATCTAAACAATTGTTTACATGAAATCGTTAGTACAGAGAAGAGACTATAAGTAAAGTACTAGTACGTTTTGAGCTAAGGCTTCGTTTTATACATAGTACTTGGTTAACGCACTCAAATTTAATTTGGTACAGTGAATATTAACTTAATAGTCATTTTAGACTTTGATTTTGAATTTTTACTTTCAAAACAAGTACAATCCTGGTGGCTTATTTAACAGCTTCGTAGCATTACTACGATGCTACGCTACGGATGCTACAGAAAAATATTGCACTTACTCATTCTGTAGCATCGTAGCATGCTACGTCTCTACTCATTATATTACTAGCCACGGTCAGAAAATAACTAATTAAAGCTAGAGTAGCCTACCAGTAGAATGGTAGCTTAAATGAAATACCTAAGTCATCATTTCAATTCATAAATATCAAACGTAATTAAACTCCATTCCATACAAATAAAGAAATACCAGACTTAATTATATGTTAAAGGCGGAGTGAGAACTCAACGCCATAATGGCTGAATGGATTCGGTATTACATTCGTTTTATTTTTTAATCTTTTTAAAGTGCTATTTTACACACGAAGATATCGCACGATCATGACAGAAAACACACATTAAAATAAAGAAATTTTGCAACCTATTTTATCCATGTCTAGTACCTTTTACCTAAGAATAAAACGGAATACGAGTACGGGTAAACCTAAAAAAATAACGTTTTCTGTTTTTTTTTTAAACTCTATATAACTTTGTAATTTTTTAACTTTATCTTTTCAACTATTTATATAACTTTTTTTTAAATCTTTTTTTACCTTTTTTAGGGGTTTACTTAGCGACCATGCCACCCCCGTAACAAAACGTTTGCTGTTAGATATCGGGTAAACCAGATTTTAAAGTACAGAAACTTACAGTATTATTTATCTACTCACATTATTCCTGGCACCGACGTCGGAGCCCAAATCGATGAGCCTTTCCACGAACGACGTCCTGTTGTCCTTCACCGCATACATGAGCGGCGTCATCCCGTTGGCCTGGATACAACAAAAAAAGTTACTTTCTAAAAATATTTTTAAAAACAAGCTGATATTGTATCGTCATTGGATTTACAGCGGGACATCAAACTTCAGCTAAATCTGACGTCGTCGGTTCAAAATTAAGTTGCAAGATTCCACCCGAACATAGTTTTACATACATAATATGTACATTGCAAGTTAAATAAAAGCTTGTAATAAAAAAAATACAATAATAGCAAAACTGCAAAATCACAGACACATATTAATTATATAATTACACATACTACAGTTCGGGCCAGGTTTAATGCGCGACATGTGACCGAGTGTTAAGACGAAGTTCGGACATGCCAGACAAATTCGAGCACACGCCAAAAGATAGCTAGGGCTGCTATCATCGGACACGATCACACGATGCAGACGACATCATATCGCCTTAAGAGTCCAAAAGAAAAGTACGGTATGTGAAACATTTTTTTTTTTCAGGGGGTGGATAAAACACCTAGTTTTCCTCAGAATAGTAAGGTAACAATTTTTTGAAATCATATTTCTGCGTAAATATGCCGCAATTTATTTTGTAAAAATCTTTTCATTTTAAAATATGTTTTAGTTTTAAAATGTGGATGATTATGGAACGGTAAAAATAAAGATTATCTACGAGTATTATTAGTATAAAACATGAAATCTTCGGTTTAGAGATCTTTGTGGCAAGTTCATGAAAAAATGTCCTTTTACTGGAATTATTTTCTGTAATGGGATAATCATATAACACACGCTACCTGAGCAAACAATCTTCAAGAAGTAATTGTTTTGACATTTGGCCAAGTTCGCAAGTCGCTTACAACTTTCGTGTTGATAACTACGAGTATATAGCCTTTGAACTGTGTGTAGTGTAAGTTAACGGCGAAACGATACTGTACAGTTTGGCATTTGTTTACCTGATTTCATAGATAGTACTAACTTACTATGCATTAGGGTATCTACTTACCTAACCATGTTTTTTTTATTTTCCTTGGATTGGAAGACAAACAATATTCCTAGAACGCTGTGGTTTGACGAGTCCATTTAGAAGGTTCATAAAGTTTTTAAATTTTTTGATAATAGTTTGTTTTTTTTAAATATTGGCCGGCCTTGGATGGCAGTGCCTCAATTATTTTAGAGTTGCTGACAACTGAAGTTTCTCCGCTGTGACACACTACCGGTGCCGCTAGTGTGCAGCGGTGACAAACGTAAGTCGGACCTCCATTAGATTTGTGGTGTTAAATCCAAAGTATTTTTTTCTTCACTTATGTTAATGGATTATTGTAAAACTAGCGTGTAGTGTGAAAGTTGTTTGTAATCTTCTAGCCCGAATCGCCCGATTAATCCACGCCTACCTTCTGGTAAACATGGAACCTCTTAATAAAAATAATAATAGCCCTGTGCATTTTATTATTTTTAGAAATGTTACAGCGGTTAACTGGTGCTATTTTTATGCTTACATCAATTTTTTTTTGTAGTATCAATAAAGTGTTATTATTTTGTAAATACTCTATAGTCTATTAAATGTAGCTTGATTAAAAGTACAGCTGTGGGCATATGTTTGTAATAACGTCTAGTAAATTAAGCAAACATTCTTACTACCACTTTAACACTCACCCACACTCACACACACTCACTCTTTTTTTTTTCTCTTTAACTTCATCTTATTTTTTCAGACCATACACTTGACCATGCATTTAAATCCTCAAGTGTTTATTTGGATTATGTTTTGTTGGCTAAAGAAAGAAAAGTGTATTTTCTCAATAGTTTGTTTTTAGTTCAAACTTTTGTGTAATTACAGCTATACATTTTTTACTAAAAATTGAAAGGGGCAACGACTCGGGTACATGACTAATCGTTGCAAGTTAATTCCTTATTTTCGAATTTAAAACGCTTTCCACTTATGCCTTACACACTTACCGACACGACACTTAAAGGGGCTAGGAAAGCCCTCACTCGGTGATTATTGGCGCAGGTGAAGCGTGACCCGTTATAATTACGTTCTACTGTTGTTCTAATGATCACTTCTACAAATTTCGCATAAAACATACATTTTTTTAGAAAAATCCTACTAAAGGAAATTTCTTATTTTTTCCTGTAATATTTAAAGTTATGGCGTTTTTTTGTCATGGTATTGTAGTAAATTGGTACTTATTTGTATTTTCTACTAGCGATTGTAAACAAAACGGCGTATATTACTAAAGTATCAGTTAATAATGTTCAGAATAGGATAGTTAAATTTTATCTCCTACAACCAACGACAAAGTCTTACAACTAAAGTGAAGTGTTGGGAAACTGTGTGGATATAATATTTCCATCTCATCAGAATACGTTCAGTGATTTTGTCATTTATTATTTCAAATCAAAAACTATAATTTTGTGCTTATAAAGTTGTTCGATGTCTTCATAATAGGTTGTAATTATTCTATAGAAGGATATGATTGAAACACTACTTTCTTATAACATTTTTGCTTTAGCAAAACTGTTAAAATTAATTGTTATTTATAAAATACTAGCTGTTCCCTGCCACGCTTCGCTGTGGGAAAAAAAAAAACCCATGTTACTTTGGGATAATGTAGCATTCGAATGGTGAAAGAATTTTTGAAATCGGTCCAGTAGTTTTTGAGTTTATTCCACACAAACACACAAAAGTACAAATCTTTCCTCTTTATAATATTATAGTATAGACAAGCACCCGGCGGTTTCACATGCTATTTTTTTTCTTTAAACCTTCCCTAACTATATGAAAAAAAAAAACAAAAAAATAAATATTCGAATCGGTCCAGCCATTCTCCGTTCCGTTCTTTAGCCAGAGAAACGAATAGCGATTCATTTTTATATTTAAAAGAAGAAGACTAGCTGTCCCCGCAGTGATAAAGATGATGATGATAGTATTAATTCAGGGAATAAGCAATTTCTATTCCACAAGCCTAATCAGCTAACATTTGAAACTGCAGTTAAACTAAATATGATACAAGAACACTTACCTATAAGTGGAAAGGTAATATACCCAAATCCACTAAATGTACAATTCCTTACATTTCCCTGTATTTGGCACACCTTTTGCATTAGATTATTGCCGGTGGGCCTGCCGTAATGGCCGTAGATGTAATTAAGGACAAGTTACAGTAAAATCGTTATTTGGATAGGGGTAATGTAGGCACATTTTTAGTTTTGAGAATTTGGGAAGTTTTATGTGTAGTAAACCTTTGCTAACCTTAAAATATTAAAAAAGTACTTAAAATACCATCTGTTAATTTCAGGCAGGAAACTCATATGGTATAAAATATGGATATTACGAGTAAAACTAGTCTCAAGTCGCGGATAGAATATCACAGTCACACAGATTTATCTACATATCATTGATCAAAATTAGTCAAATTCTTATCGAACTTAATTGTTGCATGGCGAAGGTACCTTTTTATTTAATTTTATGATTTTGAAACGTGTAAGTGCCTATGCTATACAATAATAATAATTTTATTCAAAAAGGTTTTAGTTAACTCAGAAATTTTTTGAAGTTTTTAAAAAGGTTTCATTAGTACAACATATTATAAAGAGGTACCTATGTACGCTCAAGAGGTGACCTAACCAATAGTGACTTTTTCTAATCTGTGCCTATATTCAGCAGTGGGTGGAAAACTATTGAATATGGTGATAATGATGAATATATTACAATTGGATTATAGATGAGGAAAGTACCTGTTCGGTATGTTTCTTAGTAATGTTTGCATGACGAAGTAAATTGAAAAACTTGCGTAACTTATTTATTTAGTAGTCAAATAAAGTAATATAAACAACAATGAGATAAGAACAGAAAAAGTATGCTAATATGAAATGGGCCTTATTTGTCTATGGTAATCAGACAGTAACTTTTAGACAATAGACTAATTTTGCTCAGCTATTTTGTGTAAAAGTTTATTTTACTAAACGCAATCTTAGGTAATTAATTTTACCACAAACCGGTTGGACTCAACATGATCGGCAATATTATAGGACTTGGAAATTCGAAATCTTACAAATATTTTTGTATAATCTAATGTTATGTTCATAGACTGGTAGTGGCTTATGAACACGGGTTAAGAACAGTTATTAAAAATACTTACAGTTTCTAGTGAAATATACAAACACAAAATATTTACAAAGAAGAAGTAGCGAACATGAATTAAAATTACCAATAAAATCTTCAACAAAAATAAAATAATATAAAATTTCACATTGTAAGAAGAAAAAAAACTTCGGAACTCTAAATTTGAATTTAGCGGCAACCGTTCCCGTGGCGCCTAGCGCCACGCGTGGTGAAAATTGGTAGCTACAGGTATAAGATCTCTTTACTTATCTATACTAATACTAATATACTAATCTATATATATAAAAATGAAACCCGTTTTCCTTGGTCACGGCCTCACGCGTGAATGGCTGGACCGATTTCACTAATTCTTTTTTTGTTGTATTTGTTATTATTAGGAGAAGGTTCTTACGGAAAAAAATATTAAGAAAATCTCTCAGAAATATTGAAAAACCCTAAAAACAGCCCTTTTATTTTTCCCATACAAACGTTTTCTAACTAAAACGAGCTTTATTGCTATTGTATAAAGTTCATATTGAATTGCAAGCACTCACTGTTGTTTAAGCAATGTAGGCACTTTATTACCTCTGTACAAAGTTCAAATTCAATCATATCTATCAAAACAGTGTGCGTTTTATACTGATAATTTTTACTATAAATTGACAAGTTAGCATCAACAAACTACGGTTGCTATAGTTACGCAATAGCATGAGAATAGAGGTTATAACAAAGAGTTCCTATAATTATTCTCAACACCTTTGGTCACGCCATCACGCGTGAACGACTGGACCGATTTCAATTTACTCTACGTTTATCCCAAAGTCTACCCGTGCGAAGCCGGGACGGGCCGCTAGTATAATATTATAAAGAAGTAAAGTTTGTGTGTTTGTATATTTGTTAAATTGTAAGGGGTAATCTCGGGATCTACTGAACCGATTTTAAAAATTCTTTCACCAATAGAAAGCCACATTATTGCTGAGTGTCATAGGTTATATAAAAAACCGAAAAATAAAAAGGCTTTTACGTGGTAGTCCGTTTTGCAAAGTGAATCGGAGAAAAAACGGTCCGGACGGCGCGCGATGGCTTCGGGTTTAATTAACATTATGCCCAACGAAGTGGGCACGGGTCAGCTAGTTCTCTATATAGAGGTTTTTATTGTACATGTTTTATAAAAACGATAAATAAGCTATTCACAGACAATTAAAATTACTTATGTACTTAAATACAAAGATTAAATACGGGCTACCATATCACACCTAAGTTGATCTAAGCTCTAAGCGCCTAAATGGCTAAGCCGAGCTTAATATATTGTACCACAATAAGAGGGGTCAGATAATACCTTGGAAAAGGGGACAAATTGGAAAACTTCAGATGAAATCGCAGAACTCAGCTAGTATTAATAAAATTTAGTATTTGGGTTGCGTGTTCGGAAAAAATAAATTTTCCATAGAAAATTTTTCCATGACGTACCTACAATTTGTCATCATGAGCCAATTTCCGCGTGTCCTGATTGGTCCGCCTTTCATCGGACTTCCTTCGGCAGCTAATATCCGGAGTACGCTTTTAGTCGATGAATGCTCGAAAACATGACCTATGAGTTGGCCAATTGCTACGTCACGTCCGGTTGAAAGGCACCTAACAGTGATTCATGATTAGCATTAACTTGTAACAAAAGCTTTTCAATAAGGGCTGCATGATATATACCTATATATAGGTAAGTAGTGAGTAGTGCCTACTTATAGGTATAAACTACGTATGTAGTTACCTATATATACCTATAGATAAGTTTAGAATGTACAGATTTTGGTTAACGATTCTTTCAGTAAGTATGTAGATAGAAATATCCATATACAATGGTACATATATGTAGATATACCTTATTTACTATGTATTATTTTTAATTCTACTAACATTAAAGGAAATTAATTTTGTTATGAATGAGTAAAAAAAGGTACTTCAAAGAGATATATTTGAAAATTATCCTGAGCTATCTGTGCCCCGCTGTCTCTCCTAGGTATATGTTGATAATGATAATGACGAGAGGTAGCCTATGTCTTTTTAAGAACCTCTGACAATCCAAATGCAAAATTATTTTAATAAGACAATAGTTAAGACGTAAGGGTGACGAATCAACATCGAGCTGTACTGCGCTGTGCTGTGCTGTGTTTCTTAAGCTACGTTTTTTTAAGAATCAACATCAAGCTGTGCTGCGCTTTGCTTAGCTCAGTATAAAGCCGAACGTCCACCGCCGGCTAAACTAAATGAAAACTAAACTCACTGAACTAAGCTAAGCTAAACTAGAACTACGTTATCCGTCCACCAAAAAAGTAATCAGCACAAAAAAATCCATAAAAAACATAGCACAGTTCGGCACAGCGCGGCTCAGCACGGCGGGTAGCGCGCCTCGCTCGAGACTGCTGCGTTTTTAAACAGAGCGTAGCCTCACACAGCGCAGCACAGCATGGTTTGTTTCTATCCTCATTGAAATATTAGACGAGCGAGTTGACCAAACATAGCACAGCGCAGTACAGCGCAGCACAGCTCGATGTTGATTCGTCACCCTAACTACCAAACAAACTCACTTTCGCATACATTTGTGTATAATAGGTATTAAGTTTATATGTTGATAATGCTGTTATAGAAAAATAGAAACTTATGCCACACCAATTCTCGAATGTTCTACAAGGGATGGCTTTATCGCTAAAAGAAATCACACGATCGTGGATTTAGAAAAAAATAAATAAAACGTGAGCCTCAGGCACTTAAGTAGGTACCAATCTATCAAGTGTAGGTACTGTAGGTGCTTTGAAAGTGTAGCTTTGGTAACAAGTACTAAGAAAGTTAGGTATAACATAATTCAGCCACGTGTGAAGAAAGTTTATTAGTGTAACGTGGAACGACTTTGAACTCCTTTTTTCAAGGGCTGTGCTATAGTTGGACCAGTTTTTAGACTAAACGTCACGGTCAAGCTAAAATAATCTTATGCTGGAGAAACTCTTAGGTCCTTTTGGTGGATGGAGGAAAACATGTAGAAATTGTAGATATTTTATGCATCTTTTGAGTATCGACTTACTATTTATTGCTTTTTCGATTTTTTGACATTTTTTTGCTTTTTACTTAAAAAAATTAAAACAAAAAAAAACAGTATAACTTTGAAATTAAGACACCTTACACCGGATAAATTGTCTAATAGCCTTGCAGTCTAAAATCTGACAAACCGATCAAGTAGTTACAGATGGTAAGATACATGTATATACAAGAACGTTACTTTCTGCTAGGCAGTTGGGCTGAAAAGACATAAAATAACGAACTCATTCACAAAATAATACATACAAATGATCAATGTAACCCTAATAACTATAACTACGAGTATAAAACGGCCTAAAACCTAAAAACGGCACCTGACCATTCAACCCCCCTTATAAAGTCGACTAACCAACATGACTAATACTTTGCCTCTGATGGTGAAATGTGACATTTAGGAAAGTTAAAGACCCCAGCGATGACCACTAGCTCGCTGGTGAAACTAAAATAATTAGGAACTTCGGAACGAACACGACCTCTGGCAAGATTAGTTTTGAATCACCCACTTTAAGGAGAATAAAAATTATAAAAACTTTGATTAAAAAACAATAGACATTAAGTCAGAGCTGAAAACTTTCAGTAATAGTATTTTTTAGCAATCTGTGCATTTGCCAAGCCAAATTGGGCATTGTTGTGACAAAATAAAGTTTGAATTATTATTATGTCGATATTTCTAAACTTTTTCTAAATCGAATGGGATTTACTCATAAAGTCTGCTTAAACTTAATCGCTGCTTAAAGAATGATCCCTTATTTTCGTAGATTTCATCAGCGACAAGTTGTCAGAACATTTTTAACTACTTTTACTAATTTTAAGAAGGCTTTTTAAGTAAGACCCAGTAAATCTAAATTATATTTTTTTTATGAATAGTTTTATTTACAGAGACTTAAATTGTGCGAATACATATATTATGAATATTAAAAACAAAACAAATAAAACTAAACTAAACTAATCTAAAAGGTCGCTGCCTGCAGGATGTTCCCAAAATGCTGGATGTGCCCCATTACCACGTTGTATGGTGGTGCTCACCCTTACTATTTTTTATATGTAAACTTAATATTCATTTTTGAGAATTTTGTACTTTACTCGATTTCTATTGAAGACTAAATGAAACAAACGTAGCCTCCAAAATAAGAAGCCGAGTGAGTCCTACGAAATGAAATTGTAAGCAATGCGCAACTATGTATTTACTATTTAAATAGAGCAAGATACCACTATCTATATAGTATCGGGGGTTGTCACAACTTTACTTATCCCAGTTTCCGTACTACGCCATCGAAAGAGCAAATAGTTCCCGCACAAAAGTTTGTGATAGTTGGTGAAAAACTTACCAACCAGCCACGTGTATAAATTCCAAGCGAAATAAACCAGATGGCGCTTTTTTCAATGCTCTTAATTTCCTAAACCATTTCAAATCAAACAAAAGCCATGACCCATTATCAGGATCATGCCGATCATGCCTTATCTAAACGCCCCGAGGCCCGTATGTGAATCGCCTTACGCAAAACACTGTAACGAGCGATTTTATTTCCTACTCAACTTGACATAACAAACAGCTTGTCCTAGTTGATGGCTCGTGCAAAGCTCGTTCATTTTGATAGCTTGTGTAGGTACTTAATAGGTCCACTTTTCTGGGCCTGCCCACCGGCAGAGTTAATAGCAGCACGGTTAGCGGCGCCTACAGTGGGTGGGCAAGGTCAGCGGTCGCGTGAGCCCAGCTCAATGAAGGCCTGCTATTGACCGAATCAGAACGAATTGCATCAGGTTTGGTACATGTTTGGTGCTGAGTGTGGCTGAGACGGAGAGATGACGTAGGTCTGAACTACTTGTGACTCATCGGTCAAGTGTTGTGAGTTGACTTGTGAGTTGGATTCGGGTGCCAGGGCCCATGTTGCCAAAGAAGTGTTATTTATAGCCATGCTTTTATGCTAGATTTTTCAGTTTCAGTTTTGGTTTTTGAACAGTACGCACTGTATATTTTCGTTTATTCGATTTAGTTCATTAATTTAACGCAAGCCAAAGTATCTTTCTCATAATTTGTGCGTTTGAAGGTTGATAAGAATCTTTTAGCCGAATAGAGAAGAAAAGGTTGGTATTAAAAAGAAAATATTATGGTTTATAAAATATTTGATGCATTATGTTTTCTTTCAATGGCTAACATATTGTTCACAAACATCCACAGTAAATCAAAAGCTATGCCAATTAATTGCAACTTAATTATTTCTAACCTTCTTAACAGGAAGTTCTACAAAAAGTCATGACATCGCTAATATGAAGTACCGACTGAGGTAATAAGCTAGGGCGGCGACCGCGCCCGCCCGCCCTCGCTGGGCGGAAGCGTGTGACATGTGCCATGTCTCTAATAGCCACTCGCCGCTTCAAAAGACATCAACGGCATCCCTGTCATTTGGGACCAAATTGAGATTCCTAAATTAAAGCAGACTTAAAAAATAGGGTTGCTAAGTTAACGCATACTTAAAAATGTAGGGGTGCTGAATTAATGCAAACTAACAAAAATTGCAATCAATCTCAATTAATGCAAACTAACAAAAATTGCAATCAATCTCAATTAATGCAAACTAACAAAAATTGCAATCAATCTCAATTAATGCAAACTAACAAAAATTGCAATCAATCTCAATTACCAGAACGAGTCTTTCAATTGCCGAATAGTAGAGGTATTTGAGTTGCGTTTTAGTCAACACCGCAGTTTTACCAATACATGGATATGGAAGGAAACATGCTGACTCACAGTTTTAAGTGCCATTGCAATTTATCTAATTGCATGAGATCAGGGGTGCAGAGTTAATGCAAACTGATAAAAATTGCAATGAAACTCAATTACCAGAACGAATCATTCAATTGCCGAATGGTTTTGATTTGAGTTTAAGTCAACACCACATTTTTACCAATACATGGAAATGCGAGGAAAGACGCTGACTCGCAGTTTTAAGTGCCATTCCAATTTATAAAATGGCATGAGATCGATGCAAAGACATGTTCGACAAATAACGCTTTATTTAATATCGCTAATTTCCGTTGACCACATTGAACAACCTTACGAACCTATATGAAGGACGTAGGTAACTGATTGGGTTGGATTGGATTTTTACAAGAGTTACTGAGATAATATGGCACGAGCCAGAATCGAACCTCTGTTTTTTTTTCAAATTCAATGCCAGAAGACATTATTAAACGAAGAGACGTCACCCTTGCTATCTCTATTGTACCAAATCTTCACAAACGTGATATTTTTCATCGATTCTTTGAACATCGTAGCTTGTAGCAAGGCGTAGCGTTTCCGAGCTTCTACGAGCTACGATACTCGTAGGTAGAATTGAACGCAGCTGTTTTTGAACCTTTTTTCTAACCTAACTTGGCTTTTTTTGACCTCCTCGGTGCGTTTCTGTATCCTACTAATGGCCGGTTTACATTATTCCAGTCCAGCGATCCAGTCCAGTACTGGATTGCTTACTGGAAAAATGTAAACCGGCACTGGAATGAACTGAATCCAGTAAGTTCATTCCAGTGCCGGTTTACATTTTTCCAGTAAGCAATCCAGTACTGGACTGGATCGCTGGACTGGAATAATGTAAACCGGCCATAATATTGTAAATGCAAAAGTTTGAGTGTGTGCGAGTGAATATTTGTTGTCACGTATCTCCGTAACTACTGTACAGATTTTGATAAAATCTGGGATGGAGCTAGCGTATGCCCCAAATTAATATATTACATAGGCTACTTTTCATCATCAAACTTTTTCATCATCTTGCGGGTAAAACCACAGGTTACAGCTAGTTAATAATAAATATCTTGATATCTTTAAAGAGTAATCAGTGATTTAATCAAATCCGCGTCATATTTGGCCTTAGCTCCCTTTTAACCCGCGAACGTTGAGCTACCGGCCATGACTCTATTAAACGTACTTAGGTATATTTTAAACTTTGGTCTATAAAAGTAGTCCAAACAAAGAAATGTTGGCAAATTGCCTGACAGGCAACTTATCATTGTAAATATCTGTACAGCGCGGCCTTGGCTCCTCATCCTCGTGCTTTGGATCTTAGCCGCTGAATTTGATTATTATTTATGAAGCTCACTTGAACAAAACGGTTAAAAACAAAAAATAAACAGTCGAAGCGTTTAGTAAGCTTGCTTTATATTAGTTGATCGGTTTACTGTGTACAAAATCTTATTAGGACCGGTTTAATAATGTTGTTAATGTAATTTTTTTAATGACTTTCTTAATTATTGGGCAAAGTTACATGTACTCGTACTCGAACAAAAGTATGAATACAGTAGGCCCAAGTTTGAAGGCATTTTAAGACAGATCTAAACTAACTAAAAATATATCTGTCTTTATCATTGCAAGCCATTAGACAAGGATGCCAATAGTTTTAGAAAATTTAGATCTATCTGTCTTAAAAAGCCTTCAAACTTGGGCCTAGTAACTACAGTAATATTTTTTAATATTTTTGCCATCACAGACACAAAGTCATAAATTTACCTACTCGTATTAGGTTAACTGCATCATAAATATAGGTATAATTACCAAAATCTGCATAAGTACTTCGTGAATTTTCAATTGTAATTCGAATAAAGTTCCGGAACGTTTATGCCGTTGCAAGTAGGTTCGTATTTCATAAAACGTTATAAAAGTTTTGACCTATTTGTATGCTGTTAATTTTATTATTCATGAATGTTAAAGTATTTGAGCGAGTTACTTTACTAGTGATGTGAAACTTGTGTAAATCAGAAAAATAGCGGTACGCCGCGTTGCGTGGTAACCACAGACATAGGTGGAGCTTAGATGGGTAGAACAATATTTTGTAATGTAAGTCTATCGTGTTAATTAGCCCATCGAACTCACTTTCGCAATTTTGTAAGTTGACTGGGACTCATATATGCCATTTATTTCCAGAAGCTTTTGCTATTCAACACACGACTCGACGTCATCGAAATACTTAATATTGGCTTTTTACCAAGAGCCTAGTTAAACTTTACTGCCATAACAAAGTCATTGTAGCATAGTTACTCATAGTTAGAAGTTACCCCTTCGTCCTCTAGTTCTATGATTTGCCTCTTCATTTGGCATTAATTTTAAGAAAAGTCAACAGGCAACTGAATCAGTGCCTATCCAACACAATAAAACACATTAACAAAAGAAACGTTAAGTTATTCTAAGTCAAATTTTAAACAGGTTTGAAATAATTTAAGTTTTTAGAATTTAAATAAAATATCTTGATATGACTGTAATAATTATTAATCACAACTCTACGACACGCATTAACAGACAACACGCGTCATCTGTACACGAAGTCTGCGGTAGCAACCCTCCTTTTGCATACATAATTAGCGTACCCCTGAATGTCTTGAAAGTTTCTCGATATCTACCCTTCGATCGTCTGGCTTTGTTTGTTGTGCGCGTGGATGATTGCAGGGTTGGCGATTTATTGCAGTTTTATGAGTAGTAACTATGAAATTGTTTCTTTTTGTAATAGACTCAAGCTATAGCTTTTCTAGGTAACGTTGGTTTACTAGTGGACTTAGGCTTTAAGTGCATGCGACTAAGTGAGGTTTTTTAACTTTCTGTATCTAGTTTCTCTTCGTTTTAGAGTAGAAAGTCAGGCACATGACTTTGTTTAAAAATTGAGTCTGATTTTAGTCTGTAATGTACTAGTTTCTGCAGATAGGTTTCTTTTACTTCTAAACAATTATTCTTGAATACTGGAACTTATTAGGGCCTAAGTGCTTAGACACTAATAAGTATCTTTAATTTATATACGAGTATCACTCCAGTTAAAAACATCCTGTTTGTTTCTAAGGTACTGTAAGGACGTCTTTCAGATAAGTCTTAAATTTGTTTCATAAAGTAGCAGCAAAACATAGGTAACAGAATGTAATCATAGTTTAGGAAGAAAAGATCGTTATCTTCCGTTGGAACGTGATACAAGGCAGTAAAATAAAATGTAATTTTGCTAAACGCGCTTGCGAGCCCGAATAGATTTTGGAAGAGCTAGACGAATAATTTCCAGACTTATTTTCCTATTACGCATATTTTTTTATTTTTCCATTTTTTTGTGGATTATTGTGTGTTAAACGAAAGACTGCTTTTACCAGGCTGAATTTAATTGCCAATTTTTTGTGGTTTTGTGTGCCACGTTTCATTTTCCCTCCAAATAATATGTGTATGCCAGTTTTTCAGTTTGTTTACAAAACACAAATGTTTTTTAAACGCGAATTAAACAGGCTTATCCTTTAACCTTCCTATCCATCTTCCGGATAACCAACATCCTTCCGCCAAAAACGCACTTCAGCGTGGCCTTCTGTGATCAGACAGGTCAGCAATAGCCAAGGATGGAGCCCGCGAGCCAAGGTCTCCCATCGATTACCAGCCAACCGAGCACGCAAAACTCCTCGCCTCTACCCTTGACACAGTAACGGTCAGTTCGGCTCATATTTCGATTGAAACCCGAAATTATGTAGGTTGGAACGCCACGGGCGGAAACGACGCTGATTTACAAGTCACGGTCAGCAGTAGGATTGCTTCTGTCTACGTGTGGTGTCTGGGGGAGAGGGTCTAGAGCGATGTTTCTACAAAGGCCATTTGCTTATTTTAAGTTTCATTTCAATTTAATCATCATCATCATCATCAGCAACCTTTAATCCGCCCACTGCTGGGATACAGATCTACCCTCGAAGGGTGAACAGGCCGTATTCCACCACGCTGGCCGAGTGCGGATTGATGGATTCACATACGCCATTGAAATTCTTCTCCGGACTTATGTAGGTTTCCTCACGATGTTTTCTTTCACCGAAAAGCCAGTGGTATGTAAATTCGTACATAAGTCCCAAAGAACTCATTGGTACAAGTCGGGATTTAATATATAAATTGAATTTAATATAAACTGTTAAATCCGATTCACAGAGTCCCTTTCAAAATGACAATATAATATACTCGTAGATTTAAATTGCATCAAATAAATTTCTGTCAATAATTTATACTTGACTAAAAAAGGTATAAAATATTGGTTTATGATTTTAGAGTTAGTCCTTGAAAAGGTTTGTTGACACAGAGAATAAGCTTTTAAAAACTAAAGCTTTTCTTAATAGATAAATAATCATTAAGTATCAATTCAATACTAGGCTGTTAAGTGGTAGGTGCTCTTCGTGGACACAAATGTAAAAATAAATTTGAATCCACGAAGAGCACCTGCCAAAAAAATGGATAGGTGCTCTTCCTGGACTAGGCTGGGTGCTCTTCGCGCAGGTGCTCTTCGGACGGGTGCTCTAGGTGGACTACCTCAAAAAACTTAGCTAGTTCTGTCACAAACGTAACACAATACTTGCTGAGAAAAATACTTATATGATGTTGCTTATTTCTGTTCTATAATAAACGTGACTATGTCACCATTACTTAATTTTCTAATAAATTATGTTAGTACTAAGTTATGTAAGCGTTATAAAACTTAACCTCCAAGCTGTAGAACCTAGAACATAGTCCAAATCACCTGTGCCTAATTTCCTTTCCACCTTAACGGCATTTATTAGAGTCATAAGGTTAGAAAATATATCAAACTCACGATGTAAGTATTAGTGCAAAAGTATAGCGAACTAGCTTAGTTTAGTCAATAGCTAAATTAAAAAAAAACAAAACGTGGTTAAGCGCTAACCCGGTGTTTCCTTGAAGTACTTATTTTCATTTGTAGATATAAAAAATCCGGTAGAGCTAAAGTTTAAGACCGTATCGTTGCTTACCATCAGGCATGATGGCGGTCAAATGCAAGCCTAGTACTGAATAAAAAAAAAAGTTTTGGCGACTAAGTTTAGCTTAGTCAATAGCCATTTAAAAAACCCAAAACGTGGTTAAACGCTAACCCGGTGTTTCATTTAAGTACTTATTTTTATTTGCAGATATAAAAACGCCCTGTCAGACACCTAGGCCACTAGGCCAACGCAAGATTTATATTCTCAAACTACTTATTATGTGTAAGGTTTTCTAGGCACGCGCCTTTCTAATCGTAAAGCCTCCAAAAATAGAACTCTTGAATGGCCAGGCTCGGCCAGGGTGCTAAGTGACGTGGCCAGTAGGTACGTTCTTCTGTAAATCACTTGTGTCATTTTTATGAGGTCCAGAGCATGGCTCAAATGTGTCAAAATGGATGGTACGCGATGATAAAAATAGGGATGCCAATAGAAAGTCTAATGGGGTGTTGCAATTACATAATTATATTATTTTTGTTCTCGGAGCAAAATTCGTCCTCTGCATTATCCATATTCAGAAGGCTTCGTCATAATCATCAGCATATATCTGTCTATTGACATTTACTTCTTTCAAGGCTCGCTAGACAAGCATGCTCCATTGTAGGCCATCATTGCTTATACCCTGAGTAGGGTATACCCGAAAGGGCAGTCAAACCCAAGCCTGTCACCGAATCAAAAATAAATAAATAAGACTAGCTCGTTTTTTTCTCCAGTCACTAACTTCCGTACATCGCCTCTCTCACACTCCATAGCTTCACAGAGCAACCCCTTTGTTGCCTTTGTAAGAATTATAAGAATATTTTATTTATATAGACCAGAAAAAAAAACAATGATATCAATTCACCGTACAAGCGAGACAGTCAGCGACGTATCGCGTAAAATACCAAAACAAATCATACGTGGGCATATTCCGATCGATGGCGAGCGCGGCAGTAAAAACGAGGAAAGATGGCTCCGAGCCGGCACGCGACGGTTGCCAAGATATCGAACATACAGCCGGGGGCTTCTGCACTACGTTTCAGTTTTTCCTACACAACTTTTGAGTCACGAGACAGTATGCTTTAAATTTTGACTCCAACACGATATTTGCAGCGAGCTCGGCTCATATGATTGAAGAGAACATTTGCATTGACTTTTAAGTATTTTCGTAAGTAGAGTTTGTCATGCCGAACACCGATCGAAAGTTTAAAAAACTTACACTTTATGGTTCACGAAAATAACGAGAAACTGCAAAGATAACATGCAATTCTATTGACTGACATGTAGTAGAGACTCATTAAATTCATGGTGAAACCAAATCACAACGCCTATAATTACATTCTTGCATATACACACCAGTCTCTACAAAAATAAATGACAAATAAAATATGTGTGAAAATCCCTCCAGCATCTGTCGCTTGCAAAGACAAGTTTAGTACTGGCAGCTTGAGTATCAAATAACCGAGAACTCCGTCCGGCTCATCTCGCCTTTTAAAAAGACATAAACGGGAGTCCGTTTAAGCTGTCAAGTGTCCACAGAAACATGTAGATGTATAGATATAATAAGCGCATACAAATATAAAGAAGTGGCTTCACATACAGCTTTCTCTTTTATATCGAATAACGTTACTATAATCGTTATTTTACGTATAAGTTTGGGTGACATTCTCCATGTACCCAGAAACTAAACCGCTTTGATTCTAAATTTATTTGTCGAGTGAGTGTTTCTCGATAGAAATAGTCTGTATGTCTTCAAAACGTGAGTGAATCGGTTTCTTATGGGGAAGCGTTCTTCATCGTATGCCGCATCAATGCTTACCATGAGGAGAGATGGCAATCAAACGCAAGTCTATCAACAAAAAAAAAAGTTGTGATACGCTGTGTGAGAGTAAGAGGAACTCTACCGGAGTCAGTGTTCCCAAAAAAAAAAAAGTAAACAAATAGTTCCTAGGTAGGCGTGCTCCATCCAAGACCGCATCATTGCTCAACGTCACGAAGAATGTGGTCGAACGCAAGCCTATTTAGTATTACCAAAAATGCTAGCATGTTAATTCGTTAGATCAAAATACTTTTTGAAAAGATGGCTCCATAACTAACAAGAGTCATCGGGTTTATCGATTCAAATATTTTTACGTGATTTTAGGATATTAAAGAAATCTTTCGACAATAGAATGGCGTACTTAAATTTTACTCATTGAAGCGGAGACACAGCGGAAGAACCCGATGTGTAAGCAAATTAACTGGAAAAATATTAGGATTTTAAAGTCTAATAAATTGGAAATAGCTCGTCATTAGGTCATTAGGTAGCTCGTTAATAAAATGTAAACCTTATAATAAAGTATTTAAGTTCTAATTCTAACTGCAAGTCTTACCGTTTCCGTTCACGTTGCATTTATTTTTCCTATCTAAATACCTTTGCCTAGATAACATCACTGTGGAATCCGGATAGTAAATGAAATCTGGAATGTTCACGGTATGCGAGCTGTCCTGACATTTCCGACGTTTTCATGATATAAACCGGTGTAAACCAGTCGTTAAAGTAATTAAAACAAGATTCTCAGAACATGTATTTTTTTCTTTTTATGAAACGCCGAAATATGCTTCTTAGTAAATGCAAATATCACAAAAATATATTCATGACAAATATTTCGTTAGCATTGAAGGCACAATAATCTAAATAATTATAAATGCGAAAATGAGTTTGTTTGTTTGTTACGCTTTCACGCCTGAACTGGCCAACCGATAATCACAAAATTGTGCATTCAAGTTGTCAATTACAGAAAAGGCCAATTACTTTTCACTTTTTTATATTAGGCTTGCATTTTCATCATCTTAATCACCATTTTAGCACGCAGTAGTACTATAATAAATAGGCTATTATTAATAAAATGTGCATGTGCAGTTTGTGCAGGCAAGTAGACCATAACAGTACAATTCGAGTTTCGAGTTTGAATATTAGCAATATCAGTTTAGAGGGTGTGGAGATAGGTATAAGAGTCGCGAGATCTCAGTTCGTCGTGAACTACTAGTTAACCGGTGATTGGAAACCAGATTTGCCTTTAAATGTACTCGTATATACATTAAATGTTAACGTTGTAAACCATTTCACGTCGAACATCCCATAAATCAGTGCACCCATGGCTCGTTGTACCTTGCATCTGTTGTCACATACCGTGCTGGTACGAGGTGAAGGCACTCCACAGAAATTAGTGAAGGTTAGATGGAGTCGGTCTGTTAATAGACGAGTTAAATACAGAACGTAATTAATTACCTATTGTTTTTAACTATCTGTCGGTGCAACGGTTTGGAATCGAAAACATGTGTAAACAACAGTCAAAGAAAAAATGGCAAAAGAGGCGTTTTTAACTCTTTTAGATAATAAATCGAACGCACCCTTACACATAATTATAAAAATTAATGTCTATAAGTTGGTCTCGCAAAAACTCGAAAATGGATCGTCTGATTTGGATATTTTGTTTTGTTTACGGGGTTGGATTAGTGAAAAAAAACAAGCCGCCGTTTTAAATACAATTAAGTTTTTAATACATTTTTTGCAAAATGATGAAATAGCCTCGGTTAGTATAGTACCAGCTGAACTCAGCGCATGCGGTGTGCAATGGATGCCAAAACTTTAACCAGCCATGTTTACTAGTCTCTGAACTTCCCTGGCATAGCTTACATACTCCAATACACTAAAGAACCCTAAACAACAATCAAGAGGTACACACCACACACAAAACATATTCACGACTTGTTTTTCGGATATCCAATCACTTTCATATAAAAATGTTCTAAGTAAATGTATGTTTTTCTAAAACTACGACTTTTATTAAAACACCTAGTCAAAAACTTAAAAAAAAGAAGGTATGTATAATAATTTCAAGATACATCAAAAGCGGACTTTAACGGAGTAATTTCTAAAATTAATATTTGTTGGGTTGTATAAAAGTGTTTTAAGTAAGTAGGCGTCGTTAAGTATTAAAACGTTTACCTAGATTACGGCCACAGCACAGTACACTGGAAATATCTGCACTAGGTGTAGACAAGCTTGCCGCTCCTGTATTGTTGCAGCCACCTCGTCTGTCACAGACGTATACAGATGCCTGTCCACAAGAGCGGAGAAGAAATCTTAGCGGGGATTTTACAATTCTATTGGTTAATATTTGCACAGCTCAACTCTGCTTCTGTTTTCTCCATTCCAATGGACAGGCAGCTCAAGGCCACGTATTTATTTATGTTTACAAAACCACGGAATAGACTCAATTCAAGTTTTCACTTATCAGGCACTAAACACTTCATTAGATAGGCTATGTTCGAAAAGCCTGTGGGACAACTCTTCTGCGCTTATCAGAGCTTTTAACATTATCTGTAGTGATACACTGTTAACTATAATTTATCATCCACCCGGCGGCAGTGCTTGCACATCTACTGTTTAAATCTAATGAATTATGAGTATACTTAATTATAGAATATTATATGCCAAACAAATTACAAAAAAAAAAACTAAGACTAAGGGTTGTTATAGACAGGTGGTACGATTTGCGCCATCATACACGTGTCGACTAAAACAAGTATAATTGAATAATATTGTAGTATGTACCTTTTAAAAAAAATCATGAAGCTTATAGTCAATTTTTTTTATTGTTTGACTAAATGCTGTTTTCACTGAGGCCTCTACAGTGAACCGGGTGTAGTATAGCCATTTTAGTAAGTACAACTAAACATCGCCTAATTTATTCCTAGGCTGGGTTGTATTTCAACCCGCCTCGAACCACGAGCCGAGCGGACACGGCATCCTTGAATGGTCGGCGTTTTCCGTGAGCGTGGTAAGCGTGAGCCTCTCATACCAAAATTTAGTAAATTTTAACAAAAAATTGAAAAGAACATTTTTTGAGATTAAAGAAAGATGGATCAATGTAGAATTTAAGAGATGGAGAACCCAAATTAAAGTTTTCTCATTGTGGTTTAGATTATTTTCATTTATGATAACTGACCAAAGCTTTGGTCTTTGAGCTTTGAGCTTTGGTCAGTTCACACATATTGAGAAAAATACCTACTTGTCAGCAAACCATATATCAGAAACATAACTCCAGGAAAAATAAATAAAAAAATGTGGGAATTGCTTTCTTTCACTCTTTCTTGATAGTCCTGTTTCTTCAAACAGGCAACGTTAAAATCACTTCAAAACTGAGCTACTCAAGGAACAGCACTACTACACTTCTAAATCTAACCTATATTTGTAACTATTTCAACTATGTGGACGACACGCTCCGCAACAAGGCGTAAGGTGGCGAGACGTCGTTCTTTCCAACCTTACAAATTTAGCAATGAGTAGCAGCACTCACCGGGTCGAGGATGCCCGCCATGGGCACGGTGACGGTATCCTCACCGCCCGCCGCTACCAGCTTCTCGAGGACCTTGAGGGTCTGCTCCACGGCGGGCCACTCCCCCTTTTGGGCCAGCACCAGGATCTTGGCCGCCACCTCCCGCATGTTGACGCCCGCGCTGGGCGGCTTGACCAACACCTCCGCACCATTGTTCTCCTTAACCTCCTTCTTATCACCGTTATTGGAAGACGTCTCATCTCCGACCTTCTCCTCGGCGACCTTGGGCGGCACCGCCTTGTCATCGTCGGCGTTCTTCTTCGGCGGTCCCTTGCCACCTTTCTTGCCGGCGGCCTGCGACATGGTCTCATATCCCGGGTCAGTCGGCGGCGGCACTAGACGCGCGCGCCATGGCTCGGGCGGTGCGGCGCGCAGGGCGGGCGGACCATGACTGCGGCGCGCTGCGTACCGAGCTCCAGCCGACTTCTTGCATGATCCGAGTAAATAAACGCGAGCCGCGCCGCCGGCACCCGACCCGCCTGGATTTACAAACAACTCGCCAGCGACGTCTCACCGCCTCCTGTGCATTTGACCCATTTTTCCAGGGAATTGTCAACCTGGAGACGGGAGGTGAGTTGCGTCGCATTTTTTATCGAATTATTTGTTTCCTGACAACTGCAAAGGGGAAACAAAAAACTCAATTAAGTAATTTCTGGGTTACCAATAATGGCAAAGCCGGGTATAATGTTGTGAGGGGGCGAAATTAAGGGATTTAATGGTACTGTTCTATACCTATAGTCTTGCGAAGTAGAATAGCATAATAATAGTCACAGCAATCTTTAAATGGCTGTGCACTCAAGCAATTTAAATAATTAGGTACATCGTTGATTGTACCTTCTTACAATAGCTTGCTCTACTTCTATTGAGGTAATCGATATAGCAAATATTATCGCAGCACTACACGTTTCATTCATGAAAATTATAATTACGTAATGGATATACTCTTTCATTATTTTCAACCCTTTTGAAAGTGGAATATTTTCTTGTTGCTTTGAGTTGTCGTGAAGGAATCTATAGCTGAAATACTTGTGAGTGTTTGTTGTTGTTTTTGACAGTCACACCACACAGTTTGAGAAAACTATGCGATGTGTTTTTCTTACAGCGGCATTCATCTTCTTGAGTTAACTAATCCCCACTAGTGAGCAGAGGCCTCTCTTTGTAGGTGTACAAAAATAGGTCTATTCTGTGGCTATTATGCTCAATAGACCAGTGATAGTTCTGGGATGAGTTGCCACTCATTCCGGTCTTATGCAAGTCCCACACGAATTCGACCTGAGATTTTTTTAAATATTGTCGACATGAATTGGTTGACCACCTAAGCCTCATTTAGAAAAAAATACCTAGGTGCTTCAAACATACAAGTAAAGAGTATGCGTCAAGCTGACCAACGCTTCCTCAGTCCACGACAGAAATTAGCATTAGAAAATAGATTAATAGGTGTAGCAGTTCCCGACCCTGCGACCTTGTTTAGGAGCTACGAGCACACATGGAACGCATTTCCCCCCAGATCATATCAGGGCAGTGCGCGCCAGTGAACACGGTCTAGACGTAAGCTTGCTCTACAAACACCCACACAAATACATATATAGACTTTTACTTGTCGTAAGTCTAGTAGAGTCACAGAATCTTATGCTACTAATATTATAAATGCGAAAGTTTGTGATAAGGAACCCTCATTTCTTGATGAGAGTCAATGACATATATGAAACCAAAGTTTGGATGGACCTCAAAACAACATAGATAATAGAGGAAATTGAGGCACCAACTATCTTATGTGGATTTCTTGGTCGTTTGTACTTGTAATTATGCTGTACTTATAGAATTTGAATTAAAATGTTTTATATTAACAGTTTGACGAGGCGAGACGGTCACTAGAACCATGATTCGTTTGCTTGGCCGAGTATGCCCATTTACTGTCTCGCCACTATACTCGTTACGTGTAATTTTTTTTTTTTGATGCTATTGAGTGACGAGACGAGCCAATCGCTCGCCTGATGTTAAACGTCACGTTTGCCCATAACAGGTCTGCGCCACCCAGAATAACCCATAAGCTGAAGTACTGCGAACCCCGTACACTGCGAAACCTAGTAGGGGGAATTTGCATCGTCGGTCGCTAGAGGGCGCGACGTCGCGTGCCCCACGCCGCTTCCGGTGGGCGGCGGGTGGCCTCGATACCGCACCGCCAAGATCAGATACTGAAAGAATATGCTTTGACCGTGGGCCGACACTTGTAACGGTGTAAGTTCGGTGTTACGGTTACTCGGTTACAAGTGGGGTTACAAAACACTTTGACACCAGCCGGCTTATTCAGCTATCTGAACATCGAATGTATTCGACGATTATATTTGAAAAGTCTTTCGAAATGTCATGTCATGTTCGGAATGTTCTTTCCGAAAGCGGAAGGCTTTTCGAAGATAATCGTCGAATACATTCGATGTTTGGATAGCTGAATCAGCCGACTGGAGTTAGACAGCATGCGTACCAGGGTAGTTGGGATACATAATTTTCTATATCACTCTCAGGCTCTAGGGTTATTAAAATCTTTGGGATTACCTGAGTCCAATAGAGTAGAATATTTTGTTTAATTTTTGTTTGGTCCTAGACAGATACAATATTTTTCTCATACGGGACCCTTTTTCTGGGTGACACAGATCAATTCATGCAAACATTGATAAGTCAACAAATTGATTGTTTTATTATGGCTTGCCATCATAAAAATGGTCAATAATGGTTAATAGATAACAATTCATAAAATAATGGCTGAATTGCTAATATCTATACATATCTGGGACTGCATGACCAATATGGAAATAAAGATATCTACTTACGAGTATATCTAATCTAAAACTTTTTTTGTCTCTTGTGCTGAAAAAAACAGCAGTAAACGTGTTTGAAGCAGTTGCTGTAAACATTTTTATTTAGTAACTAGCTGCTCCCGGCGGTTTCACCCGCAGTTTTTTTTTCTTTATTTTTTTAAGCTATTGCATAGCTTCTATCGCGGACCTTGAGCGTGGAGACCGAACCCAGAAATTCCGTAACGAAAAAAAAAAACCTAACACCCCTCACTCCGACCGGCACTGACAGCGGTTGAGCGGTGATACCTACTTTTTAGTTTTGCCATCTATCGATAAATAGCAGGACTTTTGATGACTTTTTGAAATATCAAGCTTGTCTCTTTAGTTCAGCAACTCGCCTCTAGGTGTCGAGTGTAAGGTTTCGTTGACTTTTCGCAAATTTTATTTTATTTTGAAAATTATTGATAAAAAAAATTATTATCTACAGAAATTCATTTGGATACTTTTTTGAAAAATAGGCCTTGCAATATTTTTACAAAAAAGGAAGATATTAAAACTTAAACATTTTTTTAAAAATAGAACTACGGGGTACACTCGGAAGAGAGAGTCATGACGTTTGAAAAAAAAGAAAAGAAAGGTGAGATTTTGGTGACAGACAACGATAGACTGCGAATTGTAAAATTAGGAGTAAAACTCGTATATATCATTGGTTTTGGACAATATAGAACAATTAATTAGAGTATGGTGTTTCATTGGAACGCAGTTAACACTTAAGCTATTGCATAGTTTCTATCGCGGGGTATGAGCGTGGAGAGAGAGATATATTTAAATATATCTTAATATATATAAATTACGTGTCACGTTGTTCACTATAGACTCCTAAACTACTTAACCGATTTCAATCAAATTTGCACATCGTGTGCAGTTCGATCTAACTTAGGAGATAGGATAGCTCACATCTCAATTTATAGTAAAAAACATGAAAAATTAGAAAATTTAAAAATACTTGAATCATAATTTAACTTTAGCGCTTTGGACAATGTAAACTTTTTTAATGTAACTTTTGACATTTGACATAGAATTGACGCAATGGCTTTTTTTACCAATTCAAATAGTCATCGTTAAGACAGGACAACGTCTGTCGAGTCAGCTAGACAGTAGGTATATAAAGATCCGCTTAACCTTATCGTGGGGGTAAGTGGATGTATAAAGGCACGTGTTTTGGTCGACACACTACACAAAAACCTCTACACATAGATGACATTGTTTCCACTCGCAGATAAGCCAACAGTTATCTTAATCAGCTGACACTAGCGATCAGTTAGGGGACATCTGTGAAGTAACATGCATCTTATCTCTCTAACCGATTTTGAGTGTTTTATTTATTTAGTAACGTGACTTCTTTGATGCTGTGTGCCTCGAGTTCTCACTCGCGCGCTGATGAGAAACGATGATGATGAAAAGTAGCCTATGTGTTGAACTATATGACCTAAGCTATCTCTATTCCAAATTTTATCAAAGTCGGTTTAGTAGTTACGGAGGTACGTGGTACCATTAGGTCACAAACAAACAACACACAAACATACTTTCGCATTTTTTTGTATTGTAGTGCATAGTGCACACGATCCATTTTCTTTTTTGATGTTAGAATACGTAAATATTTTATAAGAAAATTGATATTTTTTTTGATAAAGTATTTCGCAAGTTTTTTCCTATTTTCCCCCACTCCCGTTGCCGTGCCGTGCCGTTGTCATAGCCGTGCAAAAAAAAGGTCTAGCAGTGCGACCCGACAAGCTGAGAAAAATATCATCCCTATAATAATTAACAATTTAATAATCCCTACTATCCCTACTAATATTATAATTGTGAATGTAAGTTTGTTTGCTACGCTTTCACGCGAAAACTACTAAACCGATCATCATGAAACTTTGTACACATATTCTTAGAGGTATTAGAAGTAAAGTAACATAGGATATTAATCATTAATTATTTTTTTTACGAAAGATTGTTTGTCAAAAAATATGCGAGCGAAGCCGCGGGTAAAAGCTAGTACTAAATAAAAACGAAAATGGTCATAGTTTCACACTTAAATTGTTTATTTATAAACCCAATACTATCTTAAAACTACTTTAAGAGCCATTTTTCTAAAAGGTGTTACATATTGATAGAGTATTCAATTCCATTCAAGGCAACCCGGAATACTCGTGTAGACTCGCATACTAACAAGAGATAACAGTTGTCAAACTTGTTGTCCGATAAATATGTTCTGCGAGCCACTGATAGGCCAGTACCGTCGCGCCGCTCCAGCGACTATGTGGAGAAAAAGTGTTCAGTTTTGTGCTCCGAGGTTGAAGACGGCAGCGCAGTTGAGGTTTGATTCTGATTTCAAATTTAATAAAAATAAATAGCTACTTATATATAAAAACTAGCTGACCCGGCAAACGTTGTTTTGCCATATAAATTATTTCTAGTGACTATTAATAAATAAGTGTTGGTGATAGAAGGGTGAAAATTTAGGGTTGTATGTATTTTTTAATGCCACTTAGGCCACATTAAAATTTTGTCCAAATAAAAAAAAATGTTAGGGGTGGACAACCCTTATCACTTAGGGGTATGAAAATAAAAATGTTGGCCGATTCTCAGACCTACTCAATATGCTCACAAAATTTCATGAGAATCGGTCAAGCCGTTTCGGAGGAGTACGGGAACGAACATTGTGACACGAGAATCTTCTTCTTTCTTCTCTCTTCTTCTTATATATAAAAATGAATCGCTGTTCGTTAGTCTCGCTAAAACTCGAGAACGGCTGGACCGATTTTGCTAATTTTGATCTTGAAATATTTGTAAAAGTTCAGGGAAGGTTTAAAAGTAAAAAAACAGTGGGTGAAACCGCCGGGTGCAGCTAGTTAAATATATAATGTTTTACGCTCATAGCATTTGAATAATTTTGAGTTATTAGGAGGTACATGAAATTCGAAACTGCTAAAATAATAACAAACAATAATACAAGTAGGTTTACTTTCGTAAATCTAGTTTATTCTAGTGGAACAAAGTTATTTTATAAAGGCATTGATTTACATATTTAACTAAATAAACAAAATGCACATGTAAATTTGTTCACGATTCAGTATATACAGGGTTATTCAGAAAGGGTATGCTAAGCCAAAAAAGGCTCATAGTACTCATTATTATGAACAACTTTTACTGTGGGACCAAACCTGAATTCGCGAAAAAAAATCAGCTGTTGGTTCCATAGTAAAATGTCAAAGACACTCCACAAAATTTATGGAACAGCTGATTTGTTTTCGCGAATTCCGAGTTGGTCCTATGGTAAAAAATGTTTATAATGATGAGAATAAGCCTTTTTCGGCTTAGCATACCCTTTCTGAATAACCCTGTATAAGTGCACAAACAGTTATAATTATAATTATCTGTTGTATCATTCTTTAGTTATCTCTATTTAGCACACTGAATGTAAAATTTAGATAAAGTGCTCATGTTTATCTAAGATATTTTGCAGTTAATGAAATCACTATAATAATAAATGTGTGAGTGTCTGTGTGTATGTCTGTGTGTATGTTTGTTATTTCTACACACTAAAACGGCTCAACAAATTTGAGTGATATTTAGAATGGAGATAGCTCATACCTTGGAAACTTAGAGGTTTTTTTTATTCCTGAAATATAACGATTCCTACAGAACAGACAGAGGATGAAACCGCGTGTCGCAGCTACTTAAAAATATTTTGATTATTCGATACGTTAAAGTTTTATTAATTCTTGTATTTACATTATTTACGCATTTCAAACCAAACTCTAGAACTGGACAAACTACACGTAACTACGTAACTGAGATAATTTGTTTTAATGCTTTGTGAAAGATAACATAAATAGGCATAAACAGAATATAAAAACTAAATTTAACTAAATATAACTACTACTAAAGATGAATGTAAATATAGCCTTATCTACAGACTTCTGTGACGACATAAACATTATATCAATGTAGATATTATGTAAAAATATAAAAACGTTGTGTAAATGTGCTATACTCGTACACTTATGATTTTACTTGCAGATACTGAACTGGTAAAACTAGTTTTAGTACTGGTTTAGAGTTAACGCAGTTTAATGTAAGCATGCGGCATTGCATTTTTTCCGTTACCACGCATTATACAGGGTTATTCATAAAGGGTATGCTAAGCCGAAAAGGGCTCATGGTACTCATCATTATGAACAACTTTTACTATGGGACCAACCCGGAATTCGTGAAAAAAAAATCAGCTGTTCCTTACATTTTGTCGAGTGTCATTGACATTTTTCTATAGAACCGCTGATTTTTTTTCGCGTATTTTGGGTTGGTCCCATAGTAAAAGTTGTTCATAATGATGAGTACTATGAGCCCTTTTCGGCTTAATATACTCTTTATGAATCTATCTATATATATAAAAATGAAACCCGTTTTCCTTGGTCACGGCCTCACGCGTGAATGGCTGGACCGATTTCACTAATTCTTTTTTTGTTGTATTTGTTATTATTAGGAAAAGGTTCTTACGGAAAAAAATATTAAGAAAATCTCTCAGAAATATTGAAAAACCCTAAAAACAGCCCTTTTATTTTTCCCATACAAACGTTTTCTAACTAAAACGAGCTTTATTGCTATTGTATAAAGTTCATATTGAATTGCAAGCACTCACTGTTGTTTAAGCAATGTAGGTATGTTCCTAACGTCCAAGAGTCAATTTGCACTTTATTACCTCTGTACAAAGTTCAAATTCAATCATATCTATCAAAACAGTGTGCGTTTTATACTGATAATTTTTACTATAAATTGACAAGTTAGCATCAACAAACTACAGTTGCTATAGTTACGCAATAGCATGAGAATAGAGGTTATAACAAAGAGTTCCTATAATTATTCTCAACACCTTTGGTCACGCCACCGATTTCAATTTACTCTACGTTTATCCCAAAGTCTACCCGTGCGAAGCCGGGACGGGCCGTTAGTTATAACATAATTATTTTTACAAAACAAAAACCGACTTCAAAAGACCGACTATTGAGTTATTCATCTATTTGACGCGCACGTACTTAATGCAAATTTAAGACTTATTATGGTTTTCTCATGGATACTATTATCAGAACTGGACTAAATTGAAATGGGACCAAATGGGAAGCGTCAGCTTTCTAATAAAAAAAGAATCATCAAAATTGATTCACCCAGTCAAAAGTTATGAGCTAACAAACTTAATAAAAAAATTAAAAAAAAACATACAGTCGAATTGATAACCTCCTCCCTTTTTGAAGTCGGTTAAAAATGTGTCATCACCACATTGGTTTACAAAGTAAAACCAAGCATTATGTTGCAATACTCTAAGTGCAGCCAGTACTTGACTGATAACAGAATATCCGTGTTATTATCAACGATTCATTTGTAATTCTATTAATCTATCGTATTAATGTCTACCCTAGATATAATTAACTAGCTGATCAGAACTTCGTACTCAGTGCAGTTCGGCTTTTGACCTCGCAGGTTTGGGGTTACTTGTAACACAATAAATTTACAGTAATTTTACGATCTTCCTAACATACTATCAAAGATTAAAGCTGGATCATTATCGGAGCACTTTCGTGGGTTAGATGATGCGTTAAATTGTAGGCCCTAATGTTTGTTCGACAACATCTGTTATGTCATGTCAGCGGCCTAAAAATTATGACAACAGGACTAATCACCTGGCTTACCCAAATTAACTTACTTCGTTTACTATTTATATAATTTATACAACCGCTCGCTATCTGCTATTTAATATAAGTATTTGTAACCGCTGACGTTTGGAGCCAAACAATCATACACACACACAGCTCTTAATCACGTGGGACTCGATCGAGTGGGGGAGGGTTTCCGAAAACATCACGAAATATCACAAGGGGGAAAGGGGGTGTAGTTAAATATCACGTGTATTTATTTTTTCGATAGGTTTTGAAATTTTTATTACAATTTGTACCAAAAAAATACACGTGATATTGTAGGGGGGAGGGGAGCAATTTAAAAACTCACATCACAATGTATCAGCAGGGGAGGTGCGTATGAAAAAGTTTCTAAAAAACATCACGTGAATAATGGACGACCCTTTCCAGATGCCTCCACCAAGTGAAGTCAGCCAGCTGCCTCTACCACCCCGGCTCGGAGCCGCTGAAGATCGCCACGTACGGCGACGTGGTGGCGCAGGCGGCGCACAGGCATCCTGGCAGGGTGGCCATCAAGTCCATCCATGAGGGCGTTACTCTCACTTATGAAGAACTGCTTACACAGGTTTGTTAAATAAAAATAAATAAACATATATTGAACATTAATTAAATAAATAAAAATATATAAAAAGAGAATATAAAAATAATGAGAAAAAAATGTATATATTATAATTAATATTACATTTTTATTTAATACTAGCTGACCCGGCAGACTTCGCACTGCCATACAGTACTTCTCTATGGTACTGCCTAATTAAATATAAACACTGCACAAAACACTATTTACAATTTTATACTTTTAATATATTACAATTAGAGGTACGAATTTGTTTCGTGTATCAGTTGACAAAAGCAAACTCATCCATGAAAAAAAAAACACTGACATTGACAGTTTGTTGTTGTTTCAACTTTTTTTAAATTTGATATGACTTGGAGTCAAATCCTTCGAAATTTTAAAACAAATGAATGAACTATTCGATTTCGTTTTCTTTTTTTTTGTTTTATCTGTGCTCCAACGCACACTGTTTTGATAGATATGATTGAATTTGAACTTTGTACAGAGGTAATGGACGTTAGGAACATACCTACATATTTTTTTCCGTAAGAACCTTCTCCTAATAATAACAAATACAACAAAAAAGAATTAGTGAAATCGGTCCAGCCATTCACGCGTGATGCCGGGACCAAGGAAAACGGGTTTCATTTTTATATATATAGAATTAAATAAAATAAATAACGTTTCACAGTCATAGCTCGCCACTAGGATACCCTGTGTCGGGGATGCCATGAAACACACACAAAGACAACACCCAGACACAGAACAGATATTTAAATACCCACATAGATACATCATTCAAACATCTGCCCGGCCGGGAATCGAACCCGGGAGGTCTGTCTTATAAAGCGGATATACTGCCGCTGAGCCAAACAAGTCGTCAATTACCGATTATTACCAGTTATTACCGATGATTTTTATCGATCATGACAAAAATCTATTGCATAACAATATACGAAAACATGCTCTTACAATTATATCATATCTATTTGTTATCAACTGATTCGCATCAGTTTTATTGGCAACTGAAAATAATATTGATTGCATGATATTCCAATCACCTTGCAAACATTCAGGGTCTAGGTAAAAAGACGTTTTGGGAATTAGACGTTCAAAACTTCAACTTTACTCAGTTCACCATATTTTGGCTATTAAACTAAACCCTCGCCAATTAAAAAGTCTGAAAGCATTTATGAAAGCCACTTCGTACCTAGTTACCACACCTAGTTACACATGAATTGCAACTAGTCCTTGATAGATAAATACAATATTTTATTACGTTATTGCGGACTATGATAACGATGAACCAAGTCATATAACAACGTACAATAAAACAGGAAATTACTGCATGCCGCGGCCGGCCTTTATTTTCCCATACGTAATTGTTTTCTGACCATAGTTTCAAATAAACTAAAAGCAATCTACTAAAGCGAGCGAAAGAACATAAAAGAGCGAAAGATTAGGAGCATAAAAAAAGCTGAAAATGTGAATGTAAGTTTGATGGTTAGGCTTTCACTCGAAAACTACTTAACCGATCATCTTGAAATTTTGTACAGATATTTTTGGAGGTATTAGAAGTAACATAGGACACTTTTTACTAAAAAATTGACCGCGGGTTAAACCGCGGGGTGCAGCTAGTAGTTAATAATTTCCGATGGGCTTAAACCGAACTAGATCTACGCCATCTGTTTGTCCGTTAGGTCTATTTTTTACCCTTAATATAGAAGAGGTCCTAATTCAAAAAACGTGTTCTTAGAACGATACTAACTAAGTATCCCTTGTTTTTATATTAATTCTAGGCTGATGCTCTGGGCTGCGCCTTCCGCGACCAGGGTCTGGTGAAGGGTGACAGGGTTGGCGTGTGGTCGCACAACATGGCCGGCTGGCTCGTGACTGTCGTGGCCGCCGCCAGGGCTGGACTCATTTCGGTAAGCATTCAAACACCATAGAAACTATGAATTGGCTGTACAGGGTTATAAAAAAGGGTATGCTAAATTGCTAAGCCGAAAAGGGCGCGTAGTACTCATCATTATGAACAACTTTTACTATGGATCAACCCGGAAATAACGAAAAAAATTAATCTGCTGTTGCTTACAAAAAATTCAATGGCTGTCGACAAAATAATATATTTATTAAAGTGAATTATTTGAAATCCATACAGGTATGTATTTAAAGGGTTCATTCGACAATGGTTGTTAGCAGTAAAAAAGTAATTCAGTACCGTTAGCCACTCTCTTCTGACTTACCTACTCTATACTAATACATAGCGAGGCAAGAATTGACAAAGAAAGTAATACGAAGTCAGTCTAACGTCTAAACAAAACATCAAAACTTGAGACAGAAGTTAGTTTAAAATCACCAAAAGATTTCAGGTCCTCATAAACCCAGTATATGAGAAAAACGAGATAAGTTTCGCCATAAAAAAGACTGGAATGAAGAGTCTGTTCTTTGGAGAGAGGCTCCCGAATAGAAACTACTACAACACACTGGAACAACTGATACCAGAGCTGAAGGATGCCACACCAGGGCAGTTGAAGTCGAAGGCGTTCCCGGAGCTAACGTCTTTGATAAATGGTGGAAAAGAAAAGCTGAAGTAAGTGATATTAAATTGAGTATCGTGATTTTGTTCATATTAATTAAGTTCTAGTTTAATTGCTATTTAACTACAGAATGTTGATTGAACCGCCGGTTTTGCCAACTAACTACATCATGGGGTTTTTCAAAAGGGGGTTAGTCTTCAAAATTCAGCAACGTTTCCATGTAGTTCGGTTACATTATCAATAGGCAGGTCTATTGGTTTGCATTGCACCTATGGCCTAAAGAAACTCACATTATTTTTTGGAAATTCATGTGAAGGTATAGGTAGGTACTCGTACTTCAGTGGCTTTCGAACGGGCCTATGGAAATGCGCCTGTGATGCTAGTCCATCCCTTTTTCTAAAACTTTGGATAACCCAGATTTTTTGTCTTATATAGATAAAGGTAAATTTATTTGATCTTTTCGTCCACAGTGGCACCTTTTCTTACGGTTCTCTCATCAAAGACTACAGGAACAGAAGCGAAATTTCGAAATACGCAAGCGAAGTAAAACCAGAAGATGGCAGCCTCATACATTTCACGTCTGGTACTACTGGTAAGAAACTTATTAAATCCAAAAGACTTTTACAAACAATGGTTTTACGATGCGCAGCTAAGAAGCCACTATATTTTAAAAAATAATGACTTTTAAAAATTTCTTGTCCGTAGTCAAAATAAAAAAAAAACAAGTTGTCAACTACAACTAGCTCCTTCTACGGAAAATATGTGCAACTAAAACCTTTTAAACACTTTCCAAGTCACTTAGTGCGTGAAAAATTTATAATAGGGTTTAAATTTTAAGTAGCATGGTATGTGTATGTGACATGTGCATGATTTTTTCAGGTGAACCAAAAGCAGCCCTAGATTCTCACACAAGCGTAGTAAACAATACATATTTCGTAGGAGTACGGAACACATTCCATGAGGGACATCACAATATCTGCGTTCAGGTAAAACTTGATGAAAAAGTTTGAACAGTATAATACCTCTAGTATGTATGAATAGACTGAGTGATAGCCGTGATGTCAGAGCATTTGTTAGTCAAAGCTGTAATCATATTTGATTAACAATTACATTTACAAGGAATATAAAATTAAATTAGGAACGGACATGTCAAGCTCAGCTACACTCTTTACGAGCTGAAAAGAGCAAAAACAGCTTTTTAATAGTGAAAAGCTATTGTTATTTTGAAGTGTTCTCCTTTTAGGTGCCTTTGTTCCACGCACTGGGTTCCATCGTTACGTCGCTGGCGGGGCTCCAGCACGCCTGCAGCCTGGTTCTCACCGCGCCCACTTACAACGTCACTTCAAATATAAACGCGCTGCTGAGTGAGAAGTACGGAATACTTACTGTGATTAGTCCAAAACCGACCGAGAATAAAAGTATGGTAGAGCGAGGCCCAAGGAAAACCTCTTTGCTAACCTAATCGCTAACCGCTTTGACCAACTTAAATTGAACTGTTTTAAGTCTTGAGAGTTATCAAGGCAGTGTTATTTTGATTTGAGTGCCCTAAAAGTAATGCACACGGTGCGAGTAGTCTTCATTCAGGGCGCACGAGCGACAGCAAGCTAGCCAAGGTAGCCTACTTCTCATTTTCTCAAGCTGCGCAGATTGCATGTACTTTTAGATCGTGAACAAGATACCTAAGTCACGAGCCAGAGGATGTGCTGCTCACCTGTGCCCAATATCCTTGTAACCATTTACTTTTAGGTACCCATAACCCATAAAGGTAACATGCCAAAATCTCGGGCTTGATTTCCGTGAAATGTCTTGACTCATAGTACTCTCGCCAGATGCACGGTGATCACCGGCACTCCGACCATGTACATAGACATGCTGGCCCAGCTCCGCAGCAAGGGCGACGTTCCTTCACACCTGCAGCTAGCGCTCGCCGCCGGAGCGCCCTGCAGCCCGCAGCTCATCAGGGACATAGACCAAACTATTAAGGCTAAAGTCAAGGTAAAATGCTGCCGTTATTGAGGATGATGGGGATTTGGATACGAAAATGCACGCAGTATTCCGCACAACACAAGTCTATCATATAACACAGCATCTATTCTATTTCCTAACGATCCATAAGCTATCAGGACATGAAGAACTACTCTTAATTTTTTCTTATCGTGTGATTACATAATACAATATGGGTTTAAAGGACGATGTCATGATATTTTAGGCCTCCGGGATTCAACAGTCAAATAAATAACAATACTAGCTGACCCAGCAAACGTTGTTTTGCCATATAAATTATTTCTAGTGACTACGAGTATTAAAAAATAGGATAAAATAGTGATAGAAGGGTGAAAATTTAGGGTTGTATGTATTTTTAATGCCACATAAGCCACATTATAAAAAAATAAAAATGTTGTCCAAAAAATTAAAAATAAACGTTTGGGGTGGATAGCCCTTATCACTTAGGGGTATGAAAAAGAAATAGTAGCTGATTCTCAGACCTACTGAAAATGCATACAAAATTTCATAAAAACCGGGCAAGCTGTTTCGGAGGAGTATGGTAAATTGGTAACTAACATTGTGACACGAGAATTTTATGTATAAGATATAATTATTCAAGTAAGGTGTCCCAGCTTAAGAAAAAGCCAGTTAATCTGTGAATAGATTGACTTGTAGAGTGAATAAACTGGCTCACACATGTTTGTATTGTATTTCTTTCAGGCGCTGTACGGCCTGACGGAGACCACGGCTGGCGTATTCCAATCAATTGCAGGAGACACCGTCGCCCAAGTTGCGGAAACAGTGGGTTACATACACGACCATGTAGAAATTAAGGTAGCTAAATCATTTTGCACCAGTAGGTAAATTTCAGTTTCAGTTCAGCACAAGCTGTAGATGATGATGCAATAGAAATACGTTTTAGGTGACTTTGTCGGCCTGTTGGGCTCAGCGGTAGTGTATCCACCTTATAAGCCAGAGGTCCCGGGTCCGATTCCCGGCCGGGCAGATGTTTGAATGATAAATTTATATATCTGTTCTGGGTCTGGGTGCTAGTTGTCCTTGTCTCTATGTGTGTTCCATGGCATCCCCGACACAGGATTTATTCCTAGTGGGGGGGAGCTATGAGTGTGAAACGTTTATTTATTTTATTTATAACAAATTCAATTTGAATCCGCTTAAATAAGTAATAATTGAACACACTCGCTCATAGACCTTCACAATTATAATATTAGTGCATGTCATGAATAAAAAATCTTTACAAGACTCTTAAACGTGACGAGCGCAGTGCAGTCTCGTCGATGTTTGGACAAATATGTTAGACACACAATAAAACTGTAGTTTGAAATCTTAGGAAATGGAACTCTTATGGGCAAACGTGGCCTAATGGCCTACTTTTTTTATTGTAATTAATACGGAAACACGTCGTATTCAGTTGGATGCTCCGACCAGTTTCGATCACATTCGGTGTTCCTGTATAAATTATAACATAATCTTTCATAATTACGTTAGTTTTGATAAAATTATTGCCTAATTGCTCACAGGTGATAGATGAGGACGGCAACAGCGTGCCGTTTGGCAACCCCGGCGAGTTAATGGTACGCGGGTACCTGAACATGATGGGCTACTGGGACGAACCCGAGAAGACCAGAAAGGCCTTCGATGAAGACGGCTGGCTCTACACTGGGTAAGCAGTAGAATGACTGCACTCGGAACCCAGACAAACTTGACAAACATAAACGGGATCCTTAGGAATTTAACAATATTTCGTTCTGTCCTGGGACCCTTTATTTGGTTTACTACTTCCTACTTTTTTAAAATATTGTTTTTAAATGAAATATAGGTACATCAAAAAGACAGCCTATTTCAGACCTGCAAAAACAAAGCTTAAAGTTGGGCGTAATATCCAAATAAAGTGAATAGTAGAATTTATAGAGCATACTAGGTAGACTAGGTACGTGTTTTAGACAATAATTACTCTGCCAGTCTATGCAAAGAACTTGGTTGAAAGTAGTTTGCGGAAGGAAGTCTTTATCTTTACGTACATTTCCCATTGTTTCTAACCCTTAATCCTTAACTCTAAAATGTTGTCAATGCACGATATACTGATTTGTATGTGATTTGATGTGTCTACGAGTAAATTGTTCCCAGCTACACCGTAAATTAAACTCATATTGTTCCAGGGACAAATTCGAGATAAACGAAGACGGGTACGGGCGGATAGTCGGCCGGCTGAAGGATATCATCGTGCGAGGCGGCGAGAACATCGCGCCTAAGGAGATAGAAGACTTGCTCAACACGCATCCTGATATTATTGAGAGTCAGGTAGGACTCTTAAGAAAGTGATTTCGGTTCGTCGTGACGTGACGTGACATAAAAGTCAGGAGCTCGTTTCGTACCAATCCATCTGTACCAGATCAAGTTTGATTACCTTGTTTGATCAGCTGATTTTAAATTGAAACCTTGACCCCTTGAAGGAAGAAAGTTATTGATGTGTGTGGCGTTATATGCGTAGAGTATGACGTCTTTGTTTATTTCCTCAGGTGGTGGGAGTCTCAGATGAGAGGCTCGGCGAAGAGCTGTGTGTCGTCCTCCGCCTCCAAGAAGGTGCCACGTTCACGATGGACGACGTCACTAAACACCTCACGGGCCGCCTCGCCAGGTTCAAGATACCCAGGATATTGAAAGTGACAAATGAATTCCCAAAAACCGTATCGGGAAAGATCCAGAAATTTAAGCTTAAACAATTGATTGAGACTGGCAAACTTTAATAAATAATTTATAACATTTTATTTTTGTTTTCGTTTTTCAATGGCTAAGTAGCTGAATCTCGTGTTCTCATTTTATATATATTTTTACACAAATCTAGGCATGTTTTGTGACAACCTACTTTAGGCAATATATTAAAATTAGTAGTGTCAAAAATGGTGTCCTCAACCTTTTACCAACTTCTCGGTACATTTGTGGGATCAACCAAAACGAGATGTCGGACGAAAGAACAACGCTCTTTGGTCGAGACCGTCCTCTGACGTTGTTTGTTTTCATTTTTAGGTCTGATATAAAGTTGTACTCGTAAGCTCATTGTAAGTAACTTGACGACATTTTTGACATTAAGTAATCGGTTATTCGCACATTACTATTCGGTACGGTGACGCAACCAAATCAACAATAATAAAACAATTGTGTTTTGACTATCCTATATTATCTTACTACATAAAATCCAAATAAACAAGAGGTGAAGTCACAGACGTCACGCGGTAGATGTTTTTAAAATATGTACCGTAAAACAGAAATCAGTGACAACCGGTGACTTTAAAAGTGGAAAGGTCAATAACATTTGTAAAAGTTTCGAAAAAATCTCAAAGATGGCGCTAGCTTCAAAAAACAACGTGATCTCCCTAGATTGTCATGGATGTCCTAGTAAAATAACCGACAGATTATATATGATGTGTTCAATGTGTATCTGTAACTACGATCTCATTTGCGCAAATGTATCCAACACACGTTTTTACATTATGGAACCTGAAAAGAAAAAATCCTGGAAGTGTATAGCGTGTATCAGTAAGAAACCTAGAGGAAATAATATGGATACGCCAGTGGGCATCCATAACTTAAAGGAAGACCGCTCAAACATAACACTCAGGAAACCAAGAACAGGCATGACGACAGTATCAAAAAATCGCCGATTCAATGCTTTCAGGGGACTAGCCAGATTAAAAAAATTTAAAACACATGTTTAGTTTTATTTTTAAAAAACAGATTATTAAGATTTTCAATAAATTAAAACATTAAAATACAGCAATCGGCCATCTTGTCAGAAACAACAATCACAGCGTATGACGTCACGCCTCAGTGAACTCAGGTCATCCGCCGCTCATCACGCATAGACACAATGACATGTTTACTAGCCGTGACGTCAAATCGACGCCATGACACAAGCAAGCTGTTTTCGGGCACTGTTGAAAAAATATGTGAAAAATGGCTTCAAACTTCGTTAAACTTAAGTTTATTACCGAAATAAAGGCTTTTTTGTAAATAGTAAATGTGTACTCACATTATGGAAGAGGATTTTAAAATCTTTCGTCACGCCTACTGGAAGGTGTTTATCACTGGAAAATTTATCATCAAATGACAGTAACATGTTTAATGATAGTTTGAACGTTTAAGAGAGCACACCGCAGCCCAGTCCAATCCAACCCAATTAAAAAATGAAATAGACGAACTAACCAGCCACCTTCTTAAAGCAAAAGAAGAGATAAACAAACTTTTATCAGAAAATTGTGAGCTAAAGTTAACAATAAAAAAACTACAAGATGAGAAAGAAAGCAAGGACAAAAACCAAACGAGAAGCTCTGCAAGAAATCCTGCTAAACATTGCAATAATTTGTCTCCCATCAATAAACTACAAGATAAAAACACACAAATTAAGACTGCAAAAAATAACGAAAGCAAGGACAAAAACAAAACCAGGAGCTCTACAAGAAATCCTGCTAGACATTGCAATTTATCTCCCATCAATAAACTACAAGATAAAAAACCGAACTAAAAAAATAGAAAATAAAATTTTATAAATTTAAATTAAGAATAGGGTTGAAAATTTCAATAAATATAAATTAATAATAGTGTAAATAAATAAATATATGTATTTTATTTTTAAAAAGCGTGGGGTGTATGGGTCAATAGATATTATATATTTTGTAGATACATTTTGTATTGACAGACATGAGTAGAGTGATTAGCATTTTGATAATATCTTAGAAAGCACCCCACGCTTTTTTAAAAATAAAATACATATATTTATTTATTTACACTATTATTAATTTATATTTATTGAAATTTTCAACCCTATTCTTAATTTAAATTTATAAAATTTTATTTTCTATTTTTTTAGTTCGGTTTTTTATAAAAAGCGTGTTTTTTTAGTTTTTTTTAACTATTATTTATTTTTCGCTTTTTAGTTCGATTTGCTAACTATTAACCATCCTTAATATGTACAAATGTGTTGGTGTTATCCGATTTTGGCCGTCTGCTCAAGCAAATTAAAAATAAAATTGATGCGTAACAAAAAATATTGAGCAAAAAGATTTGTAGCCGCGTGGTTTCGATCCTCAGACCTCATAAAATAAAATTGATGCGTAACAAAAAATATTGAGCAAAAAGATTTCTAGCGCGTGGTTTCGATCCAGGGACCTCTGGGTTATGAGCCCAGCACGCTTCCACTGCGCCACTCTGTTCTCTGACACGAATGACGAAATTACCATTTGTAAGTTAAACGGTATTAAAAGTTAAAGAAACTTTATAGAAAAAGCGTGTTAAAAAAATTAATAGTTAAAAAAACTAAAAAACACGATTTGTTTAGTGTATTGTCATCGGTCCTCGATATATCTACAAAGTTTGAAAGAAATCTGACCGTTTAAAGTGGGTCAAAAACGCGCTCAAAGGAGTCGGTTACATACAAACAAACATACAAACATACAAACATACAAACATACAGGTGAAGCTAATAAAAGCGTGTTAAAAACACAGAAATGAAGACCGCAAAAAAAAATTGAAGACGATAAGGAACCCAGGATTATGATTTTTGGCGATCAATATTGCAAGGACTCATCCTCCATATTGACCAAAATGCGAGAAAAATACAGAAATGCTAAGAATTATCGGATAATTAACTACACATTCCCTGATGCACCCGCTGAATATATTCTTCAATCCGTCCGATCAAGTGCACAATCCCTTAAGGAAAATGACTGGGTCGTTATTTGCCTAGGTTCAAATGACAAAAATTCGACAAAACTTTCAATTGAAATATCTGCTATTCTAAAAACTCTTACAAAACCAAAGTTAGGTAATATCGATCCTATGAAAAAATTGATTAGGACAGAAATTGTAGGAAATTCAATTTCAAACAACTTTGGTTAAAACCATTTTTCGTGTAAAATTTAAAATGAACCAGTTATTTAAAAAACAAAAAACCACCTTTAAAATCAAGATGGCGGAAAATCCAAGACCACTGGGAATTCGAAAAACGAAACGTAGACTCCCAGTGACCCACCCCCTCTAACGAATTCCGAAAGCAAAATTCTACTTATAATTTTTCCTGGGTTTGGTTCGTTTTTCGTCCAATTCCACTGGGCTACAAACCTTTCTTCAAAAAAGGTTGCAATGAATGCGTATTACGCCTATGTTTATCCTCTTCTCCTTCCTTCTCCTCCTTTAAGGGATAATATAATATTTTGGGGAAATTTTGTTGAAGTGAAATCAACATTTCTGTTGCAAAAACAAATGTCTTAGAGCAATATTTAATTTAAGCAGTGCTCTCCGCAAAATTTTTACAGAACACAAATTCTTGACGCTCGCCGCTCGCTTGCATATTTATCTATGAAATCTGTCTGTTTGTGAAACATAACCGTAGTGAATTTTTTAAATCCTCAAATAGAACTGAAATGTTACGTGCTAAACATAAAAATAATGTCTTCGTCCCTCAGGGAAATAATGCTTTACATAAAAAAAAAAACTCGTACTTTAGAGCCATCAAAACTTTTAATAACTTACCTGCAGATATTAAAGTACCTATTAGAAGGTCCTCTCTTTAACAGAACATTAAAAAAATGGTTACTGTCAAAGGGATTTTATAATATGAAAGAATATTTTAATATTGGTATTAAAATTATTTGTTATTTTACTAATATAATCTATCGTGTGTTATTCCATTCTATAAATTTGTTATTACTTTAGATAAGTACATGTTTAATTTTGTTATTAGGTTATTTACAAGATAAGTTTCTCAGTTCCTATTAGTTCATAATAATGTTATTTCGTTCATAGGTTTTTGGTAACCACAATACCAAATGTTGCACGCCCGGTATGGGTCTACTGTTGAGACTACTTTATTTTAAGATCTTTATGTAGGTAGGTACACAGTGTCGCAATAAAAATATTTTGATTTGATTTGATTTACAACACTAATATTTTTGAAAAAAGAAGACTGAGAACGTAACTGTTTCTGACAGTTTCGGTTTAATTTGACATTGCATGCTACTATAAAGTATGCGCGAAAAGCGTTCCAAGTTACATTCTAGGGTCTTTCTCAAGTGTCAAAACGGGCCTCTTATTTTGTGTTGACTATAAATACTATTATTATTATCTTACAAATGGCATTATGACTGTCACGATTTGAAATAACACTACATGGGACACAATGCCCATCATGCTTTCAATGTTATTGTTCTGATAGTTAAAATTATCGTGACATACAGACGAACGGATAGACACATAATTTTAGCTTAGACACCAACTTGTGACATAATGAATATCTATAACACGGTCACAATATCTGTGCACCTCGCTGGAATGCGGCGCCTCTCCCGCTTCCCCTGTCCCGCACTCTCCGGGTCCGGTCCCCGGTGCGACAGTACGGTTAGCATCTTCGTTGCCGATACACGTCCCGATAATTTTTATATTTTCGCTTTGTTGTTGTTTTGTTGTTTTGTTAATATTTATTGTTAAGTTTAGACATATGACGTCACGAGGTCAGGTGCACAGATATTGTGACCGGGTTGTAGGTAGTTTTTAGACCATGGGTACTAATGGGTAGGTTCTTTAGTTTGTTACGGAACCATAAAAATCATTAACATTTGAAGTTTCTCAAAAAAATATTCATCGTATTATTTTGCTTATTGAACATCATAGCTACATTACTATCTACATTTAGTTCGTGAGTCTAATGGAGATTCTCCTAAATCATCATAAAATGTATATAAAAACATACCCCAAAATATATGGAGATTCCACTCAGTTAAATGTGTACATATCAAATTAATAAATTATCATAGTAATTATAATACTTCTCTTAGAAATGATTTATAAGAATCTTAGTCGATTAAAATAGAAAAAAATATCTATAGTAAAGAAAGATAAAATATCTATAGTATAGTTAAGATGTGTTTTAGTGTTTAATTTTAAAAGTCCATAGTTAAGAACGTTAAAATTGGCGTGTGGAAATATTTTCAAGTGCCAAAATATTGGATGTTACAAATGAAATGAATAGTTTACATTTTAGGTGTGTTGGGTTTTATAAACTCTTTTTTTATTGAAAGAAATATCAATTTATTTAAACCGAATTTAATCCTTCAAACTAGCCGGCACATCCAGAGCTGAACTCCACAGTTCTGGAATATCTGTATGTGTCCAACAGAACTGCAGTAGGTTCTCAGTCTAGTTCTAGTATTGCGTTTTTTATCGATAACTAGTATTTATTGTTAATACCTACCTATAGGAATCAGTGTCGTTAAGGCCGGTGAAACTATCAGAGCACTAGAGTGTTATCTTTGTTAGTGTAGCACAGTAGTTAGAAATGCAAGCCTGTCTTTGAATATAAACAATAAAAATATAGTTTAAAAAACTAAAAAACACGCATTGTCATCGGTCTTTGACAGGTGTGCAAATTTTGAATTAAATCTGATCGTTCAAAGTAGGGCAAAAAGGAGTCGGTTACATACATAAAAGTGAAACTAATAAAAGCGTGTTAAAAAAAGCTGCCATGGTTCTGGAAGCGTTGCTTATGTTCTGTGCAGCTGTGCTGCTGGGTGTGCTGCTTGCTAGCTTCTACTATCGGGTAAACTACAGCGGGAGATTGATGCACAAAATCCCCGGCCCGAAAGGCGTGCCTATTATTGGAAATGTCCTGGATATTCTCCTGCATCCTGGTATGTTCAATTTGAGCTATATTTGGTTTACAGCTTATAAACAGTAATAAGATAACAGACACCTAGATACAAATAGCGTTTTTTGAGTTGGGTTTTTGAGCAAAGTGAGACAGCGCTTAGTTTCGGTTTTGTAAGTTTTAAAAAGCAAATGATGATAATATAACAATGATGGCGCTCATTACAAAATATTCTTGGCACTCAAAATAAGATCGGAAAACGAAGCTATGTAGTTTAAAGATTTTACGTTAATTTTCCCACCGACGAAACTTTATAGGATGACTGATAAAGTTAAAGGATGACTGAATATTACTTCTCAAAGAGGCAATACTCTGAGCCGCAAGGGTAATTTTACACTTCCCCTATTCCAGAAACTCTGTTTGTATTTCTGAGGAAAATGCATCGACATCACGGCGACATCAGCATGCTTCGAAGCTTTTTTTTTAGAGCAGTTAACTTGTACTCACCTGCAGATTTTCAGGTACTTAATTAATTTTTTTCTTGTATGTTTGTCAGTATTATCTTTTCTGGTAATACCTTTTTCTTGGTAAGAAAATTTTTTAAGAAATTTTTTTGTTTTTTTTTCTTGCTTTTTTTCTTCTTTTTAACCGACTTCCAAAAAGGAGACGGTTCTCAATTCGACTGTATGTTGCTTATTTTTTTTACTTTTACTTTAAATAGTTCATTACATCTTTCATTACTTACGGTACGACCTCGATCTAGTCCATCATTACAAGTTGGAGAAGGCTTAAATGTAATTTTTTTTTTTTTTTTTCTATTATTTAAGAAGTGTCAAAAGAACATTTCTTAATAAAATTACAATCTAGCCTCAGGCTAATAAGTAATTTAAATCTAACTTAAATTTCTAGGTAACTAATTACTAAGAATGTGTCCATTAACACTTTTCTTATTGTTTCTATTAAGGCGAAGACACAATGTTCACGTGTTCTCTACACTTTACACTTTGACTATAATCACTACTTATGACTAACACTACACTAGCTCGAACGGTTTTGTTCTCTTAAGTCTTCTAACTATATCTGTGTGATCGAGGAGCTGGATGGCCTCGACATTCACATGGTGGTGAAGTCTGTTTTCGTGAGCTTCTGCATACCTTTGTATAACTTTGTCTACAGACTCTACTTGAAGGTCCCGGTGGAGATCTATGTTTCTTACGTACCATGGTGCATTCGTTATGTCCCTCAGTACTTTATTTTGAAACCTTTGTATGATCAATACATTGCTCTGTGCGGTACAACCCCATAGCTGGATACCATAAGTCCAGACTGGCATTAGGACTTGTTTATATATTAATAGTTTATTCTGTAGTGACAGCGAGGAGTTTCTTCCAAGTAGCCAGTACATTTGCTTATACCTAAGGTTCAGCTCATCTCTTTTCTTCTTGACGTGGGCTTTCCATCGAAGTTTGGCGTCAAGAGTCATGCCTAGATATTTGGCTGTATTCTCATAAGGTATTACTTGATTATTAATAAAAATCTGAGAATACCTGTGCTGCTTATTACTGAAGTCTATGTGGATGGATTTTGTTTCATTTAACTTAATCTTCCATTTTTTTGTCCATTCATAGACTTGGTTTACAGCCATTTGAACCTTTTCAACTGCTTCTTCATGGCTATTTCCTATGGCCATTATGGCAGTGTCGTCAGCAAAGGTAGCAATGGTGTTGTTTTGTAGCTCTGGAATGTCGCAGGTGTATAATAGGTACAGGACCGGCCCTAAAACACTTCCTTGTGGTACCACAAGGAAGTGTCCAGCTTTTATTTCTTTCAATTCTGAGTAGGAGTCTTCTTGCCTAACTCTGAATAGTCTGTTGGTAATATAAGACTCTAGTATATCCACATAATGTCTGGGGAGCATATTTCTTAGTTTAATTAACAAGCCTTTATGCCATACCTTATCAAAAGCTTGTGCTACGTCTAGAAAAACAGTAGAGCACACTTTTTTATCTTCGAGACTTTTCTCTATCATATTTGTTATTCTATGCACTTGATCGATAGTCGAATGCTTTTCTCGGAAACCGAACTGGTGTTCCGGTATAAGATTTAGTCTCTCTATAACTGGCTTTAACCTTTTGAGAAATAACTTTTCAAAAAGCTTTGACATTATTGGCAGCAGGGATATAGGTCTGTATGATGAAGTTTCATGAGGCGGTTTCCCTAGTTTTGCTATCATGATTACCTCTGCAATCTTCCATGAATCTGGTACATGCTTTAACCTTAACGCGGCGTTAATTAAGGTTGTTAATTTCACTAAAGCCTTCATAGGGAGATTTTTGAGGATTTCTCCTGAGATTAGATCATATCCAGGTGATTTTCGTGAGTTGATATTTCGTCTGATTTCATTAATCACTTCCCGTGGGGTTACTAATTTGATTTTTTCTTCCTCTGTTATGTTGTTGTCATCATTCAAAGTTGGAGTTTCATTTGACTCGCACTCATTTGGTTGGAATATAGCTTCTAAGTGTTCTGCAAATCTTTTAGCTTTTTGCTCGTTGTTTTTTGCCCATGCCCCTGGACCAATTTTTATTGGCGGAGTGTAGGTTATGGGTCTTTTTAGATTTTTTGTAGCTTTCCATAGAGAATAGCCGGTACTGCTATCACTAGTTAGTGTCTGAAGGTATCTATTCATTGAAGCATTATTGAAATTTTTGATCATGTTACTCAATTCTTTTGTCATATTATTGAGTTTTCTTTTGTCTTCTGGACTTCTTGATTGTTGCCAAACTCTTCTCTGCCGTCGTTTTTCAGATAGAAGCCGTTTTATGTTTAAGGGGTAGACTTTTCCCTTAGTAGTTTTATTTACGTCTGGTGTATTGTTCCATGCTGCTCGTTGTATGTGCTTTATAAATTGCTCTAGTTCAACGTCTAAGTGTTCTTTTGTTTTCAGTGGAACTTTGAGGTCTATGTAGCTATCTACCTCTATTTTAAAACTCAAAACTAAAACTAAAAAAAAAAATGTAAATAATGATTTCAGGTAATACTATCGTCAACGAAATTAATTGAAAAAGATTTACCATACAAGTTTATGAGGCCTTGGCTTGGTCAAGGATTGTTAACCAGCAACGGTACGGTTAAACTTTTCATAACTAAATAGGCATATTATTGTTCTGTGTAATTTTTGGCAATAAACATTTTTTCCAACATTTTATGTTTTACTATTATTCATTAATTAAGTATTTATTTACGCATAGTTAAACTTTCACATAACTCTCAAATTATTTGGTTGATTGTGATTGGTTTCTTTTACAAGTACCAGCTAGACAAAGTATTAAAAGTCTTTGTTGCCAGCGTTATAAATATGTCATTATTATTATTTTGTTTTATTCTTAGCAAGCTTCTAAAGATTTTTTTTCAAATATTTTTGTGCATAGAAAAAACTTCCTCTCTATTTTTAACAGGAGAGAAGTGGTATCACAGAAGAAAGCTGCTCACTTCCGCTTTTCACTTTAATATCTTGATGAAGTTCACAAGAACCTTTAATGACCAGACAGCAGAAATGATCGAGAGCATCCAAGATGAGGTAGACAAGGACAGGACAGACATAATGCCGCTGATCATGAAATATACCCTTAGAGTTATGTGTGGTGAGGTTCATCATCATTCTCAACCTTTAATCATCCCACTGCTGGGATACAGGTTTACCTTCGAAGGGTGATTAGGCCGTATTTCACCATGCTGGCCAAGAAAAGCTGCTGGCTTGGTGAAAAGGTGAAAAGATTGATGGTGAGATAACTCACAACCAATCCAAGTGCTGTAGGTAATCAATTAAGATACATAATATACAGTTCTGCGACATGCAACGTAGTAATTCTAATGTGTAATCTCTTTTAATAGTAAATTTCTTACAGAAACATCAATGGGTACAACAATGGACGAAGACATCCGATCAGTTTCAAATAAATACTTAAAAGCTATTTACATATTAGGACATTGCCTAGTTCAACGGATTACAAGAGTGTGGTTGTATTTCGACCTAATATTCAATTTGTCGCGAGTTGCTCAAGTCCAAAAAACTGCTCTGAAAGACCTGCACATGTTCACTAAACAGATAATTCAGGAACGAAGGGAATACAGGCAGACTAATGTTATTGAAGGCATTGTAAAGGACGATGACATCGGAAAGAAGAGCAGAGTAGCCATGCTGGATCTGCTGCTAGATCAAGAGCAACAAGGGAATATCGATGACGATGGCATCAGGGAAGAAGTTGATACCTTCATGTTTGAGGTACTTCTTTGAAGCATGTTTTTGAGCTAATTTTTTTTACGATGCATACCTAGTTTTTTTAATTTTAAAATCTGAGAAAAAATGATCGCACACACTCTTCCTTATCTCCAAAACTTTCAAAATCAGAATTAATTCAAGCAATCACGTGAACTAGACATGAAAACTGTAGCGAGATTTTAGTATTTTTCTTAAAAAAATACAAAACTTTAAAAATGGAAAAAGGCTTATAAGTACTACACAATATTTAAAATCTGGATTTTTCTCTTTTTCAGGGACATGATACGACTGCTGTGGCACTGAGCTTTATGCTGATGAGAATTGCTAATGAACCTGAAGTGCAAGTAAGAAAGATAGCATTTGGTAGGAAATCGATAGATATCTAAAAAAGGAACAGACAAAGACCGAGAATAAGTCAAATGACTGGGATAGATTAGATTAAGTCCCATAGTCGTTACGAAGCCGAAGTTGACATAATAATAATTATTATCAGTTTATCGAGAAACAATCCACAAATATTTTTTTATACGAACAATGAGAATCGATGACAACTGCAAAAGTATAAAACTGTATAGCAGGACTGTACTGTATGTACAGTCGCCCTCCTCCGAGAATTTTCACAAAACTTAATGTTCCATCTGGAGCAGATATCAGAATATCGTACAGGAAAACCTGATATACCTACCTCTTAACATAGCGCCTTTAGCATTTAGGAATTGACACAAATATGAGTGGCTGGCTAGGTATAGTAAATAATAGTACATATATGTTACGAACCGTGTGATTTAAGTACCTAGTCCATTATTATATTAATAGAATTACTTAAATCACGAGTATTGTATGCAATTTTATAGCTTGTGTGACATAAAACCGCGTTTTTATTTATTTATTGAATGTAAAAAAGAAACGGAGAAGCGTGACTTAAGTAAGGTTTAGGTCACACAGTGATATCAAAATATTTATTACCTACAGGAAAAGATACACGAAGAGCTAAGCCAGATTTTCAGTGACTCTGACAGAGAGCCCACAATAGAAGAGCTCGTCAAATTGAAGTATCTAGAATGCTGTATCAAGGAGTCTCTGCGACTATACCCCAGCGTGCCTTACATCGCTCGAGTTATTCTCGATGACGTCATACTGAGTACGTTTTTCGGCTTATTATTCAGAATTTGTTATTGCCGTCCACTTCAATCGTCTGGTGAAGTATTTCATTCCGCATTATCGTTCTCTTTCAATCCTGTCTAGCTCAATTGCTGCGTTTGTCTAATCTAACTTTAGTTCTGTTTCTACCTCCATTTTAAATCTCCTATCATCCCGCTCTCATTTTCTTTCTCATCCTCATCTGTTTATAAAATAATATTTACATACCATTCTAGTTGCGAAAATCAGGCGTGTCTGAGTTGCAAAATTGATATTTTAAGCCATAGAACAAATTCCAGGCGGGTACAAGGTACCAGGTGGAACAATTTGCAACCTCCACATCTTCGACATGCACCGGCGCGCGGACATCTACCCCGACCCGGAGCGGTTCATTCCCGAGCGGTTCCTGCCAGAGAACGTGGTCAAGCGACACCCGTATGCGTATGTGCCGTTCAGCGCTGGGCCTAGAAACTGTATAGGTAAGTACTGTTTTCAGTGCTAAAACGATATTAAAGGACCATATTAAAAGACATTAATCATCATTAAGACAGGGAGCGAAAGCATATAGTTGAAGAAGCCTTTACAACAATCATTATGTGTCTAATATTTAGTGTATACTAGAATTCTATTGCACATAAAAAACGTTTTGTAATTTCTCATATTTCATCACTTACCTATTAGTCACGTGGGTATTAGGTAAGTGGATGGTTTTTATTCCACTCATCCACACTCACAACAAGACTTTCAATGGTTAACTAGCTAGTCGTTTAAACCTAATCAAATCCTTCAACCTTTTTGCTATAGGTATTAAACTGATTTTTTTTAAGTATTACGAAATACTCATCAATCATACTCGTCCTCACTCATCGATCTTCCGACTTCGGTGTACTCACTAAATACTATAATTTCATTTCAGGTCAGAAGTTTGCCCTCCTAGAGATAAAGACGCTGGTGTCCGGTCTACTGAGGAACTACACCCTGGAGCCGGTCACCAAGCCAGAAGACTGCCAGTTCATCTGCGACTTAGTTCTGCGGGTCAGGAACCCGGTCTACGTGCGGTTCCGGAACAGAAAAAAAGCTGTTTAGTCCTTATCTTTTTTTTGTCCTTGTCTTTGTGTGTGTTCCATGGCATTTACGACACAGGATTTATCCTACATAATGGGCAGCTATGAGTGTGAAACGTTATAGACATCAAAATGAAATGCATGAATAATTAGACAAATCAGTATTCAAATTAAAGTATTTTTACATGTTTTGTGGAATTTCGTGTAGGTATCATGTTAGAGGAAATCTCATTTAGGTGTTGTTCACATCAATTTGCACATTTTAGGGGTGGGTTGTTTAGTAAGTATTGTTGAATGAATAAATTACTATACTGATATTCACTTATTATTATTTATTATTATTTACGTAATAAACATCAATAAAAATAATTTACATTTCTTATTACAATAGTAATATGTATTATTATCTTTTTAACATTGCTGAATAAATTGATTTTTGTAACCGTTTTATTTATTAGTCGAATAAATTATAAATAAATATTTAATATTTATTGTTTTAGTATTATAATTGTATTGTATTTCCTGCTTTCAAGCGATACAGTAGAGTAGAGTAGGTTAAAAGATTTTAAAAATCGATCTTAAAACAGACAAAGAACCTAGACAATGAAAACCTAAAACCACAAAATAGGTAATAATAATAAGTAGGTACAATAATAATTTATACTTAGTAAACTTTTCATAAAATGCAATTTTTGGTATCAATTGTGTCAATCTGCTTTACGATGTGAAACTACCTCTAATAGGATCCAACTATAATATTTATTAATGTGATACATACTTTGTCTGTGAATTTTGCTACCACCGTTATCTACTACCAAATCGATTTTGATGATGAAATTTAGAATGTAGATTTTTTAGGTTCTAGAATAACACATCTTCTACCAAACTTTTCATCGCTGTTTTTCGTTAGTTTAGTTAACAAAATAAACCAAAAGTCAATTTTAAATGAGAAATATAGTTGCCAATATTTTATTCTATTTTATTATCGTTTTGTTTGTGCAGTGACCGGGTCTTGCCTGCAACAACAAAGAACGGCCTTAATAGCGGTTGCTACGAGTATAATTTAATTTTGTTTTAAAATCCAAAAGAGGAACAACCCGTTTAATAGAGGTTCTCAGATTGAGATTTTTCTAATTTTAAAAGGTCAAATCATTTTAAAAATTCAAATTTTTATTACTTATGTATTGCTTACCACGTACCTAGCGTTCCCAACTGATGGGTAGGTACAATGTAATTTTATTGTTTTTTTTTTGTTTTGATTTGACATGAATAAATATATGTTTCAATGCTGTTCGATTTTAAACATATAAAAATTTATATGCTAGATGTTTGATTATCAGTTCAATTATTATCCACACCAATAATTAAATTTATAATTCTATTTTTAATTCAATACTCGTATGACAAATAATTTTAATTAAATATCAACAGATATCAATTAAGATAATGTCATGTCAATTCCACATTAAATGTCAAATTTAAAATTGTAGAAAGTAGAATAAAAATTTGAAAAGCCCCCAACGTCGTAACGGCTGAAATTATATAAGACCCACCGCTAGAAAACCTGCTTTCAAATAAAAACCGCATCGAAATCGGTTCAAGACCTACGGTGCCACAGACACACACACGTTACAGTCAAACTGATAACATCTTTCTTTTTGCGTCAGGGGTTAAACATGACTCAGTTCAGGCCATACTTAGAGCGATCTTTGAACTAGAACTTATAGTATTTATAAACATTAAAAAAACAGCACAAGACCTTGCATTCAAACTTGCCAATTAAATTTATCTAAAAGATTGTAATAATGTAAATATGTTTATTCACTTTTAAAAATAAACTACTACTTGATTACCTGTACTGTAGTCTATTGCTGTCTTAGTACGAGTAACACTAGGAGCACTGAAAGCCATGATTCTGGAAACGCTGTTGCTGTTATGTGCGGCTGTGTTGCTGGCCAGCCTCTACTTTCGGGTGAACTACAGCGGGAGACTTATACATAAAATTCCTGGCCCAAAAGGCTTGCCTATCATTGGAAATATTCTGGATATTCAACTGCATCCTGGTATGTTCAATTTTAGCTGTATTTGTTTTGTAAGATAGCTAATTCTTAAAATTTTAAATTTTATTATTAAACTTTAGTTATTATTATTATATTACTGTTATTCAATTTATTTATTTAAATTAAGTCGTGGCGTGAATTTAATTTTAAGATAATGTCAATAAAAAGCCCGCTTGGGGAAGTACCCACACCTTTGCCAACATTATTGTGTTTCGGATGAAATTTCAGGACAAATAGGAGACTAAACATTTTATATCTCAGGGTGACAAACGCAGTGCAGCACAGTAAAATCTGAAATCGCGATAAAAAATCAGCTGTTCCTTATAAAAAAATGTCAAGAGTCCCTTGACAACATCGAACAGCTAATATTTTTTTCGCATTTCAGGTTTGGTTCCGTAGTTAAGGTTGTTCATAATGATAAATAATATGAGCCTTTTTTGGCTCAGCATATCCTTTCCTTATAGCCTTACTTTACAATTAAAACTAAATGTTTGTATTTGCCGTGTAAAGTTTAGCCAGGGTTTTTTAACCTTTTCAGAAAAACTTTTTAAATTCGTGCGAAAGATGTATAGAGATCACGGCGACATCACCATGATCAAGACATTCTTCTTTAGAGCAGTCAATCTTTATTCACCTGCTGATATTGAGGTACCCATGTATCTATTTTATTATTTAAGTCAGTGGTTTATTCGATTACTACCACTACTATTAGGGTCGATACACATCTGACGGAAAATGCGTCGCGTATTATCGGTCGCGTAACGCCAGAACAGAGAAATATATAAAAAAACATCCAACCTTTCACACTCGACGCACTAGCGCATCATCGGTTGAGTGTGTGTGTGTGTACCTAATAAAAAAAAAAAAAAATAAAAAAATAACGTTTCACACTCATAGCTCCCCACTAGGATAAATTCCTGTGTCGGGGATGCCATGGAACATACACAAAGACAAGGACAACTAACACCCAGACCCAGAACAGATATTTAAATTCATCATTCAAACATCTGCCCGACCGGGAATCGAACCCGGGACCTCTGGCTTATGATGCGGATATTACTACCGCTGAGCCAAACAGGCCGTCAAACTAACTAATGTAAACTACGTCTAATGTAAACTTATGTAACTTATGTATGTATGTATAACATAAGATCACCATATGAAAAAACTTTATCGTATCTATGTATCTGTACACTTACAGGAAGTGGTGGAAGGTCGGGGTTCATGGAAGTGGCAAAGATTTTGTCGAACTGTGAAGCATTATGATTAAAAATGTTAATAATGATTGCAGGTGATACTATCATCGTCGAAGTTTAATGAAAAGAAACTACCATACAAGTTTCTGGAACCTTGGCTTGGTCAGGGACTGTTGGTTAGCAATGGTAAGATTTTTTTAAACTTACATAATTATAAGTGCTTTTAAATACTATTAAAATTCCATATTTCTATACTAACAGGAGAAAAATGGTATCACAGAAGAAAGCTGCTCACTCCCGCTTTTCACTTTAACATCTTGAAGAAGTTCACAAGGACCTTTAACGACCAGACAGCAGAAATGATCGAAAGCATCAAAGATGAGGTAGACAAGGACTGGACGGAAATAAGGCCGCTCATAATGAAGCACACCCTCAGGGTAATGTGTGGTAAGATAATATTTTGATCCAATAACACAATTATCCGGGCTTTTGTCTCCACTGACTGCGTGGCCGTTCCGGAACCGAATGATCTCGTACGTAGCGACGGTAATAGACCGGCCGGAATGACTTTGATTTCGTGGAAGATTTCGGCCCTTGTTTCGACACACTTGCGCCGTCACATCTTTCCAGAACTCAGAAGGCTGGCGCGGCGACTGAATCTGTAAAGGCCTCAAAAGGCGTAAGGCTTATAATTGTTTTTAGGGCCAGGCGCCAAAGAAAATTATAAAAAGCTCTCTTCTCGTCTGGTCGAACCAACACGCGACGAAAACGTTGGCCTCTATCTCGCCCAAAGGGTGAGCATCGCTATACAATGTGGTCATGGGGCCAGCATTTTGAGAACAATTCTCACAGGCAGCGAGCGGTCTTTTAGATTAGTTTTGTTTTATAGGTATAGGTACTCGTAAGTTTAGGTTTTAATTTAAGTAATGTTTGATTTTCCTATGTGCAATGTGCATGTACCTATAGCTTAAGTCTACATAATCAATATTTAATTACAAGAAAAAAAACAATATCCTAATACCCAGTAGAAATAGTAAAATATATTTTGGTTTCTTGTAGAAACTTCAATGGGATCCTCAATGCATGAAGACATCCGTTTAGTCTCAAATAAATACTTAACAGCTCTCTACGTACTAGGCCATTGCGTGATTACGCGGCTCACCAGAGTCTGGACGTACTTCAATCTAATGTTTTATCTGACACGAGTAGCAAAAGTCCAAAAAACTGCCTTGAAAGACTTGCACATGTTCACTAAGCAGATAATTCAGGAACGAAGGGAATACAGGCGGAGCAATGTTATCGAAGACATTATAAAGGATGATGATATCTATGGAAAGAAAAGCAGAGTAGCCATGTTGGATTTGCTACTGGATCAAGAGCTACAAGGGAACATCGATGACGATGGTATCAGGGAAGAGGTTGATACTTTCATGTTTGAGGTACTTGTTTCATTTAAAACAGAAAATGTTTCACATAGGTTCACCAAGCTAAATTTATAAAAAGAGTCGGTTATAAGACTTATTTTTATTTTAATGTTTTACACACGTAGTTGTAAAGACAATAGCATACAAATTCACGTTTGTAATATTAGTGCGATAAACTAAAAAATGCATATTGTATGCATTTTGCTCTACCTGGAATTGGTCGTTTCAGGGTCACGACACAACTGCAATGGCGTTATGCTTTATGGTAATGAGAATCGCTAATGAACGTGAAGTGCAGGTATGTCTAATATTTAGGGAACAAGTATTTTGTAAGGAAGCCGTGGAAAGATAAAATTAGATACAAAAGGTGTCTCAGAGGAAGCCTAATGCGATGAATAGACCAGACCTATACCGCCCTTCGAAGTTTGTATTGCCAAATGGCATGAGAGATATTTATATCTGTGTATTGAAAAACTTATGATTTATGATTCCTACCATTGAGAAATCGAGGTGCTTTTCAATTTGTTTTATTTTCGACGGAATACTAATGTGTTTCTAAGCTGGCCACATAACTATTTATTACTACTTTCTATTTTTAGTTAAGTAGATAGACTTAGATGAGTAAGTCTAAATAAATCTTAAAAAAAAAACAGTGTATATATAGGGGTCAGTGAATCACTGAGTTGCATGATAGAACTCACCATTAGGCGCAACATTAATAATTTTTCACAGCCAAGAAGAGCGTTACGTCCTTGCTCACAAAATAAAATAAAATATATTTCAGGAAAAGATACACGAGGAGTTAAACCGGATCTTCGGTGACTCAAACCGGGAGCCTACTGTAGAAGACCTCATCGAATTGAAGTATCTAGAATGCTGTATCAAGGAGTCTCTGCGACTATACCCCAGCGTGCCTTACATCGCTCGGTATATTGCTGAAGATACTACACTGAGTAAGTTTCTTCGTTATAAGCAAATAAGCACATAACAGTAACTGGAAGTTTTCTAAAACCTAACGGTATATGTGTAGGATAGCTACAGAGTGGGTGCCCCCCGACGCGAAGGCGCGAAAACTCGCGAACGGTTTGAAATAAAATTGCGCGGCGTTGGCCCAAGACTAAAATGATTGGAGTAAATTGGAGGAGACGTTTGCCCCTAGGTTAAATAAAAAATTATAATTAGTAGATAGGAAGATACCTTTGAATATATGTAGTCTAATAATTTGAAATGCTGCAGCACGTCACTCTCACTGGCTACTTAGGCAACAAAACACTGTGGTAGATAAAAAGTATATAATATCAAAAGCCTCCCTTCCAGGCGGATACAAAGTACCAGGTGGCACAGTCTGTAACATCCACATCTTCGACGTGCACCGGCGCGCGGACATTTACCCCGACCCGGAGCGGTTCATTCCCGAGCGGTTCCTGCCGGAAAACGTGGTCAAACGACACCCGTATGCGTATGTGCCGTTCAGCGCTGGGCCTCGAAACTGTATAGGTTTGTAATATTTGTCGATCTGTAAGTATTATTCAGATTAGCCGGATATAGAGTCCGATAATATCTACTAGAGAGCAAAATAGCAGGCCGCTGATGATGAGCAAGCTAAAACCAACCTTCTTGCAGAGTTGGGTAAAAATACTTCAATACTTATTAGTTTACGATTGCAGATTTTCGACTCAACAATAGATAGAAAGTCCTACGATTATGTTAAAGAGAATAATAAATATTAAGTTTTCTTGACTACTGGAATAGATTTTTACAATCTTTTAAAATAGACATAACCTGATTTCAGGTCAAAAGTTCGCCCTTCTCGAGATAAAGACGCTGATGTCCGGTCTACTGAGGAACTACACCCTGGAGCCGGTCACCAAGCCAGAAGACTGCCAGTTCATCTGCGACTTAGTTCTGCGGGTCAGGAACCCGATCTACGTGCGCTTCCGGAACCGGAAGACTAGAACTTAGATGTTAGGTAGTTCAACAACAATTTTTTTTCAAGTTTAAAACTTCGTCCAGTTGGTATGATACTCGTAACAGATTTTTATTTCAGTGTTATCTTATTAGATAATTTAATTAGTAACATTTTCATTATTCTGCTATGGTAAAATGAGCAGGCGCTAATAGAAATAGGTTCTATTGTAATTGTTAGTATGGTCACAGAAAGGTAAAGTAGGTAAAGATATGTATATGCAACAATTCGTTTAAAAAATTAGAATAGGCACAACTTATTGATTTAGTAAGGTTATTACATGATTCTATAAATTCAGTTTGTAGTTTTATATCTATTTCCAATGAGTTTATTATCCAGATATTTTTTTTAGGTTCTATATCTAAATTCTAAATAATACAAAAGCTTTCTTAATGCATGATGATTTATGATAGTGAAAACATGTTTGAGCAGAACGTACCTTCGTAAGCATACTAAAGTGTATCTACTATCACAGATAAGATGATAGTACTAACTAACACATAACTAGCTTACTACCGAAATCGAGCAAACAATAAGAAACAATCTTATCTTAGCAATCAAACAGCAAAATTAACCTTATGCAAGTATTGTATTTTCAAATATTTGGAATATGCCATTATGCCTACCATATATGAGATCGTTTCGTGAACCAATATGATGACGTAGTCTTAGATAACTACTACATTTCTTAACTGAAACAACATGGTATCTCAGAACTAACTTACTATTTTAGGCTCTTTACTGATTGTGTCGGTTTAGCATCAGCAATTCACATGTGATTTGGCCAATAAATATTTCTGACTAGCTGACCCGACAGACGTTGTCCTGTGTAACTATGCCTCAATTTTTCTAATGTTCCTTATTTTTTTCTGACAACCTTTTCCTGACAATAATTAACTCAACAAAAAAAGAATTAGCGAACTTTAGTTCCATTCGTTCACGCGTGATTTGACCAAGGGATGACCAAGGGAAACAGAGATTCATTTTTATATATATATTTATAGAAGATTTCTAATTTCTGAGCATGCACCGTAAATCAATTCACAGATATGTTTTGGTGGCGACCTCCCACTAGTTCTATTGATTGTTCTATTGATAGTGTTTGCGCTACTCCTTTATTCATTAACAATGCCAAATCTTAACCTAAAAAATTGGGTGACAAACGCTTGCGTGGGCTAGGATTGAAAATAGTGACATCTAGCGGGATTTGGCGTAAACATTCCGCCCACCAAGAACTTGTTTCTTATATAATAATGTACATAAAAGACTAAACTTGGTATAAAATATTTAACAAATGTGGTTTGAATTTACTACATAATTAGTGAGTGGGGTTAGTAAGTTGAAATAAATACTCAAGCAAATGGAAATTACCGCCCACCGTGATGTCTTTCTAACAACAAAAAAAATATTAACATAAACAAAAAAAGAGAAACTTAATTTCAAAAAAAACTTTTAACAAAACTTAAGATCTTCTACTTAATTTAAGTCTCTTGGTTATACATAGCTAAAACTAATCAGATGCATTCAAATCTTTCCTAGGAAGGAAACACAATTTGCTAACTGGACGTTTACATATCCCGTTTTGTGTTTTGATTGTGACTACGCGGACAACAGTGTCCCTTCCCGGATGAACATCAATAATTCGACCCATGAGCCACTTAGCAGGCGGCAAATTTTGCTCTTTTATAATCACAACATCATCTATTTTTGGCTCATCCTGCTGAGTAGTCCATTTGTATCGTTTGCTTAAAGTAACTAAGTATTCCGTACTCCAACGGTCCCAAAAGTCTTTGACCATTTTGGTTGTCAAACGCCATCTATCTAAGTGGCTGACCGTTGTACATTCACCATCTGCGACATTCAGTAACGGTTCGCCTACAAGAAAGTGACCGGGTGTCAGTGGTAGAGGGTCGTTTGGGTCGTTACTAACAACGGTTAATGGACGTGAGTTAACACATGCTTCCACTTGAGCCAACACTGTTGAAAGTTCTTCATACGTGAGTGTACTCTCGCCAACAACCTTTCGAAGGTGCGTCTTGACCGAGCGCACTCCAGCCTCCCATAAACCCCCGAAATTCGGTGATGCTGGTGGAATAAAGTGCCATTTTGTACTCTCCAATGCCAATTGTTGTGCTATGTCATCAGGCAGACTTGATTTGGCACTATCGAACATTTCCCGCAGTTCTCTGCTTGCCCCTGTAAAATTTGTTCCATTGTCGCTGTACAAATCTTGACAATGACCGCGTCTGGAAGTCATTCGTTTGAACGCCGCGATGAACCCCTTTGACGTCAAATCGGATACAGCCTCTAGATGTATCGCATGAGTCACCATACACACGAAAAGTGCTATATAGCCTCGGTAGGCTTTAGCTCCTCGTCCTGGCGAAAACCTTACATTTATGGGCCCTGCATAATCGACTCCACTCGATCTAAATGGTCTGGTTGGCTTTAATCTTGCTGCAGGTATTTGGCCCATAAATGGTGTCCGATGAGCTCGTGATAGTTTCAAGCAAGTAACACATTCTCGATAGTGTTTTTTCACTGCTTCGCGAGCTCGGATAATCCAATAATTTCCTCTTAGATGATTTAACATAAGTTGTGGTCCTCCATGGAGCGTTTTGCTGTGCGCATCTGCGATTATTAATTTGGTAAGATGGTTTTTACCAGGCATAATAATAGGATGCCGTTTTTCATAACTAGCTTCAGACAAATCAATACGTCCACCAACTCTTAAAATCCCATCCTCATCAAAGATAGGACAAAGAGCATGAAGACCGCTCCTTTGCAGGACGTTGCCCTTTGTATTCAGCTGCTTTATTTCCTCTTCAAACTCATGCCCTTGGACTTGTTGAATGCATTTCTTTAGCGTTTGATTAATTTCTTCCGTGGTAATGTATTCTTTTAGTTTCTTTCGGTCTGCTTTTGGCGTCTTTAAGTTTAAAATTCTTCTACAATACGACAAAACTTTTAGCATTTTATTAAATTTCGAAAATCTGTCCCATGGTTTATCATTAACTGGCTTATCCGGTTGCTGTAATGTACATAACGTTTTTATTTTCTCTTCTTCGTGTGTGTCTTCGTAGACCAATTGTTTGTTCACGTAAGATTCTTTTAACCAAGCAGGCCCATGCCACCACAAGGAGTGCTCAGCTAGATCACGAGGTTTGAGGCCTCGTGATGCACAGTCACTTGGGTTCATATTCGTTGATACGTGACCCCACTGCTCATATTCAGTCATGGTTAAGATCTCGGACACCCTGTTGCTCACAAACGTGGTCCACCTGCAAGCTGGTCCTTTAAGCCAAGCCAAAACTACGGTCGAATCGGTCCAGGCGTAACAATTATGTTTAGGAATTCCCATAACTTCTGCGATTTCAGACAATAGTTTGGTTGCTAGAGCAGCTCCAGACAATTCCAAACGAGGAATTGACATTTCTTTCTCGATAGGAGCAACTTTGGTTTTAGCTGACAACAAATTCACATGGATGTCATTATTCGCGTCAACCACTCGAATGTACACACTTCCGGCATAAGCTGACATCGATGCATCTGAAAATGCATGTAACTCTGTCCTAAACCCTGGTGAAAAGCCTAACCATCTTGGGATGCAGATATTCTTGATGTGCTCCAACTCTTCTCTATATCTTATCCATTCAGTTGACAAATCTTCGCCTAAATCATCGTCCCAATCTAGTCCTGATTTCCATAGCTTCTGTATAAACAATTTCGCTATTATGACAACCGGTGCAATCCACCCCATTGGGTCATATAATCTCGCTATGTCCGACAGTACCTGTCGTTTGGTAAATTTACCTTTGGCCTCTGGTAATTTTATTGAATATTCGAAATTGTCTGTCTCTTTGTTCCAACATATTCCTAGAACCTTCCCTTTCTTATCTTGTTGTATCGCTACGGAATTGTTTGCACGATGTTTGTCTTTGCCAATATACTCTAACAACTTTTCGTTATTACTGCTCCATTTTTGAATTTCGAAACCTCCGGTGTTCATCAATTTATTCATATCCTCGTAAATTTCAATAGCTTCCTCTTCCAAATTACATCCAGTCATTAAATCGTCCATATAATAGTCGTTCTTCGTTATCTCTGCAGCAATCGGATACTTGCTCTGTTCATCATCAGCTAACCTTTGTAGAGATTTAACAGCAAGGTAAGGCGCACACGCCGTCCCAAAGGTTAACGTCAGGAGATTAAAATGCTGCAATTCTTCATTTGGATTGCCTCGCCACAAGATCCTTTGATAATTTATGTCTTCATCAGCCACTCGTACTTGGCGATACATCTTAACCAAGTCAGCTATGATGCAAATTTTATGAGTTCGCCATCGCATGAGTAAATGCCTCAGATCTTGTTGGAGTTTTGGACCTACTAAGAGGTTGTCGTTCAACGCCATATTGTTGACTCCCTTGCACGAAGCGTCAAAAACGACTCTTACTTTAGTTGTGAGCTTGTCTTCTCGTATCACCGCGTGATGAGGAAGATAAACGGCTTTCGGATTGTCAATGTCTTCTTTATCAACCAGCTTCATATGGCCTAATTCCATGTACTCATCTAGTACCTTTTGGTAATCTTCGTACAGCTTCGGTTTCTTTTCGAGCTTTCCTTCTAGATATTTAAGCCTTTTCTCTGCTATTTTTCTGTGCTCGCCATATTGACATTCCGGATCTTCACTATTAAACGGCAATCTAACAACATACCTTCCGTCTTTTGCTCTTGTTGTAGTCGCTTCATAAAATTCTTCACACTTCTGCTCATCGCTTGTCATCTTTTTCTTAATTGAAGGAGGTTCATTTTCAACTTCCCAAAATTGTTTCAATAAGTCATCTACTCTGGTCTGCACATGCAGACTGATTATGTTTTGGGTTGTAATTTCTTGCGACACTCTACCTGATATTATCCAGCCAAGAATTGTGTTTTGTGCCAATAGATGTCCTTGAGGATGCTTCATTACTCCACTGAGTAGAATGTCGCTGTAAACTTCTGCTCCCAGCAAAATGTCTATTTTGCCTGGGGTCAAATATGTGGGGTCTGCTAATGTGATTTCTTCTAAAGGAACCCACATTGGAGAGGGGATCTCTCTGCTCGGAATTGTTGACGGTAGTACACTCAAAATGTATGCTTTAACTTGGATTTTATTATTAGGGTTGGAATTTGATTCCACGTTCAGTAAAACCATGTGCTTGATCCTTGTATGACCGTCCCCTAAGCCTGACACCCAACCACTTACTGGTATACGTTTCAGCCCTAGTAATTGAACGGTTGCTTCAGTCACAAACGAGGCTTGCGAGCCTTGATCTAATAAAGCCCTAATAACATATTTAATTCCACTCCTAGACTTCGCCTTGATCATTGCTGTTGCCAGCAACACATTGTAGCTTTGATCCTGCTCGTCCCTTGAAAAGTTTGCTACAATGGGTGTGTCTGCGGGGGTTGCTATAGCCTTCCCAGTTGCTATGGGTTGTTGAGCACGTTCCGTCGCCATGGTCGTTATGTTTGGTGCTGTGCTAGAAGTAGCGCCTCCTAGTTCCTTGGTAATATGTAACAGTGTGTGATGTCGTCTGCCACATTTCCTACAGTTAGTTGTCTGTCTGCAATACTTTACTGCATGAGCTGATCCGAGACAGTTGAAGCACAATCTTTTGCTTTGAACAAAATCAGCTCTTTCTTGAACCGATTTGGTACTAAATTGCTTGCAATGACAAATGTGATGAGAACCATTACAACATGGACAGGTTGTAGTATTATTCTTCTTCTCCTCTTCCACAGTTGCATTAAAAGCCTTAGTCTTCACAGTTTGTTTTGCGGCCTGCGAAGCATTCTTGTTAGATATCTTACTGCTCTCAATCATCTCTAATCCTCTGAATCTTGACTCCATAAATTCTGTGAGTTGGGTCCAAGTAGGTAGTTCTTCAGACATTAAGCTTATTTGGTACTCCCATTGTTTATGAGATTCTTGATCCAGCTTAGATACAACCATATAAACAATGATTGCGTCCCATGTGTCAGTTTTAATTCCCATGTTATTTAGGCTCTTTAAACACGAGGATGTAGTGTCTAACAAGCTTTTTAATGCAATTGATGATTCAGCTTGTATTGGCTTCAGCGAGAATAATATTTGCATGATGGTGTTGCAGTTGTACTTCTTGTTATTGTATCTCTTTAACAGCTGTTCCCACGCCTCGTTGTAGTTAGCGTCAGTTGTGGAAAAGTTACGAATCAACAGCTCTGGCTCTCCAGATAAACAACTCTTTAGGTAGTGTAGTTTTTGTACTGGTGGTAGGCTAGCGTTCTGATGTATCACCGACGAGAACATGTCATAGAATGTTTGCCATTCATTGTATTTTCCACTAAAAGTAGGTAGCTCAATTCGAGGAAGCTTAACAACGTCATTGCAGTCAGATTTAGAAGTGATTGTCTTCATACGTTGGGAAGAAGAAGACTCCACAGTAGTAAGAGTTTGGTACACTTCTTTTAATAAAGATTTATATGACAAATATTGCTCCTCAAACTGATCGTAGACATCTTTCAGAAAGTACTCTTCTTTTTCTTTTTGTTCCTTCGTTGTAGCTGTCATAAGTTCTTTATGTCCTGTTCTAAAGTCTTTCCATAACTCTTCTATCGCTTCTAACCGTGTTTCTATCAGTGGCTTCTTAATCCTTTCTTTGGCTGTTTTTCTAAAGTTTCTTTCCGCTTTTAATAGTCTTTCATATAAATCTATTTGAGGTACAGCAAGCTTTGTTATTGACTCCATTTTGAATGTGCGTTTCAATACAAAAGTTCAGCTTCACTACAAAAGTTCAATACAAAAGTTCAGCTTCACTTTTATCACTTCAAAAAACTTGCAAGTTTAATTTGGCGTATAAACGACAAAGTCCATGAAAACCACACAAAATAGTCAATGTGGTATAAGTTGAAGTCTAGAATCACAACACAATTTACTGATTTTTCACAAGTCTTTTTCACTTTACTCACGGTTACCAAGGTCCTTAACACTTCAATCCAAACACAAGTCCCTCATTCATACTTTTGCACTGTACACTTCACTTTATTTCCCGGTTTTCGGCACCAATATGTTTGCGCTACTCCTTTATTCATTAACAATGCCAAATCTTAACCTAAAAAATTGGGTGACAAACGCTTGCGTGGGCTAGGATTGAAAATAGTGACATCTAGCGGGATTTGGCGTAAACAGATAGAACTAGTTGGAATTTTTTGTCCAAGTAGTTCCATTACTTTACGTTTTTCGATGAATGTAACTAACTGGACCATTTTATCCAATTAGTTATATTGCAAGATACGTGATTAATAAAGCATGCATGTTCCATTGCGAGTATTCCTAGATTCGATGTGTCAGGGATATCAATATTACCAGGTATTATATTATATTATTAGGATATTAATCAAAACCTATTGGTCGGTAGTGCCGCGGGTAACTAAGTAGATCACGGGAAACGGTCAATAGGTTAGGTTATGTTAGAACATGAAAAACAACGCACGAGCCGAGCGAGCGTAGCGAGCGTGCCGCGTCAGCGGCCGGCGAAGTGCTAGAAAGCCAAGAAGCGAAAAAAGTTAGGTTATTAATCAAAACCTATTGGTCGGTAGTGCCACGGGTAACTAAGTTCTTGCAATATAACTAATTGGATAAAATGGTCCAGTTAGTTACATTAATCGAAAAACGTAAAGTAATGGAACTACTTGGACAAAAAATTCCAACTAGTTCTATCAATAGAACAATCAATAGAACTAGTGGGAACAGAGCAGAATGTTACCTACGAGTAAAAAAAAACTTGTTTGGTGCGTCGAGTTTCACATAATAAATAAATTTCACACATCAGATAAACCTAGAGAAACGATTGAGCAACTGCGTTCGATTTGTGTGAATCCAAGAATTACTCTACTTTGGCGCGTAAGTACACAAGCTCTACAATGGCGCGAGTAGGAGAGTATGTCAACGTGTGCGTCTTGTGTACGTATCTGCAAAAGTAGAAGAGTTAGCTTAACCTAAATCTAATTCAGTGCTCCATCTCTCTCTCTCTCTCTAAGATTATCTGAATTTCACACGTGCACGATTCTTGTGCTGTGCAGTTTTGGGTGTTGTTGTCGACCTCTGACTTTTTTGTTCCACAGCGCCTGGAATAACAACATTTCAATTAAATTTTATGGTAATTTTGTGTAACATATTGCGCCTTTAAAGTTAATTGAGAATAGGTACCTTCTGCCCAATTAGGTAAAATCAATCAAAATGAATATTGTAGCATACAATTTTATTCTCAACTTTGGGCTCTCAGCGTATATGTATACAGAGTTACTTTGATATGTATCACAAAGTATTTAGCAAGAAGGATTTGGTTAGATTTCTTACTTATTTACTTTTTAAAGACTTATTTAACTAATATATGTATATAAAGTACCTACTAGCTGCGGCCCGCGGTTTTACCCATATTTTCCAGTAAAAAAGTAGTTTACATATTACCTAATCCAAGGCCTTCATACCAAAATTCATCCAAATCTGTTCCGGTGTTTTTGAGTGATTGAGCAACAAACAACCAAATATACAACTTTGACGTTTATAATGTTAGTAGAATCTAATGGGTTGATTACGCGTAACGAGTACAGTGGCGAGACAGTACCCTCGGCCAAGTACCTGGTCAGTATAAACAGTTTGACAAGGCAAGACAGTCAATAGAACCATGATTTGCTCGGTCGTGTATGCCATTTACTGCCTCGCCTCTGTATTCGCTACCTGTAATCAACCCATAAGACGCAAGACGTGCAGCAGCAACGGAAAGACGTCGACGACAATGAGGAGCCCTGTGTAACATTACAACCACGACCACTGTCAAGAGTGAACGATTAAGAAAAAAAAGAGGATCTAAGTACGGACGTACCTTCAGTGACTGTCGAAATTTGGTGGACATCAAACTGAAGAGCAGCGGATTGAGAACCGCGCTGCACCAGTTGTTTATAGCTGACAGCTTGTACCAGAACGTCCACCACTGGAATTAGTACAGATAAAGAAGCCAATAAAAATAAAATAGCAATACATACTTTATTAGATCTTCATCAATTTGGTCTTAAATAAAAAAATAATCATTTCGACGAGACTCGAATTCGAAGGGATATATTTTCCGGAATATCAATATTTTCCTAACCATGACGTACTTTCTCGAAGTTGTCCAAATTTCAGTATTTTAATCTAAATAAAATGAGTTTAGAGACGAACGAACAGATGGACACGGTGAAACTAGTATCTAAGTGTTACTTAATTTGGGACGAAATCTATAATGTCTTTTCATTATTTTTGTGGTCTCATAAAAAAGCTGGGTACCTACTTGGGCGCTGGCCATAAATAGAGTCGATAGACGTAAACAAAATTAAAATTTGTTCAAAAATAAGGAAGTTAAAAGCCGCATTTTAATTTCATGCTAGACGCACCACACAGACATATGACGTCAAACCTCACGAACCCCATACAAATTCCACACACTCGCTAAATAATAATAAATTTTTATTGTGTTGTACCTATTGCTGTTTGCTATAAAAGTATTATGATATTTACTTGTTTTTTAACCGGTAATTTTAATGACATTTTTGAATTATTTTAGGGACTATTAGATTTAATTAAAAGCCTATGTCAGCCCCATCGTAACCTAACACAGTAGACACAATTAACCGATTTGGTAGGTTTTTTAGATAATCATTAGACGATTTGTAATATCGAAAACTTTGCTCACTTCAACATACTTGAATAATAAACAGCATACATCTATATAAACATAGTATTTTTTATGAACACTGCTTATACAATTAGTCAATGCTGCGAAAACAAGGCGAAAAATTTTAAGCAATGATTAACTTTTAGCGGTGTTTATGGGTAAAGCCCTAAGTGAATAAGTATAATAAACTGATAAAGACCAAACTGATGAAGAAATCTTATTGGTACCTTATCTACCTCGATGAGTTGCTTAGCGTCCCAGGCGAAGATGAAGATCCGTATGGAGAAGAACGGCACCCAGCACACCAGGAACGACACCGTCAATGCTACTGAACAACAAACGTGACATTAACGTCATCTATAATTCTATAGCAGAAGGTCGGAAGACGAAAGATGTCGTGGCTCCGTAACATCAGGGAGTGGACTGAGATAAAGACAGTGGAACGGCTGTTCAGACTCGCGCTGGACAAGGAGAATTTTAAGAAGCTGACTGCCAACCTTCATTAGTGGAGAGGCATTTGGAAATGAAGAGATAATTCAATAACGCTAATATTATTTTGAATATGTTTCGATATAATATCGGACGATGGTCTATATCTCGTTACTCTCTGATCTTTTTATTATCATGGCATTTTTTATTAAATTACTATTTAGACAATAATAATAAAAGAAAACAATTTGAAACTTTTTATTATTATTTTTTTAACCTAATCAAAATTAACTTGTAACAGTTAGTTTGCATTATACCAATCAATACTCATTTACTCAAATAAATAAATATTACAACCTTTATTATCTGCTGAAGTTTTTGTAAACTATTTCAATGCAAAACTGTTTGTACTTACCAATAAGTTTGTTGACTTTCCTTGTGTTATTTCTATGATTGAAAATCCTTGCTTTCGAGTTCTTTTTTTGCACAACATTCATTTGAAACGCTATCATCGCGTACACAAACGTCATTATACCCAGAGGAATAAGAAAGGTCACCACAGCGAGCACTCCGTTTACAATCTTGGCGAAATGACTTGGCACTATGAAACACAAAGACGCTTTCTTAGTTTGGATCAAGCGCACAGTCCATATCTCTGGAAGAGTCTCGGCGAGCGCCACAATCCAAATTATCACTATTATCTTCATAACTCTCCTCCAGACAGCACCAGATTGCAGCATCAGGGGGTAGCATATTGCCACGTATCTCTCCACCGCTAAAGCCGTCATGATCAGAATCCCGTTGTTCCACAGCGACACGACCAAGAAGAAGTGTATTTTGCACGTTATTTCCCCGAACGAGTAATGGAGTAATCGGTAATCTGATCCGAAGTGCTCGTGAATCTCGAGTATAATGGCGAACGTCACCAGCAAGTCTGAGACGGCCAAGTTGAACAGGTAATAGTTGGTTGCGGTGTGCATGGTTCTGTCGTAGTAGATGACGATGCAGGTCAAGGAATTGCCCACGAGGCCAACAATGAAGATGAATAGCATCAGCGTCGGCAGGAGCAGCTGTGGCCAATGAGACTCTTCGCTCAAAACGCGCTCCACAAGTTCTAACCATATTTTGATATCTATATCACCAGATTCAGTAATGTTATTCATTTTATCTGATACCGTTCGTGATTTGAGGGTGTAATCGCTCCGGCTACCGCGCTAGCATTGAGCCAAGTCTTGTAATAAATGTGTGCGGTAGATAGGATAGTAACCCTTGTTGACACGCAAAACGTAATACGATACCTAATGGTATATTAATCATTGTTTGCGGCAAGGGTGCACACAAGATTACTTAATTGGATTAAAAGAAGTTTGTTTAAGAACGCTAATGGCGATACTGCGCGTCGTATTTTCATCGTTATTTTGATCAGGCACGGATACTGCGATCAGAGGAAAATGGCATGGTAGGTTCACAGACGTGAAAATGGCGCGCCCGCCAGTAATACTTGAGTTTTAACTCTGTTGGTTAGGCAAATCTACATTAAAAAACCTACCTCTCCTGTTATATTTGCGCAAAAACATTTCATAACTTGAATTATACCCGATTGCCGAATAATAATATATGCACATCAAAACAATCAACTTGATCATTTTACTAGCCCCCCCCCCCCCCCCCTTCTGGGGTGCCAGAGCAAGTCAGTCTCCCCAACCCCGGGCGACGGCCCAAGCCGAGGTGCCCTTGTGCTTGTCGCCCCCAAAAACTTTAGGCCTAGCGCCATTTGCGCTCGCCAAACACCCGGTACGCTGTAGAGGCCTCAGTGGCCAACAGCATTTAGTCATTCCAAAAAAAGAAAACATAACTTGAATTTTAAATTTCAAATCCTAAATTTAAATATGGTATTTTTTTCTTCTCTTCTTCTTCTTAACTATTTTAACTTGCAATGTATGTATGCAACTATGTAATTATGTATATCTTTCTTCTTAATATATATAAATCTCGTGTCACAATGTTTGTCCTCAATGGACTCCTAAACCACTTAACCGATTATAATAAAATTCGCACACCATGTGCAGTTCGATCCAACTTGAGAGATAGGATAGTTTAAATCTCAAATTATAGTCGCAATTTAATTTATTGCAAATTATTTATATACTGATAATTTTTACTATAAATTGACAAGTTAGCATCAACATACTACGGTTGCTATAGTTACGCAATGGCTTTTGACAGGACAACGTCTGTCGAGTCAGCTAGTATGATAAAACTATTGTTTGTTCGGGTGAAATCTTGCAACTCAATTTTGAACCACTTCCTGTTGTCCGATTGAGCTGAAATTTGGGTATGTGTGTAACTCAGATGACAATGCAATAAAAGCTTGTTATTAAAATAATTTGTTAATTAACTAATTTTATGCCTATCCTATCGTAAAACTTCCGCGCAGATGCCGAGAGCCTACATAAACGGACTAATGGTAAAAAGTAGATATGGTTATTAATTTATTACGCAACATAATATGTAATGTCGAGACATGGGGGTTGGAAGCAAAGTTTGAACTTCGGGCGACGGTTCAGAGACAGGGGACGTGACCCAGGGTCGGATCAGTGTGCCTTTTTTTTTTTTTTTTTTTTTGTTGACGGGGGGGAAATCTTAGAAAGATACCCGGCTGCTTTGGGGAGCAACCGGGTTATGTGAGGTTGCTCACTAAAACCCCCTCGGTGGCCAGCCTCTGTGCTTGACAGGGGGCACCAGGGTCTCTGACGAACTCATACTAGTGCCCCCTTAATTATCAAGTTGCCTGAGGCACCATTCGCAGGACGTTGGTCCTTTTCCGGCCCCTACAACGACACGAGCCACACCGCGCCGTTGTCTTCCCTGGGCTCGTTCGAGAAGGTAGCCAGATCCCCAAATCTGACCACCCACGAGCCCAAAGGCCCCTTTTAGTCGGCTCTTACGACAGGCAGGGGATACCGAAGCCGCATTCTAAGACCCCGGCTCCAGGGTTGCGGATCAGTGTGCCTAGCATAAAGTTGACGAAACATAACCAACCATGTGTTCGATAGAAAAGTGTAGGTACGCCATTTACGGGCGTAAATGGCGTACCTACACGTCAAGGGCGCCCCTGACGGGCATTAATAGGATAGCGTACACTTTTCTATCGAATACTCGTTACGTTACGTCAAAGTTGTGCTAGGCACAGTACTCAGTATAATTTTGTCGGCCATACACTGCCAGTCTTATGGGCATGTCAGATCGTAGGTCTCTTTGTGCGAAGGACTTCAGAAATGTGACTAGTTATGAGCATTCTGAATTTGACTTACGTATGTGAATATATTTGACCCTATTTGTAATTATAATTCATTTCAATTCTGCCGTCCTTACGAAAAGTGCAATAACTAGGTTTAAGTTGATTTCGAGAAAAACGCGTTTATATATTTTATTTTTACTTACTTTGTATCTCTATCACTATACATGGTATCGACTTGAAATTTTTATCAAATGATAGATGAAAATGTTGAACTGAATGTTTGTAAATACATTAATTCTCGCTTTAAACAAATAAACTTTTTCCACATAAGAATGTTTACTAGTCATGACCGCAATAAGTAGTATATACATTATTGCACTAATGGTTAGGAAACTAACATACTCAGAACAATAATTAGTAATAAGGTTTATTAATATATCTTCAACATTTCAAACTTATTGCCCTTATAGCTAGTAAATTAAGATTAAATAACGAAATACGAGTATGCTAATTATAAATGTAATAATTACTGATATTTAGCACTTATCGCAGATATAATTAGGAAATAATTTAAAAGCCTAACTCAATATTCCTATCTGAAGTTACGTCGGTCTTGATTAGTAAATCATAAAGCATGGACCTATAGTCTTAAATATTGCAGTTATGCTTAGTATTAAAACAGTCTCCGACATAATTACGTAAAATCTGTAAAAAAAAAATCGTTCTGTTGATACCGAATATTTACTCAAATCCACGTAAAACTACAGTTATTGCACTTTTCGTGAATAGGACGGAATTAATTAATTAGGACACCAGAATTAATTGACATTGTATTTCAAAACAGGTAGGTACTTACTAGGTGCGTAATTAAAAAGTAGCAACACAATTCGTCAAAGTTATACATTAAATCAATAATAATGTCACAGTAATATTTGAAAACATTGAACAATACTTTAGTCCTTCATTTAACACACTTTACGCTATTTTATTCATAAATTGAATTTATCAAAAACCTAAAACAAGTTTTAGAATTCTTTATATCCGACAATTTCTTCGGAATACTTCCACAGCTTTTTAGCTTCAGGTTCACTCCTAGCCTTCCCCAGCGTGACCCGGCTGGCACAATCCACGAAATACTTGCCGGAGACCTGAGCGCACTCGTCGGCCACCGCCGCGTACTCCACCGACTGCGCCCCTTGCTCCGCCGTGCGGTTGTACAGCAAGCACCACGACCAGAATAGAAACCGTGATACGAAGGAAAAATGTTCTGTGATCTCCGTCTTTATCACTCCCGGGTGCACCGCGTTCGCCACAACCCCCGTCCCACCCAACCTTCGCGACAGCTCCAACGTAAACATCAGCATGCAAAACTTACTGTCGCAGTAGTTGCGAAACGTTCCCAAAAACCGGGTTTTACGGTTGGGATCGTTAATCGTGTCCGGGTCAAACATTCCGAAAAAGTGCAGAATAGAGGACAGATTGATTATTCTGCTGGGCCGGGATTTCTTCAGCAGCGGTAGAAGAAGGAGCGTTAAGAGAAAGTGGCCGAAGTAGTTGACCTGCAAGCCTTCTATTATCCCGTCTTCTGTGTAGCGGTTGTAGCCATATAGTCCCGCGTTGTTTACTAGGACGTGCAGTTGGGATTCCGTCGTAATGATATCTGCTGCGAACTGCCGCACGGACTTCAGCGAGGCGAGGTCCAGGTTCTTGTAGAGGACGTCCTGGTTCCCGGTGGCGGCGACGATGCTGTCCCGTGCGGCGGAGCCTCGCTCCTCGTTCCTGCACGCGAGTATCACGCGAGCACCTCTCGCCGCCAGACTCTTCGCTGTGTAGAAGCCGATCCCTCCGTTAGCACCGGTCACGATCACCACTTTTCCCGACATATTTACTTTCGATGTACACATCGCAATGCTACATTGCAGGTAAACAGCGAATAGTATCACAGCCAATAATATTAAACTGATTAATAACATATTGAGCTCCATTGCGCCGAAATGTTTGAAGGTGCGAAATACTCGAGTGCGTGTGGTCGGCCGCACGGCCGTCGACTAGTTGTGCTGTGGTAACTTGAAAAGTAAAAAATAACTTCAACTAGTGCCTGATGGTTTTCCTTGCCATGACTAAGTCGACTTTAAATGGTACAGGGCTAAGCTTTACAAATACCTACATTTTGACCATAATGGATTGTTATTTTTTAAGAAGTGCTCTTCTAGTGCTTCTTAAAAAATAAAAATTATTATTGGAGATCTATCAATTAGTGAGTTTGTATGCTACGATCCAACGCTATCTTAAAATATGACAAAACGTGAACTAAATAAAAAAAATTTACTAAAGTAGAAGTAGAAGAAGTTGAAGTAGTTGTAGTATGGTATATTTTTATAATTTATGACAAATAATAGTGGCCATGATTATGTTTGCACATGTTTTAAAAGTACAATGAATAAAAAGGAGGTAAAAAATCTAAAGCTATATTATATTCCTATTTTAATAAAAATATACCATTTTCATTCATTAAGTACTAGTTTACAGAACATTTGAAAGAAAAAAGAAAAAAGTAGGTAATTGAATAATGTACCTAGGTAAACTACTTGGAAATGTATTAAAGTAAAGTAAAGTAAAGTAAAGTAAAGTGATTTATTGGCCTTATAACAGAATGTTACACTGGGCAAGTCATTACACATATTTTATTACTCGTAGGAACATTAAAAATAGCTTTTCACTAAACGGTACTTAGCAACAATGTAATAATTTGGCAATCTATTAGCAAACGGTAATTTGTAATTGTCAAAAAGTTCAATAAAGGCAAATTACTATGTTATATGTATGACCAAAAATGGATTAACTAACATACTTCACCGTTTAATCTAATCAAAGACGTCTCTATCTCTACGCACGGCCGAACGGCTCTATATTTTAAGGTTGTTTTTTAAAATACATCGGTTATTCTCCAATTTTGCGTTCTTGGCCTAATTACCGTACCCTTTTTTATCAAAGACTAGCTGACCCGGAAGACTTCGTACTGCCATACAGTACTTCTCTATGGTACTGCCTAATTAAATATAAACACTGCACAAAGCACTATTGACTCTTCTCTTTTATACTTATAACTAGCTTCCGCCCACGGCTTCGCCCGCGTGGACTATACCTCGGTAACCGATAATTTATTTAACCCTCCTTTTTTTGAGATCATGTAAAAAGCGTCATACAATGGAAGCAGGGACACAAAAAACCCCCGGAATGCAATAAATCAGCCCCCTCGAATCAGTTTGAAAAATGGCGGCCATTTTGAATCATTTGGATTTTCGCCACCACCATCAAGTAGCCCTTGCTAACTCCTATGACATTTAGTCAAACACCCACCCATCTTCAACAGTTTCGGAGATATAGGCGCTCAAAAATTGTATGGCGGTCATGTTTTTAAGGCGGCTATGCTATTTTTGATGGCTCCAAAAAGGTCCGAGGTTTTGGTGACTTTTTAGTCTCAGCGCTTTGGCAAAAATGTTTTTAGTTTTCGAGATAATTAGCAGTTCCACCTTGAGGATGTGACTTTTCGAAGGTTTTGGATTTTTTCCGGATGTTATTTCCCGCCTTAAGTTTAGTACATCTGTAAAGTTTCATTGAGTTGGCATTAAAACAAATTCTTTCTCCGTACTATCTTTACCACGCCATTTCCCCCCCCACTGGGGTTGATTTTCTAAAAATGGTGAAATAGGTGTTCGTTATTTTTTTAAGCTTCGTATAATAAAAGTTTCAATACCGTGGCGTCAAAAACAATGCTTCTCCATACTAACTTTAACACCCTATTTCACCCCTTTAGAGGTTGTATTTCAAAAAATCCTTTCTTGGTACACGTTTACTCATCAAGACAAACACACCCCCCATATTTCAAATTTCTACGACCAGCGGTTTAGGCTGTGCGTTGTCTGTCAGTGAGTCATCACAATTATCTCTCCGTACTACCTCGCCATTTCACCCCTTTAGGGGTTGATTTTCCAAAAATAATGAAACAGGTATCTATTACTTTTTTAGCTTAGTAAATTTGCAAAGTTAAATAATCGTAGCATTAAGAAAAAAATATTTGCATACAAACTTTAATAACCCGTTTCACCCCTTTAAGGGTTGATTGTCCAAAAATAATGAAACAGGTATCTATTATTTTTTTAGGCTTAGTATATTTGCAAAGTTTCGTAACCACAGCATCAAAAAAAATTCTTCATACAAACTTCAATACTCTGTTTCACCCCTTTAGGGGTTGATTTTCAAAAAATAAAAAAATAAGTGTCTTATATTTTCTTTAGCCTAGTATATTTACAAAGTTTCATAACCACAGCATTAAAAAAAATCTTAATATAAACTTCATTGCTCCGTTTCACCCCTTTAGGGGTTGATTTTTCAAAAATGATGAAATAGGTGTCGATTATTTTTTTAACGTTAGTATATTCGCAAAGTTTGATAATCGTAGCATTAAGAAAAATATTTTTTTCATACAAACTTTAACACCCTTTTTCACCCCCTTAGGGGTTGAATTGGGAAAATTCCTTTCTTAGTGTGCGTCCGCTTTTTGGTATAAAACTTTTGTCCAAATTTGACGTTTGTACCTTAAGCGGTTTAGGCTGTGCGTTGATCTGTTGATGTTGATGCGTTGATTCAACACTCTGTTTAACCCTTTCAGGGGTTGATTTAAAAAAAATAATGAAACAGGTATCTAATATTTTTTTTAGCTTAGTACAATTGCAATGTTAAAAAATCGTAGTATTAGGAAAAAAACATTTTTCCTGAAAACTTCAACACTCCGTTTAACCCCTTTAGGGGTTGATTTTCAAAAAACAAAAAAATAAGTGTCTATTATTTTTGTAGGCTTAGTATATTTGCAAAGTTTCGTAACCACAGCATCAAAAAAAAATTCTTCATACAAACTTCAATACTCCGTTTCACCATATTAGGGGTTGATTTTCAAAAAATAAAAAAATAAGTGTCTAATATTTTCTTTAGCTTAGTATATTTCAAAGTTTCATAACCACAGCATTAAAAAAAATCTCCATACAAACTTCATTGCTCCGTTTCACCCTTTTAGGGGTTGATTTTTGAAAAATGATGAAATAGGTGTCGATTATTTTTTTAATTTTAGTATATTTGCAAAGTTTGATAATCGTAGCATTAAGAAAAATATTTTTTTCATACAAACTTAAACACCCCTTTTCACCCTATTAGGGGTTGAATTGGGCAAATTCCTTTCTTAGTGTGCGTCCGCTTTTTGATATAAAACTTTTGTCTAAATTTGACGTTTGTAGCTTAAGCGGTTTAGGCTGTGCGTTGATCTGTCAGTCAGTCACGACCTTCACTTTTATATATATAGATAATATTACAATTATTATAGGTACGAATTTCTTTCGTGTATCAGTTGACAAAAGCAAACTCATCCATGAAAAAAAACACTGACATTGACAGTTTGTTGTTGTTTCAACTTTTTTTTAATTTGATATGACTTGGAGTCAAATCCTTCGAAATTTTAAAACAAATGAATGAACTATTCGATTTCGTTTTCTTTTTTTTGTTTTATCTGTGCTCCAACGCACACTGTTTTGATAGATATGATTGAATTTGAACTTTGTACAGAGGTAATAAAGTGCAAATTGACTCTTGGACGTTAGGAACATACCTACATTGCTTAAACAACAGTGAGTGCTTCCAATTCAATATGAACTTTATACAATAGCAGTAAAGCTCGTTTTAGTTAGAAAACGTTTGTATGGGAAAAATAAAAGGGCTGTTTTTAGGGTTTTTCAATATTTCTGAGAGATTTTCTTAATATTTTTTTCCGTAAGAACCTTCTCCTAATAATAACAAATACAACAAAAAAAGAATTAATGAAATCGGTCCAGCCATTCACGCGTGATGCCGTGACCAAGGAAAACGGGTTTCATTTTTATATGTATAGATACGAATTACTATGGAAACTAACGAGATTTTCACACATTTTTATTATATACTAGCTGACCCCCGGCGGTTTTACCCGCTGTTTTTTTTTACTTTTAAACCTTCCCTGTAGTAGAGCAAACAAAACAAAACAAAAACCAACAACAAAGATCGGACCAATTTCTGAACACACCTATAAATATTTGACAACCTAGTGACACTATTTTTTATTTCTAAAAAGACAAAAGAGTTCGGACATCCCGAGTTTACCGTACCTATAGGACGAACATCAAATGTTTCAAAGGTAGGAACAGTTTGTATTGGAAAATTAAATTGTCGATTTTAGTATTTTTCTTTACTTATTATTCATGTTTCTCACCATTTAAGCCTTCCCTGAGCTTATACAAATATTTCAAGATCAAAATTAGCGAAATCGGTCCAGCCGTTCTCAAGTTTTAGCGAGACTAACGAACAGCGATTCATTTTTATATATAAGAAAGAAGAAGATAATACACGGCCAATACAATATATCAGATTATCGTGTTAATACACGGGACTAACCGAAAACCGAAACCGAATGTGACCGAAACTAGTCGTAGTAGACGACTTAATTTTTAAGAGAGTTACCGTGTTAATTATAACAAGATACGAATTCAACAATAAATGAGGCATTGTGTACATTTAGTGGATTTCTAGTTAATGAGTCTTAAAAATGATAGGTATGGTAGATAATTAGATATAATTAATATTTATTGCAACGGTAATTAAAAACAAATTATGAAATCCATGTAAAATAATATATCACGCATAAATAATTTGATTTGACGATTGCATAAGCAGTTTTTTTTTCTATCAAAATTCAGTTTACTTCAAAAATAAAAAATTGATTTAATTGTAATAGCTAAAAACTTTCGTGGAGAAAGCCACTAGTGTACGCACCTTCAACGCAAACAGTTGAAAGTGATACCCATTATGAAGCAATTAGGTAAACAAAATGATCCATGCCGTACGGACCGGCGCAAAACTAGCGAGGCGTCCTATTCGACCACACCGTCCGTCGGCGTCCGTTAACTTTTCCCAAAAATATGGATAACGACTCTGAAATTAGTGATAAAACCATTAAAATGTGGTCAGAACTTATGGAACGTGTTTTTGAAGAAGACCCCGCGTGGCCGGAGATGCTCATGCCAACTTTAATGGTGCTCGTCTTCGTAGTCAGTCTCGTGGGAAACGCTTTGACCTGCATCGTCATCTACTCCGACAAAACTATGCACACTCTCACCAACTACTACCTGTTCAACTTGGCTACGTCAGACCTTCTAGTGACGCTATCGATCCCTTTAGTGATTCACGAACAACTTAATTCAGATTACCTCATTTTACATTTCTCCTTTGGAGATATGGCATGCAAAATACACTTTTTCTTGATGATGGTCTTGTGGAATAACTGTATCCTGATAATGACGGCGTTGGCGATTGAAAGATACGTGGCAATATGCCATCCGATGATCCCGCAGTCTACTCCGGTGTGGCGGAGAGTTCTGAAAGTTATCGTCATCATTTGGATAGTGGCAATTGCAGAAACTCTGCCTGAAATGTGGGACATTCGCCTGGTACGGACTAAGTCAGCATCCATGTGCCTCATCGCGCCTACGAAATTCGCCAGGATTGTAAACGGAGTGCTTGCGGTTATAACCTTCCTTGTTCCTCTCGGAATAATGACCTTTGTGTATGCAATGATCGCGTTCCAAATGAATGTCATGCAGAAGAAGATGCCGAAGGGCAGGATCTTCAACAAAAGAAATAACAGGGGCAGAGTAAACAAGCTCATCGGTAAGTGTAAATAGAATTTATAGTCTTCTGAAACTATGGAGTTTTTCTCTATCTTTGAGCAGTTTCGATGCATGTCGTGACTGTTATTAGCAGAAGATTAAAGTCAGGGTCCTTATTCTGTCAAATGAGATATTGTCTCGGACACTGTCACTCTCATTAGAAATGTTATGAGAGTAAGACTGACTGAAATAATCTCGAGCATTCAAGAATAGGGTCCCTGTTCAGATAAAACTTGGAGGAGGAAACATCTTCTAGATCATAAGAGATTTATTTCCTGTTCAAGTTACCAGGCTCTTATACTACTTCAACTGTTCTTTTGGTTTGGTGTTGTTTTTATCATTATATTTAAATACTCATGGACCATATCTTATCGTTACTTATGTTTAGTAGCACTGACGCTGGCATTCCTGGTGTGTTGGGTCCCTTTCTTCACGATACGGATGTGCATATTTTCATGGGATGGCGAACAACTTCTGAATGTGGATAAGGTAATTTTAAACCTTTTAATTAGAAAACCAGAAAAGCAGCCAGTATTTCCACCACACACTGGTTCAATGTAAACATGACACTTCTTGTAACGAGGCCTATTATTTTTGAGCGACTTTTAGAAAGGAGTCGGTTCTCAATTCGACTGTTTGTTGCTTTTTTTGTATGTTTGTTACGCGCCTACACCGTCAATTATAAACTGATTTTAACGATTGTTGTTTTGTTTCGTAGGTCATATTTCAGATGTGGTCCCACTCCCACATCAATTTTATCTACCTCTAAATTGATTTAGAACTTTTTAATTGCAGTGGTGGATCTACATGTGGAAGCTGTGTGGCCTCAATACCTGGTTCAGCTGTGTTCTCAACCCGCTGCTCTTCAGCGTGATGTCCACCAAGTTTCGACAGTCATTGAAGGTACCTTTTTTTTTTGTTGACGGGGGGGAAATCTTAGAAAGATACACATAACCCGGCTGCTTTGGGGAGCAACCGGGTTATGTGAGGTTACACCCACTAAAACCCCCTCGGTGGCCAGCCTCTGTGCTTGACAGGGGGCACCAGGGTCTCTGACGAACTCACACTGGTGCCCCTTTAATTATTACGTTACCTGAGGCACCATAGAAGGTACCTTTATTAGACTAGATTCGAAAGCTAAAGAAAAGTATCTGTTATGCCCATATCAATGCAATGGCACCCAGAATTTTAATCTAAGAGGTTCAAACCTGCTCGGCAAGGCATTCGACTGTACTTGTCACCCGCACATAATACCTAAGTTGTTCTCTAAGTTTATGCCCAGGACTAGAAACTGGAAACTTTGTACTTCTTTTTTTTTTTAAACTTTGCCCTTATAGTATCGGAAGTATATTAAGTGATATTTAGCAGCTAAATTCTTATTATCTTACAAGCTTTTATCTAACTTGTAATGTTTGTATGTAAGTAAGTATGTTGAATGTATGATTAGATTTGTATTTTCGATGTGGTTAAAGAGCTGAAATAGAGCCGATAGAGCTGAAATTGAGTATACCTGTGTAACTCTGACGACAATGCAATCAAAATGTTGCCCTTACTCGTGATATTAACTTTATTACTTCGCTACGTATTCAAGAATAGCGATTTTAAAATGTGTGTTTTCTTACAGGCGCTCTGGAACAGACATATCAGAAGGCAACAGTCAGAAGTATTTGAACTTTACGCGAGCAGAGCGACCACTTATCTGTAAATAAATAGTTTAAAAACTGTAGGACTCATATTTTCTGTTGTATGTGAATGTATTTGTCTAATGTCTAAATGTAATTGAAATCTTCCAGTATGTTGTGTGCTTGTTGATTGTGAAATTATGTTTAAGCGTGTTTTTTGTACATATTTCTAAAGCAGGTATGTAATTAAAGACAAGTTTTTAATTTGTGCTCTATATTTTTTCTTTTTACAACATCAAACTTAAATTATTAAATACAAACTACAAAACTAGAAGCTATTATCCAAGATACATAGTATATCTACTTTACTTCTTTTACCAAGTTACTTTATTCTTCGTTCATGCGAGTACTCACAAACCTAATGTTAATAGGTATATCTACTTAGATAATAATTCTAATCTCGACTGCTAAACGAAGAGAGAATAGAATCCTCAAAAGTAGGCAACGCACTGAAGATACATCGGTTATACCATCAGGTAGCCCGTATCGCTTGAATGCCACTTACTTCATTTAAGAAAAGTTAGGCACGGGCAACCGCAACTTTCTCAGGACTATCCCGGTTTTACGCCTTAATTTTCTGATTCCAAACTGTCCGTACACAACTAAGTCGACTAATCTACAACTTTACGAAGGGAAAGTGCGTTGTGACAGGAACCAAGTCCTATGACTAAACCGACTAATGTGCAACTTTTTGCGAAGGGAAAGAGCGTTCTAGCAGGAACCAAGTTTTACGACTAAAGGTCACAGCACACATATCAACTCGGAAAGGGATCGGCACCATATCGCCTCGAGCCGTTCAGTATTGTTTGTATGAAACTCCCTACTGCAACGCACACTAATCGGAATCGTAACGTAATCGCCTCGCCTCAGAACAGCCTCCGAACCACGATGCGGTGCGTGGTCAACTTGCAGTTCCCGCGCTTACGGCTCGTCGTCCCCGCGCTTACGGCTCGTCGTCCCCGCGCTTACGTCTCTCCGTGCCCGAGCTCACGTCGCACAGTAGGCTGAAAATCGCCTCCCATAGACTTAGGGATTTTAATTTTTAACTGTGTCTTTTTTTGTTGGATATGGCTCTTGTTTAACATAACTATGTTCAAATATGTACTACAAGTTAATTTAGCATAGAAACGAATGAATTATAATTTTTTTACGAAAGCGAGCGGTCGGCGCGAGCGGTCGGCGAGCGGTAAGCGCGGTGTCGCCTAGCCGTAGCCGAGTTGACGTACAGGAGCTGCTGATACGCTTTGGTTACGGGCATACGTTAGGTTGACGCCTGGTTGACGGCGCGGCGAAAGGCGATACGGTGCCGATCCCTTTCCGAGTTGATATGTGTGCTGTGACCTTAAACCGACTAACGCGCGACACTTTACGAAGGAAAAGTGCGTTGTAGCAGGAACCAAGTCTTACGACTAAACCGACTAACGCGCGACACTTTACGAAAGAAAAGTGCGTTGTAGCAGGAACCAAGTCTTACGACTAAACCGACTAACGCGCGACACTTTACAAAGGAAAAGTGCGTTGTGGCAGGAACCAAGTCCTACAACTCAATCGACTAACGCGTAACTCTTTGCGAAGGGAAGCACAAAGAAAGTCTGTGCATGACTAAATCAACTGACATGCAGCTTTTTAAGAAGGGAAACTACGTTGTGGTAAGAACCACCCGTGCAGACACTTGGGCGCTTGTGAGGGCGTGTGGAAGTGCGCGCGCGCGGCTTCAAGCATGGTGCGCGCGTCCAGGACCAGCAGCGCCACCTCGCGGTCGCGCGCGCCGCCGAATACCAGCGAGCTCACGAGGACGCCGTCGTCTTCGCTCTGCAAGAAACAAAGGGTTTTAAGGACTGATTAAATGCAGGGCTATAAGGAAAGGGTATCATCAATATATATAAAAGTGAAGGTCGTGACTGACTGACAGATCAACGCACAGCCTAAACCGCTTAAGCTACAAACTTCAAATTTGGACAAAAGTTTAATATCAAAAAGCGGACGCACACTAAGAAAGGAATTTGCCCAATTCAACCCTTAAGAGGGTGAAAAGGGGTGTTTAAGTTTGTATGAAAAATTTTTTTTTCTTTATGCTACGATTATCAAACTTTGCGAATATACTAAAGTTAAAAAAATAATTGACACCTATTTCAACATTTTTTAAAAATCAACCCCTAAAGGGGTGAAACGGAGCAATAAAGTTTGTATGAAGATTTTTTTTTTAATGCTGTGGTTATGAAACTTTGCAAATATACTAAGCTTAAGAAAATAATTGACACTTATTTTTTTGTTTTTTGAAAGTCAACCCCTAAAGGGGTGAAACGGAGTATTGAAGTTTGTATGGAGATTTTTTTTTGATACTGTGGCAACGAAACTTTGCAGATATACTAAGCTAAAAAAAATAATTGACACTTATTTTTTTGTTTTCTGAAAATCAACCCCTAAAGGGGTTAAACGGAGTGTTGAAGTTTGTATAAAATTATTTTTTTCCTAATACTTCGATTATTTAACTTTGCTATTGTAATAAGCTAAAAAAAATATTAGATACCTGTTTCATTATTTTTTGAAAATCCACCCCTGAAAGGGTTAAACAGATAAAAGTGAATGTCGAGACTGACTGACAGATCAACGCACAGCCTAAACCGCTTAAGCTACAAACGTCAAATTTGGACAAAAGTGTTATACCAAAAAGTGGACGCACACTAAGAAAGGAGTTTTCCCAATTCAACCCCTAAGGGGGTGAAAAGGGGTGTTTAAGTTTGTATGAAAAAAATATTTTTCTTAATGCTACGATTATCAAACTTTGCGAACATACTAACGTTAAAAAAATAATTGACACCTATTTCATCATTTTTGAAAAATCAACCCCTAAAGGGGTAAAACGGAGTATTGAAGTTTGTATGAAGAATTTTTTTTTTTGGTGCTGTGGTTACGAAACTTTGCCAATATACTAAGCTAAAAGATATAATAGACACTTATTTTTTTAGTTTTTGAAAATCAACCCCCGAAGGGGTTAAATGGAGTGTTGAAGTTTGTATAAAATATTTTTTCCCAATGCTATGATCATTTAATTTTGCAGATGTCCTAAGCTAAAAAAAATAATAATAGATACCTGTTTCATTATTTTTGGACAGTCAACCCTAAAAGGGGTGAAACGGGGTATTAAAGTTTGTATGGAAATATTTTTTTAATGCTACGATTATTTAACTTTGCAAATTTACTAAGCTAAAAAAATAATAGATACTTACCTACCGGTTTCATTATTTTTGGAAAATCAACCCCTTAAGGGGCGAAATGGCGTGGTAAATATAGTACGGAGAGAGAATTGTAATGACTCACTGACAGACTAAACCGCTGGTCGTAGAAATTAGAAATATGGAAGGTTGTTTGTCTTGATGAGTAAACGTGTACCAAGAAAGGATTTTTTGAAATTCAACCTCTAAAGGGGTGAAATAGGGTGTTAAAGTTAGTATGGAGAAGCATTGTTTTTGACGCCACGGTATTGAAATCCTTACAAATATACGAAGCTTAAAAAAATAACGAACACTTATTTCACCATTTTTGGAAAATCAACCCCAGTGGGGGTGAAATGGCGTGGTAAAGATAGTACGGGGAAAAAATTGTTTTGATGCTAGGTAACTCAATAAAACTTTACAGATGTACTAAACTTAAGGCGGGTAAACAACATCCGGAAGAAATCCAAAACCTTCGAAAAGTCACATCCTCGAGGTGGAACTGCTAATTATCTCGAAAACTAAAAACATTTTTACCAAAGCGCTGATACTAAAAAGTCATCAAAACCTCGGACCTTTTTGGAGCCATTAAAAATAACATAGTCGCCTCAAAAACATGGCCTCCATATAAACTTTGAGGGTCTATATCTCCGAAACGGTTGAAGATGGGTGGGTGTTTGACTAAATGTCATAGGAGTTAACAAGGGCTACTTGATGGTGGTGGCGAAAATCCAAACGATTCAAAATGGCCGCCATTTTTCAAAATGATTCGAGGGGGCTGACTTATTGCATCCAGGGGTTTTTGGGGTCCCCGCTTCCATTGTATGACACTTTTTACATGCTCTCAAAAAAGAGGGTTAAATTAATTTCATCCCGGAAAATTTTTCGGTTCCCGAGGTATAGTCCACGCGGGCGAAGCCGTGGGCGGAAGCTAGTTATGAATATCTTTTACCATGGGACCGACCCGGATTTCACCAAAAAATATCAGCTGTTCCAAACATTTTGCCAAGTGTGAACAGTTGATTTTTTTTCGCGATTTCAGGTTTGGTCCTATGGTAAAAGTCATAATGATGAGTATTGTGAGCCATTTTCGGCTTAGCATACCTACTCATTCCTTATACTTAAAAACCTGTAATTTAAAACTTACCGATTGTATGTAATAAGCCCAAATAAGAGCGACTAGTCACAATTATTTTTTACTAGATAATTTTCATGTGAAACTGTGACCTTTGGGATAATAAATTCTATCATATTCTACTTTTCGTACCTTAGCGTCTGGTGCTGGAACGAAAATAGGCTCGCTAGGGTAACAGTCGCTGTCACACCACGTCGCCGTCTCCCCTGTCTTGGTGTCCACTTTTATTATCTGGAAATTACAAAATTCACTCAGAAAAATTTAATGAACTCTATAACTAAGCTATGGCTTAGTTATTACTTAGGGCTTAGGTACGTAAATTACGCGAATTCCGTAATTAAAAATGTATGGTAGGTACTTACAGATCCAGGGTTTTCGGCGTCAACGTCTGAGCTGATTGCGTAGAAATATCTGTAGGATCGGCCTGAAACAAATAATTATCAGTGAGAAAAAAGAACCAGAGAACTGCTTTTAAATCAGCTAAATAAAAAAACCGATACAGACAAAGCGACCGATATTCAGATACTTTTAGGTTTTCAAATGCCAATTACCATTGAATACTGCTGTAGGTAAGTTTGGACGAAGAATACTTGTCTCCATGGCTGTAAACCTAGCATTGTAATGTTTGGAAAACTAGCAGGATGTTATTCTTAGTTGTAGCGAGTTCAAACGTAGGGCAAAATTCAATATTAGCAGTAAACAGTCGATAGCAAGAAACCGTTAAAGTCTTACCATTATACAAGTCATAGTGTATCCTGGGAGTTTCACAGCCGATGTCTGCCAGCATCCTCGGCTCCACTCTGGTCAGCCTCGGAGCCTCCAAGTCCAGCTCTATCCGCTTCGGCCGCGCTCGGAACCAGTCGGCGTACTCGGCGTTACTTTGCATCGTCTAGAACATTACAGTCAACACACATTCTATGTTTTTCTTCTCTTTCTATTTCTGTCTCTTAGGAGACATACACAATACACCTTACACTATGTCTTTTTTTTGTTCATTGACAGGCTTTCGCTTAACCGCAATCTCATCTGGTGGTAAGCAATGATGCGGTCTACGATGGGGCACGCTTGCCTAGAAGGGACCGATTCAATAGCGACTTGAACTCGCACCTATTTATTTATTCTGCTCTTTTCCTTTTAAATTTGCACAAGGTAAGTTTCAGCTAAACATCCATACCTCAATAGCCTGAATGTACATGGCGTCCAGCGCCTTGGCATCCTTATACGTGCAGAGGTCGACGGTCAGTCGGTTCTCCTCTTCGAAGCAGTTGATGATGTGGAGGAAGAACAGAGTCTCTGTACGGAACCGCTTCCACTCCTTGCCGTCTTTGCGGCCTATGAGGACTATGTGGGTCTGGAAACGTAACAAATGTAGACCTTTGTTCCTGGACTCACTGAGGAAATAATCATCTTGAACTTTCAACCATTTCATTTTTATTCGCTGTGGGGCGAAATGTCTCGCACTAGAGTCCCGCAAAGGGTAATTTGTGTGTTTACAATAGTTACCACCTGTTACCCTTGCTACTGGTCACTCGAGCCAACCCAGCTTCTTCAAAATCGGAGCGAGGCTCTGGGACACTGGCACAACTCCAGTGCACCAGTGACATAGAAAAACACTGCTCTAATTACCTCAACCAACTCCAGCTTTCCCACATGTTCCAAGACAAATTATAAAAAAAAGACCAGTCAGACTAGTCACGACTTTAAAGATACGATTAAAATGAATACAAATACCTCGTGCTTAGGATACCAGTGCAGGCTGGATGCCATGGGTTCGTTAGAGAGCTGGTTGTGGAGCACGCCCCACAGGGACACAGAGAGCGGCTGCTCCACGATCACGAAGTAGTTCTCAGTAATACCTGAAGAGGTTTCTAACGTTTTTAACAGAGCGAAATCAAGAAGAAGAAGAAATAAGGCGAGGAAAAAGTTCGACAATAAAATTTGAAGGCAACTCGTAGTTTTGTTCATGGAAATATAATTTTTAAAATTAAAGAAGCTTGGAGCGTCTACTTTAAAAAGCAGCTTAAGTTTCACTATAACTGCCTGTAAGCTAATTAAACTAATTACTTTTAATTTTAATTTTTGTATTATCACAAATACCACTGAATAACCACAGTCAGTTTCCTAATTTTGGAAATAAAATATTAACGAAGGCACTTTTTTAACAACTACTATGGTACAATATCAGTAATGGTTCATTAATAAGTTGTGACATTTGTAACGGTAGCTATACTTACCAAATAATACCTATACCTAGTTATCTATAGAAATATATTTCTTACCAAAAGTGTGCATGTAAGCTGGATTGAAATTCCAACGTGGTTTCATGCTGCCTACTATTTGAGCCTTCGAAAACATATCACCTGCAAGATAAATTTATTACAGTAATCACATAGAAATCAATGGATATAAAGTTAGTTTTTTTTATAAAATTAGTGGTAAACAAGCGACGGGCCAATCAAACTTTCAGGGCCGTAAGATCCTTAAACTGAAACTTATAAACCCTGCTTAAAGTTAATCATTGCTTATAATGGTCTGCCACTTTTTCAGTGGCGTGAAGTGTCACGTGCAAGCACGTTTAAGCAGGGTTTTTAAGTAAGACCCAAAACTTCTTTCTGACGTAATAAAGAAGTAAGAACTGCACACTTACCTTTTTCAGTGAATGGAAACTTGACGACCACATGCCGAAGTCTGCCTTTGACTACAGACATGCCAACGTTATAGACGTCACCTGAAATTGTTTGTATTTTAATTTGTTGTAAAGAACAAAACTATTAACATAGGTATAATTAGTTCTTGATTTTCATTTTATTTAATCCTAGCAGCGCCTGACAGTTACACCAGCTATTCTATTTTTGATATAATTTTATATTCTATTCTAGAGCCGTTTATTTATCCGAGATACAAATAGCCTGTGTAACACACAGGTTATTTCTTCTAAGGCCTAGATTAACAGCTACAGATTTTTATCTTAGGTATAAAAAATGTGCTGTCTTAATTATAATCCTAAATAATCCTAACCTGTTGTTCCGTTTCTTGGTAAAGAAGCAACAATCAAACCGATCCTTCACAAACTGATACATTTATAAATATGTGTAATTTGTTAAGTTTTAAATACTAATTGAAAAGAAGAATTGGCTTTAACTATGACAACCTGTAAGGCAAGACGTGCAGACGAACTCTAGCGTCAATGAAATAGAAGTGGTTTCAGGCAATAATTTCCGGTAGATAAATGCGTGCGACTAGTGGCGCTGGTGTTGATTATGTTAACAAAAGCAATTTTGGTTCTTAGGACACAAGTAGTTCTGATTTTAGCCACACGCATACATAAACCTAGTACAACTATAGTTTGAATCAAAGAGCCTATTGTTGAATTTCTCACCATTTGGCATGACGTGCGGATGCGACGTGTGGTTGACAAGAGCCACGTCATCCATGAGGTTTCTCCTCTCCATTGTGTCTAATGTCACTGGATCCACCCTGGAAAAATACTATACATATCAAATACCACAACTTTTACTACTTTTATGCAAATACTTTTTTAGTATGATATAAGTAATTAAACTTCATCTTCATCGATAAGAACGTTGCTTCTCGACTCATTTCCAAACTTGGTGGTCTTTTGCTAGTATTTTTACCTCCTGGCATTTAACAAGCTGTGATCTGCTGTTTTACCCGTGTGGTAATGATGATGATGATGAAAAGTAGCCTAAGTTATAAGCTATCTCTAATCCAAATGTAATCAAATTCGGCTTAGTAGAGACGGGGTAACATACACAAACTTTCCCAATAATAACATCGGTAGAAAGAATTGAACTTACCTATGAATGATAGGTCCTTCAGTGAAAGCGTAGATTTCATCTCCAAATGGGTACAAAGATATCATCGCGTTATCAGACATGGCTTCTCCTGGCTTGAAAATGGCTGCCACTCTGTCATGAACATAAATATAAATATTAAGTAGGTATGTAGGTACCTAATAAGTGTATGCAATTTGTGGTTACCCTGTGTACGTTTACCTTATTATTAAAGTTGGTACAGAATGTCAATCTATCTTCTTTGGTCTTAATGTGCCTAAACATATCCTTTACTTTTTCTAGCTCTAACAAAGCTGCTGGGGCGTGGTACAGCTAAAAAAGAGAACGAGAGAAAGAAAATACTTTTCTCTTATTTTCTCTTGTTGATCTGCTTTACAAGATGTATGTCACGGCGCGTGTCGTGAATTAAGGATGTCATATAAGTTTTAAATGTGTATTATTTATTTTTTTATTAAAAAGAAAGAAAATAACAAACAGAACAAACAGAAAAGTCTATCTTTTCCCATGTGAAAGACTCACCTATCAAAGATGGTATGACACGGGTCCGGCACAGACTTGGTGCCGAACTCGGTGACCACGATCCGGTTGGCGGCGCGATTCTTCTTCAGCGTGTTGCTGCGGAGGAACCGGCACTGGTAGGTGACGCTGTCGTCCAGAATCGCGAAACTGGTAAAAATTTATGAATAAAAAAAACAGGTATGCGCTACCCAGAATTTTGAACTCTTAACAATTGAAGACCCTGCGCAGCACAGCACTGCGCTCGTCACCCTGAGATATAAGATGTTTAATATTCTCTTTGCCCTGAAATTTCACTGAAAACATTGCCCTCCAAACCGGACCACAGTAATATTTGCACATTACTGCTTCGCGGTTGAATAACTGGCAATGGTCTGGACAGACTCCCCAGACAGTCTCTGCAAAAGAGCCCTCCCACTACGGCTTTCTACAGATTTTAGGAGATTACATTCAGGACTCACTCAAGATATTCTGCATCAACTTACCGATGCAAAAGCGCCGAGCTGTCGAACAGGTGGTCGAACCTCATGGAGCCGACTTTGAGGGAGCCGGGCCCGTTCCGCAGCAGAGTGCCGTGCAGCCACGACGGCAGCTTCCCTGAGGATAAATTAGCAATATACAAATCGAAGACAGAAATAAAAGAAGAGACACCAAAAAAATAAAGAGTAGGTAGGTACATACTATAATTTGAGATTTAAACTATCCTATCTCTCAAGTTGGATCGAACTGCACATGGTGTGCGAATTTTATTATAATCGGTTAAGTGGTTTAGGAGTCCATTGAGGACAAACATTGTGACACGAGATTTATATATATATAGATTAAAAAAAAATTTAACGTTTCAAACTCATAGCTCCCCAGCCCACTAGGATAAATCCTGTATCGGGGATGCCATGGAACACACACAAAGACAAGGACAACTAACACCCAGACCCAGAACAGATATTTAAATTCATCATTCAAACATCTGCCCGGCCGGGAATCGAACCCGGGACCTCTGGCTTATAAGGCGGTTACACTGCCGCTGAACCAAACAGGCCGTCAATATATATCAGTCAATATATATACAGGGAGTTCAGTAAAGGAGAGCTATATAAAGGTAAAAAAATATGACTTATTAAATACGAACTGCACCCCACGGTTTCCTCATAAAAGTACCTAGCATATATTTTAACCCAGGGTATAAGCTACCTTCATATCAAATTTCATCCAAATCCGTTCTCTGTTTTCGCGTGATTGAGCAATAAACATCCAAACTTTGACATTTATATAGACAAAACAATATTTGTAGGGTAGTAGTAAGTCAGAATAACAATTATCTGACTTGCTATCTTTCTACTATCTTTATCTTAAATGTACCTGTAAGTTTCCCCTCCAAAGGTGTGTCCACCTCCTCCTCACAGGATCTCAGCCACACGCTCGCGTCGCAGTTCGGGTACAGTTTCTTTTGAGATTCCATCATTGTTACTAAAGAAGATATTTTTGTTCTAATTAACACGCGAATATTTAAGTAAAATTAAGTAGTCTATCCCCAGACCTAGATACAGGGCTATAAGCAAAGGGTATGCTAAGCCGAAAAGAGCACATAGCACTTATCATTATGAAGAACTTTAAATAAGGGACCAAACCTGGAATTCGAGAAAAAAAAGTCAGCTGTATGTTAGAAAAATGTCAATAACACTCGACCAAATTTATGGAATATCTGGTTTTATCCAGATTGGTCCCACTGTAAACATTGTTTTTCAGGCAGCCTAAAACAGCAGAGCTAGCCACCGGGCCTATACGAGCTTACGTACTTACTACGAAGTGTAAATACCTAATAGGTACCTAATAGGCTTTTCAAATTAAAATTGCTTTAAACTGAGTAAGTATATTCGCTTAATTAAATAGTCTCAGGGAATCCTAATTAGGCAATCATTGGTTATCTAATTAGTTTTAATTTACTTACAAAATTAAAATACATTCTTGAAAGGTAGGCCCCATAAGTTAAAGTACCAATACATTAGTGCAGAATTAAATAATAAATAATTGAAATAAAAAAAGAATAGAATTAATGGATGTTTACTCTTGCACCTTGACTTAATTTAGGTAGTCACTTCAATTGTATTATTCTAAATTTACACAAAAGTGCTTAAAATTTCTGGTCTCCTTTCGAAATAAATATTCGCACAAACACAAAGATAATTCTCAATACGTAAAGATCTTGATGATAATTATCATGGTAAGGAACATCTCATCATTCTAGCAAAATTTATATTTCTTTGTAACTATTGTTCTTTGTAAGCAAATAAAAAATTACTCACTTTTGCCAGATCTATCCGTCTTGCTTTTTTACACTCAAAATAAAACAAAATCACTTTTACTTTTCTTTTTCCACAAAACTAGCAAAGTAGCCAATATTTTTTTCACGTAGTTATAAAATTGATAATTTTTAATAGTATTAGTAGCAGCATGTGGACTTGACTACATTCACAGCTGGAATGATCTAGTGGTACGAAAGGGGCAACCACGGAGGCGTCAGTTACATAGTAACTAGTGCATATTCTGCGGCAGTGGGTGGCTGGGCGGCTAGACACAGATTAAATCACAGCTACTGCGAGACACTCGACGCCCGCCCGCCCACGACCTTCACCTAGACAGTCAATTTTCTTCCCGTATTTATAATCCAGATACATTATTATTTTAAACTAGCTGCGCCCCGCGGCTTCACCCGCGTTTTCCGGAATAAAAAGTAGCCTATGTGTTAATCCAGACCATGAACAACCTTCATTCCAAATTTCATGTAAATCCGTTCAGCCGTTTTTGCGTGAAAGAGTAACAAACATCCATACATTCTTACAAACTTTCGCGTTTATAATATTAGTAGGATTTATTCGCAAACCAATTTCACTCGTAAATGCTTATGCTAATCTTTATAATGATATTACGAGTATCTAAGAGCCATAGCCGATCCATATTTATATGTTTAGTGAGATGCTTGGATTTATAGAACGATTCTAATCCACGAAGTCATCGAATTTATATAAGATTTTGCAAGATAACTAATACTACATTATAAAATAATAATTATCCTAAAATTTTATAAACATAGATCAAACCTATCATATCATGCACCAACATGATGGGCATATTTTTTTAATGAATATAGTACCTAATCAATATGAATCAAATGAATAAATCTATCAATAACTCGTAATAACGTGAAGTAAACGCATCATGTGAGTTGGTACACTGGCAGGCACGGACGATCGTGACATTGATACTTGAGAACCTTTGAGGATTAACGACGTCCAAGTCATGAGTCGCAGCGGTTTGTTTTCAGTAAACAGACTAACGCAAAATATGCATTCCAACGTTGAATCGATTTCCCTCAAAATACTGCATACGAGACGCACAAGTAGGTCCAAAAATTATAAAGCTCGTAGTTCATTTATCGGCTGACCGTGACCAGTGCTACCTTGTCTCACAATCGTGTGAAAAAGAAATGGACTTCTATTGTGTTTGTATAAAGTCCATTTTGGATCGTAATTAAATACAGCAAAACGCGCGCGGTTAATAGCGCGTTGTCCACTCGACGTGTGATCCCATGAATTAACTGATAAGTGGACTACGAACAAAATACTTATTAAAAGAACAAAAAAAACCTCAACTGATAATAACTGTACTTAACACTCACAGAGAAAGATAAATCTAACGAAAACTAGAACTCGAAATCTGTCACGCCGCGCCGCTTACCTTCGCGCTTGACAAATTTTTAAAACTTAGAAACAGATAACCCCAAAAACATCATGTCTTTTTCTGGGGAAGTTTCTCAAAAAGTCAAAGACATCAAGCGAGATAGCTACTTCCGCATCTTTACTACTCGTACTGCATACTTATAGTCTAAACATAGTCAATAATTTTCAAGCTGTACCCGCGATACGCTCGTCACTCGGCCGCCGGAGGAGATAATCCCGAGGGTGGTCCACCCCCGCTGACCTTCCTCGACCATGGCCACGCTCAAGTTCAATACCGGATTGAGTTACCGGTAGCTCTCTAGGGAAGTTTCTACGTCGCTACGAGAAATACTTGGATTAATACGTTGTAGCTACTAACTACGCATTAGGATTGAGTGAGTAGGTGAAACTTTAACGGTAACGGAAAAACTAACACGGCAAATAAAAGCTTGTAATAAAGATTTATCTCTTCAAAAATGAAATAGATTTAATCATATAGGCAGGGGCGTAGCTACCGCCGTATCTGCCGTATCAATTATACGGGGCCCCCGGGCCACGAGGGCCCCCGACGTGAGTAAGCAAAAATTAATATAAACTTCCCAATTTTTTTAATTTCAGAAATGACTTAATTTCTTTTTTTTCCGAGTAAAACGTGCGTTTAAAAGTTGGCAACACCCTACATCGGTTAATGCGGCCGAAAAAAGGCAAGGAGAGTGTATATTTAATTTGACTTGCTTGTAAAAATTTTGGAAAAAGTGACAGATAATTATTATTAAGATGAATAAATATTTCTTTTAATTTTATGCAAACATTTTGTTTTCTATTGTGAGAAATCTTTACCCTTCAAAAGGGCCTCCAAACAAATTTTTATACGGGGCCCCGTTAAGGCTCGCTTCGCCACTGCATATAGGTACGTAAGTTTGTGAATTCCAGCAATCCGCACTTGGCCAGCGTGGTGGAATACGGCCTAATCACCCTTCGAGGGTAGACCTGTTTCCCAGCAGTGGGAGGATTAAAGGTTCATCATATGCATGATGATGATGTAAGTATGTAGTTTAAAATTTTGGACTCTACTTATGAACGTCAGTAATAGCTGTTTAAAATGCTCTGAGAATTTCTCGCTGACTAGAAATGTCACGAGTGAAAACAAGACGGGGAAGTTTAAGCTGTGATTAAGTTTAAACAGGGCTTATAAATAAGAGCCTAATTTGCGAAAATGCCTACCTATTCATGACTCCACCGTTTATGCATTTAGAGGACAGATGTACCTAGGCCATTATCATAATTGTTAACCCAATTTCAGCATTATAAGCCGAATCTTTCATAAATAATTATCTAAATACTAGCTGTTCATGCCACGCTTCGCTGTGGATAAAAAAAAATAGATAAAACAAACATTGATGCGTATTTTATATCATGCTAAAATTTCAGCTCGATCGATGCAGAACTTTTTGAGTTTTTGAAGTGTACACAAACCAACATAACATTTTTAAATATATACTTAGAAGATCCAAAAAACATTTTTCTAATTCTGTATCGTTTGATTTTTTGTCGGACTTCATGGAAGGAGGTCGAATATCGATTAAAGGCTCAGCTTTCATTTTATGTTTACTCGTATGTCGTGTCTTGTGGGTTTAATATTACTCTAGCGGGCTTCGGTCGACGGCTTTCACTGAACTGAACTGCTAAACGGTCTTTGATACTAATACTTATTTCTAAGTGCACACTGCAGCTGTAGGTAGCGAACAGGCTGGACTGGACAGGCCTTTGTTATCCCTACTAATATTATAAATGTGAATGTAAGTTTGTTTGTTACGCTTTCTCACGAAAACTACTTAACCGATCATCTTTGAACACATTTTCTTAGAGATATTAGAAGTAGGTAACAGATACCTTTTATTTTTTTAAGCGCGGGTAAAACCGCGGAGCGCACCTAGTAAAATATAATTAAAGTAAAGGGTAAAAATAATTGACGAATTGAAACAATAAAGGAGAGGGTCGAGTAGGTCCAGGTTTCAAAACATTCTCAAATTAATGCTATTTGCTTTATGTTATAAACTGCGTATAGATTTATCCGCGTTTCTATTAAAAGGTCCTCTGAGCTTTTGTGTTTGTTACAGGTTAGACGAAGATTCGCTGACTTCAAACCGCGGCTAGTGGTGGAGCGGTTCCAGATGATGATGATGAAGTGACAAGTACTTACATTAATAATTAACTGGATGTGTTGTGTCTTGTATTCACTCTTTGAAAATTATCACCAAATGTGGTCGTAACTATCGGAGTATTCAACTCCCCGTGTATTTGTAATTTGTTTAAATATGTATGTTATGTTATTATAATTTTATTTTTATTTTTTTAATGTAATTTGACAATTTCATTTATCATTAGTGTAACTCGAGTAAGCGGTACTAATTTGAATACAACAAATAAATAAGTAACAAACAGCGTTACTTCTACACCTACAAATACAAAACGTACTGTGCTCTCCTATGTGTGTCTAAATGTTTTTTGCGAATCCCGGATCACAGTCAATGATTGATAAAACATAACGAGCATTAGAGCTAAAATAGATCTTTAGAATGCAAAGCTCTATTCTCCAAATTACATCTCATTTCATTCCACTCAACCACCACGAGTGCAAAAACGTGACGGCAATGTTTTCGCAGTCACGCTTACAAAAAGGTGATTCTAATAATAGATAGTCAAAATTAGGTTTCATGTAATAGAAAGTTTATTCAAGATGTTTATGATGTTTTCTCATGTCTACTGGAAGAGACATCCTGCTTTATCAACCACACATAGGTACTTCTTTAGATCAGATCACGCATTGGTATTGAGTCTTGTGTGCTAAAACGGTAGGTACATTAGTACTCTCAAATAAATATATTTGTGTGCGTTTGCGGAACGCACCGTCAGTAGCAGAAGCTGTATCTGCATCATAAATGCATAATTGCTAGTTAGTGTTGCGGTAGCATAGGTGGAAACCAATAAAACAGGTTACTATATAATGGTAAAAAAAAACACCATTTCCTATAGACTCGTGAAACAAACATTGCGGATACGTTGTATACCTTTTAAATACTCTAGAACCCCTTATTAGATATACATACTATTCTCGCAAATTAAGAAAACATTGAAAATACCTGCCGGCATAAACATAAATATGATGAAATACCAATATTACATGACCGCGCGCGCGCATATCACTTGATTCCAAAGCACAATCAATCGTACCTATACCTACACAATGTTTTATTTGTGTAAGTTTGTATGTTCAGATGTTTGTTACTCAATCACACAAACACGGCTTAACGGATTTTGATAATAATTTGAATTAATAAAACCGTCTTTAATTTTTTTTACCAAAACACTTCCAGTACACGTATCCATGAATTGGTAGAGTAGAAGCCTTGTGCGGTGTCTCGTGGGGTCTCACGTGGTTCTCCGCGTGAGCCACCGCGTGCTCGCCTTCAACTTAACCCTAGGGCACGTGCTTGGGGTGCGGTGGAGTTACGACATCACCGACTGGGGGAGCTGGCTTTGTTGAAAATTTTCAACTGGCTTCTTTTTCAAAGTTTAAATAAAAGTCTCGCTGATTTTGAAATGAAATGTTAAAATTAGATTGCGGTTTTCGCAAAACAAGTCAAGGGGCTGCTATAAACGATAGACTTACACAATATACGAGTAAATAAATTGCCAAAGCGAAAACTCGCTTGGCGAGGGTTTCTGAATCATCGTATAAACAAGCGCGGAACCCTGAAATTGCATCTAATAAAAAAAATTCACACTCATAGCTACCCCACTAGGATATCCTGTGTCACGGATGCCATGGAACACACACAAAGACAAGGACAACTAACATTCAGCGTCATTCAGTTTTCTATCGAACAGCTGATTTTTTTCGTGCATCCGTTCCCATAGTAAAAGTTATTCATAATGATTAGTACTATGAGCCTAATGAGCCTATTTAGACTTAGGATACCCTTTCTTTAACCCTGTTTAGTGTAGATAATCAAGCATAAAATGTTGTAACAATTAACTTATTAATTAGAATAAGAAAACATCGTGAATAAATATTCTTAAGTATGAAAATTCACTATTATTCAATAATATTTACATAGAATTTACTATTCTGTTATATTAATAATAATAAGGTTAATTGTTACAACATTTTACGCTGGATTATCTTCATCATATATAATGTAGCTACGGCAGATGTATTTTTCAGTTAGAAGTTAAAACGATGTCATTTAAACATCTGTGGCAGACATGTGTGGTGCTTTTAGGTATTTTTTTTCTTTTGTTGTACAATTAAATTATTTATTACGAAAATATGACTATTTGAAACTTACAATTATTTATCTCGCAAAGACATGTAATGTCATTACATTGACATGTATTCGTGTATGTGTTCGTGTGTGTTGTTGTATGCATGTTATGTCATGTCTTGTCATTTTTTTTTACATCGGACTAGGCATGCGTTTGACCGCAATCTCACCTGATGGGAAGCGACGATGTGGTCGAAGATGTAGCACGATTGCCTAGGAAAAACCTATTCACTCTATTTTTGAACATCCCCGGGTTGTACTTTCTAGGAAAAACAGACGCGGGTAGTGAGTTCCATACCTCTGCCGTTCGGATTAAAAAAGACGAATGAAAGCGCTTAGTACGGTTACATGGAATTTCCACCGTATGAGGGTGTCATGTATACAGAATGATTGGCAGCTGTGTGCAAAGCATAGACCATTTAGACCTCTGAATAACCAAGCACGTTTTAAAATGGTTTGAACAAAAAAAAGCTTTTTTTAGTATTTTTTTAAACGCCATCGAAATACAATTTTCTGAAATCTTTGAATCATTTCGTGAAAGTGTCTCTAAACAAATCCGGACACACGCTTGCTTGGAACATATATTTTTTTTATTGGTTACACATTACTTTTAATAAATTAAATAAAAAAATAATTCACTTATTATTCAAACTGGCCATTACTAGTAATTGACGGAAAAATTTCGGGGCTTTTCGCAAAATCATAAAAAAAATAAGAAAAAATAAGTAGTTAAACTTCGTCTTAGACAACCATTGCTCAAAGGGGTCTAAGTGATTTATACTAGCGTCCTCTTACAGCTTTGTACCCAGCTGCTAGTATATTGTTATAATCTTGGTCAAGTGGTTTTAATATATGTATTTAACTTCAAAAAAGAGAGGAGGTCAATTCGACTGTATGTTTTTTTGTATGTTTGTTGCGCGATTACTCCAACAATTCTGAATTGATTTTGATGCTTCCATTTTTGGTACGAAAATTCAACTGTGATTAAAAAAATATAAAAACCAAGCATAGAAATATGGTGAAAATATGGGAATAGCTAACGAAATCAATTGTTTTCCAGGAGCAATACAGCTGGCGCACTGCGCCTCTTTAATCTTACTTTGCCCGTAAGTTACTTTAATTTACTTACTTACACAAGAAAAAGATAAAAGAAAAAAATAGTTCAGCTATAATATATTCTATCTATATTACTACAGAAATGCTACTAATATTATAATATGAAAGTTTGTGTCTCTAACAACAACTCTAACAACTGAACCCATTTTGATGAAATTTGAAATAGAGATAGCTTATTACCCCTAGCAACACACACATACATGGGCCTTTTCATTATCATTGTCATCAACACGCGGGTGGCGCAGGATATATTATATTTATTATCTTATGTTTTCTGTGATAGGCTTTCGCTTGATTGCGTCTTGTCTGACGGTAAGCAACAATTTACGTCCACGATGAAAAATTTGATAATTTATTTCTTATATATTTTTAGGGTTCTGAACCTCTTTCGGGGAAGAACTCTTAAAGCGAAACTCCGGTCTCCAGTGTCTGTCTGTCTGTATGTCACAGACAATTATCTCGCGTACTAAGTTCCTATAAAAGCTAGTGGTTTGAAATTAGGAAATGACGCTAGTAAAAAAGTGTTAATCACTACAATTTGTAGAAAAAAAGTTTGCTTTGAAATAGGTCTTTTTACCTATAAATTGGGTCCTTAAACGGGGATCTAAAATTTTAAAGCCAAGCAATGTGGTCACATCAGGCGCAAGGTATTAATTTAGACATTTAAAAAAATATACAGTATCTTTCCCATGCATAGTTTATTTTTTTCAAAATCTTTGAAAAAATAACCACACCCCTTGTCCTTCCGAAGCTTAGGTTACCAACGAAAAAATCTGAATTAATTTAAGTAGATAGTTAATTACAGACAGGTAAAATATAGAGAAGTTTCCCAACCTAATACTTTTTCTTCTTCTTCTTGGTCGTAGCGCTCTTGGCAGAGTGGTCATGGTCGTCATGCACACTGAGAAAAATTTCACCTAAAGTACGGAGCATAGTGATAATCACCAAAAAGTACGATGATAAGCATCAATTTTTACGGTGACAACTATCATAATAAATGGTTCTCACCCTAAAAATTGGTGCTATTGCTAGTTTTTGCTGATTCATCGGAATTTTGATGTCCATTTTTCTCAGTGCATCCTTGGTAGTGGCAGATGCAATGCGTCTCACGATGTCTCGTCATCTTGCTCTGTTTGAGGCATTCGAGTGCACTCGTATACGAGACCACAGCACACTTTTTCTTAAAGTTACAAAAATATGAAAAAAAGTGTCTTGCTTCAATGGTCGTATCATCTAAGTTCCTTACATTGTATCTTATAGACATCGGATTATATGCAATTTCAAAATGCCAAAATATGCATGCAAATATGCAATAAAAAAGGCCGAAATATGCAAAAAATATGCACAATCGAAAAACATTTGCAAATATAATTTACGTTTATTATTAACACATTATAATTTAAAATTATTCATATTTATTAGTTATCTATTATTAATATGTAATATTTAATAAACTATAAATTATTATTATGTAAATAATAAACTTGTTTATTATAATTCTTGTGACAGTAAACAATAATATATTTTTCCAGGTTTTCTGCAGCAAACTTGTGACGTTTGTCACTTAATATTAATTTATAGGCTAAAAATGACCTTTCAACGTCTACTGACGTTACCGGACAGAACTTAAAATTTGGCGCCATTTCTTGCGAGACCTCTTCAGGCAGAGTTAGTCCGGTGCCGTTGATGAACGCGTCAATTTTCTTTATGCTTTCAAAACCGGGGTTTTTATACAAAACTGCATTTAATTTGCCACGAATCTTCTGCGATAGTGAACTCGGAAGGACGTTTCTCTGTCCAATCATTTTTTCTATTATTTCCAAGGAATGGCACAGAGGAAGGTTTTTAGATTCTTGTTAACTACTACTTAACTATTGAAAAAAACACAATCAATGAAAAAGTACCAAAATATGCAATAACCCTGTAAAAATAGAATTATATGCATTTGCATATGCAAACATGCTTAAGCAAATGTTGTGTGTTTGTGGTTTAGTGCTCGTACCCATTTATAATACGATAGTTCAGAACCTGCGACATGCGAGTTTTCGCTTCGGCAGATTTATTGAAAATACGATAGGCATCCCTCGACAAACAAGTTTTTGTTTCATTTTTGGATTTATCTTTTCAGCTCATCTGAAAAAAACGTAACGGTGCCTTTATTGGAACCAAGCGGTCTCGTACAAAGCGACTGCTACAACAAGAGCAGGCTTTTCTGTTTATTCGCAGCTGGGTTCGGCGGAAAATATGACGGCCCTGCTCCCACTAATGTAACCAAGCAACTGAACGCGACGGAGAAGTGTAATACGATTATACTGGACTGGACGCTGGAAGCCTCTGCTATTAGTGTAACTGCATCGCTGGATCCATATACTAAACAATTATCTTATGTATTTTCTGGACTTCCAGAAGTAAATAATGTAAGTAATTTGCCTTCTGACTTGATCTTTTTAGATTTAAGTACTGACTATAATTATGTTATTATATTTGTACCTATTTAATAAATGTGACTTAGTAATTTGCTTTGTTACTAATATGTTTCAGATTCAGATTCTTTATTATCCTATCATTATTTATTCTACAATACAATTGTCGTTATAACAAAGTTTTGTTTCGTAAGTCAAGTAGAGCAGTACAGCACTGAGTACTCGTAGCAGTACAGAGGCCGTACTGCGGTCTCTTAGCGCGAGCGTAGCGTTGGCTTTTGTCCCGCTTTTTTTCTAGCTGATAGAGCAAGACGAAACTGATAAATCATTTAAAATAAGATTAAACTATTTTAGACTAATTTTTCTATTTTTAAATCTATTTATTTGAAGGAGGCATTAGAAAAATAAAACTAAGAAAACAGTTGTATTTTTACCTCCGTCAATGTATAACTTATCTACCAAAAGTTTTTTTTTTTTTATTGTTAATTTAATTTCTTTTTATCTTCACTCAGTATTTTATATGTACTTATATACGAGTAGGTATTCGATGCACAAAACAGATACCGTAAAACGGGCTTTGATTAATTTTATAATTAAAATCGGTGTATTTGTTGTAAATTAACTTTTAAAATGTATAAAAAACACTGTATTAGCGACTGCTTAAATAATATAGGTGCGTTTCTTTAAAAAAAATTATCGACTTTTAGTTATTACATAAAAAAAACTGCACTATTCATTTTAAATTGAGAATGGGGCCTACTTTGATGCTACCGGTTTTTTTCATTGATATAGTCACCCCGACGAAGAATATTTTTTTTGCTAAAATTCGGTATTAACTTGCAAATTTATTTTGTAATAGTTTAAACGATATTCATGTCTCACGCTATGAAAAAATATGGCTGATATTCTGGTAGTGCCAAAGTGACAAAAAAATGTTTACGGTAGTTGAGACAGGTTATCTAAGCCTTACAATGTTGTTCCAGGTTGGTACTCAACTTGGATATGCATTGTGGAAGTTATATTTAGCGGGCCGTTTAGTCCTGGACTTGATTCATCTGATAGGCCATTCTTTAGGAGCGCAACTCATAGCTATAGCCGCAAGGACGGTTTTTGGACTTACAGGGATAAAAGTTGGATGGTAAGTGATAAATAAAAAAAACATCCCAGGTAACACACTGGTGGAAAAAACAACTTAATTACGTACCGTGGCATAACGGTGTCAAAATACGTCTTTAATTCGAAAACAGTGTGAATTAGAGCCCTAAGCTGTAGTTTCTACCAGTGTGTTAGTTGGGAACTTCCATACCTACTTACTGCCGGTTTTAAGGCGAAAGAAACCAGCTGGTCCATACAATTTAACGATTGTCATTGACATTTTTCTGAAGATCGACTTTTTTTGCATTATTAAAATTTTTCTAGAAAAAATATATATTTTTTTTTTAATAAATGTTTTCAAAGTGGTGAATACTATTAACTCTTTTCTGCAGCATACCCTTTGCTTATAACTTTGAATAATATAATTCAGTGCAATAGCTACGATTATAACAAAAATCAAAAAATCCGTTCAGCCGTTTCAGCGTGGTTGAGTAAGAAAAATCCAAACATGTAAACATACAAAATTCTTTAATTCTAGAATTTCTTCTTCTGTCTAGGATCCACGCATTAGATTCGGCGGGTCCGTTTTTCGACAAACCTCCTGTGCTGCGTTCAGTAAGTGCTGATGACGCGAAGGCCGTTTTCTGTTTACACACCGACCCTGGTGGCTACGGCACCAATACGACAAACTGCACCGCTGACGCCTTCATGAATAAGGCAGACCGGGTGCAACCAGGGTGCCCTATAGGAGACTTCCCAAAGTTTACCAAAGAAAGTTAGTATTTTGGTAAAAAAAATATCATGAGTATATCTAGCCTCTCTCACTGGGAGCATAAGCATATCGAATCTACCAAATGCCTGTTATTTACTTGAGAAGAACAGGTCCGTTCCGTGACCATTTATCGAGCCTAAACTAGATCGCAATGACATTTGTCTCGCTCTATCGGCTGGAGAAAGAGCTAGACAAAAACATAACGCGACTTTATTATACACGGCACGGGCCCGGGACGTGGTAGCGCTTGTAATTACTCCTAGAAAAACTAGTCGAATTATTCGGTTTAAAACAAGTGAGTAACTCCGTGCCGTTAGATATACTAAAAATTATACGAGTAGATACATATAATTTCTTGTGTTTTAGGTTTATGCAGCCACAACCGCGCCTGGGAGTATTTCACAGAAGCGATGAAGGAACCGTGCTTTCTCTTGAACTTTTTTGGCTCTAAAGCTGGCAACTGCTCGGACAATCTCGGTGTCACCCTGATTTGGGATTATATCACGTAAGTTATTAGGGTTTTATGAAACAGCAAGACCGTAGGTCTCATACTGTCTCAGCATTCAAAAAATTTCATCGTTACACTTATAAAATTGGTACATTTATAAGAGCACAAAAAAGAGAACGTTTTATGGTTGACATACCAAAAACTCGAACGAAACGCTTTGACTCAATATTTGTTATGCGAACCCCGATGGTTATAAGTCTTCAAGTCGAGGGTGTATCGGTTCCTTCCAAGCAAGCGTGCTGCATCGTGCATTTTTAGGTGATATGAGTATGCTCCGTACTTTATTTAAGTGAATTCATCATTCTTTTAGCGGAAATTAGATGAGCATTTTTGTCAGTGTATATTATACTTGTACAAATATGTAGTTAAGGTTTATAAATATATTTTATAAAACGTCTTATTTTGCGTCCACAGGAAGAAAGGAGTTTACTATTCAGAGACCAACGCACAGTCTCCGTATGATAAGGGAGTAAGTGGATCGTGCCCTAAAATATAAATTGGTAAACATTTATTTAGATTTTAGTGCTTATACAAGATAACTAGGAAAAAAAGTATGCTAAGCTAAAAATGGCTCATTATTATATACCTACCTACTCATTATAAAACTGAAATCGAGAAAAAAAATCAGAATAGAAGAAGAATAGATATAGAAAGAATGTCATTAGCCGCGTACTGATTGAGCGAGCAGCCTCGCGAGGCTGCCCCGCGAGGCAAATCCTCGGTCTGTCAAGACGTGCCTCGCCCGAGCGTGCCGCGGCCCGAGCCGCGCGTTGTCGGTTTTTGTCGATGCTCAAAGGCAAAGGCGCCTCAGTACGTTTGCCGCGCTCACAGTGTTTTGCCTCGCTTATTCGTTGCGTATAAGCGAGGCAAAACTATTAATCTATTTTTGTATATAAGAGTTTAATCCAAAAACGTTTAGTTTAGCCTCGGATTAGAAAACTTACAGACCGAGGCCGCCTCGCGCGGCATGCGTACTGCGGCAAATGTCCGAGGCTGCCTCGCGAAGCCGCTCGCTTGGTCAGTACGCGGCTAATGACACTCGAAAAAATGTATGGATTGCTATTCGACGAGGTAACGTGTCGTCGCCAGCCTTTTGGACGCTTCACCCGCGATTACTGGCTTGAGCTCTTTTATTATCATCAGTAGGTACCTAATGTTTCATTATGGTTATGTTTGTTGTTATGAAGTTAATAATTCATTAGAGATATAATAGTAATTATTTTGTCTTGAAATAAATGGTTTTTTTCTATTAAATTTATTTATATTCACCCACTTTCCTAACCTAGGCAATAGATATCGAATTTATAAAACTAAGCACAATATTTTCTAAGCTACACATAAATAAGATAGAAATATAGAATTGTGACGAATTTACACATAAGTAGGTATATTTTGTCGTGACGAATTTACTTTGTAACGCATGTTTGTACAACAACCCGATTTACAATTTTAAATCCTCATTTCAGAACCAAATTTTCAGGTAAAGGCCGATTTCTCAGAATGTGTTTTTTTCCAAGAATTGTAGTGGTTAACATTATTTAGTGTCATGCCAAAGTTCAGACCGCTAGCTTTTATAGTTCCTGAGATAGATAGCTGTGACATACAAACGGACAGACGCACAAGTCTCGTTCGCGAAGGAGGTTTAGAACCCTAAAATTTGAGTAAAACACATGCTCGAACAAAAATTATTCATATTTGAATCAAAAACATGACACATTAATAAACAAAACTTACGAAGTACACCTGAAATTATTAACACTTTGAAAGTTACAATCAAATGAAAAAAAAAAATATTTTCCTATATTTTATCTCAATTTCTATTAATTATTTTGAGTAATGTTTGGATTGTTAGTCTGGTAACCAATTTTTTTTTATCTTTTAGATCGACATACCCCATGAGCCATGATTGTAGTAAATTATAAAATAGCTCTATATCTATGGGTATGTGATTTAATGTTACTGTTAACGTATCCTTCAGAGTATTTTTTCACCTTGCTGCTTTTTGTTTGCTTTCTTTTGTTCTTCTTTAATTTTTCACAGTATTCTTAACGTTTTCAATTCTTTTTACTCGCAGTGCAGGGCTCACAGACCTCGCAAGGCTTACAGGCGCATTTATCCATTTTGCAAGGGTGCAGGAAGTATTCTTCTCCCACGGCAAAGCACCTACCCAGGTTGAGGCTGTCTAGCAGATCACACCTGGAGTTACAAAACAACTGATACAATTCGGGGGTCAAAAGTAATTTGTAAAAGCAAAGCAATATGTTAATCCAAACCAATGCATAAAAATATAAACTGAATCGGGAAAATACTGGACGGACCGGATATTTATACATTTATGAGAAGTTAGATAACCGATCAAGTTAGAAATAGTTAAAAGATGAAATTAGAACCGGTCAAGAAACAAGAGCGATTCCAACCACGCTGAAATAGTTTTGGTTATACCGACTAATGCCGAAAAAAGAACCACGCTGATAAATGATGGCGGATAGTCCATTCTGTTTGTATGTAACGCTAAAACTCAGAATGCTGCGCTCAACAGAATTTGACTTCAAAGTGCCGAAAATGAGATAAACCGATTAATTGTTTTTATCAAAACAGGTCTTAAAAAACCGATTTATTTAACTGAACTTGATAAGGGTGAATTTGAATGCTTGAGAAAATTAAAAAGTTATACCTATTTAATTTTCTTACTTGGATTCCTCAAGCTGCTCTGCCTCGGAGCCGTTGATCTGCGGTATGGCGTACTCGACGATGCCTCCCTTGCCGACAGTCACGGGCGTCGCGCAGATGTCCAGACCGAAGCACTTCGCCGGGTCTCGCTGCTCTACCAGTGCGCTGTCTATCAACGTAGACGTCTCGAAGAGACCTGCGAAAAATGTAGCGATAGTTCAGTGGTCGACGCCGAGCTGCCCCAAATAAAACATGCAGACATACAATCTTCGTGGCCAAATTGAGATCGACAGTTGATTACAGCCGCCATGTCGACGTGGCCTGTGCGAAAACGAAAACAAATGAGCTATGGGATCATGGATCAGCTTTCAGTACTCCCATGTAATCCTACGTTTGTTTCCCCATAACTTGATTAACTAAGGCGTTATAATTGGTCCTTTCCTAATTGATTGTTCTGAAATTCTTAATTTAGACACATTTTTAAGTTCCAATATAAGCCAAATCAGTCGAGGAGTTTTGAAGACGACTTTTGAAGGGGTGCGAGGTGACAGTTTGGGGTGAGCTCCTAGTAACATAAGTAAGTAACAATGGATAAATATCAATACAAAATACAAAGCAACCTTTCATAATGTTTACAACGAATCTTGCCGTGGAGAACCCGATAGACAAGTGCCCTTGCTCGTTGTTGGACTTCACTCGGCAGATGATGTCGTCCGCTTCCCGCACCAGCCGCGACAAGCAGTCCACTTGCGTCTATGAAAAGGGTATTATAATCCAGGTACTCATTGGAAAGCATAGATTTGCCAATAATTAAAGTAATGGAATGTCTTAATTTTAATTTCAAAATTCAAATTCAAAATTCAAAAAAATCTGAAGTTCCTGTGGCAGGCAGATAAGCTGTATTCCAACCTACTTAAGTAGATTAGAATATCACTTGTTAAACTAAGTAATTGGAATAAGATTTACAGATTACCTGCGGTACATTCCCTGGTTTTCCGGCTGAGAATATCGGCACCCGGGTGCATCTGCCAGTGCCGCATATGACGGGAATGTTAGACGCCTTGGGGTCGGACCCGGTGATGGAGCAGAACAGCTGGTTGGCGCGCATCGAGTTTATCGAGTTCACGCCCAGCAGCCGGCGCTTATCATACACGCGGTTTAGTTCCAACGTCTACATTCAAAGAAAAGAGAAATGAAATAAAAGATAAGTTATATAAAATACGCTTTTATTTTAATTTCATCGGAGTTACACGGGTACACCGAATTTCAGCTCAATCGGACATCACCTACCTAAGTAGCTCAACATTTAGTTGCAAGATTTGACCTAAACAAACCAACTAACGAAAATACATTGTAAGTTAAAAGCTTGCATAATAGATCCTGATAGGTATAATTCTTGCGATAAAGTTTGAATGGCAGCCAACTATGACGATTTTTCATTGCCATTTCAATCGCTTAAAATATGCAAAGATTTTTTTTAATTCTGAAAAGTAAACGTATAGAAGGCGACGCACTGACGACTGGCATTGCTTCACTATGCTGTTGTTAAAGTGATCACTTACCTACCACCAGTTGAATTACTTGCTCGATTGCTACTCTTTTTAATAAAAATGCAAAACACCTTCTTACATGCTTTATCAGCGAAAAGTTGCAGTCTACAGGCGGCGTTTGAACGGCTATGACGGCGTATGGGCAGATCTGCGCGACGGCCAACGTGACCGTGCGCACGAACTGCATGTTCATGAGGAACAGGTCTCGGTCGAGGATGTTGCAGCACGGCGGCATCACGTAGTGCCCGCCGCAAATTAGCACCACGTCGGAATCCTAGTGATAACCACTAAGTTACTGTCATTTTGCATGTTTGCAGGCCTTAAACTCAGATAGTAAGACCACTATTGGGTTAATCAGTCACATAACGGCGTCTATCGCATTAGGTACATATTGTAAATGAACCTCGCTAGCTTTAAATTTTGAAGCAATATCGAAAAATTGCTAAGTATAAAATATGTATAAAAAAATAATACGGCTACCTACTCGTACCTGTCATCCTAAATGATGATTAAAAGATTCTAACGATAATAAACTTTTCAGGCATGATATAGCCTATTCTATTTCCACGGTTTAGGCGCTCATAGCATGGCCTTTGAAAACGTATCATTATTTTTTGTGTAGTCACGCTAAAAGAAGTCAAGTTTCGTTCTATAATAGATATACATAAATACGTCAGATGCCTGTGAGTTTGATACTCTATCGAATCGAATCTATCAGTTAACTCTAACTTTCCTAAATACATTTCGACAGTACTCTTACATGCAAAGCGGACTTGAGAAACGTTCTCCCCTGGTAGGCCTCGACCGCCGTGCTGGTGTCGATGTGCGCGAGGTCGTGCGCCACGCCGAGCACGAAGCGCTCGGGCGTGTCGTCGTACATCGCCAGGGTCTTGATTAGCTTCTGCTGCTTCAGGAACAGGCATGCTATGCGCCCTATGTCGGTGCCTGCCCCACATACGCATACCTACGGAATGTTGTTACAAATATTGAAATATGACTAGGGATGACTAGCATCGTCATGTCTTCCTCGTTAGCCCTAGTAAGAAGGGGTGTGTGACGTGAAATAAAATTTCGAAAATTGTAGTGGTCTCTAAAATCGATTTCTAAGAAGCCACTAAATGATCGAATCAATTATTAAATACTTGAATACTTATCCATCGTATGTTGTAGTCCTAGGTAAGCTGATAGGTAGGACCTAGATAATCTCGTCCCATGTGGTTACGCTACTTGATATGCAGTTGTAGGTATGCCACAAAAGTATCAACTTCAGTAAGTGAATGGAGCCTAAACAATAGAAATCCTCTGGGAGTAAAATTAGCTTGGACATTATTATTTAAATATCTTACTTTACTAAAACAAATGACAAAATATGTTAATCCAGGGTATAAAGCATTTCTATACTTGTTATTCAAATCTGTTCCCCTGGTTTTGCGTGATGAGTAAAAAACATTCAAATAAGTATATTTCACATTTATAACTTAGTTAGGATTTGTAGCTTAGAAGACGGTAGGTAAAACTACTTTGGTAGAGTAGAAGACTCTGCTAACAGTCTGAAAGTTAAGTGCAATCATATCATACCTTCTGCGGTGGAAACCGAGGCTTAAAGCAATACCTTTCGCATTGCGATTCTAACTGTGCCAGAGCGTCTGACATAACAAAGTTCTTATACTTGGCAGAATGCACCACCATCGGAGAAACCGAGGAGAGGATCCTACGACCCTCTCGGTGAAGCATCTTCACCAACATTGTGAAGATTAAGTAATTTATCAGTAGGGTCAAAACACACGGCAAATTTAGGCGTAAGTACCCAAGAACGAAAACCCTCTCGAGCCTTCAGCGAATCATTTACAACTTAAAATTTTGTGTATGGCTTTTTTAGGCTTTTTCATTATTTGTTTTACTACTGTAACATTTTAAACACTTTTAATAAAAATTTTGTGATGTTTCTAATTTTATACTGTTACTGACAAGACAAAAGATAAACAACAGAACTGACAGAAGACAGAATAGAGCTTTACCTCCCGTTCGTTTTGAGATCGAAAACAGTTAAAACGCCACTTTTGCTCACAATCATTCGCATGTGGGACATACGAACGATTTTGTCATTTTTAACTATTATTGTAGTCACTGATTCCAAAACAAACGCGAGGTATGTTGTACGATACGTGAAATCTGCATAGTTCGTCTGCAAGAAGCTCCGATACAGGAAACCCACCTCAAAGACAAGAAGTTATTTCTTGCTTCTCATGTCATTATTGAGGTAAACTAATGAAAATAAAGCAAAACCAAAAAGTGATCTTCTGTACCTACCATTATTTTTAACCATTATAATTGGCTGTGACATACAGACACCGAAGTCTCGCCTTAAGGGCCCTTCCCCGAAGGTGGTTCAGAACCCTAAAAAAATTCAGTACTTAACTTTCGTATTGAACTTTTGTATGAACTTGTGCCTGTGTTTCAATCGCGAAGATTTTGTGACTGGCATAAGACGAGATACGGCGTATATTTAATTTTATTTATTGGCATAATTATGATATATTATCGTATTTTAATTATGCCTATAAATAAAATTATAAAACTAAGTAATTTAATATCTTTTTAATTATAAATTATATTTAATTATGATATTATCATAATTATGCCTATAAATAAAATTATAGTAGCGTACAGGAGTGTCGATTAAGGCGAATAATAAAGGGAATAAGAGGATATAAATGAAAAAAATATGTTTAGAACAGACATCAAATTTAATAGATATAAGTTTCACCTATATTTATTAACATTCATATTGATTATTACATCATATTGTCTACCCATAATACAGGCATACTGCTCATGTTAGATACAACACGGAGGAATAAAATGACTAGAACTATTTGAGAAGGAAAGCCGCCCAGCCGTTTATTCCATATTTCGCGACCACTGATCAAACACTCCATTATAACTATACTTCTAAACTGTGGTCCGATGCCACACAAGCTACCCAAAATTCAGTGATCCATACAAAATTCACGAGTTACGGAATTGGCTAGCTGACCTCGTGTTTCATTATCGACATGAAATAAGTAGGTAGGTACATTAATTACTTATGGATGTACAATAACATATATATTATCTGTATCAAGGTAATTTGTGATGGTAAAACATGTAAAAACAAGTTACATTACTCTTTGTCTTACTGTAAATAAACAATAGGTATTGTGACAGTATACAAATAAGTTCATGTTTTAGTAAATAAATAATTCACAATCAAAATTTCAATGTCTTTTCGTGATAGCTGATTTAGTTCTCTTCACACATTACTTAATATTAAAATAATTATTTTCTGGCACATACATTTTAACTTAAAATTAACAGATCTTTGCTAAGATTCAATAAGTGCGTTTAAAATTACATTTACGATGAAAACCAACAGTAACTCAACAAATACTAATTTTATGATCACACATTGTTCAATTTAGTCTATACATACAATTCGAACATAAAATACATGCCCAATAACTACTCAGAGATATTTGAATAGTGTAAGGCTCTTGGACACTAAAAATCGCTCAAGACACTTTTGGGTCGCGTGACAGTCTCCTGACAACACGGGCCGGCGCGGCGCGGCGGCGTAGCGCACGCTTCTTTTGTATTCAAACAATGGCGTAAACATGAATCCCTAGCCGCAACCGCTTACCATTTATTACAAGTGCACAGTAATTGTATTTTAAACCTGTAATAAATAGCCAAGTAAAGCTTGTATCTGTTCAGTGGCGCAGCGTCGTGTCAGTTCCCGTCACGCGACCCGGGTTGCAAACCGAACATCACTTATCCATTTTCACTTTCAAGAGATACAACATTGAACAGCGTCAGGCTGATTACCATATGCAACCTTTAATCCTCCCACTGCTGGGATACAGGTCTACCCTCGAAGGGTGACTAGGCCATATTCCAGGCCAGGTCAGGCTGATTATTCGCGATATACGAGTATCTCCTTATATTTATGAGTTTACATTTCCCAAGTTCAATTTCCCAATTTGTGCACCAGTTTTAAAATGCTTAAAAATGTTAGTCGACAATAAAATATTTCGCTAAAACTAATTTCACAAACAATCATTCAATTTCTCTCGTTCCCAGTTTTTCGGTTCAACTAATAAATTGTTGTCAATGTTCCAAAAAGTTACAAGTTTATGATCTAATGTGGCTTCCTCGATAATCACAAAAATATTAACAATAACAATTTTATTTTAAGATCAATTGCTCCGCTAGACGGCTCTCCTGGCTCGACAATAGAAGGTGCTCTGGATCCGCTCGATTTTATTTTAAATCATTAATATTATGTTACTTAGATCCTAGGCTCGAGAATGATCATAGACACGCTTCTTACAGAAACTAACAGCTGCATATTTACGTTCTGACTAGAAACGTAAATCAAATGGGGCACCAATGGCACCATGTTGTTTTGATTTATGAACTACTAGCTGACTCGACAGACGTTGTCCTGTCAAAAGCCATTGCGTAACTATAGCAACCGTAGTATGTTGATGCTAACTTGTCAATTTATAGTAAAAATTATCAGTATATATATAATTTGCAATAAATTAAAATTGCGACTATAATTTGAGATTTAATCTATCCTATCTCTCAAGTTGGATCGAACTGCACATGGTGTGCGAATTTTATTATAATCGGTTAAGTGGTTTAGGAGTCCATTGAGGACAAACATTGTGACACGAGATTTATATATATTAAGATATCTGGCTCTACTACAGCTTGAAGCATTCTCATTTCTTTCTTACATTGTATTTTGTGACAATGAGACAAAATATGTGCGTACAAGGCTGTGGCGGGAACCAATGATTAGAACCCTAGAGCTCTTGTATCCCTAGCACAACTATCTAAAGAATCTTCGATATGAATTCGAAGGGAAATGTACAATGAGCTTATGCCCGATCGGAGAATTGTCCCTTTTGGCTTATTTTCTATCGCATCTTTATTGTGTATTTATTTAGTTTTTGTGCTACTGATCGCTCACGTATGGTCATGAATGGTCGTATGTTTCCATAATAGGCATTATTATTATTTGTTTTTTTCAACTTCATTTGATGTGACATCGACCACCACTGAAAAGGCATATTGCTATGCTTATAATGACTGAAGATTTTACTGTCAACATTTGCCAGATGTGACTTCCAGTTTAGATTTGCATCCTTCCTCAGATTAAGCACATGGAACCATAATTGCTATTTGCAATTCAAATATCCTTCTGACTCAAAACTAAGATTAGGTAGTTACATTATTTTCGCAATTGCAAGATTGGCTTCATTATCACAGTTGTATATAATTAGGAGTAGATTAGTTTACTATTAGACATTTTAGGCTTAGCATATGCTTTCCTTTTATCCCTGTATAATAATGTTTTATTTTGTGAAGTATAAAGATTTGGAATATTTTATGATATTTTCCCCCAAAATGGGGAAATATTTCTAACCAGGCATCATTTCAAGAGTATAGCTGTCGCATGTGCGGCTACGCTATGGCTCCATCTTTAGGTAATATACCTATCTATGACCTAGAGTTACTCCAAGAAAATCCATCTGACTAACTTCGACAAAATGCATTAGACTGATGCTTGGTTGATATATAAACTTGACATCCGTAAACAAGACTAATGATTATGAATAAATTTCAATACTGCAAGGTATAGGCACATCTGTCTATGCTGCTTGCCTATCTTCAAATATATTATACATGATAAACAACAGACACACGTTCCTTGTTTTGTTAAAATCACAGTATTACCAATCTGAAAATGTATTCCGGCACCTTATGCTTCAGTTACGTGATTACTGGGAAAGAGAAAAAAAAAAGAAGAAATCTCGATGCTGCGAGCCACCACCAAATAAATATCGGCTTCTGTTAACGGCTCACATTATGACCACAAATTGTGCCCCAAAGTGACAGCCATTGTGCCCGATTCGACCCATGCAAGAGCACTATACGATTGATATGTTGAGTCCAGAGAAGAGACAGTTCACCACCTTGCGTACAAAATACACAACAGTTAACAGGTCCTCCAAGCAAGGGTTGTGCAACTGCTGACATCCAAGTCTAGTTGAAGAGACAAGTATATATTATAATTTGGTCGGAGGCAGCATACGATTATTGTTTCCGTACCTGAAAACTCAAGCATTAGGTTAGTAGTGAGAACAAGTAGACCAAAGCACTACTTTAAAAGACATAACGATTTTTAATGGCATGAGTGGTGTAGGACCTCTTAATAGCGCGACAATCTGCAGTAAGAACAAACATTTTTAGAGATAAGTTAGTGTGACAGTACCAAACACAGATGTAGGAATCCTTGTATATTATTTGACGCACAAATCATTATTATAATACGAGTATTTGCGTGTGGTACGCAACACGAAACATGAAATCGCTGAAATATCTACCCTAACATTATAAAAAGAAAGATTTGTGTGTATACTTATATGTAACGATTATACACAAAAACTAATAAACCGATTTAGAAACCACCATTAAAATTTTTTTCACCATTAAAATTCTACATTATCCCTGAGTACCCGAGTATACTTGACATCCGTGCAAAGCCAGGACAGGTCGCTAGTCAATTATAATAGACTTCAGCGCTTCAATGCTCTTATACAAACCCTTTTGTGTCTTCCTTTTAACTGCGTTGTTCTATCAAAGCAAAAAAAAAGTTTGATTTCTATTAAGTATTCGGTTCATAGAACAATAAAAAGCTATATGCGTGACCCTTTCAAAGTTTGGGCGTAGCCAAAGTCAGAAAAAAAAATGCGAAGAAAGAAGAAGAAAACCAACTATAACTTTAACCAATCGGCATCCCCTCTGAGCATATTATGTATCTTTGCCTCCATAGCAACTAAAATTTAAGAAAGACTAGAATACTCGCCGTCACGACGAGGAATATGTTTATCGAAATCACCTGAAAATATTTTAAAAACGAACTCGGTACAAGACTCGCTCACGACGGCGCTGGTCAACAAAAGTAAAATTATGTGAAGATCACCGCAGGCACCAAAAACCACAAAAACAACAATCTTGAAACGAAACGTTGATCTAAATAAGACGTGCGAGTGTAGCCCGATGCCGCGCGAGCGTCGCCCGGTGCTGCGCGAGCGTCGTGTTGCGCTGCGCGTGTGTCGCACCGTACTGTGCGGGCGTCCTGTTGCGCTGCGCGTGTGTCGCACCGTACTGTGCGGGCGTCCTGTTGCGCTGCGCGTGTGTCGCACCGTACTGTGCGGGCGTCCTGTTGCGCTGCGCGTGTGTCGCACCGTACTGTGCGGGCGTCCTGTTGCGCTGCGCGTGTGCCGCACCGTACTGTGCGGGCGTCCTGTTGCGCTGCGCGTGTGTCGCACCGTACTGTGCGGGCGTCCTGTTGCGCTGCGCGTGTGTCGCACCGTACTGTGCGGGCGTCCTGTTGCGCTGCGCGTGTGTCGCACCGTACTGTGCGGGCGTCGTTCCGCACTGTGTGAGTATCGCCCGGCGCCGCGCGAGCGCTGCCCGGCGCTGCGCGAGCATTGCCCAGCGCTGCGCGAGCGTTGCCCAGCGCTGCGCGAGCATCGCCTGGCGCTGAGTGTCACCCGGCGCCATGCGAGCGTAACCCGGCACTGCGCGAGCATCGCCCGGCGCTGCGCGAGCGTGACTCGGCGCTGTGCGAGCTTCGGCCGGCGCTGCGCGAGCGTCGCTCTGAGGTGTGTGCGCGTCGCTCTGCGTCCCACGAAGACCACGCTGCGGTGTGTGTGCGTCGCTCTGCGTCCCGCAAAGACCACGCTGCGGTGTGTGCGCGTCGCTCTGCGTCCCACGAGGACCATGCTGCGGTGTGTCTGCGTCGCTCTGTGTCCCGCGAAGACCACGCTGCGGTGTGTGCGCGTCGCTCTGCGTCCCACGAGGACCATGCTGCGGTGTGTCTGCGTCGCTCTGCGTCCCACGAAGACCATGCTGCGGTGTGTGCGCGTCGCTCTGCGTCCCACGAGGACCATGTTGCGGTGTGTATGCGTCGCTCTGTGCCCCGCGAAGACCACGCTGCGGTGTGTGTGCGTCGCTCTGCGTCCCGCGAAGACCACGCTGCGGTGTGTGTGCGTCGCTCTGCATCCCGCGAGCGGCGTGGCATGTCGTCGTATCGTTGTTTATATCATCGCAGTGTATCGTAGTATTTCATCGCGGTACAACATCGCAGTATATCGTCGCAGTATATTATCGCAGTATATCATCGCAGTATGTCGCCGTATTGTTGTGAGTTGATTGCTAAATAGTCGTGTTATTAAGGGAGGGAATTGGGTCGGGGCAAACCTAGTTGGCTATAAGTTGAATATAAGGGACAGTTCAAGACTTTCTTCAGACGAGTCCATTGAAACTGAAACATATTTATTTATTTGCGCAGACTAGATTATCCATCTGGCTGTCACTTTAGTAAAACAAACAAATTACAACAAGCTGGCCCACATTAATGCAAACTTTTAAAACAAAAGGTTTAGTTATGAGGGGATTTTACAATCCGATTTGCAAAAATCACACTTCCACCAAACAATTGTGCGTTATAAGGAAGATCAGCGCCATCTGCTTTGCTTTAACAAGTATCTAGACACGCGGTAGCGTGTCAAGCCAAGTTCAAGTGACAGAATTGGCGAGCAGCACCGTGTGTATATTACACGAACCATTTGGAGGCACTTTTGACCTCGTTTATTTCTACAACTTTGTTTGTGACGTAGTTTCTCTTATTTATTTTGTTTCTAACATTGTTCAAGAGTGACAGTAGCGACAAAATGACAGTGACAGCATGATATAACTTTTAGTTTTTTATTTTTAGTAGACGGTAGGTGTAATTCATGCATGTCTTCAAATTTAAAATAATAACATCACTCGATCAGCCATATCGTGACCAAAAATGATTTCTATGCCAAAAAAATATAATTATGAGAGTTGGACAAGTGTTTTAGGTGATTATGAGCCGACAATTTGTATGCCCACTGGTGTATTTAACCGAAATACTATAAAAAGCTTCCACTGCAAAATTAGTGGAACAAGAAAGACAATATATGTACCTATATCGTCACGAAAAGAACTATAAAAGACAGATAGAGAGAAAACGATTATCTGCGTTTCGTCTCGTTGCGCTGCGTGCGCGTTGCTGTGCGTCAGACAGGTCGCCTTGCGTTGCAGTGCGCCCTCGCTCTGCGCCACCCGAGGGTCGCGTTCAGCTCGGTGCTCAGCGGGACTGAAACGCATATTTTTTTACGCAGACTAACTATTCAGGAGGAGAACTTTTATTCTTTGGGTCTAGTTGTGATCACTTAAAATAGACAAGGTACCCCACATTAGGAAAATAAACTTTGACAAGGCCATGTGGAATGTGAGAAACTGAGAACACAATACATAAATTGTTCGGGCACTATGTTAGGCCCTTTCACATAGTTTGTTTGTAATTGTTTACCCCATATTTTTTTTTTCTTCTTAAATTTTTACAAAAAATAAATAGTAGGTAAGTGAGCGTGGCAGGAACGAATTAGTAGGTTAAAAAAAGAAAGAAAAAAAAACCGCTCCTTTTTATCCCGGTTCTGAATTGTCAGAGCATTACCTCCGACTTACGTAACCTATGGCTATACTACTATGGGGTTTCGGGGAATTATACACTAGAATCATATACTCAATCGGTTTTAAGGAAGCTACTCACAATTTTAATAATATCACAGCACTTCACTTATTCACAATCACAATCAGAAGACAGGCGGCTTAGCCTTTCCCATCTTCCATCTTTTATATCGCCTTCGTATTATCACCGGCACCGCCATCTTGTCGGTGTTCTCACGACTCCCCAGTCGTGAGAGTGACGCACCATCCGTCAGCCAGCCGACAGTGGTGCCACCATCAAGACGTTGGGGGTTGCCATGCTAACATAAATATAGCCACTACAGACGCTCAGGTCAATATGTAACAAAATCGAGAAGATCACAGGCACCGCACAGGTTTCTATCGCCCCTAATGAAAGTCAACTGCAGCTTCGCACACTCTAACCCTACCCTCGTTTATTCACAACCCGTCGCGCGCGACGCTTAAAGTAGTTCATAAGAAATGTGCCAATCACGTGGTCGCACCCCGCTTGGTGTCACGTGATTTGTTAGCTGGTAATGTCAGTTGAAATTTTGGTTACATGTGTCATCTCTTAATTGTTAAGGCGGGTCTAAAACTGCGCACGCTCACGAATAGTGCGTTTCGCGTGAATCTCAAAAATATAGTATAGTAATATAGTATATCTGGACAATGACATGTTCGCGAGTACAACACGTGCGACTTAGCTGCGAACCTCGCGCTATGTAGTAACTCTGGCTCTCTCTCTTTCGTTCTTAAACACACGAGGCGACCGCGGCAGCGGGAGAGAGTCCCATTCCAGCCAGGTCCACAGCTAAGTCGCACGTGTAGTTTACTGGCATGCTTTAATGTCCTTTCGTAAACTCGAACAGTGCAGCTCGTGTGCATTTTAGGAACATGCGCGCACGCGTAAAATTAGATGCGTCTACCGTCATTCGTGTCGCGTAGCGTACATGGATTGTGCGCGTGCGCAGGTAGACCCACTATTACAGTACAGATAGATAAACATAAAGCTGACACCGTCACTTGTACTTTATAACTAGGTTACGTCAAGGAGGACGATATGATAAATAAAGTAATGTGCGACCTCTCATTGAATACGATTAATTAAATTATTATCTCTCTCAGTCTAAAGGCTCATGCTGGGCAACTGATTACAGTTGAGACATAAAAACAACAAAAAAAAAAGTACAAGTAAAGGCGCCAGCTTTTAATTACCGATTTGTAGTTAGGAAAACGGCCAGATTTGAGAAAAGTATAAAGACCGCCCAAATAAATCAGACATGGACAATCTGAACAACTTTTCAAAGGACTCAACAACAGTGTTAATGTGTCAAGCGGGGCCAATAGTAGGTATATTAGCTTAGAATCTAGACTAAACCAATATTTATGAGGATCTAAGTAAATAGACCAAGTTTGACCAAATTCACAAAAGTTTATGATTATAATAATACTTAGATGGATAATGCATGGGTAAGGTATTAGATACCTCCAAAACAATACTCATATTTATTGATATTATACGTACATAATTATGACAGGTAATGACATTTAGTATTACAATAATACCGTTTATTTTGATGAAAATACACGCTATCATTACAACATTGACAATATATTCCGTAAATTATATTAGTTATGTTATAGAAGAAGAAGCTAAGATACATAATATATTTAAAACATATTAAGTTAAGATAAAATATACATACCTATTTGTGTATAAAAATTCGAACAGTGCACCTCTATTTACAGTATGGGCATCACATTTTCTTTACTAGTGAACAAAATGCAAGGCCCCTATACTTTTTAATAAAATGCTGGAACGTGTAACAAATGAACGTCCTCACTGTAAAGTGAACTGTCTAAAAAGAAGTATGTAAACATTTTCGAAAAATCAACATTACAAAATCCATCTAAAATTATAGCGATAAGAAGCATTGAAATAGGAAGGCTCTGATAGACTAGTTTTAATCAAAAATGAGCAAAGATAGGCTAAACATACAACTATTAATATAACTTTGTAGATGATAGAAAAAGTAGAATTTACAAAATGTCGTCGAGACAAAAACTAATGCTTTTCGAAAAATATCATGTAAGATGTATACAAGTTACCTTACTGTCTATTATTATATTAACAGCCGAAGACCTGAGAACGCTCTCCGTTTACCATACATCACCGAAGCTGCAGAGGATCGAATACCTATCACAATGAAACAACTAACCCTTAAACCTAATTGGCAGACTCGCACACACCTAATCAATCATTACGATAAAAGACCACAGCACTAAGTAGATATTATAGTATACAATTATATGCGATTAGTATATCTTTACACGCAACTGAAAGGCATAGTTACAAGGCGTAATTAGAAATATTGGGGCAAAGTCATGGCACTAACTTCTACCGACAATGGAACAAGTAATGCCACCAGGTGTGGCCGCTCTGGAGATAACGAGACCAAACATACAAGAGCGAATCATTATCGGGAATTCCATATATGGTGTTTATTGTGCAAACAAAATAAACGGCGACTCGTTGAAGAAACATCTTCTTAACAACTTTTGGAGGCAAAGCCTAAATAAAGATTAAGTAGCTTGTTGTAATTTAAAAATCGAGTTTCCCCATTTTGTGTCAGTATATTTAATGTAATTTAATTTAATGTAACGTTTTGACGACGTTACAGGGATTAAATTAGTTTGTCGGTATTTCTAAAATATACTAAATTTTTATACGTTTCCCGATTTTTTTTTTCGTAAAATTTTGTACTAATAATGTTCTTGTGTCTAATTTCTTCGATGATTTCTAAACAAAACTCGTATCAGAGCTGTGCATTTGGTTTATGTAAAGTTTGACAGGATTATGCGTCAAATTATGCTGGCAGAGGTCATGGTTCACTTGTTTAGTTCACCTGAGTGGACCGCGGGTCCTTTTGCTTGCCTGTAGTCCACCTCAATTCACCTGAGTGGACCACGGCCAATTCTGCCCACGACCACGCCCTCCGCCAGAAACTACGTCATGATACGACTACTTAATCAATTTAAGTAATATTTTAAATAAAGTATTTTTAGGATTTCGCGGCTTATATTTAGGCCTCAGATATTTAAAAAGAATGCTTCTCTGCTGTGGTTCAGAACAACGACGTCTACCTTAATTTTATTCAGTTAAGGTACACAAGGCAAGAACAAGTGTTTGTACACGCGCTACTCTCTCCGCCACAGTATCTAGTCTAATTTAGTGTCAACGATAAGATAACAATGCCAAAAACGGGTATTTACGAAGGAATACATTTTATAGATATGGGACGTACCTAAGGATAGCACTTTTCACAGATACGCCCTTCACGCAATTACCTACCGTTTCAACAGTTTTACAACTCGCTCGTACTCTGAACGCCAACTTGAATGAACTAAACACAAAAGTATTACTAAACAAATATTCTTGTGGAGATCTGAAGTTTTGAAGTAGGTAAGTCAGGTAGGCAAGGACTAAACCGCCATACCACCGTATTGTGAAAGCCAGCGAGTAGCTTCCGTATTCGTACCCAGACTCTTCATTTTGAAGAAGTGCCTATGTCTGTCGTGTAACTAAACACTCGGTACAGAATTACTTAATTTAGAATTTACGTCAACTCGTGTAATATATTGCCCTCATTGACGTATCCGTGAATGAGAAGCCTGGCTAGTTACGGGTATGAGCACAAAATATGTAGCTCGCTTCCCCAAATTTGATTTTAAGTCTTCACGGTCGGATCTTGACGGCAAGGTGCTTTACATCCAGAGATGATATAAAAATGTGAATAAAATTTTGTGTAACCGAAATTGCGGTAGTACGAGCGTAACTGTCAAACCGTATTCACCAATCATATCTTCTCCACAATCAACGCATTGTAACATTTACGTAAAAGCTCTCCATTTAATATTTACCTCTATTCTTATCATTTACAATGCAATCGCTCACTACAAGTTTTGATCATTAACTTTCAAGTCATCTCAAGGCTCATTTGAAACCTAACTTAACTGATATTTGACTACACATCGACAAGTGCTCTCACATTAATATTCTTACTTATTCAATATTTATTTTTATATTATCTAAAGTAGATAGATCGATAAATATAGTAGAAGAGATAGGCTAGATAAGAGGTTCCCTGTTTTCTTTACTCATTTTCCATCTTAAATAATGAAGTTAATAAGTTTACTTTAACAATACGAATGTCTAATCGAGATGGGTAAATATCATACCTACGGATAGCACAGAACTTTCCAAACTAGGAGATAAATTCAAATCTAACTATCCCTTTCATTTGACAACAATTAACGAATTCAAGGCAATCATAGGACAGGATTCGAATTATAATTAAACATTGATATCGATTCAGCTGCACCAATTTTGACCTAAACTTAATTTGACAGCACTTATTGTTGCTATCCCTTTCTCTTTCTTCGGATTAAAACTTGATGCAGATATTTTTAATGCCATCAGATTAGTTTAGTGAGTTACAACCAAATCGATTTCAATTCATCTAGGATTTAACACACGAATGTACTATTACTTAGGTAATATTAACGAACAATCTAAATATTTCGAAAACTTGAACTAGGTGTAACATTATCTGACTATTTGGCATCTACTCGGAATTACTTATCGAATACATTTCGGTACGGAAAGTGCGTAAGTTAAAACGTTAGCTATAGCCAAGTCATAAGTATTGCACTATTATTGCACTTTTTGTTGGGAATGCGTTCATTTCGAATAAATTACATACAACATTATTGAACAAGTATTTTTTTAAATACACAACTATAATTATTATTAAAATGGTTAAGCTCAAAATAGATACTTTTATGTTTATTTTTAGCTATCCCTGTACATATTTATCTAAGTTACTCTCTTGCCTATACATTTTTTTCATCAAAAAATATTTAAAACTTATTTTTACTGGCTCCGTTAAGAACGACATTTAATTTTTCTTGTTCTTTTTCTTGATTTCGGTAAAATGTTAGTTTTATTCGAAAAGTCACAGGCTTTTGAAAAATTCGGTCACACTTACTTTTACATTATTCAAAATGATCGCATCCCCATAACTTATCCTATGAAGAGTGGACAGGTTAAGAATGTACATATTATTGCAAATTTCGATTCAATAGAGACGGACTTAATAACTTTTATTGCTTCAATTCAAAACAAGAAGATAACAAGGCTCTTCTCCCAAAAGGCTATCGACCAGCGATGTAAATATTGCGCGCATTGTACGCTACTATGCTCGTCAGTAGCCGCCGTACAAACATACAATACAGGGTTATTCATAAAGGGTATGCTAAGCCGAAAAGAGCTCATAGTACTCATAATTATGAACAACTTTTACTATGGGACCAACTCGAAATTCGCGAAAAAAAAGTCAGCTGTTCCACATAAAAATATCAATGACACTCGACAAATTGTATGGAACAGCTGGTTTTTTTTCGCGAATTTCGAGTTGGTCACATAGTAAAAGTTGTTCATAATGAGTACTATGAGCCCTTTTCGGCTTAGCATACCCTTTATGAATAACCCTATATATCAGTTGTTCAATAAATACACGTACCTATCTGGATCAGGATCTACAAACTCGCCATGATCCATGTATACCTACGCGACGCGTCGACAACACGTCTGATTTCGGTTGTACACTACCAAAGGCTGAACAAGTATCAAAATGCCGTCCGGGCAAAAAGTTTCAGCTTAAATAGAATGTACTCAGCTTGATGGCTCAAAAAAATGGAAGAATATAGTCGAGCGCGGAAACCACGTCGATATAGTTCATACCAATAGGCGACCTAGAGTTCGCATCTTAGACGCGAAACTTACGGATAGCCACGTGGAAGAAAGACCTAAGACTAAACTTAATGGTATGGATTCTAACGTACCATTATCAAACCTCAAATAAAGTGGCAGCTTTAGAATTATTGCCTTCCCTTTCTGACATACTAAGTCAAAATGAGATGTAATTGTGTCACTATCCTTTAATTTGAGTGAACACATCACATTCGACGCCAATATCAATAATATCACGAGAAAGAATAACTCCCTATTTTAGAAGGTTATTTTTAATACTGGAAGAACAGAATATCAGTTTAGTAGTGTGTAAATAATTTTAAAATCGGTAAATAATTAAGTACTTTGAGCCTAAACATAGAAGAAGCACCATAGAAAGGTAAACCCTATTTACAGCCGCATTTAAAGCTTTTTTTCAACGAAAACCCGTAGATATTATGTTAACTATTGTAGAGAATAGTACTTTTTAGGGAGAGAAATAAACGCAGAACTCATTTAAAGATGCTTATAATATATCTGATTCTGTATCAAGCTACAAATATACACGACCCGTCCAATGTCATCGACTAATAATAATTCTCAGACGACGTATTAGCGCTTTTCCGCTAAAGCGTCGCCTCCACCAGTGAAACGCCGGAACCGATATCGCCATATCGCGTATCTAACCGAATTGTCTTATTGCCTGAGTTGTTTTCTTTGTGAATTTAATGTAATGTCTATGAGATAGGAAGTCCATTACTGTCCATGGTTATGGATCGTTTTACTGGCTACAACATCAGATATATATACTGCACCTTTAAGTGAGCACCGAGCTTAAGTTTAAGGTTTGATGAAGACTGGACTTTTAAACAGACTTCGAAAAAAGATTTTCTTTAGAAAATATATTTTTTTTCTGTACTGACATAACAGCAGTCCAGTCGGTTTAAGTGTCTCTAATTTTATGTCACAATAAATTTAATAAGTTTTAACCAATCTGCGGAGTTTTAAATAGTAGACATCAATAAATAATTTACCATCAAAATGAACCTAGATAATTTGTGATTTCATTACTACTCGTAGGTACTTCCGAATAAAAAAATGTGATGATTTGTGGCTTTTCATAATGCCTAAAAGTTTATAGGTTTAAATTAATTTTGTGCAAAATGACTCCTAAAGGTACTTATTTGTGCATCACTGAAGACTCGTTTATCACACATTCCACCCCAGTTCAGACTGTGCTAGTAATAAAGTCGGTAACGAGCAGTGACCAGTATTTGGTCGAGCTACTGGCCCTTCGACTAGCCTAGTCCGAACTAGGCATGGACATTAGAAAGCCACCATTCTGCTGATGACTATAAGGAAGAAAATCGTTTGTCCGATCCTGATCCTAATTCCTACATCAACTAAGCAACCCAACTTTGGAATGTTAATCTACAACCTATATTACTGACACCGGTTAGTTTAATTAATGATGCAAATAAGCGCATAAATATATAATCATAAATATCTATACATAAAAATCTACACCTAAACAAACCACACTACATGATTAAAAATTGGGGCTTGATTTTTTGATCGTCAAATTTACTAGCGAAGAAGTTTTATTGCTTTTGACAATATACACACAAAACAATCGTCTCCATCCGTAAAACTTATCCGACGATTGAAAAGTCAGCCCTAAAGTAAAAATTATAAAGCCTGGCACACACCGACGCGGCTTACGGTGGCGGCCACCCATTTGTATTCTCGATTGAACTATTTCGGCCACGATGATTGGGCGTCTACGGATAGCTACCATGGCCGCCTCTGCTACCCGCCTTTGCGTGTGACAGGCTTACAATTTGTAAATATGGTACCTATTCCGTAACAGCAGACAGAATTCGAGAACATTTTAAATTTCTATACTATTTTACTGATATTCGAACTTTTGCGCATGAAACGCTTTCACTAACCAGATAGTTGGAATAGCCATCATAAGATCAATTTTCAAATACAATTCTTGGAATAAAATTAGCTATAAACACGTAATATAAAGGAAGAACAAACATGGATACTCGTCTATTCGGAAGTTTATTTGTGCATTAGATATGTAGATTTTACGTGGTTACGAAATTTGAACGGTGACAAAATCTCGAATAATTTTCTCATATCTTCGCCGATCGACAGACTTATCTGCAGAGTTGGACAAACGATGGAACTAAATAACTTCTACAGATAGCCGTCAGTTTCGTTCAGACAAAGTGATGGTGACTCCCTCATTCTATTCCGAAGATAAGTCGGTCGGAACGAAATTCGAACGTTCAACATTCTGAGGGTAGTTTTCGATCGCATTCGAATGCGCGATGACTAGCATGCCGTCGAAGCGTAAACTATGCAATCCTCTATCGACTAATTTAAATGCAGTTAGACTTCTCGTCTCCACACCTCCCGGGACGAACTTCAGCGATCGTCTCGTAGATCCGACTCCTCGGCTCGTCCGTGGATTCGCCGCGAACGATACTTCTCGGTCGTCGTCCATTTCAGGGGTAAAACGCGCTCGTGCGTCGCGAACTAAAAGCTACCGAGATTGAAACGAAGAGCGCCGCGGGTCGCGGTGCCGAGACGGGCGGTACGCTCCGGTCCTTAGGCGATAATATCACAGATTCCTAAAGAAAACAATAACACGTAGAGTTTGACGTACCGGCCGGCGCGCGGCTAGCCCTCCGGCGCGCCGCCGCACATGCGCTCCAGCTCCAGGAGCTCCTGCAACCGGGAAACAATACGTCTTACTATTTCTGCGTTTCTTTTGTTTTTGACGTGACAACGTCAAATAAATCGATGAACGCCGGCTGCACGCACGAAAAAGTGTCCCGTTACGATCGGAGCGAGAAAAGTATGGAATCATTTCATCAATTTTTTGTTATGACGCTGTCACGTTAAACTATCGTCCGTAAACCGACTTTACAGACAACCAATTTTTTATTAAAAGATTTTATTCATCATGGAAAAGGCAGACGATCCAACACACAAACTATATGTAGGTAATCAGTAGGCCATGGACGTACAATTCCGCATAATCACTGCCATATGTAACCATATGACATCAGAAAATGCGGGTGAACCCGCGGTTACCTAGTTCCACTACTAGTTACCTGGTCGCGGTGCTTCTGCAGCAGCTGCAGCAGGCGCTCGTGTCCGCGCGCGAGCGCCTCGCGCCGCCGCGCGTACGTGCTCTCCAGCCGGCAGCACTCCGCCACGCCGCGCTCCACGCTCTGCGGGGAACGACAACTACCCTCAAAAAACTAAAACTACCTTCATAAATGAGAACTACCCTCAAAAACGAGAACTACCTCAAGAACTGGCAAGCGACGTTATCCTTGACTAATTTAGTATACTAAACACACTAGCAGAATATTTTTACAATGAAAACTAACGTAGTGGTAGTGGTGATAGTGGTGGTAACTAATCGAAGTAACCGACTCAAAAATACGCGAGTACCCTCATGTTAATTTTAACAAAATTATCGGAACACCTCTATGATATGACATGAACTTGCTACCTTGTTCTAATTGAGTAGTTAGAAGTGGCACGAGCCCACACTACTGGCGCGCAACTACAGCGCGAAAGTTGCGCTTCTAATTACTAAGTCACCCAGGATTCAGCGGTGCACAGAAAAACAAATATTTATATGAAACTGAAAACAGACCTGAGAATGTATTTCCCTCTTTATCCTAAGTATTTCGTCCTTGTCCCGGTTAGTTTTCTTGGCGAGCGCCTTGACGTCTTCTTTCCGAGAGTTGGCGAGTCTGTTCAGGATATCCTTCTTTTCTATCTCCAACTGATCCTAGAAACAATTTCAAATTAAATGTACAAATATTTGTGGTAAAAGTGCAAAACTAAGACGATTTAATTATAAACAAAAAACAACTTTTAGATTTTTACAAGCTTTTATTTAAGTTGCCGTGTTATACAATATACATATGTATATTAGTGTGGGTGAAATTTCAAAAACTAAATTGGAACAACTTTGTAACGTGCAATTAAGCTGTTGTAGTTTTTTATTTAACAACTTAGTCTTATTTTATCCACTTAAAAAACTTGTTTTTTTGAACAATATGAAACAATAAATTCAACAGCCATAAATGAGGTTAAAGTGTGAGCAATAGGGGTTGAATGTAACAGCCATAAAATTAAATGTGTAAGAATTATTAATTAAGTGTGTAAGATTTTTGTGTTATGTATTTTTTCTTTTCAATTATTTTTATCATATTATTATTCTTTTCAATTAAAGGCTTGCGTTTGACTACCATACTGCCTAATGGTAAGCAATGTATATATGTGTGTGTGTGTGTGTGTGTGAGTGTGCGAGCGTGTGTGTGTGTGTGTGAGAGAGTGTGGTTGTGAGTGTGTGTACTCACAGTGAGCTGCTTCATCTGGTGGTGGTGGTCGGCGCGCGTGTGCTTCTCGAGCGCGGCGTAGATGGCGTGATGGTAGCGCAGGCGCAGCTCGCGCTCCAGCGCCGCCGCCTCCGCGCCCACCTCCTCGCCCGCCTCGCCCGCGCCGCCGCCGCCGCCGCCGCCGCCGCCGCTGTAGCTGCAGCAATGGCAACAGGATTTATGCTAAGCCGAAAATACGCAGAATTCGCGAAAAATACAAATTTCGGGTTGGTCCGGTAATAAAAGTTGTTTATAATGATGACTATGAGCCCTTTTCGGCTTAGCATACCCTTTATGAATAACCCTGTATTAAGCGAGATTTGTACGATAATTGAGTTGAACATTGAACAGGCATCTCAAGAACGTTGATTTTTTTTTTAAATAAATATTTTAACCAAGCTCTTTCCAAGCTCTCCAAACTCTCTTTCAAGCTATACAAGGTTATAAAGAACAAGAACATTATTTTTACAAAACAAAAAACAAAAACCGACTTCAAAAGACCGACTATTGAGTTATTCATCTATTTGTCGCGCACGTACTTAATGCAAATTTAAGACTTATATGGTTTTCTCATGGATACCATTATCAGAACTGGACTAAATTGAAATGGGACCAAATGGGAAGCGTCAGCTTTCTAATAAAAAAAGAATCATCAAAATCGATTCACCCAGTCAAAAGTTATGAGGTAACAAACAAAAAAAAATAAAAAAAAAACATACAGACGAATTGATAACCTCCTCCTTTTTTGAAGTCGGTTAAAAAGTGTGCGTGCTGAAATTTCAAAAAAAAAAAAAAAAAAACAACTGTTCCATACATTTTGTCGTGTCATTGACATTTTTTCTGTGGAATAGGTTTTTTTTTTTTTTTTTTCGCGATTTGAGAGTTGGTCCCATAGTAGACGTTGTTCATAATGATAAGTATGTACTGTAACGCTTTTTCGGCTTAGCATACCCTTAAATTTTTTTTTAACAGAAATGTGTTTCAGTAGTTTACATTTTAATCAATTTCTTTTCAAAAAAGCAATCCACTTACATATTCTTCGACGACAGCTTCTTAACAAGTTTATTGCTGACGTAGAACTTGGCGGAAGTAGGCCGCCGCTCCTTGTCGTACTTGCGCCGGAGAGCGTCCAACTTGCGGGCGAGTTCCGATCGCTTCTCTTTCACAACTTTAAGCGATAGAAGGGACTCTAAAGTCTCTTCTAGGGACTCGTCGGAACCGCCGTTCGCTTTGGTGTCTGGTGGATCTGGAAAATACAGTGAAATATTATTGGATTTGTCTCAGTTTTTTATATCTATATATAGATATAAAAAAATGAACACACATTTTTATATATATATATATAAAAATGAATCTCTATTTCCCTTGGTCATCGCATCACGCGTGAACGGATGGATCCATTTCGCTAATTTTTTTTTTTTTGTTTTGTTAATTATTGTCAGGAGAAGGTTCATAAGAAAGGAAAAATTAAAGAAGTTGAGCGGAACATTTTAAAATTTAAAGCAATTCGAATTCAATACTCATAATTAAGGCAGGACGTCTGTCGGGTCAGCTAGATTATAATGAATCAATCCACATTTGACCACCAACTCGCCTGTTGGTAAGCGACGACGTGGTCGAAGATGAAGCACGCTTGCCTAGAAGGAACCGACTCACGATTCACTCGCGACTTGAGGACACCCAAATTATATCTATCGGGAAACACCCTACTCGGGCAAAGTATTCCACACTCTGAGCAACTAAGAGTAGTACTAAGACTCTTTACTACGAGTTCTTCTCGGGTTAGCAAACCCTTTCCTTATCCTACTTCCCCCAACTAATATTATAAACGCGAAATTTTGTAAGAATGTATGTATGAATTTGTGAATGTGTATGTTTCACGCAAAAACGACTGAACGGATTTACATGAAATTTGGAACGAAGGTTGTTCATGGTCTGGATTAACACATAGGCTACTTTTTATCCCGGAAAACGCGGGTGAAACCGCGGGGCGCAGCTAGTACCTCTACCTGTGTATTACCTTGCGCAGGCTTGCTGGCCCCGGGCGCGGGCGCGGGCGCGGGCGCGGGCGGCGCGGCGGCGCCCGCCTCGCTCTCCAGCAGCTTCCTGGTCTCCGCCGCCGCCAGCTTCAGCGGGCTCGTGTGTTCGGTGATCTCGGGCTTCACCGGCTGAGAAGCGAACAAGTTCAGTACACATCACACCGAGAACTCATGAACTATGCTGCTAAATTCTGCGTTTAGAAGAATTTCCAATTATCAACTTTTAGATAGGTAAATTCCGTATTTTACTTTTTCACATTACACACAGAGAAGTGACAAAACTATGGCTAGAATAGTAGTGCTTAAAAACTAGTGTACCTACCCATAAAATGAAAGTTCATCTCTCTCGCTCACCTGTGGTGCGGCCTCCTTCGCCGGGTGCCCATGTGTGGAGTTAGAGGGGTTCGCGGCGGGGGTCGGGAGAGAGTCCGTGTCTTCAGTGAGGACCGCCAACTGATGCTCGCGTTTGTCCAACTCGCTCTGGTACTTGATAGGGTTGGCCAAAGCCTCCGCCCATTCTGATAGACCGTCTGGGACGTAATCCTGGAATTTCAAAAGTGATCAGAATTAGTGAAACAGTTGATCGATACAGGCAGTAAATAATTTAATTGACTCGGTTCGTAAAAACAGATAATTAAATCGAAATCGGTACTGGAATTAATTACACGGTAGCATAAAACTACTTCCAGAATATAAAAAAGTACTCAATTCAAAAAATATCTAATAGACTACTGCTTTTCTCACACTGTGTTTTTCCAACACATGGCAAAATTCTGCACTGACTACACTATGTTTCTGACACACACTTACTAAGAAAACTCACGATACAAAAACAACTCAAAACTCTTCGTCACTCAATAGCATAAAAAAACACATACTAGCAACACTATATTTTAGTAATCTCTCTCACCTTGACAACGACGTGCAACAGCACGCTCGCCGCCAGCGGCTGCCCGAGCTCCGTGCGCAGGTTGACGTGTCTGTACCCGGGGCACAGCCCCACTACTGGCAACACTCTGTGCCCCAACAGACGCCCGCTCTCTTCGTGCGCCGCTACTCGGATCATTGCAAGATCTGGAAGGACCACCTGCAAGGAAATAGAAGAATAAATAAAAGTTATACACTCGTAGCTCCCTACTAGGATACCCTGTGTCGGGGATGCCATGGAACACACTCAAAGACAGGGATAACTAACACCAAGAACTAGAACAGATTTTTAAATTCATTAATCAAATATTTGCGGATATAGCTGAGCTAAACATGTCGTTAAAAAGCTTCGTTAGGCCTTTTAATAAAATGATCTATAACATAGATAGCTCTATGGATCGAGGTGAGCGGTACAATCGAAGCAAGGCTACCAAATTATTGCACTAATATTATAAATGCGAAAGTTCGTCAACATGTTTGTTACTCCTTCACGCTGAAAAAGCTATACGAAGTTGGATGAAAATTGGTAGAGATAGCTTATTATCTAAATTAGCACCAAGCCTACTTTTCATCATCATCTCATCAGGCATTGTAAATGCGATATATTGGGACGTAAGCGCCAACAACTCATAACATCAGCTGAAATATCTCATCTATTGAGCTACTTACAACAGCCTCTACATTACTAGGCTAACTACTTCTTAAAATAATCTCAAGATTTGTATCGAACATTATTTAAAAACACAATCATGCTTTTAACATTTCCTCTTTGTGTGTTATACAAAACTGTTTTACAATTCAGAACGATCAACTCTCAATGCATATTCTTGTTCAGCCAAACGAAACGAAAAATAGCAGAGCTAATGAAAAAGCTCACTAATTAATTATGCAGCCGCGAGCTCCGATATCGTATTCGGTATTATATCGGGCGCCCACCTAGTTCAATCCCGATAGGTTGCTAAGCTAAATTGGTATCAAAAAGCTTAACGTTAAATTTGTTAATTTCGGCAGTTGGGATTTTCACTGATAGAGCATTTTCAGTACTAAAACAATTAGGAATGGTTTTCAATATATCAGTTTCAAAAGCTGCGACTTGTGGATTGAAAAACAATTCTTGAAGCCGAGCTAAAAGATGTAAGTAGAAGTTCCGATCTCACGATTTGATAAGATAAGTATTGAGTCGGATTACTAGGCAGGAAGCTTGATAAATATGATTTATTCACTCCTTGATAAAGATCACCGAACGTGATCAAAACAACAGTCGGGCATCCCACTTACTTTTTTAGCAAGTAGTCCCGTGTCTTCACAAAAATATGAAACTTGTAGGTTAATTACAGAAAACACAACTAAAAGTCAAATCATAGCATTTATCGCAAAAATTATTGCATTGAAGTTTACACAAAGACTAACCCGTGTTTTTACTGCAAATTTATAAACAGATTTTAAAACAAGAACCGTATGGTCGCGATTTGGAATACTCGTAGATAACTTCTGTTTTAATTTAGGTTTCTGCGAATTCGAAGTGTTAATTACGTTTCCGTGAAACTGTTTTGAAGCATGAATATTGATTCTTTAAACATTTAACACGTTCTTCTCATTGGATCTCAAATTAGGACTTTTTAAACATGGACTCAATTATTTTCTTCGAATTGTCGGTAGAGTAAGAAGCAAGCGGTAGTATTGAGTCTAATCTTTCACGTCCAACTAGGATTTGCAGATAGTATTTCAAGAAATCATAAACTTGCATGTATTATTGGAACACTATGCTATCGAAATCAATAACGTAATAACGATAAATCGGACGGAGATTACCGTCTACAAACATACAAACTTTATCTCTTTGTAATATGTTGTGGTGCGTTTTTGTCAACTAAAGACGTTGGCACACAAGCCCACTAGAATTTGTCAGAACTTCTTCGTCATCTTTTTCTATAGAACTTCGTTGCTAAAAAGGTCAAAGAGCACATACCTTTTTGAAGACAAACGGCTCCTCCCCATAGACCGGATTGATCCCGTTATTGGGCGCGACCCTGGTCCTGAACTTCTTCCGCACGGTGTCGGCCGGCAGCCCGTACATGTCCACCTCGACGTAGGTCCCGGCGCGCTTGTCGGTCAGCAGCTGCGCGGACAGCACCGTGATGGTGAGCGAGCCGGCGATGATGCCGTCTACTGTGCTCTCGGCGAACGGGTCGAGGCGACGGTCCTGGAATAGGTGGAATTAGTGGTTAGACAACGGGTCGAGGCGACGGTCCTGGGATAGGTGGAATTAGTGGTTAGAAAACGGGTCTAGGCGACGGTCCTAGGCAGTATGATCATTCTTCATTGACACCACAAGAAGGAAATCAGAAACGTGGTTAAAACATAAGAAAGAGCCACAAAAAGCTATTAGATCGAAGATTTTAGATTGATATTAGTTGTGCGGTCCTATGGAATAGTATAGGTGGAATTAGTGATGGTTAAAGAACAGGTCGAGGCGACGCGACGGTCCTAGCAAATAAGTGGAATCATAGATAAGTGACGTTGCAAGTGGCCCAGATTCCGCTGGATTGACGACGTGCGATCCGACCTGTGCTAACTCCAAGCCGACAACTGGCAATAAACAGCGCAAGATCGTGATCTATAGCGTTCTCTGGTGTCGGCGATCAAGGCTCACTTGGGGTCGCTGCGTCAGAGGAGTAAGTAAGTGATAGGTAGTCCAGGTGTTCGTTTTAGAGACTGGGACGATGTGGTAGATAGATAGATAGATGAACTCTTTATTGTTCACACCATAAATTACAAACAAAAGGATTATATATATAGGATAGATATATAATATGGTATGGGTATGAGTATGAGGCCGACGACATTTTCAAAGTCGCGGGTCGAACCTGGATCCGACTGGCACAGGACCGAGGCAGATGGCACAGTGAGAGAGAGGCCTATACCCAGCAGTGGGATAAAGAAGGCTGTGGATGATGATGGTATGAGTGTCTTCAAGTTAAAGTAAATCGGATGCTTCTAAGTTCCATTGTAGACCGCATCGTTGTTTACCGTCATTGTAAAATTATTGATTCTGAATTATCTAGTACCATAAAACTTCGATTGGTTATAGATAAAATTATGAATCTATCGATACAGGATTATGGAATCAATGACCTGTATTTTTATTACTTTATAATATCTCATTTAAAACAGAAATTACCCTGTAGATTAATAAAGAGAGAATAAGTTTGATATGTATCAAAAGCAAACCTTTCAAAGCTACCTTTGCAGTCGTTCAGAGGCAAAATATAACCAAGAATGACGTAAACCAGTTAACCAGCGCAGCGTGAAGAATCCGCAGCGATCAGATATCACTTCTTATCTATACAACATCCACGCGTTATATGAAACTGGTACTTATTACCAAAACAGGTAGGTTGAATTTGCGAGCTTTAAGGTCTGTGCGAACCGCAACCCGACGACTGGCAAACGACAGCGCAATATCGAAATCAATAACGTTCTCTGGTGTCGCAAGCCAAGATCAACTTTGCGCCAAAGTTATAAGTAAGAAGGCCATTAAAGTAAGAAGAAAGTAAGAGGTAAGTAAGCCGCTTAAATTCCAAATAATATTTGTAGAGGCCGCTCCAGGCCAGAACATGTGCCTGAACAGCTAAATTAATTGAGACTGTATGCAATCCTGTATGTGTGTTCTAACGAATAATTCGATAGGTACATCTATGAAAAATGGGACAATTAAAGCGAAGCTGCAAATGTACATACATTTTTTATCGAATACACGCTACGTATCCTACGTCAGAATCAATGCTCTCTGTCTCTCTCTTCCTGGCTATGTATCCAACATGGTGGTGGGGTCAGCCTTCCTTACTTCCCTTCTCCACTTCGCTCTATCGACTCGACATCGTCTACACATAGCACTCACTCATGCAGCACTACATTTTCCCACCTTGTCTTGGGTCTGCCTCTGGATCCTAGTAGATGGACCTAGTAAATGTACAGGGTGGCTCACCTTCCTCCGCATGAACTCCGGCTTGAGCAGGTACCCGCAGCGGCGGTTGTACTCGAAGGTGCCGAGGTTGAGCTGCATGGCCAGGTCCAGCGTCTGGTAATTCAGCGCCACGAGCTGGCAGCCCGCGTTCCAGAACACCTGGGCGGGAGAACGATACTCGTTATACAGGATACAGATGTTGCAGTCGCAACTAACGAAACTTAATAAAAGCTTCTACTAGATATGATAAATAATCATCAAACGGTTTTCTTGAATCATAATTAAGAATACTCGATCGAGTCACTTTTCAGAAAAAAAGATTAATTATTGTTTGGTCAATTAAGAGCTACGATGCCAAAGACAAACACACACAAATACACGAATACTTATGATACCCCTCTTCGTGCGTCGACAGTTAAATAGTTCAACTCACCTGAGGCATGAAGTTTGAAGAGTCGAACCTGGTCCCGGCGGGGTAGACGCGCGACAGCTGGTGCTTGTTGTAGTTCACGAACTCGATGGGCCGCTCCTTCAGCAGCGTGGTGGCTTGCTTCTCGTCGAACGACGACATCTCGTAGAAGCGCTTCTTTTCTGTTTACGAGGAAAGTTTTTTGTTATTTATCGACACGGGAGTACTCACGTATTATTGAGTCGCTAGTCGGCTACTCTGAACGTCGTCCGTTGTCGTCGTAGTTTTGTTAAAAAGACCATCATTTTCAGTCCGTAATCGACCACTAATAAGCATATTCGTAGGCTCTATCTATGCCACTGGAGCAGTTATGCTTGCGGCCCAGAGCTTCGCTCCGATTCTAGATTTTTTTATTACTAGCTAGAGGTTTGACGCCAGCTACCCAAATATTAATAGTCTCCGTAAACATATACACATAACATATTATACTTTTTAATTCACGGGTGTCAAAAACCCGTAGCGTCTACTATCGTCAACACTGTTCCAAGATTAAACAATGTAGCCGAATACACAGAGCTAGCTTAGATTGCGAAATAGCATTCATGTAAGGCTACACATTGTTGCAACTGAACTTACGACCTAAGTTAAGTTCAGAGGCGGAGAACTAGCGCGTAGACGCAAGACTATGTTAGCAATATTTGATCTGTTAGCGGGACTTAGTGAAACTTCAACACGATCTTTCAACACTAAAATGTAGGCACGAATTAAGCAGTCATAGGTTTAGCGAGCTGTGTTAAATATTCAGAGGTCTACAAAAACAGAATACTTATTTGAAACATAAATTGATATCCCGTAATTCCATTTGTAGAGTAGGACGCCTGGCGGCCAGGTGGAGCGACAATCTGCGTAAGGCAAGTGGCTGCGTAAGGCAGAAGATCGTGCCATGTGGTGTTATTTATTTTTGTTTTTTAGTTTCCGTAGACACAATATTTGTATTACTTGTATATTTTTTTTAGTTGCGCATTTCATTATAGTGCTACGAGTGATAACTTTTGTAGGCCTAGGTGTACTTATCAAATTTTATTTTTAATTATACTGTAGGAAGGCTGTTTGTTATCCAGATAAAATAAATAAAAATAAGAGGCAAACAAACGACGGGCCACCTGATGGTAAGTGGTACAACCGCCTATGGACACCTCTATAACCCGCGGCAATTTCAGTGTGTTTATTTATGAGAAGCCTATGTCCAGTGGACTAGTATTAAATAGGCTGATAAATTCCACTCCTATTTTAAGTACCATATACATTCAGTCAAAAAAGTATCGGGAATGGATGATTTGTTTTGGGTTCCAAATTCAAATTTTTGTTTTTATTGTTGTTGTTAGATTGGCACAACTGTTATCCATTTTGGCGCGGAGTTTGAGTTGCGTCTGTTATTTAGATTAAATATGGTGCTGTTTTTAGTTATGTCATGTCTAGTGTGTATTACGAATTTCATCATGGACAAAAACATCGAACAAAGAGTTTGTTTTAAATTTTGCATCGCCAATGGAATTTCGTGTTCGGAGTCACTAAAAATGTTACAGAAGGCTTACGGCGAATCGACTTTATCAAAAACACGTGCTTATGAGTGGTACAAAGCGTTCAAAAGCGGTCGAGATGTGATGGAAGATTTGCCTCGCTCTGGTAGGCCATCAACGTCTGCAACTGAAGTTAACATCGCAAAAGTGAAGGAAATAGTGACTGAAAATCCTCACTCAACTTTGAGAGAGATAGCCGCTGAACTTTCTGTATCTCACGAGTCGATCCGTACCATTTTAAGTAATCATTTGGGTATGAAACATGTTACCGCTCGGCTAGTCCCAAAAGACCTGAATTTTCTCCAAAAACTCAATCGCATGAGAGTCGCTGAGGACATGCTAGAACGGGTTAATTCCGACCCAACATTTATGAAACGCATTGTTACTGGTGACGAGACGTGGGTTTACGAGTTTGACATGCAAACTAGTTTAGTAGGCACCCGTTTTCAATCGGTAGGAGACATAAAGGAGAATTCGAGGCGAGAACTCAACTCAATTCCGGAAACAGCGTTTAAAAAATGTTTTGATGATTGGATTATTCGTTGGCGTAAGTGTATCGTTTCTGAAGGAGCATACTTTGAAGGTGATAAAATAAATTTGGATGAATAACAAACATTTTGTGTATTATTGATATTTTCCCGGTACTTTCTTGACAGAGTAGTATAGCATACTCATACATAAATGCATGCTAAATTGTTAATAATAATGTACGCTTTATCGGTTCGCAAGTGAAACATAACGGTGGTCCGTCACGCTAGATATCTAGGGTTAGAATTGCAAATTGTCGACCTAATTCAACAATAATGTATTGGAAAGCATCGTGTCCCTTTTGCCAAGGCTGAAAACGCATAACTTTAAATTAAAAACCTAACTGAAAGTAATATATCTCGATTTTATACGTTGAAAGAAAAAAGTTCAATAGTCAATAGAGTAGACTATTGTGCAAGTCTCATTTACAGTTTATATGTACTTTATCTCCTACTTAGATTAGACTTGATTTTGTGGGTACCAAGGTACCAACAGAGAAAAGGGGAAAGTGACATAATGTCGGCAACTTTAAATCTGGGCAAGGTAGAGTTCCTGTGGAATTAAAACTCCGTGCATCTTATGCTACTCGTTACTCCTTCTGCCCCTCATCAAAGCCGTTGTTACCCTCTTCACTCTAAAACCCCATCCTGCCTCTATCTACTCACACGTTCACTTCTATCTTCAACAAACAAACATCATACTCACTCTCAGCGCTCTCGAACGAGGAGAAGTGCACAGGCTGCACATAGTTGACCAGAGCCGATATCTCTGCGGCGGCGTGCGTCTCGCGCTGATCGTCCCCCCCGCCCTCCCCCTCGGGGCCGTCTCCCCCCTCCCCGCCCGCCTCGTCCTCTCCGGACGAGCTCTCTGATGATGATGAATCCATCGACTCTTTGGATCCACGACGCACCACCTGGATAAAAAACGATGTCACAGCGCTAGTCTTATAAGGAGAGAAAGGATGGGGTTGAATGGTGAAGTTGTGTTGTGAAAATAGTTAAGTGAAAAGTTCAAGTAAGATTAGAACATATCCAGCAACAGATTTTCAAGTTGAGCGAACTAAACTTGGAATCTGAATTTAGTACGCAATGCTAAGTCTGAAACTACTTTTTTATCACTGAAAACTTAAGCTCTTTCTAACCCCACTGCCTGCAGCGTGAAGTTTGCACGCTTTTACCATTTTACTGTCCTCATTGAAAATTAAGCAACGGATAGTTTTGAGAGTATTTTTCTATTTTTGGTTATTGGTGGTTTTGTTGAGTATATTGTGACTTACATTAACGTGTGGTATTTCCCCATTTCCTTGCGGCACGGGCTCGGTGCGCGGTTCACTTTCTTCCGAAACCACCGACTCCTCGACCTTGTGGTGGTGGTGATGCTTCTTCTTGTTCTTGATTATGATCTTGTGGCGGAGCATCGACGGCGGCGGCAGCTCTCCTCCTGGCGGAGGGAATTGGAAGTTTAGTCACATGAGTACCAGATGGCCTTTGGATGATGCGATTTTTTATTGCTTTTAGACTTTTGCATGAAGGCAATAAGATCAATTCAATTGTAAATTTAAATATCGGAATATCTCGGGATTGTAGGAAAAGGAAAAGGCTAAGGGATGAATATTGTAACTGAGAAATAAAATCTGAGGAAAAGAAGAACTAGTCTCAAAAAAAGATAGTAAGAGTAAGTCCTATATCCAGCTGTGTCAGGATTACTAGCCTACAAAACCATACCAAGCACAGTTACACAGTTATATGCCTACAGTTGGTAAAGGCCTTATCCGACTAATAAATCCTTACATTCAAACTAAGAAGAGCAACTACCTGCCGAAAACTTTTCAGTTCTATGAAACCCCAACTGCGATTACGATAAAAGTGCAAGATACAAATTACATCTCATCGCATAAACCCGTCGGTTGTATAATGTAAAGATCGCATTAGAGCTCGTTTACACAATGGAAATTAGTTTGTTTTTATTTCTTTTACAGTGTAAACACAATATCTCACCGAGCGCGGGCGCAGTATACTTTTGTGGCAGTAGGATTATTTGCTACAACTTTGTTTCCCAACAGCGACTGTCTAATAAAATTGTTTGCAAAGTGTAACTAGCTGTATCCTATCGTTTCACTTGCTATCGTGCAGGAACTGTTTAAATTCTATACCCTGGATCCTGCAAAAATTTAGTTATTACTGGGTTGAGTAGGAACTATCATTCTGACTATCACACATTCACAAACTTTTCATTTAAATATGAAATGAAATTAGTGTGATTTTGTTTCATCAATCTGTTCCGAATTTCGGAACCAAAACGTAGACTGTGGAAAATGCAAATCGCACAACGGCTCATGAGTACGCTACACGAACAATCACAAAACCGACTTCGAAATACGAAGGAAGTTTACTCAGACGTGTAAACTTGACTTGAAACCGTATTTTCGCACGACATTCTATACTGTTCATCAGCAAATCGTATGCGCCCCAGAAATAGCCGCAACAGTTATCGTTGCTAACGATATGCGGTACTCGGTAGCTCGTCAGATATAATGTCAAGGATGGACGGGAGCAACAAACAAGCGAGGGTGTTCGGACGCGTCGATACAGTCTAGCCTCCACCTCTAGTGTAGTGGAAACAAACTGTCGTTCTGTTTACGTGTCAGCAAGTGCTAGGTAGGGCTGCTCCATCGTATTGAACCTAACTCATCGCGGTTCTGAGTGAAGCTTTTTCAAAGAGTACCTTATAACACTCACATTATGTTATGAGCATGTCCACTTCCTAACTCTTTTTGCGATTTCTGTAATATCGTCGACTCATCAAGTTAAAGAGCATCGTATTCTAACTACACTTTGTTCAAAACTCGGGCTTCTTAACTTAAGTCGTTTCATTTAGTTTCACGTTCATTTTTAATCAGTTGTCTTTTTATTTGGAAAATCTTAAGGTGTCAACCCTTGATATCAAAACTGCCAATACAAACACTGCACGCAGGTGGCTAGACTTCAAAGCGACTTCAGGCGTGGATTCCATCGACATAAAACAACATCGGTATCGATCATAAGGAAAATTTTAGAATAACTGGCTCCGTTTTTAGTATAGTATCACAGGACAGACGGCTGGTACTTTAAATACTTCCAGAAAGTCAAGACAGTATCTGTACATAAAGTGCACGTACTGTACATTTTTGTCTTGAAAGAAGCAGCGTTAAAAATACATAATACATAAGTTGAGATTCTTACAAAATTTTATATCTGCTACATTCAAGCTGCGCCAGATTCCGCGAGCTGCAAGTTTCCGTGGAATTCATCTGATATCTACACCGGACACGTATATTGTACAGATAAGGGGATAAAACCGTCGGAAGCGGTAGCTAGGTCCAAGTTCCCTACTGTAGTGGAGATCGGGTATCAGAAGCCGCACTACATATTTTGGCACGCTTTGTGCTCGTAACATTTGATATCGGAGTAACCCCTTGTGTGGGCTCAGTTTTGAGACACAAGACCGTTTCAGATCTCAATATAATTGGATTAATGTTACAGTGTACAAGGCAGTGTACATTTTAGAGGGAACAATACATAAACAAAACTTGCAAACTGAATCTTAAAAGAATCTCGAGTGACGCCCGATTCAATCAAAACTTGCAAAGTTGTGTAAAGCTGCTTCCAAACTTCCTGATGTAAATGAGTTAAGCTGAAGCTAAACTTCTTTAACGCAAACTAAATTAAACTATGCAATGAGTTTACGCTTCCCAACATTCTCTATTTAAAGCTGAACGATATTAGTATAGCTATTTGAAACATGAGCAAATTCTTACGAGTGCAAAATTGGGCCAAGAATAAACACCTTTCCGTATCTGCGTGCTAACGTTCAGTCGAGACACATCTCCTTCTATCCAAGTAACATACGTCAAGGGACGCTCGGTGCTTACATTGTATAATTTATTCATAGACACTGTGTTGATACAACACTGGCCGGCGAGAAGTGAAAGAAAATACGAAGTGTTAACATACCGCGCACCGTGTTACCTAGAGGTCCATTCACTCATTGTGCTGGAATGGCTGATTAATTAAATAAGCTATTTTTAAACGCCGCAAGGACATTGATAATGTTATCGACTTATCGTGGAAACCAGTGCGTGCGAAAATACTTTTTTGCGATATTAACACACTATACTTTCTAAAGCTGCTTTGTTTGTAAAAAGATAAAACAAAAACTTATGAAGACACGAACTCGTGAAAAAGTTGCAACGTATTTATAAATATAATGTAAATTCAGTAAAGGCCACCAAACACGAAAAGGTAGAATCGAATAGGGCGCCACTTTTCAGTTTTCCTTAACGAATACGCGGACGGTATACACATTGGGGCCTTGAATGCCTCAACACCTACACATAGGTTGGATTTTCATCCGAATCTTTTGTCTTTGGCTTCACATACACGAACGTACAAAAGATCATCACACAGGCTAGCCATCAAACATTCACAAAATGACCCTTGTGAATAAGAATCCTGTCAAAGTAGTACAATAACTTTAAAATGCCTAAGCTAATTTATAAAAAGGTAGACGATAACCAAAATGTGTTACATTTAAATCTATTATAATTTAAAGGAATAGTAAAAGCCTGTGTCATTTCAGTTCGCACTTACGGTCAGATGCTGCTGGAACGAGCTGGAAACTGCAAGCCGCAGACAGTTTGCGGTAGACCGACGCTGTCGAGCGTATGTTTGACTTATCAAGGGCGCCACAAATATTACTACAGATAATTTTGAATAGATATTTGTACTACCTTCAGCTAAAATTGAAGCATATCGACACTGCTGGGTTCAGGCCAATTCCGTCCACTCTTGAGTAATTTACGTTTACCTAAAGTCTATAAATCAAATCACCGGCTATAAATCAAAGACATGGCATTTCTAAACCTAGTTCCCAATAAACAAGCTTCAATTCGACAAAGTACATGTCGAGTCAAGTTTTCCACAATAATGTGATCGTGACGATTTACGTGCGTAATCAGTAATTACTCTGGAAGCTCCTTGAAATGACTTTTATTACGTCTCAAGAACTTACGGCAATATAATAAGTTAATAGGTCAAACTAGCTGGGTTTGGAGGCCCTTTCGAATCAAACTTTCATGGCTATGAGTATACAATGGCATAAAATATGGAATTGAGTTAACGCTTTGGGAATACAATATGTGGCGCTGAACAATTTTGATTATACAACAATGTAACTATTGGTTTTACCCGACAACGTCGATTTCTGACACAAAGAATGGTAAGGTTTTTCAGGTGTATGTATGACTCGATGTTTATGGTGATTGATGACAATAAAACTAAATTTTATTTGAAGAAGCCGTCATCATTCATGAATTCAAAAAAAGTAATTCACTTAATACAGCTGTTACTTCATCTGCTATCATATGAAAAAGAAGGGAGTGTATTCAGATATGACGAATGATAGAGATGAATGGAAGAAGTGTACATACTGTACCGAGTAGTACCGACCCTACGTAAGTGGGATAAGGGTAGGCAGATGATGATGATGACTTCATCAACTATGAAAATGAATAAATAGCCAATGAAAATAAAATTAATGCAAAAAGTCACCATTTCGAGTGTAATAAACGCCTAAGAATTAGCGAGTTATTGTAGATTCGTCACATTTGAAAATTCCATACATTGAAAGTAAATTCGTCCAAATTTACACATACCTACTTTTTTTCGTGACGAATCAACTTTGGGACGAATCTACAACAACCCGAATTAGCGAACCCACGTTCAAGATCAAAGTGTAATAATTCCGATGTTGTTTCCTGGATTATTTCGCCAAATATTTGCCTTGTCGAATCCGCAGAAACGCGATCCATTGATACGTTAGGACCGAAACTTGAAAACGGAATATTCCCGAAATATTCTGGAAAGCGAACAGTGAACAGTGAGCGCCGTGTCAAATATTGAATTTCACTGCAGCGTAACTGAATGACAGGAACAAAAGACTTTTTTTGTGAATTGTTCATCGATATCAATGCTACATTGGGTTGTTGTTTAATAAAATACGGAGTATTACTATACAGGTGCAGTCCAGTAGTTAAACCAAAAAGTGTCAGATTCATTGAACGCAAAAAATTTCTAACAATGAGCTTACTTTAAACATTGTTTTAAATATCTATTTTATAGGAAAGTGTGGATAGGCACTTTTAGCCGGGATAAGTGGAGAGTGAAGGAAAGGATTAAGTTAATGTCCAAAAAGTGAGTTAAAACAGACTGAAATGGAAACAAAATTTCAATTTAAGTTACACATCCAAGCCCAATATTGACTTACCGGGTTCTAAAGCATGGGAATCCAGCGCTTTATCCAGCAGCATGTCTCCAAAGATATCTCTGCAGTAGTTCGCTATCTTCGCTTGCTGGCGCGGGTTACAATGGTTCTCGAAGCTCAGTACTACGGGGAAATCGGATGTCTTGAAAGCGCTTTCAGCGATGGCTTCGAGGACCTCTTTGGCGCTGATCTCCGGCACGAACGTGTAGCCATGGACGATGACTGGCTCTTCTGTCCGGCCGTTCCAGAAGTCGAGCTCGACGCATCTGTGAGTTACAAGGAAAGTAAAGTATCATTAGAAAAAAAAAATTGTAATTTTTTTTTATAACTAGCTGACCCGGCAGACTTCGTACTGCCATACAGTACTTCTCTATGGTACTGCCTAATTAAATATAAACACTGCACAAAACACTATTTACAATTTTTTACTTATAATTTATTACAATTATAGGTACGAATTTGTTTCGTGTATCAGTTGACAAAAGCAAACTCATCCATGAAAAAAAAAACACTGACATTGACAGTTTGTTGTTGTTTCAACTTTTTTTTAATTTGTTATGACTTGGAGTCAAATCCTTCGAAATTTTAAAACAAATGAATGAACTATTCGATTTCGTTTTCTTTTTTTTGTTTTATCTGTGCTCCAACGCACACTGTTTTGATAGATATGATTGAATTTGAACTTTGTACAGAGGTAATAAAGTGCAAATTGACTCTTGGACGTTAGGAACATACCTACATTGCTTAAACAACAGTGAGTGCTTGCAATTCAATATAAACTTTAAACAATAGCAATAAAGCTCGTTTTAGTTAGAAAACGTTTGTATGGGAAAAAGAAAAGGGCTGTTTTTAGGGTTTTTCAATATTTCTGAGAGATTTTCTTAATATTTTTTTCCGTAAGAACCTTCTCCTAATAATAACAAATACAACAAAAAAAAAGAATTAGTGAAATCGGTCCAGCCATTCACGCGTGATGCCGTGACCAAGGAAAACGGGTTTCATTTTTATATATAACTAGCTGCGCCCCGCGGTTTCACCCGCGTTTTCCGGGATATAAAGTAGCCTATGTGTTAATCCAGACTATGAACTACCTTCATTCCAAATTTCTTGTAAATCCGTTCAGCCGTTTTTGCGTGAAAGAGTAACAAACATCCATACATACATCCATACTTACAAACTTTCGCCTTTATAATAGTAGTAGGATTATAGATAATTTTATTTTAGTCTAAGAAAGTATGTACATTTGATTACAACACAAGAACATTATTTTTACAAAACAAAAAACAAAAACCGACTTCAAAAGACCGACTATTGAGTTATTCATCTATTTGTCGCGCACGTACTTAATGCAAATTTAAGACTTATATGGTTTTCTCATGGATGCCATTATCAGAACTGGACTAAATTGAAATGGGACCAAATGGGAAGCGTCAGCTTTCTAATAAAAAAAGAATTATCAAAATCGATTCACCCAGTCAAAAGTTATGAGGTAACAAACATAAAAAAACAAAACATACAGACGAATTGATAACCTCCTCCTTTTTTGAAGTCGGTTAAAAATCGGCTTAGTAGTTACGGAGATGCATGGCAACAAACATTCAGAGACACACACCAACTTTTAGATTTATAATATTTGTAGGATGAAAAGTAACGTGATTTCGTGGCTTTGTTTAATTATGTTTTGTTTGATACTCGTACATGGTAAGTTATAATATTAACCTCATTACCGTTAGATTAACTAAGCTCTCGTAAAATAATCGGTCAACTTTTCGCTAACTCGATATGATTCGAGGGAGACAACATTGTTTACCGAACAGACTTTGGATTAAGTGTTTATGCATAACATGCTATACATAGTTTAGTTAGTTACATAGGTATTTACAGAGCTATACAGAAAGGGTATGCTAAGCCGACAAGCGCTCATAGTACTCATCATTATGAACAACTTTTACTAAGGGTCCAAAAAAAATTCGCAAAAAATCAGCTGTTCCATAGAAAAACAACAACGACACTCAACAAAATGTATGGAACAGCTGATTTTTTTTCGCGAATTCCTGGTTTGTCCGTAGTAAAAGTTGTTCATTATGATGAAGTGCTATGACCTCTTTTTGGTTTAGCATACCCTGTCTGTATAACCCTGTATATAAAGTGTGAGGATGTTAGGTTTTAGTGTTTCGCGCGAACAAGAGGCTAAGATCATTTTAGCTGAAACAGAAACTATTTGTACTACAAAAACTGTTGAAAAAATGGCTTGTTGAGCAATCATTCTATAGAGAAGACGAGTTTCTGCATAGAGTATAGCTTATTTTATTTTATTGTTCCGATTTATTTTTAATTATTTTATTTTCATAATGTACTAGCTGTTCCCTGCCACGCTTCGCTGTGGATAAAAAAAAAAGAAAAAAAATTGATAAAAACAATCCTTGATGCGGATTATAAATATATCATGCTAAAATTTCAGCTCGATCGGTGCAGAACTTTTTGAGTTTTTGAAGCGTACACAAACCAACATAACATTTATATATATATTTACATAGATATATAGATTTTTTTGTAATTGAATAGACATGTGCTATTTTGGTACGAAAATAAAACTAAAACTCCATGTCTGAGTAAAACCAACTTACGTAGCTTTCCATAATTATAAAGTAGCATTCCAGCCCTTGTTAACAATAATAACTACAATAGTTATCAATTCTAAGTACGTGTAAAATCCGATTGTTATTTCTGTCAACTCGTAATCACAATTATGTTATTGTTGTATTTTGTCGTTGTTGTATAATAATAGGAATGAATAGTTAGACTGTAAATCTGCGGCTAATAGATTTCGAAACAATACGGTACAAATATACTCGTACACAATACGCCTTTTACACCGTTTGTCGCCACAATAAGCCCAAGTTTTAAGACAGATCTAAATTTTCTAAAACTATTGGCATCCTTGTCTAATGGCTTGCAATGATAAAGACAGATATATTTTTAGTTAGTTTAGACCTGTCTTAAAATGCCTTCAAACTTGGGCCTAATGTCTCTAATTTGTTGAAAACAGAATATTAGGTATATCATGGGACATATTATTTATGAATTCTGTTTCACTAGATTAAATATTACTAGTTATTTTTAACTCTGTTTTTGGTTCATATACGAGTATACAGGGTTATTCGAAAAGGGTATGCTAAGCTGAAAAGGGCTCATAGTACTCATCATTATGAACAACTTTTACTAAGGGACAAACCCGAAATTCCCGAAAAAACATCTGTTCCATAGAAAATGTCAACACACTCGACAAAATGTATGGAACAGCTGATTTTTTTTGCGAATTCTGGGTTGATGAGTACTATGAGCCTTTTCGGCTTAGCATACCCTTTATGAATAACCCATTTACCATTTACCAAGAAACAGTGCTTAAAAATATGAGCAAATAGGGTTGTTCTAGAATTATACATGATCTTTCCATCAGGCGAGTTAGAGGAGGCAATCAGAATAATATCATCAACTGTCGCCACGGTGAATTCCAGCAGCCGCGTTTGAGAATTAGTGCTTTACAGGCTTACTTTCAGGGTTCAGGGATGGGGGTGCAACAGGATTGTCGAAAAAACTGATGCAATTTAAAAATGAAAGCATTGTTGATGTAATAACACAACGCTATTGATTTTTAACTTAAAATTACCTTGTTATTGTCATTTGTTTTTCTCTTTGATTTTTTTGAATTAAAACTATGTTTAGAATGTATGACATACTTACTTACTTTTTAAAGTGAAATAAATATTTGCTTTAATGTTTTCATCACGCCTTCGGTGTGTGGTATCTTGGACCACGCCGTCAGGAGAGCCCTTGTCTCATCAAGAATGCAACATAATTTCTAAATACTTTCCAAAAGGACTCAAAATATTCCCACAAATTAATCGTCTTACCTAAATACCAAAAATTCCGAACCTCGTCGCGCTATCGCTTCACTCGCCTTATCTTTATTACAAAAGCTATAATTTAACTACAAAAATATTCCATTATAAGTGGAATACATTAACGACCAATCAATTAACCGATCGTTTACTGTAAACAAGAAAAAACAAAACTAATAGCTTTCGGATAGCTCGCAGTATACATCGTGATTAGATTAGCTGGTTAAAGGTAAGAAATATGTTTTCTACGCGACTCTCCAGAAGAAATAATCTAAGAAAGAAAACCCTAAAAAAAATATCTCACATCAGACATGATCGACCACTAAAATTTTTAAAAAGGGGCGACTGGTCCATTGGACGAGTTACAAACGTAGACGAGTTGCCCACTAATCCTCACTAGAAATTCTATAAATTTAATGCTACTAAATACAACTGCTATTTAGTAGTATTAAATTTATAGACATTTCTACGATACAAGAATTAAAGAAGAAGCGTTGTCTCTATTTGCAAGAACCATTAACACGGTTTGAAACTAGAAAGATCTAGGTTCATCTTTTGTTTGTTTTCTGAAATACTCTTGCAAAAGAAAACACGAAGTTGCGCGTTGCGCGTCGGTCGTAAAGTTACTGCAAAGCGGAATGGCAGTATGGATATTTAGCACCTAGAAATCAGGATGCTATGATCATAATATAGGAAAATGAGCGTTGTCGGTCTATTTCAAAATTGTCTAATAGGTGTGTTCAATATTGCAGAAAATACTTTTAGGGTTTATTGTACATAAGGCCTTACTGTTGGTGTATATGTAGTGTAACAATATTGAATAGTGGTTAATTTTATAGTCATTCCAAAATAGGTTTAGACCGAATGATATAAATAATAAAGAGATCGATCGGGAACATGTGATCAATATCTCTGTAAGAGCCTAACAATCATAGCTATACAAAAACGGGTTAATCTAAGGACACCCCATACCTTTGAAAGTCTTTTAAATCTTGTAACCAATGGAAAGTGTGCTTCTTATTTCAAACACACGAATAAAACTAGAAAATCTCTTCTCATTTACACAAATGAGCGAGCTGAGCGATAACACGTGTTTACAATAAAAACCAACGTTACCCAAACATTTACATGAGTTTCCATCGGCTCGCCATCAATTAGGGCAATCGGATAATGTCGATATCGATAATATGAGTCGGATATTCGATAGCGGTCTGTTAATTGGATGATTAAAAACACATCGCGGCCGCTGCGATGGCAATGCTACAACGTTTCGCTACACGTGAGCTGTGGTTGCGCATGGCCACTGGAGCGGACCGTTGCAGCGATTATCGATATTTGATAGGCACGTCACTTCCGAGTATGTGACGGTTCTGATTTTCGTTCGAAACGTGGATATTTTACCTAAAATTAAAAGCAGGTAAGTGCTTGTTTCTGCGAAATTAAAAAGGTTGTGGCCTTGTGGCTATGACACAATGCACAGTTGCATACGGCGATGGTCTAGTCGTAACGCACTGATCTAATAGGAGCCAAAATACAGCGGGTAGACAGAAGCTAACCACCGCTTCTTAAGACGCCCGCAGTGTCTTGAGATTTAACTAAGTGCGTAAAGTGCTTTTACGCGTACAAACACAAAACTCCGACCTCTTGTATAGGGTACACATAATACGTAAATTTTTACATTACTACCATAAACTTTAAAAGCTTCAAAACGACCTACTTTCAACCGCAAATTACACGTTCTTGTTTCTAGTAATTTTAGGCTCCCGTTTTTAAGCCGTTGAAAAGCGTGAGCTCCGTTTTTCTGGTGCTCGCAGCCTGGGCGCACTGAAACATCTGTGCTACCGAGTTATGAATAAGTAATTATTTAAACGCTCGCGGTTTTCCTATTTAGCTACTGCGGGATTCGGAATTTTCATCTCACCAAGTTCGCGTCTTAAATGTTTTAAACGAGTTCGTGCAGTTTCGTTTATGAATAAGTAATTGATTTCAGTTTGAACAGACGATTAGGTAGACTTTCGCAAGGACATTCAGCCAATAGCTGTTAGAACTTGATTAATAAATTAGTTTTTTGACATCACTTGACATTCATTTGATATTTATTATTAAAGTAGAACGACCGTTGTAGACGAAGTGATTTAATTATTCTGAAAACTAATATAGTAAGTGGAAAATTATTTTTTATCTGAGCACCACTCCACTTACGAGCGTTATTAAAATCATCATCATCTGCCTACCCTCATCCCACCTACGTGGGGTCGGTACAGTATGTATGTACACTTCCATTCATTCATCTCTAAGTTAAAATAATAGTCATACAAGCGTTATTAAAATATTAAACACAAAATCACATGCTATGCAAAACCGGATTATTTTTCACATCTTACAATCCTCCTTTGCTCATTACAATCTATTACAAAGCAGGCGAGATAAGCTAGAAAACTAAATTAAGAAACTAGTGTTAATTTATAAAAATATATAAAAAGTTTAAAGCTGAAGCATTGCATCGATTCACGTTGTGTCTCTGACATCCACAGCAAATATGTACCCATTTAAATCGCCAAACATTGTACACAGATAGTTTCCGCTACACCGATGTATTTTTCCGGTGTGTTGTATCTCTGATATCCAACCCGACAAATCGGGAAAACTCACATCGTGTTTCGAAACTTCACAAACATAGTTCGACCTGGGCGCGAGTTTCCAATTCTGCACTAAAGCGAAAGTTCGAATAAACCTTATTTCGTATTTCAAATACAATTTTTATTGCGGACAACTTGGATCCATGGTGTTTGTAAAGTACTTAGAAAATATGGTAGTTAACCAAACGAAACCTCCATATCTATGTCCGGAGAAGAAATTAAATGGCGTAATTCAATGGCGTTTGTGAATTCCAGCAATCCGCACTTGGCCAGCGTGGTGAAATACGGCCTAATCACCCTTCGAGGGTAGACCTGTTTCCCAGCAGTGGAAGGATTAAAGGTTGCATATGATGATGATGAACAAAACCAATGCAAAAACAAGCCAACAATAAGACAATTAATGACAACAATTAATGTAATAACAGCCGATCTTCGTTACGACGGACGTGAGCTCAATATAAAGATGTATGCACCAACCTGCAGCCAGCCAGCAAGCTCTGGCGGTAGATCTCGACGCTGGACTTGCCGGTGATCTGGTGGCCGGTGAGGTAGGTGTTGTGCGAGCTGTTGATGAAGTAGTGCGCGAGCGGCTGCTCCATGTCGTCGCACAGGTCCAGCTTGTTGGATGCCACGATGGGGTTGTCTTCAGACATCAGAAACCTGTGTGAAGATTTTGAACTTTGAGGACAGTTGCAGAAAATAGCGTGACTCGCGACACGATTGATGAACTTTATTCAGGTTCAGTAAAGAACCCTAAGGCAACGGTGTCTAGCTTCAAAAGTGTACCTCAAGGCCGCGTTTTCGACCTCAGCTAGCAGCGGGGTGTCATCGAAAACAGCGGCGATGACAGCGATTTCATTTGTATGGAATCACCGCGACACACCGCCCTGCTGCTGCCGCGGTTCTATATAAATAATGCGTATTGAATCATCGCCTTTCAGTCGATGTCGCTTCGGAGCCTGCTGAGACCGAAAAAGCAGCTTACAGACCAACTTATTAGATTTGACCAAATGATAGAAGTTCAAAAAACAAAGGGCTGTTTTAGTTTTGTTCAAAAGAATACGACGGTACCTCTCGCGTTCAACTAGAGATAACTCGGTTGTACTGTTAGAGAGGTCTTCCTTTGCGCGAGGAAAATAAATAAGTTCTTTTATCTCGATGGAGATTTAGTTTGCATAGAAATGGAATTGTCGTAGCATTAAGAGTAGATTGAAAGATTGTAAAGATACGCTGTGCAGCGCTTGTTGTAATGTTTACGTATGAGCGCATTTCAAGCACATCTTTTGTATTCAAACTAGTGTAAGGACGTGTTGTTTTACGACGAATACCTAATTTGCAAGTGTTTTCAACGCAAAAATATATGCACAGACTATTCGTTTGGTAATTATGATCAGTTGCTTCTTCCTGTCGGTTTACTATTCTAATACTAATGACGAAAATTGCTTGCCTGATAGTAAGCGCCATGTTTGCCTACAATTCAGTGCCACGATGACAATATCGATCTAGAAGATAGATAGATAGATAGATAAACTCTTTATTGTTCACACCATAAATTACAAACAAAAGGATTAAAGCACCTAAAACTAGTGCAACAACTGGCGGCCTTATCGCTAAGAGCGATCTCTTCCAGGCAACCTTAGGATGGAGAGGATAGATAAAAAATATAAAAACGGGGTGTGCAATATTGAAGAATACTCATATAAACCTACATAAAAAATAATAATAATAAATACTTAGAAATACATTCAAATAAGTACATACTAAAAACTACCTACATTTCCGAAAATACATATAATATACTAAAACGTATATAAAATATATGTATATATATATATATATATATATATATATATAAATATATAATAATAGTAGGGAAGAATAAAATACATAATAAATAAAAACAAAACAACAATTAGTGAGTAATAATAAATAAATAATCACTGAGAAAATGGCAATTGCGACAAGTGATGTTTTTTTAACTGACTTTTAAAGCATGCAAGCGATGTAGCATTTCTTATTGTCACAGGCAAATCGTTCCACAGCTGAACCGCCTGGAAAGCAAAGGATTTGCCGTAAAAAGTTGTACAGCGCGCGGAAGGCGTCTTAAGGGAGAGGGTATCTTTAGATCGAAGGGTATGGGAATGAGAGGCATGCCAGAAGGCGAAGAGATCTTTTAAATAACGTGGGGTAGATGGATTAAACAAAATATTGTAGAGAAGGGAGAGGATGTGAGCATTCCGCCGAAGGCCGCTATGTGAATACTTAGTAGAGGTCATATTAACCAAAATTTTACGCTTCAAAATAATTCGACGAGTAACAGTGTGACTCGTTCGGTGTAAACATCAATCCCAACAAAATCAAACCTTTTTTTTTTACGCTATCTCTACCAAGCTTGTGCTTGCCACTTGCTTAAAATAATTACCTCAGAAACCCGTCGAAAGTGAGCTGCGACCGTTGCTGGTGGTACTTGTTGTGCTCGTACGCTTTTATCAGGTCCTTAGCGCGCTGGAGATCGGCGTAAGGATGCAGGATCTCGTTGAGTCGAGGGTCTCTCTGCACCACGTTCAGGAAGTCTACCAGCTGAGTGGCCGACAGGTGCGGCTTGTTGTCGGTTCTGGGTGAAGAGGTCGGATGATTAGTGCTTGTTTTCTTTGCACATGCTTTAGATGTAGTTTATTTTAGCCGCAGCTTAGACTATAAGAGAAAAATTGAAATAATTTAACACTTCAACTGCTGAAACACATGCCTTGTGTTTTCCTTTGTGTAACGCGAATGCGTCTACACACGCCAGGCGTGTAAAATACAACGCATGTGACTGTTACCCGCAGTTTAGGCAAACGCATGTGATTATTAGCAGCAGTCAAAGTGTAAACAGAACGGTATTATTTTGTAATTACAGAGGTATACATCATAATATTAAGATTAGACATGTCAAGCAAAGCTTATTCTCTAACATAGGTACTCTTCCGTACATTTAAACCAAACACCAGGCTGTTAGGAAGTTTTCTGAAAGGAAGTTATCTTGTTTCTATTTCCATTGTAGAGGCAGAATACAAGGTGCCTAATTAGGGTTTCAGATGTTTGCCGTTTGCGAACATCGTCTGAGCCGTGTTACTCGAATCAACAAACTATAAACCCAACATATTTATTTTTCAATTACAGAACAGATGCATCGCTATTCAGTGTTTAGACTATTTGTTATGCAAAACAAACTTGCTCAGAATTAATTCATTTTCAACATCTTGAAACAAAATGTGTTGATATTTTGTTGATATTGTATAATTTTACATAAAATTCATAAAGCGAGCGTTGTATCCGCGCCACCAGACTAACCGAAACAAATTTTCTTAACTGAAAAGAAAAACCGTTTGAAATCCACCTGTTCTGTTCCAGTAGTAACGAAGTTAATGAATGAAACATCAGGTTCATTATTTTCAAAATATTCAAATGTTCCGTCTGCATAATCTCGTTTTGTAAAAAGTCAGATATAAAAATTCCTCGCGGGGTTTATTGCCAAGTCTATTTTAATTGTGATTTATTCGCAGCGAGAAGACGAACGGGCAATGCTCGCACAATCCGGGCAATTATAACGAATTGCCGCGCAATTTGAACCCGTGAACTCAACTCGGCCGGGGCTCGAATTAGTGTCACTTTGAGGCGTTCAAATGGCCAAGCGTTAATTATGGACAATTCACCCGGAGCGGCGCGGCGGCGGTCCGGTTCGCTATTTGTCAACATGATATTTGGATTCAATATTTGCTGGCAATTTCAATGCCTACTAGGCAAGGCCTACCTCGGCGGAAAGGTAACTCTACACAGAATAATTATAAATGCAAAAACATTTATTAGCGAATTTAGTGAAGTATAATTGTAATAAAGCTCGATTATTTTACTAAATCGATGTGCTTCATTTTCAGCTACACCATCACTTATTATCAGAAGAGTTAGAAGCTAAACGTAAATATATTTAAAATAAATAAAAAATCAATATCCAATATCCAAAATTAAGGGACAACAGGTTCGCAAAAACGTATTTTAGCGAACACCGTTATAATTATATACGAGTAATATTAACGATAGCTGCATCGGAGACGAGATTTGAAGCCACAAAACCGTCTTCATAACAAGAGCCTTGTTCTAAACAAAAACATCAAACTTTTACCTAAAGAGTGAAGACATTTCACGAGAATAACCATCATCATAAGAGTATAAGTGGGTAGCGGGCAATTGCTGCTTAACACAATCTGGGCAATTATAACGAATTGGCGCGCCATTTGAACTCGTGAACTCGGCGGCAGCTGAAATCAGTGTCACTAGACGCGCTCACTAATGACCACCACATGCTGTATCCACGACCAGTAGGTATGCTTAGACCTAATAAATATTTTAAACCAACTTATAAACCATGGTTCTTCATGTATTAGTATTTCATAGTCGACCTTAAACTAATGGATGGAAAATTATTATAATCAGATAGTTAAATATTTGTCTCGTTAAGCAAGATATGGTAAGTTTCGGTACGAAAGTCTATAAATATCGGTTAAGTAATTCATACTAATAATATAAATGTTAATTCGAAATATTGTGCGTGTGTTTGTTCTCACTTAACTTCACAACGGATAAACGGTTTGGATAAAAGTTAGGGAGAGAAACGCCTAGACTTCAGAAGTGGGATCAATAAGGCAGTGGATGATGAAGATAATAATTCGGCGTAAAGTAGCTTATAATCTGTATTAACACAGGTTATTACTTATTCCGGATAATAAACGGTTTATGTAGGATATCGGGTGAAAATTCGAAGCGCTTCTAGTACAAAACGGTACAGATTCAATTTGGCTACACATTCCATAACATGTCATTAGTAATTACCCTTTCTTTCTGTACAATAACATGTACCAGTCAATTCCCAACAAATGCCTACCTACTTAGTAGTAATATTTGGACAGTTACCAAACACTTTTGTTTTCATGTATGTCTTACATAAAGTTGTCTTGCAAATAGTCCATAAAGAGAATAAAACGATAGAGACAGCGTTCGGGCGCCGAAACGACCTCAGTGGGCGTCGGAAAGTGTTTGTGTAGCGAAGCACTTGATTTACGAGTCGCGGCGTGCATGTCGAACTAAACAAACAGGTCAAAGGTTAAAAAAAAGTAAAGTCAAACTTTAAAGTTCATACACAAAAACAAAATCGTCCAAGTTGAACAACCTACGAGAAAATTTGAAATACGAAATCGATTCGATCCTTCAGCACACTCATTTCAGAGACGGCGAAGTATTAGCAATCAAAGAGCTTGGCACGTAAGAACGTGACTTATATCAATCTTGCTTACAAACATTCAGAACATTTCAGTACTAACATCGAATACGGATTGTAACAACGGTTTTAAAATCGTTCAGTTAGCTGAGTTGCAATACGATTTAAACAGGACTGAGTCATTGTACCGATTCCAATAGCAATAGCATTATTGATACAATACACGCAGATTATCCCCAATAGATTCGTCATTCGAACAGACAATTGGAGTGCACGCATCGGTTGAAATACACCTATACAAGGTCACTTTCATTGGTTCATTGTCAGGTGCAGCTAGGTAAGTAGCTAACACAACGTTGAGCCTAACGCAACCTTCTTGAGGTAGTCAAAAATTGCCAATAGATAGCCAAGCCATGGGCGCTAAATATCAATTTCTGAAATTACGGTTTTCTATGCTTGGTGACTTGTGGCTAGAACAAAGATACATATAATATATCCGTAATTTGGCATCTAAATAATATGTAAATTGAATTTATGTAATTCTGTATAATGGGAGACAAACGCGAACTTTTTCGTGGTAAAAAATGTGTCAATATATAATAAGCTTGAGATCACAACACTATAAATAAGCAATGCCGTGTAGTCTAACAGTTTTATGACAGAGAGAATTGCAACGACAATTTAACAATACTTTTGTTGGCAACAAATAAAATGTGACATATTGTCGCGCGTTCAGCTCACGGGATACAATGCACGGTTATCAGGTTTTATGTCATAACAACTGCATGGCAGTTGTTCTAAAGAGTTTAACGATCGGTAAATCACAATATATGTTTCACCTGTATCATCAGTGGGTACTGACTTTGGGTACACACTAAGCGTCAAACCTTCACATCAAACCATTTACGCTGATCGATTTTCTAACACACCCAGAATAGAAAAGCATATAACGTTCCATCTAACAGCTACACCAACATATGCGGTAAACTAAAGTTCCAGTAGTTGCGAATTTGTGACTTACAAATTGTTGAAGATCTTCTGGACCTCGCAGCGCTGCGTCAGACTCTTGTAGAAGTTGAAGAAGTCCTCAAAGTGGAACTTAGACTGGCTGATGGTATCCGTCTTGCCGGTCGGCAGACCCGACTCGCTGAGAGCCTTCTCCACTCGTTTCTTGTCTTCCTTGTTTTGGGCGAATAGCCGCACGATACTAAAACAAAACCAGAGTTCAAGAAGGATTTATGTTGAGGTAAGAAGATCAGTTACTTTGTTTTAAGAATCAAGATTCCATACCTACTATAAAATTGAATATTAATGAATCGATCTCTATTTTTCTGGCCCTAACATGCCTTAAATCACTAAACGTGTTTCTGTTTGTCAAGGAAAAATAAGCATCATGGGGACAAAGAGATAATTCTTACCCCAGATTTCAGAGAGTGCAGAAACACTGTAAGCCGTAGTTAAAACCTCAAACCTCAACTAGTAAATGGACACTTACTTTGTAATAACGACTAAAGAGACACTCCGAGCAAACATCAAACATTAATGAATGAAAAAGAGAAAAGTGAAAAGTGCTTTTGAAGGTGAAAAGAACAAAGGAATGACAGTGAAGCAAAGAGTAATCCGAAATGAAAGTCAGGCTTATAATAATCATATTTTGCAATGACTGATTACACAATACAGAACAGTTAATCGTAATTTCCAGTAACATAGCTATATGATCTTTATACAAGATTTGCAACAACAATGCACTCTGAATCTCTTTGTCTATTCAGACAGCCGCTCGTCTCGCTATCTTTTTTTTTTTTTTTTTTTATTTCTATTTTTGGTTTGGGACTTTTATAAATACATGACAGTCCCCTTGAATTAAAAAAAGATGGTAAAAGCTAGTGAACAAACAAAAAAGAAAGGAAAGATGATCACTTGAGTTGACTCACACAGTTGAACAGATCTCGTGCTGCGTCAGAGCTGGGCTCTGCTAGTATTCCGCTAAACCGTCCAACGTCCAACCTGTTCAAATGGTAAGTCATCTCAAGCGCCCGTCTCTCACGCTCAAGGCGTTTACACTCCACCAGAAGGTGGTACACATCTTCCTCCACTCCACATGTGTCGCAATTCGGTGAGTCTGATTTACCCATTAAATAGGTAAATTTTTTCAAAGGCATGTGACCAGTCCTCAACCTATGTGCAGTAACAATAAGACTGCGCGACATGCTCATATTACTGAACCACGGTATATGGGGAGGCTCACACACTATGGTTTTATACCACAACCCTTTGTCTATTGATCTCTCGTTAAAGTGTTCCTTCCATAACATATAACAACTTTTCCTAAATTTAGGTAATAATTCTGAGTAATTAGACAACATGCTAAAATCTGTTCCCTCTAAAACTGCTTTTTTTGCCAGTGTGTCAGCCTCCTCATTACCTCTCAGTCCAATGTGTGATGGAACCCATTGCAATTTGACCTCAAATCCTTTACCAAATAGATCCCATAACTGTGCTATAACTTTATAAGCTGTTGACACGCCCCTCCTGCCAGAAGTGCATCGGATAATGTGTTGGAGTGCACTTTTACTGTCAGTACAAATAACGGCCTTTCTTATATCTTTACTTTGGATGTACATAAGCACCTGAGATATAGCAATGAGTTCCACTGACATTATCGAAATAAAGTTATTATTTATTCTAAAACAGTTATTAATAGTACATGTATTAAGGTTCAAATTGGGGTCATAAAATGCAGCTCCTTGCCCATTGTTACTCTTTGAACCGTCTGTATAAAGAGCATGCCAGTCGCGATACTTCTCACCCAGCTCTTTTATTGTCTCACAACGTAAGTTATACGACTCCTGCGATTTTTTTGGGCCATTTAAACAATCCAATCCGGTATAAATTACATTGTCACAATCATAGTTTGTAATCCACGAATCTAAAGTAAACATGTCTAATGGACAAGATGAGTACATCGTTTCATTTTTTACTTCGTTAAATGTTTTGATCAGCAAAGGCTTTCTTTTTCTAAACCAGTAGTCGTAATTACTATTCGATGAGAGACACACAGTATGCAACTCCGATAACAATTTACCCGACTCGTTATCAGTCCATGATCGTATTTTCAACCAATATTTAACAGCTAAATACAGTCGTCTTATATGCAGTGGGGGTACACAGAGCTCACTCTCCATGGTGTGAATTGGAGTACTTCTTATAAATCCACCTATTATTCTTAAGGCTTGATTTTGCACTTTATCTAATTTAAACGTATGTACTTTAGCACTGTTATCCAATAAAAATGAGCCATAGTCTAACCTGCTTCTAACTAATGATATGTATAGTTTACGTAAATGTAACGGGTGAATACCCCAATTGGAACCAGTTAAAACTTTAAGTAAATTAAGATGTCTTTGTGTTTTGCTAACTGTTTCATTTACATGTGTTCGCCACAATAACGAGCAATCTAGCCACATTCCTAAATATTTATATAACTCCACCCGTTCGATCTGTCTATTATTTACTTTTATATCTACCGATTGTTTCCTCCGACCTCTGCTAAAAATACAAAATTTAGATTTAGAGATAGATAGTTCCAAGCCTAACTCATTTATAATATCTACGAATGTCTGCAACGCGGTTTGTATTCTACTTGCACTTTCAACCAAGTTTTTGCTGCTGTAATATAAGACAAAATCGTCGGCATATTGACAAATGTAAACAAAATTGATAATTTTGCAGATATTGGCTGTCGTTAAATTGAAAATGATAGGAGAACTCGGACACCCTTGCATCAGGCCTTTGCTTGTATACCTACACACATCTATCAAAGTACCAGAATCATCTTTAATTTGAAGGCATCTCCGACTTAGAAAATTCCACAAATACTGGCAGTACAATTTACCTATTCCTAGTTTATCCAAAATTTCAGTTGCTTTTTCTATAAGTACGTTATTGTATGCATTTTCAATATCGACAAAGCATGCGACGGTAGGCATATTGTTTGTAAACCCTAATTGAACTTGCGTCACAACACGTACTAAGCAATCCATACACGACTGACCGCTGCGAAAACCGGTTGTAAATGGTGATAGCAAGTTGTTTCTTTCTACGAACCATTCAAGCCGTTTGTTTATCATATTATGGAGGATCTTACAAGTACATGAAATCAATGAAATTGGTCTTAATTTAAGTGTTGAAGTTGATGATTCACCATGTTTAGGTATTGGAACTACAGTTATGTTACGCCATTGGTTGGGAATTTTTCCAGTACTGAAAATGAGGTTATATAATACTAGTAATTGTTGTTTGGCACTTTTAGGTAAATGATAAATCATTGAATAGGTGACGCCGTCACTTCCTGGAGCCGTATCTTTTTTTTTAATGCATTTGCTAAGTTCATGTAACATAAAGTTGGTTTCTAAAGCTACATTGGACGAGTTAAAACTTGGTGTCCTAGGAATAACATAATCTGGAGCCAAACTGCACAGTAACTTTTCCTTATCCGCCTTGGAAACAAATATTTTAGGTGACCTATATCCTTTTATCCAACGTAGCCGTCTCCACATATCCGTGACTGTCGTGGATTCATCTATACTGCTACACATCCTTTGCCACCCATCTGATCTAGCCTTACTTATTTCAGTTTTCGCGATTTTGGTCTTTTCATTTAGTACTTCTAAATTCGAAGGTGTAGGGTTGCGTCTGAAATTAGCTAAGGCTAGTCTTCGTTCTGCTACTAATTTAGAGAGATTAGGGTTCCAGTATGGTTTTGGTTTAAACTTGCTAGTGGGATTTTGGCATATTTTAATCATTGGAATGTATTTGTCTGCTGCTTCGGATATATAGTACATCAATGAATCGTGCAATTTTTGTACATTAATCTCACCAACTGGGATTGACATATTGTTTTGTATGTATTCTGTATATTTCTCCCAGTTGGCCATTTTAAAGTTTCGCCTATAAAATGTTTGAACCGTATCATGGTAGTTTACTCTCATCTTTATAAAGACATGGTCGCTGCCTAGACTCTCACTCAAGACACGCCACTCAAAATTTATAGCTATATCCGATGAAGCAAACGAAATATCTGGAGAAGTTTTTTGTAGATAATTATTTACCATCTTAATTCTAGTAGGTTGACCATTATTAAGGGATACATATTTGTATTCTAAAGCAGATTCATGTATTTTCTTACCTCTAGTATCATTTTTGCACGACCAATCAGTGTGATGCGCATTAAAATCACCTACAATCAAACAATGCTTCGGAAACATAGAAAATATGATGTCCCAGTCAGACTGAGTAGTTGCGACCCAAGATGGACAATATATAAGCACAACATTTTTCAAGCAACCACAATTCAATAATTTAAGAGCCATAATTTGTATGTTTGTGTTTTGATGCGTCAAGTTACATACCTGCACTTTGATTGTTTTGTGTACAAAAATAGCTATGCCTGCACATCCATCTGCCCTGTCTCTGCGGTGTACATCGTATCCTGTTAGGCGAACTTGGGAGTTTTCTTTAAACCACGTTTCTGACACGAATGCTAAGTGTACCTTTTCTTGTGCAAGTAAAAGATCAAATTCTACTAGTTTACTATGTAAGCTCTGTGCATTCCACTGCAATAAGTTTAAAGAGAATACTTTTTCGACATTATCCTTTGTCACTGAGATAGGTGATGACCTTTCGAAGTAAGTTATCTTTGTTAACATTTTCAAGAAAGAACTGAATACATTCTTCAAAGACTATACTACACACGCTTTTTAACTTGTCCTCAAAACTTTTTCCACTGTAAAAAACACTTTGTATTTTCTTCACTAATTTCCAAAAAATCTTGACTAAATTTTTTTCTTTGCCGTCATTTTCTTTCTCCTTCTCCTCTTCCTGTATGTTTACATCTTGTTCCATTATATTCTCATCGACATTAATTTCGGACTGCTTCTTTTTTTTCCTATTTTTCTTCTTACGTAAACTTATTGGCGATTTTTGTTCTTCTGCTGCAATATCATCTACAGCTGAGATGGTTTCTTCATCTGACTCGATGTTTTCTCTATGCACAATAGCGCTAGTTTTAACAACATTGCTATACGACTGAGTCGGCTGACTGAATTGGCTTATCTCATTACGTGCGGTATAACGACGTGTTTCTCTGACTCCATAATTTTCACTCGAGTTTATGTCCTTCTTTTGTTTATTGTCTAAATAGGTCATTAAAGCTTTTTTATATATACAATTTTCTATTCGCATTATGTTTCTTATCTCTTTTTCCTTGATGAACATTGGACATTGTTTGAACATAGCCAAGTGGGGACCTTTACAATTCACACATTTATAAGTAGTGGTTTCACAGTTCTTGTGTTCTCCACCACATTTTGGGCACACAGGCTTGTTGGCAGGACAAGCCCGAGATAGGTGACCAAAACGCCAACAAACAGAACACTGGCTTACTGGGAATGTGTATGGCTCCACTTTAAACCTACACCCGTATCCGAAGACATACGGGGGTAAAGTGGGACCTTTTATGCTCAAACGAATTGTCTCGCTGTCAAGCCATTTGCCATCTTCACCGAGTCGCTTCAGCCTCCTGACGGAAATAATCTCGGATTCGCATTTGAGGTTTTCCAGCGCTTCTTTCTCGTCAATATCAAGATCAACTTGTCTAATTAAGCCATACGACAAATTGATCTCATTAGCCATTTGGCATCTGAAGCCTAAATTTATAATTTTGTCGCAATTAATTAAGTACTCGCAATCTGACTTGTTTTCAAACTCGACAAACACTTTGTACGGCGATTTATAGGTTATTTTTAGAATATTCTTAATTTTTTCCGAGTGCATGAGCTTTGCCAAACCAAATTGCTTCGGAAGGATTTCTTTGGCAGTAATAGACACCACATAGGGCTCTTCTGGTGATTTTCTAGTTGATTGTATGGTGTCATCTATTTTATTTTTGGGGCGCTTTACTTTTCTATTTACTTTTGTAAAATCCTCTTCTACAACTTCATCACTCTCTGTTCGCAATCTCTTCTCTCGTTCAACTCTAATAATTTCTTCTGACTCCATCTCATCCGACTCTTCACTTAGCATTTTTCTGATACATTTATCAATCTCCGCGTCACTATTCCCGCCCGAATCGTCAATTTGGAGGATTTCCTCCATCACTACTAGGAGTTGCAGGTACCGGTAACCGTAAGTAGGTAAAAGCTAGATAAGCGAGACTCGACGCGTGCGCCTGCAACGACAACTGCCGCGCCAATGCGTCTCGCTATCGCAGTGATTATCTTCTCCGAGCGCGCTATATCAAACGATGTTACTAGCCGACCACTCAGTAACCGCGCGGTGATTGACTGGTATGTACACAATTATTACTACAAGCATAAAAATGAAACGAGCGCCACTGTGATAAGTATGAAAATTTCAGAAACTAGGTAAATATTTAAAGAGCACAAAATTACGACTACAAAATTCGGGCCGGTCAAGTTTTTTTACAAAGCTACGCGGATGATATTAAAGCTTTATATAAAGCTCGCTAATTTTATCGAGAAAGATTGTCGGACCTTCGCGTTAATAAATAATCGATCCCTTCATCCTTTTTACGAGAGTTTGACATTTAGTCACGGTACAAAGTTAAAATAGCTGGCCCTAACTTTAGGCGACGTTTTATTGGATTTCCACGTAGAGGTTCCGAGGGAAATTATATAGAGACAGTAACACGTAAGAGATTGTGATCTTATTATGCTGTTACCCGGTTTGTTACGCTGCTTATTATGTGATTGACGTAATTGTGTAAATTACAATGGTGAGATCCCAAACGTCGGGTGTTCTAGCTCACTACAGTGATGTACACATCACGTGTCTGCTCTTATCAAATTGTAGTGATCTTGACAAACGTCATTTAATAATGACAGACTCTATCTTCACTAGAGACGTATGTTTATGAGAGCTTGGGAAATTGGTTGCTGGATTCAGACGGCCTATACACACATTGAATAGCTATATTTGTACCTACTTTGGTTAGGGCTACGAGAAGATACAGGAAAAAATATTGCCGCTCAAGGCACAATTGGCTTCACAATTTGATGGGATAGAAATGAGGCGGAGGATTATGTTCTGACAATTTCAAAGGCCATTAGAGTAATGCAATATTTAGGATTGTTGAGAATTGCAGAACAAGTATAAATATTTTTCCGAACATTTGACTTTATTGTAAAGTTGAGTTTATTGGTACGATAAGTAAAAGTGATCTAAGACGGTACAAATAAGAAAAAATAAAGTGAGATTTTAACCACCTGCAACTATTGGAGTTGTCGACTTTTAGATTAAAATGGAGATCGCAAACGTAATGTAGAACGTCAGGCAAGGTATGGTGACGACTCGAGTAAAGCGACAGACACAAGATTCAGAACTAATCATAGAGCTCAGACATTAAGAGAAGTCTACGTCCAATGTACAAATTATAGGCTGCCGATAATCACGATGAAGACATTAACAAGATTGAGTAAGACAGGAACATACTACTCACATATCAGAGACCAGCCTACATTCATGACACGAGGTTCATAATGGCCCAATTAACATACGAAGCATCGTCGTACAACCAATATAATAATAATGATTATGCATACAGCGCGATTATCAATCAGCCGCCGATGAATAAGCGCGATGGAAGCCGCATAATAATTTTATACACGCCGGATTAAGGGTATACGCACAGACGGTCATATATCCATACTATTACTGCCTAAGTGATCGCCCAATACAGGGTATGCTAACCTAAAAAGAACCCATAGTACTCATCATCATGAACGACTTTTACTATGGGACTAACCCTGAAAACCAAAAAAAATATAATCAGATGTTCCATAGATAAAATGCCAATGACGATCGACAAAATGTATAGAACAGCTGTTTTTTTTTCTCATTTTTAATTAATTATGTCGAGCCGTTAACAGAAATGATTTGTATTTGATTTTAACTATTATTCTTTTAAATTGTTGATGTTGCGTTTGTAGATGACACATTATTTAGACACATTTAGGTATACTGTCGTTAATTTTCTATTTGAAAAAAACAATGTTTGTCTTTTTAAACAATTTTCCACTTTTAAATTTAAAATCATGAAAGTCTCAAGTGAGATTAGTCTATACATTTAAAAATCAACCTATGGCACAAAGCATCTGTTTATCACCATTAACAGTGAGTAGGTACTAAATCAGATGTTATGAATGAACTCTACAAAAATAGCTTTAGTAGAATCTGAATGAGTCAGTATGTAAGGACAAAAGAATTTAAACAACAGACAAATGTGGTGCCAAAAGCCGCGCTGTACATTCATTCTTTGTAGCATGCTAAAAATATAAATATTGTCACCTGGAAAATATGAATGTACTGAATGAATAAAACTGTTGGAAAATGGTAGAATATATACATGACCAATGCGAACACATGAAGTTCAATTCATGTTTTCATTCTATCATTCTATTCATTTACTAATCTATACTTTCATTAGAGGAGGTAAAGTTTGTACGTAGTATGTCTGTAGAGGGTATTTATTATCCGGAACTATTGGTTCGAATTTTAAAAATACTTTCACTAATGAAAAGCCACACTCCCTCAGTGCTAGTGTATAAGATAGGCTATATGTTGCACTGCGCACGAAGGCCCGGGCACCAGCTTGTACTTCAATAGACGCTGTGTGTGCCAATAGAGAATAGACGCTGTCAGGTAAAATTTACACTACACTACAAACGGGACGACTGTGCTGAAATTACCGACTAAATCCGACTAATATAATAAATGACAATGTTTGGATGCTTATTGCTCAGTCACGCTAAATCGACTCAACGAATTTAGATGTCTGGTATGCAGGTAACTTATACCATGGATAAATATACAAGCTACTCTTTACGCGAAACCGCGAAAACGCGAGTGAAACCGCGGGGCAACTAATATCAAATAAAAATAAGTAAAATTGTCATTACTATGAATATACGAGTATATGAATAGATCAAACAATTATCTGAAGGTTTAATTACTTTACTAATCGACACACATCATCGAATCATTAGCGTGTTTCTGTAAAAACACAACATTCGTCGCGCATGACACAATCGCGAAGGCTATCTTGTCTTACACCACCACTTCGACCACAAGTCGACATCCTCCATGGCTAAGCCAATATTTACCGTCCATTATATGCCTAATACGCGTTAATTTATACTCTTGAGGTTGTATTTTGTTTTCTTGTCAATGAGGAGACGTTGCGATAATGGTCCTGTCCATTGTAATGTCAGAAATGACTTGTGTAAGTACGCTCTGCTAACTTTGTTGAATTGAATAGGTTCTTTGGATAGATAGAACTTCATTAGTGCTAGATTAGCATTATTTATTTTTATTGAGTCGATCTAATAATTACTCGTGTCTATCAACAGAGAAGACGGCATAAGAGAAAGGAAAATTACGTTCTGAAATATGCGAAAACAAGCAGCTGACTACTGTTTTCAAAGTATTCGTATTGCAGGAATTTGTTTTCGATTACAGAGGCAGAAATTAAAGGGACAAAGGCAAAAATTGATTATATAATGCGAAGGGCTACGGTATTTAACCGTAAAGGTATTCCAATTCTTCGAGTTGAGAAACGACTTCCCACGCTTTACTTACCGCTGGAATGTTAACAAATGTTCCGAGTGTTTCAATGGATAACTCGAATACCTACAAGTAATGAATTAATTATCATTATTATTTCGTCGGCGCAAAGCGATATCAAACAGCATCTTTGCAATTTGTTTTCTGGGTTCAAAATGGAAAATTTCAATCCTATTTTTAATATTACACCTCTAAATTTTTGATGACAGAGAGATGATTAAGGACATCAAAAGACCAGGAGATCATAAACCAAATAAAGTATTGGTGATGTCCTATTAGCCTAAAGTCTTTAGATCCAGTTCATTTGACAATCGAATAAAGGATATAAACCTACCTAACCTTATTTCACAAGCAACCCGAATTTATTTATATAGTTAACACGCTGGGTATCAAACCCAGGCTATGCGTTTAATCACATACTCGTATCACCTTATGTTTCATTGACCTCCACCTAAAGACGCTATATTAAGAAACAAAACCCCGAATAAAAAGAAATTAAACTTAGATAAAGAACACGCTCCATGGAATAAGAACAAATCATGAGATGTTAAGAGTTCCATTTAGACCTATCAACAAGACAATAAGTATTTTGAGTGCCTAATGTTGAGATACGGCCTCGCACTCGAAGACTCGAACACAAGTGTTGATGGAGAGAAGTAATTACAAAAGTTTGGGGTTGGACAAGGCACTTAGTCAGAGGGAACAAAAATAAAATAAAAGACAACAACATTACAAAAACGGCTGAAATTGGTGCATGCATCATGACGACTTGAATAGAATACTTTGCTAAGAAGCAGCATGCAGAATACTATAATAAAAAACGTTTATGTAGCAAGTAAAAAACCTTAAAACTTACTTTTTGACGAGTATTTTGCCAGATTTGTCCGCCTTGAGGACGATCTTCGTGTGCAGTTTCTCAAGGAACTTAATAGTCGGATTGTTGGACTGGTTCAGGTTGTAAGCCAGCGCGAACAGCTCTTCCGTCCACATCTGGCGACAGGAGAATTTTTGTTACTATTTGAATTGTTTTGTGTTTAAAATAAATCTGTCAAAGCAAAAACTCGCATGTCGAGGGCTCTGACCGAAATGCGGAACCCTAAAACCGCATCTAGGACAACGCAAATCACAAATCAATACGATAAAATACAAATTACTGTACTGATATTTTGACATTCTGAGCCAAATTTCAGATCGCTAGCTTTTATAGTTTCTCAGATAATTGGCTGTGACATACAGACAGACGAGTCTCGTCATAAGGGTTCTTCCCCGAAAAGGGTTCAGAACCCTAAAAAGAAGTTTAGTAAATATAAGCAGTTCTAATTTTAGGATTGAGTTAGCATTCAGGACGGGTTTTATTTTTATCAACAACATATTTATGCGGCACGAAAGTATATGTACATTGGCGTATTCTCATGAATTCTTCAGATAGCGGGAAAACGGTAGCGTGTTCTAATTATTTCATTTCTAGAAATAAAGTGTAGGCTAGATATCTATTTTCAAAAACTCTGGACGAGTACCTACTTTTATCTATTCTGTGACTAAAACAAAACTAATCTGGAACCAGAATTGGCAGATTTTCAATCCGGGAAGAGATAAGCTTGAAACACGAATACGAGCCTCCTGCCAAAGCAAGATCAGATGAACAAGAGCACAGGAACTCTGAATGTAAGTCGTAAAAAGAATTTATAATTTGGACGCTTGTCACCGGAGCTTTGAACACGCATCGAGAATTGCAAACGAGGCTTTACGTGAATGTTTAATGTGGCTACTGAACGCTGCGAACTTCGATTTATACAATGAATCACTAATATAAAGAGAGAATACTCCTGAAAACATAATTCCTATGGACTGAGAATGTTAATATGATTAATTAATTGCTATATTTGATTTGTCTTAGTATGTGAAGAACAATATTTCTAAGCTACAAGTATGAAATTGTCTGATACACTTGTTAAAAGTTTAATTATGAAGATTGAACAGTGTTAATAATTTAAAAAAATACAATGGATTTATTATTTTTATTACCTTTTCCGTTTACATAAAGCATGTGGGCATAGAAAACATGCTGATCTGAAGATGAATGACGAATGCACGCTTATTTCAGCTCTTTTAGGAGTTAACTTTTCAAATGTTTTTTGGCTTATTAATTAATCTTATTTATTAATTTATTGATACAATTATTATTAGTCATATTAATATAATCACCTATAGGTGTCACCTGAGGGTAAAGAGATTGTAAACGTGTTTAATACCAGCTCGCATTGCTAGAGCTTTCAGTGCGCATCAAGAATTGCAAACGAGGCGTCGCGTAAAAATTTAATGTGCTGATGACGCAGCTTCGATAAATACTATATGAATCACTAAACAGGGCACTAAACATTAATCACTTGGGCAATCGTTAAGAATGTTTGATTTCAGCCAAATATCAAGGGAGCTTTGAACGGCAAGCGTGAATTTTTTATATGTATGTATGTGCTGCTGATTCTGCGCACTTCTGAATGAATTATTAATACCGAGATGTCGAACCTCATTGTCAGTGTTGTTATTTCGGTCCGCAATTGCCTTGCGACCCAATACATCAACCTTTCTTAACAGAGCTTTGTCATCCGAGACATGGCATTACGAAAGTGAGTAAGGCAAGACACCAATTTTCCCTGATTTATTTATCAGTTACAATTTCTACCGATAACTAAAAACATCTACAACATCAGACGCTTGCTAAGCTTAACATGCAGATCGAGTGAAGAGCCCTAGTGCTAAAGTTGTAGGCATCCTTAAGGCCATCCAAATGTCCTGATTGTTGTTTAAGAAGTCTAGAACAGACACCTAATGAAGTTCTACATAGCATTTGTAAGTTTCACGATCCCTTAAATCCTGGGGATTTGTACTGAAATTCAGCATGACACTACAAATCTTGCCCTTAAGCTTAACCTTTGTAGCTACAGGAACATTAATCACGGTAGCTGTAACACCATCATTTGCTTTCCCACGGGTCGTGGACTCGAAACCTTATTTTCGGTACGAAAGTGATTTAAGGGCCAGCCGAATTGCGGGCTTGATGTGGCTAATTTATTCTAATGCTATAGCGACCCTACGAATCTCGCTCCGTGCTAGCCTAAGGGCAAGAATCCTTATACTGTTTGCATAAGCACAGCGATACACCTACTATCTAGACGATTTAATTCATATTTCGTTGGGATCAAAAGCGTATCTGTTTAATGAAGCACATAGTTCCGGCAAGTACATCTTCAACGATCTAAATATACCAAAATGACCTCATTCGGAGATAATATAAAAACGAAGTTTTCTTTTTACTCCACTAACGTATACGGAAATCTCGCTTATGTATCACGGCCTCAGGCATTCAAATATTTACAAGAATATAAGTTTAGGTGATAAAGGTCGCGTCACACGAAGTTTCCCTCGAAGCGTCAATCACATTAATGTCATCGCGATAATGTGAGTAAGGAAACTTCAGACACGAAGTGCCCCTAGCCCGGGTGTACTAAATGCTCACCTATCGGAAAATATTTGAAGCTACGCAGCGTTCCATATTCGAAGAACTTGAACTTGTGTTTATAATGTTGCTTGAAACCACATTTGCTTCGAATTTAAGTTTCAAAAACCCTAAGTACCTACTTAAGTTGTAAAGAACCTAACTTTGATAAAAGAAACCCGGATTAGGCTACGATTATACTTCGTGACTGGATCATTATAGCCGGCAACAAAGCGACCGCCAAAATATCAAGGTACGAAAAAATTGTGTACCTACCTACATGGAAAGTACACTCATCGCATCACCGCCGCCCTCCAAAAGCTCATAAACAAAAAGCGACGCACGAGCAAAGCGGAGCCTTGACCTGCCGGAACTGCGCCTCTAACATAAAACTAACCATCCACTGAGCAGCGCTCTAACCTATATTTACGAGTATGCCGATGTCCCATTACTATGCATATAAAGAGGCAAATGTACACCACACGTGAGAGCCCGGAGCTGAAGCACCTGGAGAGTGCGCGCATATCGCATTTGATGGCTGCAATTTCATGCTTCGTACACAAATATTTTGGCAATTTCTCATGCATAACCACACGAGGAACTCGCGAAAATACCACGAAATGGAAGATAAAGTACATCATAAATCATCCGCAAACCGAACTCATAAGAAACGTCATTCAACTGACGATAACAATAAATAGATGCAATTTGTAGCTCTCGAGGAAGTTGTTTCTCTGCGGCGGAGAGGCTAACAATACTATCGTATTCATAGGCAGCGGCGGAAAACGATCGTGCAATATATCACTCGCACGACACAATACTGCGGGCGAGAGTACACTTTTTCCTAATAATGGATCTGCCTCATACGGCGCGAGCGTGAGTGACGGCCCGACCGGGACCACTACGCAAATACAAACACGTCCACTAAAAGGTGGATCAATTTGAAACTATGAAACGCACGGGACAACCCAATCTATTTATAGCTCTGTCTAATTCAAAGTTCGCTACAGATTTCGGTACAAATCCAAACTAATAGCCAGTAGGCTGTCAGCACTTCAATGGCTGTCAATATTCAACCCAGTTCTATTGAATTCCAAAGCGCATGAACAAAAGCCGCCTTTTCAAACTATTCCCTCTATTGCTCTGCAAATTTAAACAATCGAACTTCGCGTCATGCGCACCCTATTCAAAGTCTAGACGAACCGGTGCATATCGGTCCGCGGCGTACGCTTTGTTCCGAGCTTATACCCCACATATCGGAATATGTAGTTGTATAGCGGTGGAAATGTAATAGAGGCTACATTCGAACGAGGAAAATGGTCCAATATACAAATAGAAGAGTTTTTAATCCCGTATAACTGCGCTACGGATTCATCGCGCTCCGCTGGGCACGAATATCAGAGATCGTGGATGGAGTACAATGCGAGCTAGCTACAATGCCTTTAGCCTCAGAGACGCGGCTCTGCGGCCTGTTATGTATGCCTGGCGCATTGTGCCGGCGTGCTAATGCGGCCGGTGATCACGACTTTACATCATAATAAAACGCGACTTTTGGTTATTTGCTTGTACAATTTATAATGAGACCGTAATTGAAGATGTATGCCTCAATCTATTAACGTTTAAAAAATAACATGTGACGTAAAGCTTTTTTCAATAGGAACCGGTCATAAATCTACATTTATATCTTGCAAGAAGAGTCAATCCCTCCAGCAATCAGTTTCACTCCGCAGATTGGATCTAATCCCGTCGATTATGCAGCGACGGCGGCATCGACCGACTCATTTAGCGATAATTGCCGGCTTACCGCTTACCTGTGCTATTTCCTTTCTGGTGCAGCAGAAATTGATGAAGGTAACGTTCACGAAGTCAGTCCCGAAACACACGGTCACAGTCTTCTCTTCCAGCGAACCTTGAGAACCGATCAGAACGACGTTACGAATCTTCTGGTCCTGTCAACAAAAAAAAAGTTGTTTAAAACCACATAGCTTTTACGTAGGCAATTTTGGAAAGTTATTACATTAAAAGTATATTATGACCTGAAGCAGTATTTAGACTACTTACGGGAAAAAATACGAGTTTTTAATTACAAAAAACTTGTCCGGCCTACATTTAAAACATATTTACATTACATCGAATACATGCCAGGGGGCTTCCGAGCAATTTGAAATCCCCCACTGTCAAACTCAAGCTTAAGTCTATAAGGAATTAAACATCTCTGCTGAAATCCATTTTCATAAAATTAATCTAAGATCGTCGATGTTTCGGAAGAGATGGTTATTATTATAGCACAGTTCATTGTCATCTCGATTATTCGCATCGGAGCGTATCTTTCAGGAGACGGCGATCAGCGGAAAAAACTGCTGAACGAACCTAAATTGAATACGATTTATCGATAACCGATCGGGACGGGTCTACGTACAGTGGACCAACCAAAGTATTAGTTTGAAACATCTAAGTATCACACGAAAGGCATTTTCAATACGGATTTATCCACAAAGCGAACATTTTAAGAATTCAGCGGGCGACGCGACACTGCGAAAAAGCATACCATTTCAGTACCTTCTTAGAGGGAACCGAGCCAATCTTTTCGGAAGCGAAAATCTGGAGAAAAACAAAATTGTCAAGGCGGTAATAACAATTTGAGTCGGACAACACGCAATACTGTTTATCGGATAACTGGAGGGGCTCTCGACGAATTGGTGCCTGGAGGCGCCGTAAAGAAACACCCACAAATGATCTCTTAGGTTAAAGTCCGTTTTATTTTATTGCAGCATTATTGGACCAAACAAAATGGAATTGTTTTGTTTTTTTTTTTTGATGTTTCGGCGTATTTACGAGACGGAAGTCGATATGTTTGTAAGTCCGAGACTCGACAGCGAAAAGCTGCCCGTGACAGGGACTCTCTCTCTATCTTCGCTTCTTGCAGCGATTATTTCGAGACGTTTCACGTGTTTATTTTTATTTTCTTTTGTTCTGAATCGAGGAAAGTCATTTCAATAATTCTCACAAAAACTTTAGATGCCAGAAATATACAAACGTATACCTACCAGGAAACGACCAAAGCTTACGTTTATTTTGTTTTACGGTAACAAGAACATTATTTTTACAAAACAAAAAACAAAAACCGACTTCAAAAGACCGACTATTGAGTTATTCATCTATTTGTCGCGCACGTACTTAATGCAAATTTAAGACTTATATGGTTTTCTCATGGATACCATTATCAGAACTGGACTAAATTGAAATGGGACCAAATGGGAAGCGTCAGCTTTCTAATAAAAATAGAATCATCAAAATCGATTCACCCAGTCAAAAGTTATGAGGTAACAAACATAAAAAAAAAAAAAACATACAGACGAATTGATAACCTCCTCCTTTTTTGAAGTCAGTTAAAAAGATTAGATAGTGCGAAAGGATTTCAGTGCCGTACTTAACTTGTGTCAACTAGATAGGAAAGCTATAATGTCTCCGATTAGAACGTAATAAACAAGAGTCGGAGACATACGAGTGCTTTTATCACTAAAGTTGAAGAAATTCGAAAGCGTATTTGTCTGTATTTGAAATACAGGGTTGTAAGGAAAAGGTATGCTAAGACGAAAAGGGCTCATAGTATTCATCATTATGAATAACTTTTACTAAGGGACCAACCCGAAATTCTCGAAAAAAAAATCAGCTGCTCAATAGAAAAATTTCAATGGCACTGATAATGTATGGAACAGCTGATTAAGTTTTCGCGAATTCCGGATTTGTCCCATAGTGAAAGTTGTTCATAATGATGAGTACCTAAGCACTTTTCGGCTTAGCATAACCTTTCCTTCTAACCCTGTACAAAGCTTTGCAATTAGGTAATCATTTCTATAGATACGGTGTACGATCTTATCGCTAAGATAAATGAAGATGACTCCGAAACATTAACTAGATAGTATCGTGATCACTTCCGTGCTTTAATTGAGTACACAGATTAAATCCCAGTTTCTATTTAAATTAATAATGTCTGAGGGATATAATAATACCACCTGGATCCCTGACGTAAGACAGAGCGGCCCCGACACGGTATACTATCGTACGGGATACATTTCCAGAGCAACAGTGCCGGGCGGCCCCATACGCCGTAACTCTTACTCAATCTGTGGCTAGTCCGTACCCTGCAGAAACTAGGTCACAGCTACGGCCCAGCTAGGTACAATCTAATCTCTTATCCTATGGTCTGAAGCGGGGCCTGTACAAGTCCTTCCAAATGAATTCTATTGGCCTCCAGCCGAGGCAGCCTTCTCGTGATTCGATTCACATACGGAGCGGCCGTTCTAGTCTATCTTTCGTGTTCTACACTGCAGCATTCGTAATTGAATTTCAAAGAGACTATTTAAAAGAAATGAGAGGTCTAATTGTTATTTTCTTTGTTTCTTGATCTTTTCGTTTCTTTTACTAGCTTGTTTACTTTATTAAAACGTTTAGATTCTAGTTGCTGGGCTACATTACTAGTTAAATAATCTAGTTTAACGTTAATGCTGAAATTATTATTATAAGATTAATTTTAATTCAGTTTAAAAATCCTACAAATATGAGAATGTTATCACATATATCTGCAAGTAGATTTTGATAAAATTTGGAAAAGATGTAGCCTATGCCCTGGATAAAAAGATGTAGCCTATGCCCTGGATTAAAAGATGTAGCCTATGCCCTGGATTAAAAGATGTAGCCTATGCCCTGGATTAAAAGATGTAGCCTATGCCCTGGATTAAAAGATGTAGCCTATACCCTGGATTAAAAGATGTAGCCTATGCCCTGGATTAAAAGATGTAGCCTATGCCCTGGATTAAAAGATGTAGCCTATGCCCTGGATTAAAAGATGTAGCCTATGCCCTGGATTAAAAGATGTAGCCTATGCCCTGGATTAAAAGATGTAGCATATGCCCTGCATTAAAAGATGTAGCCTATGCCCTGGATTAAAAGATGTAGCCTATGCCCTGGATTAAAAGATGTAGCCTATGCCCTGGATTAAAAGATGTAGCATATGCCCTGGATTAAAAGATGTAGCATATGCCCTGGATTAAAAGATGTAGCATATGCCCTGGATTAAAAGATGTAGCCTATGCCCTGGATTAAAAGATGTAGCCTATGCCCTGCATTAAAAGATGTAGCCTATGCCCTGGATTAGCACTTAGGCTACTTTTCATCATCACCATTTTTCACTACCGCAGGCGAAACCACGAGACGCAGCTAGTCTACAATATATTTATTCCCGTCAGTCGACATGTAGTATGTAGCATGATTCATCTCATTAGACAATATTAGACGCGTAACAAACCGAGCAGGTGACTATAAAGGCCGGTATTTCTGTATTCTACTAATTCTACTGATATTACAAACGCGAATGTTTGTTTCTCTTTCACGCAAAAACGGCTGAACGGATTTACATGAAATTTGGAACGAAGGTTGTTCATGTGATGGTCTGGATCAACACATAGACTACTTTTTATTCCGGAAAACGCGGGAGAAACCGCGGTGCGCGGCTAGTTCTTCATAAAGCCAGCGACATTGTCTCCCAGCTCTGAGCTCGAGGCGTCCTTCTAAAGAATTACTATAATTGTACCGTCTAGGCCTGGAGGCCAAGAGAAAACCTGGAACGTAAGCGTTCGATTTGAGTTATATAACTACAGGGTTACAAGGAAAGGGTATGGTAACCCAAAAAGGCTCATAGTGCTCATCATTATGAAAAGCTTTTACTATGGGATGAGACCAACACAGAATTCAAGAAAAAAAGTAGCTGTTCCAAAGAAATTAATTCGAATTGCGATTTTCCGGTTGGTCCCATAGTAAAAGTTGTTCATAATGGTGAGTACTATGAGATATTTTCACCTTAGCATGCCCTTTTCTTAAAATCTTGTATAACTAACATCCTTAAAAATAATTGGAAAGTTTTGTATCGTTTATCGTAATCCACACGGAAAATGTTCTAAGGGAAAATATCCTCAACTAGCTTCCGCCCACGGCTTCGCCCGCGTGGACTATACCTCGGGAACCGAAAATTTTTCCGGGATGAAATTAATTTAACCCTCTTTTTTGAGAGCATGTAAAAAGTGTCATACAATGGAAGCGGGGGGGGACCCCAAAAACCCCTAGATGCAATAAGTCAGCCCTCTCGAATCATTTTCAAAAATGGCGGCCATTTTGAATCGTTTGGATTTTCGCCACCACCATCAAGTAGCCCTTGACTCCTATGACATTTAGTCAAACACCCACCCATCTTAAACCGTTTCGGAGATATAGATCCTCAAAGTTTATATGGAGGCCATGTTTTTGAGGCGACTATGTTATTTTTAATGGCTCCAAAAAGGTCCGAGGTTTTGATGACTTTTTACTGATGACTTTTTTTTTCTCAGCGCTTTGGTAAAAATGTTTTTAGTTTTCGAGATAATTAGCAGTTCCACCTCGAGGATGTGACTTTTTGAAGGTTTTGGATTTTTTCCGGATGTTGTTTACCCGCCTTAAGTTTAGTACATCTGTAAAATTTTATTGAGTTAGCATCAAAACAATTTTTTCCCCGTACTATCTTTACCACGCCATTTCACCCCCACTGGGGTTGATTTTCCAAAAATGGTGAAATAAGTGTTCGTTATTTTTTTAAGCTTCGTATATTTGTAAGGATTTCAATACCGTGGCGTCAAAAACAATGCTTCTCCATACTAACTTTAACACCCTATTTCACCCCTTTAGAGGTTGAATTTCAAAAAATCCTTTCTTGGTACACGTTTACTCATCAAGACAAACACACCTTCCATATTTCTAATTTCTACGACCAGCGGTTTAGTCTGTCAGTGAGTCATTGCAATTCTCTCTCCGTACTATATTTACCACGCCATTTCGCCCCTTTAGGGGTTGATTTTCCAAAAATAATGAAACAGGTATCTATTATTTTTTTTAGCTTAGTACGTCTGCAAAATTAAATGATCATAGCATTGGGAAAAAATATTTCCATACAAACTTCAACACTCCATTTAACCCCTTCGGGGGTTGATTTTCAAAAACCAAAAAAATAAGTGACTATTATTTCTTTTAGCTTAGTATATTGGCAAAGTTTCGTAACCACAGCACCAAAAAAAAATTCTTCATACAAACTTCAATACTCCGTTTCACCCCTTTAGGGGTTGATTTTTAAAAAATGATGAAATAGGTGTCAATTATTTTTTTAACGTTAGTATATTCGCAAAGTTTAATAATCATTATGAAGAAGCATTATGAAAAATATTTTTTTCATACAAACTTAAACACCGCTTTTCACCCCCTTAGGGGTTGAATTGGGAAAATTCCTTTCTCAGTGTGAGTCCGCTTTTTGGTATAAAACTTTTGTCCAAATTTGACGTTTGTAGCTTAAGCGGTTTAGGCTGTGCGTTGATCTGTTAATGTTGATGCGTTGATTCAACACTCTGTTTAACCCTTTCAGGGGTGGATTTTCAAAAAATAATGAAACAGATATCTAATATTTTTTTTAGCTTATTACAATAGCAAAGTTAAATAATCGAAGTATTAGGAAAAAAATAATTTTATACAAACTTCAACACTCCGTTTAACCCCTTTAGGGGTTGATTTTCAGAAAACAAAAAAATAAGTGTCAATTATTTTTTTTAGCTTAGTATATCTGCAAAGTTTCGTAGCCACAGTATCAAAAAAAAAATCTCCATACAAACTTCAATACTCCGTTTCACCCCTTTAGGGGTTGATTTTCAAAAAACAAAAAAATAAGTGTCAATTATTTTCTTAAGCTTAGTATATTTGCAAAGTTTCATAACCACAGCATTAAAAAAAAAATCTTCATACAAACTTTATTGCTCCATTTCGCCCCTTTAGGGGTTGATTTTTAAAAAATGTTGAAACAGGTGTCAATTATTTTTTTAACTTTAGTATATTCACAAAGTTTGATAATCGTAGCATAAAGAAAAATTGAGGCCATCAGCTACAAATTACAGTATTTTGGAAAATTGGACGTGGTCCAGTTTTCCAAAATACTGATACATGAAATAAAAACGAAGTGCAGTAAAATATTTAATCATCATTGAGACTAGAAACAGAGGTGAATTAGGAAATATAATATAACGGCATATAAGACGTCGACGTCGTATCGATCTAAAGCTTGTTTTTCAAACAAGTTTCAAATTGGTAAAGATTTTAAAATGTAGAGTAATGTGCATAAAAAAAGAATCTGAATCTCAAACTAGCATATTTTTTTCAATAGGAACGTGCAGTTTGTGCTAGAAAACTTCTATCTGATCAACTATATTCGCCCAATTTCATTTCCAGTCACATCTGCACTTTCTTACCGAAAAATGGGGTTGAATTTCTTCGAAACGGAAAATTGCCTATACCTCACTTTTCTGTCCATTCCAGCCCGATATATTCGGCTATATTTCACATTTTTACGAACATAATTCACGACAAACTATTATATTACGACTCCACTGAATAACAATGTAATGGTATAACATGTTCTCGTGATAAAGTTAGATATAAAGGGTGAGCTCATCTAGCTTGCTAATAAATAGTGGTGCTAATTAGGTTAAGTGATGCTAGACTTATAAATCAACCTCATGAGTTCATGACATGAGACATGGCGTTTAAAATTGTTCTGACGGCTAGACAGCGTGACAACCGCTATTTATCGTATCTAAAAATATTGTGTGCGCTAGGTTCATGTAATTTGTCATATGCTTTGAAAACCTCCTAGATCTACATTACTATTGCAATGTTAATCAAGATCTAAAAGCGAATATGATGTGTTTTTGAAGAGTTTTATAAAGGATTTGAAAGTTTTCGAAAAAGTAAGTGCATGGTGTCGGAGACCAAGACATGCTTTGGATCGTTGCGCTCAGTTAGCACCTAGCAGTAACAACAACACATTTACTAGTCTTAAATAAAAATCAGGACACAAAATAAATAGCGCTGCACACACAGTTCTCCAACATAATACTGTTAGTTTTTGATGTAAATTGAATAAATAAATAATTCTCCGTGTCAGGATGGAATAGAAAACATACAAAAACAACGACAACTACACCCAGATCCAGAGCAGATAATTAAAAAAATCCAGAAGAGTAAAAATCCACAGATGACTGTTTGCACGCTCTAAATAAACATCGATCAGTTCTGATTTACTGCCAATACTAAACGTGCTAACATTGTGTACCTGTTTGAATCAAATCAACATACGTGATTGATACTGCTGGGTTAGCAGGCGCGATGTTGCAGGCGTTGTTGCAACAGAGCAGTTTCAAAATCGACTAGGTGTTGAGGAAAATAACATACGCAATACGAGTATATAGTTGGGTTTCTGGGGATTAGCTCTGTCAACTGCAGTATATTGTAGAAAGTTTAATAAAACATTGTCTTTTCATATTTCACTACAGTTTTTTTTACGGGAATAGGTCTACGTTTGATCACCAACTCGCCTGTTGGTAAGCGACGATCTGACCGGAGATACAGTAAGCAGACTTAAAAGATTTCGGCTATAGCTTATGGCTGAGTTTCTCTATTGATTATATTAATTTTAGAATACAAAAGATACAGAACGATTTAAACTTATCAAGACTAAAACAAAATTATGCTGTACAACACACGATATAGAGCTCACATTTCATTGTCAGCGCAGCGTCTATCGAGTCTCAGTGTGAATCAAACTGGAAAATCGTCTAGACGTTTCGCGGCTCGCCACATTACCGCATCTGCCCACAACACAATATAAACTCAGGTCCCAGATTTAATGTGCGTGATATCAATAAAACGGGCATAAAAGTAGAGATAAAATCAGGGATGTGTCGCGGCGTGGGAACATAACGGAAGCATATAATCATTCTATAACCGCAACCTCGCATAACGTACCTACGCAAACAAGTAAACAAGAAAGCAGGAGAACGTCTACTAAAGCAAATTAACGCTTAGTCTGGTGTATGACGAGTCGTCGAGCTTCGGGAGATCTAATTAGCTGATAGTTGCGTTTGCGTTGTATCAAAGTAATCTGACACATTTTGATTAGTTCAATCACGAGCACAGTCGGTGTGCTTTGTGAAAATCGAATTAGTCGAATTAGCGGGTTGAGTACGCGCTGTATGTACTGTGCAGTGTGTTATATCAAAGTCGGACTCATGCTCGTATTTTACTATCTATAACTGCAGGGTTATGAGGAAAGGGGTATGCTAAGCCGAAAAGGGCTCATAGTACTCATTATTATGTACAACTTTTACAATAGGACCAACCCGGAATTCGCGAAAAAATGTTCCATAGCATTCGTTGAGTGTTATTGACACTTTTCTATAGAACAGCAAAGTATATTTTTTTCTCGAATTCTGTGATATTCCTATAGTAACTTGTTTATAACAATGAGTACTATGAGCCTTTGTCAGCTTAGCATACCCTTTCCTTATACCCCTTTTTGTCTGGCACATAATGATCAGTTTAATCACGAGCGAAGTCGTCGAGCTACAAACTGAATTAGCGGAGAGTTGTGTACACAATGTATAAATCATAAAACAAATTAATTGTAACATCTGACTCGCACCTAATTCGGTCTATCTGTTAGGTTCATTAAAACAACTTCTTTAACACACTTAAAAAAGATGAGGAATATTTATCCATCTGTAACCTGTCGCTGTGACCAACCGCTGCTGGATAAATAGAAAATACAAATAGATCTTTATTTATAGTTGAGGACATAGATATTTTTGCCTTGTTATCTTTGGCTGTAAAAGCTGTACGTTTCAGATCGTTTCGCTTTCATCAATTTATGAAACGCTAAAAAATGCTAGCGTAGAGTTCCGTCGTTTACGGTAAATAATGGTTTCAATTAGTGATAATAGCGTACAACGGATATTGATCTAAATAGAGTAGGAGGTACTCTTGGACGGAAACTTTCGCACGGAACTATAAATTAACGACACTCCGCCTTTTACCTAATGGTGTAAATTGAAAGCCCCTAATGAGTTTTCCCGGTAGCAATATCGTAATTTGTTACACTTAACTTCTACTTGTTTACACATTTCCCGTTGTTTACAAAACGTCTGTCGACGCGGAGCGTTTATCAAAATAGTTCGAACGAAACACTCCGAGCTTAATGGCCGTAGAAAGTACTTACACATCTGGTGATGATACAAAACACTTATTGTGGTCCCGAGTAAGAGTGCTTCGTATCAATAGCTGCTTTCACCGAGATATCGACGAGCCACTCGACTCGATTCGATCGGACATATACGTTCCCGGGAACACATTCGTAACAGTTTCCTTGAGTTCCTAGTAACAATTCAATTAAAGTTATCGAAATCTGTAGTCGACGTTTTCGGGAAAAACGCGAGCGGAAAAGTATCCGGCCCCGACGCCGTTGACGTAGCTCTAAATCTAAATGATAAACAAGAAAAACGGGGATAAGTCTTTATTATTTTAAGAATGGAAACAGATGTAAATCCCACGATGATCTACATAAGTAATCTCGCTATAAATCCGGTCGCAGTGTAGATGTTTGCAAAACGTCGAGACGGTAATTTAACCATTTTTTTCTTCTAAAATTAGTCCATGACACGGAATCGATAACGATCGGCTGGACGCGCGATAATTTTAGCGCTTACCCGACATTCTTCGCCACTATATCACAATAATGGTAGATGTCTATATCACAATAACGGTGGATGTCTCCGCGATATGGAGACTACGTGACTCTATGCCAGCGGATTCTGGGGAAGCTTTTGTTTATAGCTATTTGTATGAGGAAAATGCTTTTATTTTCTATTGCTGTTTAGATTCACTTCTTTTTTCAAACAAAATGTTTAGATATAAGTAGAGCACTATGCAACCAAGTAAGAACAAAATCGATGCAAACTCTGAAACAATCCCTGTTTACTGATATAAACGAGAGCTACGACAATGTTCGTGTTTCGCCAACATTATCTTTAACTCAACAGGTTCCAGTGCTCCTTTGTGTCGATTCCCCGCGGGGCCTGTAAGCCGTGAAAAATCAATGCCCTGAATACTTTATTTGATCAGGCCCGCTGTAGCCGAGTTCGCAAACTTCCCAGCACGCTAACGAGTAACTGGCGAGTAATAGAGTCACTTTAGACCCGTTTCGGATTTTATTAAAGTTATTTTTCTTTGTCGAGACAACGTGACGTCAAAGGCAGCTTTTCCTTTTTGAAGCTCCACTGGTAACAGAACTTTAAGAATTCCAGCACTTAACTTCGACGAAAACACATTTAATACTATTAAACACAAACTTGAAGATGCTTTAACATTTTGAGATCACCCACAATAGTCTCTTAAATCAAACCATCTGATGAATTATAAGTAAAAAGTTTCGAACTATTCGCACTATTCTCCACGAAAACACTTGAGATCACAAAACTAATACTCGAAAACACTTTAGCCAAGATACTTCAAGAAAATATTTGAAGAACCGTAAATGAACCTCGATTCTCGAAAGCTTGTAATAGCTAGATAATAAAAGCTAAAGTTTCATAATAATTGAAATGCACTCAAAATGGACAGGTCACAGGGTAACGGCGCTTTAGGAGTTAAACTAACAGAAAGCTCTTAGCAGCGATAGCAGTTAAAAGCACTAACCTTCGTGACAGTTTTAATTAGTTACCTAAAGCGGGTTGGACACGGAGGTGAAGTGGATGCCACATACGGGATCTTGGATTACACTAATAATATAGAAGCAAAAGTATATGATACATTGGCTACGACCTGCGGTTTTACTCTTGCAGTGATGATGATGAAAAGTATACTATGTCCTTTTCTGACCCTGACAAGGTGTATGCAAATTTTCATGATCAGTTGAGCAGTTGAAGCATGTAAGCGTAACAAAGCCAATTCACATTCGTATTTATATTATTATTTAGTTAGGACCGACGCGACGTGTGTAATTGTGTATACGTACAAATACATGAATAAGTATGTCTGTCCTTACTCAACTTCGTAACAACAACGGCAGAAAGGATTAGAGTTCTTGAGCTTAGTTGAACAGATATCATTAAGAGACGGTATGAAGCCAGCGACGTCAGCATTCACCACATCGTCGTACGCTACGTCTGTCGGAATTGTGGTTTCCGCTGCAGAGCATGCCTACTACGTGTACGGTTATCGGGTACTGCGACAGACGGCCAGTCACTTCGGCTAGCTATGTTCTATACAGGGTGTGGCGTAAAGAGTGGATAATCTTTTAGTTACGGCTGCGGGATATCACGGCTGTTTGGAAAAAGTCAATTTGTATTCAGTAAAAGTGTCACGGGTTTCGAGTTATTGGACATATTTGAAGTATAATATTCCTAAAATTTTAAAAAAATGTCCATTTTTTACTCGAAAACCGTGACTCTTTTACTGTATACAACTTGTCATTTTCCGAAAAGTCGTCTCGATGTCTCCCAGCCGTAGGTAAAGGATTATCCACTCATTACGCCACACCCTGTATAAGTAATCAACCCCCCTAGCCAAGTCGCAAATCTGTAATTGAAACGGTACAAAACTAGGACAATGTATGGGATGATATTGACATTACATTTCTTATCTAGATTCTAAATCCTATGACATAAGTCATTCCCATACATTGTCTTAGTTTTCTTTAGCGTTCGCGATTAGGTATATAATTGCAACTCAGCGAGGGGCAGGGGGTCATCCATAAACTACGTCACACGTAATAGGGGGGAGGGCTTAACTAACTGTGATATTGTATGACAAGGGGGAGGGAGGGGTTCTGAGTTGTGTGTCGTCACAATTTTTTCTGAATAAAATTGTGATTTTACACTATAGACTTCAGTTGAGTCTCACAAGTGTGACCAGCTGTGATTAGGACGGGGAGGGGGGGGGGGGGAATTATGAAATTCGTGTGATTATTTATGGATGGCCCCCCCGTAGTAAGTAAGCGTAAATAGGAAGTATGTGTAAGTAGGTAAGTAATGCCCAAAGCTTCTAAGATCTCACCCTTTGAACACTGTTCCAAATGTGCTCACGAAATATGTTTTCATTTGATATTTTGTAATCGGATTCCGCGTAAACTTTGACCTTCTACTGAAATTGTGTTTAACAGCTATTCCGCAATATTGATACGTTCAATCCTTACTTAATCTGTGGTGTTTCATAAATCAACCTATTATTTAGAGACTACTTATAAGTTTTTTTTTTCAGGAACTTTTCCTGTTTGTCGCATTTTCTGTGATGCACAAGCAATGCTATTTCTTTGTTGCATTTCGTATTAGAAACAAAGGGGTACAGCTACTTTAGCATACATAAACTGGTACGAAATGACGCAAGTGCTTATTTTATTTATCTTAATATATATAAATTACGTGTCACGTTGTTTGTCCGCTATAGACTCCTAAACTACTTAACCGATTTCAAATTTGCACACCGGGTGCAGTTCGATCTAACTTAGGACATAGGATAGCTCACATCTCAATTTATAGTAAAATAAATAATAGTTAAAAAAAAACTAAAAAAACACGCTTTTTATAAAAAACCGAACTAAAAAAATAGAAAATAAAATTTTATAAATTTAAATTAAGAATAGGGTTGAAAATTTCAATAAATATAAATTAATAATAGTGTAAATAAATAAATATATGTATTTTATTTTTAAAAAGCGTGGGGTGCATGGGTCAATAGATATTATATATTTTGTAGATACATTTTGTATTGACAGACATGAGTAGAGTGATTAGCATTTTGATAATATCTTAGAAAGCACCCCACGCTTTTTTAAAAATAAAATACATATATTTATTTATTTACACTATTATTAATTTATATTTATTGAAATTTTCAACCCTATTCTTAATTTAAATTTATAAAATTTTATTTTCTATTTTTTTAGTTCGGTTTTTTATAAAAAGCGTGTTTTTTTAGTTTTTTTTTAACTATTATTTATTTTTCGCTTTTTAGTTCGATTTGCTAACTATTAACCATTATTAATATGTACAAATGTGTTGGTGTTATCCGATTTTGGCCGTCTGCTCAAGCAAATTAAAAATAAAATTGATGCGTAACAAAAAAATATTGAGCAAAAAGATTTCTAGCGCGTGGTTTCGATCCAGGGACCTCTGGGTTATGAGCCCAGCACGCTTCCACTGCGCCACTCTGTTCTCTGACACGAATGACGAAATTACCATTTGTAAGTTAAACGGTATTAAAAGTTAAAGAAACTTTATAGAAAAAGCGTGTTAAACAAATTAATAGTTAAAAAAACTAAAAAACACGATTTGTTTAGTGTATTGTCATCGGTCCTCGATATATCTACAAAGTTTGAAAGAAATCTGACCGTTTAAAGTGGGTCAAAAACGCGCTCAAAGGAGTCGGTTACATACAAACATACAAACATACAAACATACAAACATACAAACATACAAACATACAGGTGAAGCTAATAAAAGCGTGTTAAAAACATGAAAAATTAGAAAATTTAAAAATACTTAAACCATAATTATATAGCGCTTTGGACAATGTAAACTTTTTTAATGTAAATTTTGAAATTTGACATAGAATTGACGCAATGGCTTTTGACAGGACAACGTCTGTCGAGTCAGCTAGTCTTAATATATTTATAGTGTCTACCCGTGCGAAGCCGGGACGGGCCGCTAGTATTTGTATATATTTCAGATTTAACACAACGAAATTGTATGGAAATGAGGCTGCTACTAAGTACACTCTCGAAACTGCAAAATCGACGTTCTGTATCATTTATACGGATATTTAATTTACTTTTAGGAAAACAAATCTGGAAAAAAACTATTTTTGATATTTTTTAAATCGAATAAAATTGATATTACGAATTTTCACTTACCTACTATTTATAGTCGTCACAAAATAAGAAGCCCGTTTGGACGTTTGTCATTGCGACGTAACTAGTGATGTAACCATACGACTCGGTACTCGATACTCACGATAAATCAATTCAAGTTTGTATGAGTATTTGATCGATTTGATTTTGTATTGTAAAGTTCATTGGAAGGTTACGATTCGAAAATTTAATCTAAACTTGAATATTATAGGTAAGTATATTGAAATGATACGAAATGGTGCGAGAGGTCAATTTGTCTTTAATTTAATATTTTTAGTTACAATAACATTCATTCAATCACAAATAAACAAGAAAACACGAAAGTGATTGAATCTTCATTCAATAATTTTCTTCGGATGATGAGCCAAAATCGTCAGTTGAGCTATCGTCAATTCAATAATTAATTGGTTACAGGTTACAACACTAATATGTATTTGAAAAAAGAAGACTGAGAACGTAACTGTTTTTGAGAGTTTCGTTATAATTTGACATTACATGCTACCATAAAGTATGCGCGAAAAGCGTTCCAAGTTACATTCTACGGTCTTTCTCAAGTGTCCAAACGGGCCTCTTATTTTGTGACGACTATTGGTTAAATGACTTTAAATTGCTCCTGTAAAAAACGCCATTTGCACTTTCGATAGTATTCCTAGCGGCAGTCGATCTGTGAATCGACCTACATTAAAGCACGTAGACACATGTACCAGCTTTCATCGGGATCCTCAGCGTACACGAGCTTGGCAGCCGCGGCTGGCGCACCGAACGTTGCGAAACGTAGGTATTGCCGCGAGCGACAAATCTCTCTGATAAACAGTATGACAGAGCACGAGCGACACGCCCCGAATTTAAACGTGGTCTATATTTCTATAACAAGCACTGAAACTCGCTTCGTAGTGCGACCAGTCTATTTGTAGAGCTGGCTAAATCGAGATTAAACCTTTTTCTTTGTTTTTTTAAATAGGCTTGCGTTTTCCACATACCTACGTCCTGCCTATATAATGGAAAACAGTCTAGGATGAAGCATTAAATGAAGAGAAGCCTGTTTACGCTAGATGGAAATATCCATTTTGAATTTAAAGTTATATAGCTATGGCTCTATGATTCAACTCTACAGTTTTTAGTAAGTTGGCTGCACTTAATACTCGAGCAAAATCTCAAGAAAAGCTTTTTTCATAAAAGTTAAAAACACATTTTAAAAATGTAGCCAATTTCAGTTCAATTTTCTACCCATCATTTTCATTCAGAGATTCAAATCACGTAAAACGTCTCTGCTTTTAATTTAAGGAAAACATCGCTACATTGATAAAACGTTTTATCAGACAGTTTATCTGTGAAATTTCGATAAGTTTTATATAAGAATGTCGTTAGAAACCGCAACATGGATGACCGCAGGCTTGTATAAATGTACTAGCTGACCCGGCAAACGTTGTTTTGCCATATAAATTTAGGGGTTGGTGATAGAAGGGTTAAATTTAGGGTTGTATGTATTTTTTAATGCCACATAAGGCACATTATAAAAAAATAAAATTTTAGTCCAAACAATAAAAATAAATGTTAGGTTAGGGGTATGAAAAATAGATGTTGGCCGATTCTCAGACCTACTCAATATGCTCACAAAATTTCATGAGAATCGGTCAAACCGTTTCGGAGGAGTACGGGAACGAACATTGTGACACGAAAATTTTATATATACTCGTAAGAAGATAACCATGAGATTGAAACGAGTTAACAAACAAAACACTCACTCACACACTCGCGCAATGATGAAAAACGATGATGATAATGATGATGATAATTCCAGTACCTAAACTATCCACATTCCAAATATCATCAAAATCGGTTTAGCAGTTACAGAAATACGTAGTAACAAACATACACACACTTACTTACTTACTTACTTACTCCTCTGGCGCAGCGACCCAAAGTGGGTCTTGGCCTCCGATACCAGAGAACGCCATTGATCCCGATCTTGCGCTGTCTCTTGCCAGTCGCCGGCTTGGAGTTCGCAAAGGTCGGATCGCACTGCGTCAGTCCAGCGGTATCTGGGCCGGCCGACGGGTCGGCGGCCACTTGCAACTCCAAGATACGCCTTCTTGACATTACGATCCTCCCCCATCCTAAGCAGGTGGCCTGCCCAGCAAAGTCTCTGTGCCTTGATTACCCCTATGATATTAGGCTCGGCAATCATCTCCACTATCTCGGTGTTCTTTCTCACTCTCCAACTCCCGTCATCTCTTTGGGTTGGGCCCAGGATTTTACGCATAATCTTCCGCTCTGCTACTAAGAGCTTGTATTCCTCCTTCAGAGTTAACGTCCAGGCTTCGCTCCCGTACATCAAGATCGGTCTGATGACCGTTTTATATATGCGGATCTTGGTTTTCCTACTAAGAAGCCTGGACACCAACACCTTATGGAGAGCTGCACTGCATCGGAGAGAGTTGTGTATTCGGATATCAATCTCCTCTTCTCTCGTATTCGTATCCGTTACAGTGCACCCTAAATACTTAAACTTTGCGACTCCTTTAAACCAGATATCTCCATCGCGTAGATCTTCACGCTTCTGCCTTGTATTCTTGTAGCGTTTCATGTGGAGATACTCAGTCTTCTCCTGGTTTATGCTGAGCCCAACTCTACAAGCTTCGGCCGCTAGCACCTTCACAGCATTAATCACTTCCCGCTTAGACTGTCCCAACAAAGCCAGGTCGTCAGCGTACCCTATTACCCTATGCTGTCCATTCAAGCGTACACCGCCATCTAGTTCCAATAATTTCCTAATGACATGCTCCAGCGCTAAATTGAACAGCATAGGAGATAGTGCATCACCCTGTTTGAGTCCAGTAACCACTGCAAATTCCTCGGTAAGTTCACCTCCAACCTTCACGCGCATCTTACTTATTTTAGTGGCAACCTTTATCAAAGTGATAAGCTTCCGTGGAACGTTGAAGTTGTTAAGAATGGCGTAAAGCGACTCCCTATCTATACTGTCATAGGCTTTGCAAAAATCCACAAACAGAGAGTGAATGCTCTGTGCATATTCCCATTTCTTCTCCATAAGCTGCCTTAGAAGAAAAATTTGGTCCACCGTGCTACGATTGCGTCTGAACCCACACTGATAGTCACTTATAACTCTTTCCGCGTGTGGTTCAAGTCTCTCCAGCAGCACGTAAGAAAACACTTTATATGCAGTTGGCAGTAGAGCAATACCTCTGTAATTGGAACATGTTTTCCTGCATCCTTTTTTATGGACAGGACAAATAATGCCAACATTCCATTCCCGGGGTTGTTGTTCTTGGTTCCAGATCTTTAATATCAGCTCATAAAGTTTTGACTGCACAGCTCCTCCTCCATACTTCCATAATTCAGCCTGCATGCCGTCCACACCTGGCGCTTTGTTGTTTTTGAGGCGCATTATCGCTCTCCTGACTTCCTCAAACGATAGCGGAACATACACACACACACACACTAATATTTTACTATCATCACCGCGAAGATAAAACCGAGAGACGCGGCTAGTACATAATAAGAAACTCTTTGAAGCTATATCAGAAGCTTTCAGGCGGCCTAAGCACTCTGACACGAGCTAGCTAGCCTACAAGCTAGCCTGGCCTACACTCGGTATACGATCTTACTTACTCTGTATACAGAAGTTAATTTTAAAAAAATATTTTTAAATACAAGCTTTTATTGCATTGTCGTCGGAGTTACACAGGTATACCAAATTTCAGCTCAATAGGACATCGGTAAGTGGTTCAAAATTGAGTCGCAAGATTCCACCCGAACAAACATTGTTACATACATTTGATTGCTAGTTAAATAAAAGCTTTTAAAAGTAAGCCACTCAATCTAGAACGTATGTTTTAGTAGAGCTTATTCTATTTAGTTCAGTCTATATCTAATTCTAGCTGATTTGGGTAAGAAGGTTCTCTATTTCGTGTCGTCTACCCTTTCTAAGATAACGAATTTATTCGTATGTTTTTTACCAAATGCCGAGACTGGCGCCTGTCATTGTTTATGACAAACAAATTATGATCATCTACGTAATATCGTCGGAGTTTTATTGAAAGGACGATTGGTGTAATCACAGAAACCCCGAAAAGCAGTTTTGTAGTTTTTATTACGACTATTTTATGTTATAATATAATTTACTTTTAGTTGTTTTTTTTATAGGAAAGTATTATTACGGCGTGAAACTATTTTAATAGTAAATCTTTTATTAAACAAAATCTTCTGATTTTTTTATGATTGGCGTATTTTGACTGCCCCTACGTATCCTATTGAAACATACTATAGGTATAAAAGTCACTTTTACAGGAGAGCCAATTACAAGTCAATATTTTACCTAAATTAATAAGTTAAAATTATGTAAAATCAATTTTATTGGATTTCAAAATATCAATTCATTTTTATTTTTTAGGATTTTTTGTTTACCTAAAAGTACATTAGATATTCGTATAATTGGTACAATGAAAAAAATCGTGCGTCAGTCAATTTGCGTTTTATACAAAACATCGACTATAAGTTGAATATTGCGTTGTTTTTATGCCCACTCTTTCCTTCACAAGACGTAATTATTTGAGCAGCCATTGTTGTTGACAGAAAAGCCCCACGTGTCTCATTTTAATTTTAATCTGCCTACAGCTACACGGTACGGAACTCTTGACGCCAGACTTCAGAAAGTTTTTGCTTGAGAATTAAGCAGCTCTAGAAATAATAAATGGAAACAGCCCTGCAAGGAGTCTGCGAGAGGTGTTCTTTGTCCAATTTAAACTAATTAGTATAAAGAGGTAAAGTTTGTTTATGTGTAAACACTATACATGCATATTTGTAGAGAGTAATTTGACAAGAGATGATAGGGATAGATGTTTTGCCGGATACCGAATATCCGGCCAACCTTTAAGCCGGATTGCTGGATATCCGGCCGAATATAGCCGATTGGCGACTCGTTTCGTTACACGAGCGAACATAAACGATCGGGTGCACTCGGGTAAGCCCTTTCGTTTATGAGTGAAGCTTCTAGCGTTTCATTGTCTTATTGAATTGATTGCAAACACGATCATTTGAGGTTACGAAAAAACGTGCATTTGTAGTTTCGACTTTGACGTGATTTAATTAGTGTTTTCCTATCTATAAATCTGAAAACTATTCAGTTACTGAAAAAGTCTTCGAGAAAAGAAAGATCGCCTTGATAGAAATATTTTGATATTAAAAGTGACGATCAAAAGTTTGCTATTTGAAGGAAAAAATATGATTCTCTTCGCTGTGTAGATTAAATGTAGTGCCTCTTAAGTTTATTTGTCGTATTTCTTTAAATCCAGTATCTGGTATCCTCTTCATTATCCGGTATCCGGCCTGAATTTTGAATTTAGGCCGGATAGGCCGGATACCAGATACTCGTAGATAGGTAGGAAATTCCTAATTTCCTACAGGTCAGACTTCAAAAAATACTCCATCAATGGCTACACTATCTCTGAGTGCTTGCTATAGGTAAGTTATATTTCATAGACCTAAACTTGCAAAGCTGAAGGCCAAGCCGGGCTTCAGCTCAAAGTTACGAGCATCAGTTAGTCTGCTATGCAGGGCTAAAAGGAAAGGCTGAAAAGAGATCACAGTACTCATCATCATGAACAATTTTAGTATAGGGCCAACACCGAAACCGCAATAAAAATATCAGCTGTTCCATCCAATTTTCCGAGTGTCATTGAATTTTTTCTACGAAGCAGTAATTTTTTTTTTATCTTGGTATTAGTGTTCGTATTCGTACCATCCTATTTTTTTTTCGATTTTTTAGGATTTTCGGCTTAGTATAAGGCCGCCAGTTGTCGCACTAGTATTAGGTGTTATAATCATTTTGTTTGTAATTTATGGTGTGAACAATAAATAGTTTATCTATCTATCTATATACATATACCTACCCTTTCCTCATAACCCTGTAGAATTAAACACATAGCTTGAACCATAGTACGGTTATAAAAGTTACCATTATATTAGTGTAATCTGCGTATATTGTTGATTATAGCGCCCTCTTCCCGCCGGTGCAGGGCTGTCACGCATTGTTTTTCTTCTGACCTACATACGTTAATATGAAAGATATTTTTGCCGCTGTAGGGCCGTAAAAGAGTGACATAAAAGCAACTTCAAAGGTTTTTAATTAAATGCGGTACTTATTGTTTCAAGCTCGGTTATAGGTGTTCCAGATTTTCTCGTATAGAAAAATGGGTCGATTTTAATCCGCAGTCAGATTTGAAAAGATCTTGAAACTCATAGTATAGGTGTAAAGCTAAGGCCGTCATCAACAAGACCCACTAAAAACCAATCTAGATCAAAGCAGACCATTAAAATCTGATCTCTAAATTGTGTACAGTACGGTATAATTTGATGTGGCGAAGATCGAGTGTACAACGCATCGACCACGCGTTGTCTATGCGTCTGAATGAATGAGTTTTCATAATTTCTGAATGTGAAATTCTACAAAATATAGGATCCACGTTTCAATGCTTTGCTTTTAGCCGGATTGTTTTTTTTTTGAGTGGTCCAATTTGCGGCAGCCTTTACTCAGGTGTGCTGTAATAAGCATCGACCTAACATCTAGCCTATTACTACGAGATATAAAATCTAAAAAGCTCGCGTGGCAACCCTAAGAGCCGGTACTCAACTGACATTGGCCATTACAGTAGCCGCGCTGTAAAAACACTTACGTGATATCGATATTGAACGTTAAGCCGTAATAATATGGCTATTCTCTGCTAACTCTTCACATAAACGATAGTAAGCACTTTCTATAAGAGTGTGCCGTGAGGCCGTGACATGCTACATTTGAGCACACTATTTATAAAGCTTATAAAGCACTTTTGTGGCTTTGAAACTTTGTAGACTAGAACTAGACTAGAAGACTAGAATATATAGTAATAAGTTAGCCAAGTTGTTTTTTTTTCCTCTCCGAGCTTTTTATTGCCAATAAACAAATAATTGTAATTATCTTTCTGTACTTAACAATAACAAACTAATTGATTCCTCTGAAAGCCTACAAGATTTTATTAATTATCAGCTAATACGAGTATACACAGTTAATTTTAAACGGAGCCCAAAGCCAGAAAAGTTCATAATTCAAGCCGTATCTTTTTAAAACTAAAAGTTAACAAACGGGGAGAACAACGTTTGTACTGTATGTTTGAAGAGGAAAAGCCAAAGTTTGAGCCAACTTTCCCTCCAACAAACATAGGTAAACACTGAACAAACAGTCGTCACAATTTATAAGCGTGGAGTTCGGCACAATTACATTACGGAGCCGTCTCGAGGCGGGGCGGAAAGACGCTAGTGTTAGCAGAATGACACACCACCGCGCCCTGTAATTTCCCCGCTACCCGTAAAGTAATATGAACGACATGAGCGTCCTTAATGGTTCCACAACATGAAATATCGTGAATATCAAAGATGACAGTCCGTAGTTCTGTTGTGCATACCAGTTAAGCGAGCGCGCTCGTTTAGCTGTGACGGAGATATTACTTTAAGAGCTCCAGAGTAATGTCCAGAGTGTGACGGCTATTTCGATGGGAATTTATAAGGAATGACATGCGCGTGTATTATGAGTTTTATAGGTTTTACATTAGACAAGATTAGATCTCGTAACTTTTAAGAGGGTCGCATTACTTGGCTACATTTTGCCATAAGACATTTTCTGGTGAAGGGGGTCCGCGTAACTTGGCTACATTTTGTCATAAGACATTTTTTGGTGAAGGGGGTCCGCGTAACTTGGCTACATTTTTACATGGCCACTGGAAAGCATTCTATTTTCATATTATATCTGTAATTCAACTACAGTTATCTAACAGACGCCAAGGCAGAGTCCGACACCCCTTCTCCTGATTATTAATATACGAAAGACAAACCGAACCATTTGGACTCCAGCCAGGTTTAAGACGACGGTTACTGTTTATAGCATAATTAAAAACTACAATTTAAAAAGTGAGGATATGGCCATCTGAACCTTAGTGTATTAGTAAGTGTGGTAATTACTCAAAAAGTTAGCGCTATCCGTCGAAATCTTTACTAATTGTATCGTGTCGTTATCTACTACGAGGCATCGCTTTTAAATACGACTACCGCCTAGCAAAGACTTGCCTGGACTGGGCTGATCGTTCGACTGGATCTTCGCTAGGAGTAAAATAGTATGTTCTACAAACTAGGTTCACATTCATACTGATGCTAAATAGACTTGTTCGCATGAGTTTATATCGTGGCCCGGTCCTTACGAATAAATGTATAAGTCTATAGTTAAAACACATATTTTTAGCTTTCTGACATAAAATATTCACAGAGATAAGATAATGAAAGGAAACTTTCATTTTCCTTAACTGCAAATTTCCATAAAAATAAGTTTATTTGTGCTAGGTCAGATACAACAAAGTTTTGTGGAAATATGGCATTCTGGGCAAAGCTCCAGTTGTTGTGACATTGTTTCAAATGTCGACCAGCTTAGCTTTTTCTTTTCAGAAAACACTAACGTTTTTTAAAAGCTTTTATTTAACTTGCAAAGTATGTAACTATGTTTGTTCGGATGGAATCTTGCAGCTCAATTTTGAACCACTACCTGATGTCCGATTGATTGAATTTGGTATTACGTGTATAACTCCGATGAGAATTCAATAAAAGCTTGGTTTTAACATTATTTTTTTTTAAATTACTTTTTCTAATTGACTAAGACGACGCGGTTACGAGAAAAAGTTGGAACTTTTTCTCGTAACCGCGTACGTTGCAAGTGCACCACTCTGCTAGTGAGCTAGACATGTCGTTGCACTCTACTTTATGATAAATTGTGGGCAGAGCAGACAAGCACTGAGACAAATAATTGGGATACTCGTATCATGACCAGGACATTGCTAACTGTATGCTATTAGGAAATAAAAGGGTGGGACGTCCATTACTGTTTTGATTGAAACTATAATACCGTATAGATAAGTAGGAAGTTGGTCGTTTAGTTAATTTTGTTACATTTACCGATTCTCACGGGCAAGATAATGAAGGTTTATTTATATTTATTTTTAATGACACTGACGAAATCTGATTCATACAAACAAACTAACAAGTGTGTGTTTTAAAATCCCATTGCAATATGATAACACGAGACCAAGGAGGCTTTAGGCGAATGAGCCTGTGCAACAAGTTAGTTCGTAAAACCGACTTTTGCAGATCGTTGCCAATATCATTATTATCATTGTCTACGAAACATTTGTGCACTGCTGAAGGTTTCTGCTACAAAAAGGAACATAAGCTTCAGCTAAATACAGCCCTAAAGCCGGCTATACACGCGTAAATATTCTAGCTTTGTCACATCTACGCGCGGATAAGAGTGGTGGAAAGACAATTCCTCCACGGCTCGTGCTAGGCTTGCTGCTGCAGTAAGCAGTTGCTCTTTGATTCACTTAAACGCCGACAAAAAATTGTAGAACCGATTTCAATCGCTTTCGTTTTCGATGTCCGTAATAAGGGTATGCTATCGGAATGTTATTCGCATCGTCAAATTATATCGTCGAATGGGCATTTCTTGGAAGATAAAACAATGAACCATGCCATTAAAACCAACCATACCCATTAGGTTTAGAAAAATAATACCATGATGAAGAAACGGAACTCCAAAAAACGAGTAGGCAGCACTCGCTCGTCGCGAGTTTCGTAAGCAGTAAGATGTGTAATTTTTTCTTTTTAGTTTTAAAAATGTTTAAAAATTCCTTTTATGTTCTTTCGTTTTTGTAATTTTTTTCTTGTATGCTGGATAAGGATAAGTGCCTAGCCCTGGTATCAGACTTTATTCCCTACAAATTAATTCAGGTTTTTCAATACGGAAATATCTTATAACACTAAAAAATAGGGTTGAATCAAAATACTCATCTTTTGCATCATGATATTTCTGATTCTATAAATTTTCTTTTATTATGCTTAAACTCTTTTTTTTAAGTCGGTAATTTTTTTAAAGTTGGTTAAAAAGTCCAGGATGTGCTTACCTTGGGAATCTTGGCATGGACCCCGGTCCTGACATCCCGGACAGTGGCCAGGTCCAGCAGCTCCACCTCCATGTTCTGGTCGGTCCAGAAGAGGAAGTAGCCCTTATTGTCCACTCGCAGTGTGACTGGAAGCCCCGTGCCAGAGTCCTGGGAAAAAATAACAAGTCAATTGAAGATCATTTCAATTTGTGTGAAATTTGTGTTTGAAATTTGTGTTGAATATGTGGTGGAGTTCTTTTAACTTGTTGCTCAAATATTTGTTTATCTATTATTTAAATAATTCAAAATGGTTCAAAATTGGTTTTGTTGGGCTGAAAAATTTAGCATACAAAAAACACAGTATATAGGTAGTATATACATACAGTATTGAGTTTCAATACTGTTTTGATTAGGTGATGCTGACAAATAAGTTCGAACATTTTTTACATGGAGATTTAAAAATAATTATGGTGTTAAATTGCAATTAGTTCAGCAATCAACCAATAAACTTAAAATGATGGTCAAATGCAAGCCTATTACTGAAAAAAAAAACATAGGAGAGAATGAGGCCTTTTGCAAAAAATGAGGCAGAAATTTAAATGACTAAAAAGTTGGTGGTGTATTGAAAAACAACTGGTAAATATCATGTGCCTCATATGTTGAGACAATAGGTAGGTACCAGGTTAATCTATGACATGCTCATCTTTTATTTACCTACATATGCTGATCATGTATTCAGCTGATATTTACCATTTTTCCTTAATTTTTGCAAGGATAAAAATATTTCTTGCTGTTTTTTATTAGATTTGTTTCTTAATGAAAAAATACATAACTTTCCCATTTATTGTATTAGTATGATTTACAAAATGAGTACCTATTGTTGACAAGTTTATAAATATCAACCACAATGAGTAGGTATGTCAAGTAGCTGATTTTATCAGCATAATTTGAATAAAACATGATAATATTTATTGATATAGGTATAAATGGCTTGCAGTTAATTTAGTTTTGTAGTATCAGAGAAAAATTGTCACTCCAGGCAATTAGATATAACTTAGGAATTTTAGTTAGGTATGTATATTATGATGCTAAATGAGAATTTCAGGGTACTTCCATTAAGAACAGGTGTCTAAAAATATTCTTATCAAAACTGAGTTTAGTCTGCATAAAAAACTGGGTTTAAGTAATAATCTGGCGATAATTAGCAGCCGCAATCAGTAAACTAAGATGTTTTGAATACTTTGATTGGATTACTGACCTCATCCCACTTGATGAACTTCTCTCCTTCCAGCAGCGCCTTCGGTACCTCGAGGGGCTTCCAGCTGACTTTAGCCGATCGTGAACTCGCAGACATTGTGAACAACAAACACTTTACGCGGAAATAACACTCTCAGACATAGAAATCGTCATCTTCCTCACTGACCACGAAATTATCTCGACTTTGTATCAGCGGCACGCTCAGCTGTGTCAGTCCAGAGACGTAGACTGACCGCGATACTGTAGTAAATCAATAACGACTAACGTAATACAACATAATCCCCGATATCTAACACCTGCTTATTGGCAAACAAAGATTTTTCCCACATTACTCCCGTCGTTCGACGGAGTCGGAGCCACCGAGAATTCTAAATGTCAAAATTCATTGACTGACTGATCGAGCCGAGCCGAGTTGCACGGCGATTGGCGATTGCGTGTTTGTTTGCTCTTGCTTGCTTGCTAGAGATGAGACGATTATGAAAAGCGGATTCGATTTAAAAGCACCTAAGTAACTAATGACATATCGATTTCGATAGTATGAAGTTGTTTTAATGAAAAAGACGTTATTTACCTTAAAAAAAGCCTAATTTAGCTTCAAATGCGCCAAGAAGACAGTACTGATGCATCAATCGCATGTTTTATACAAAAATATGAATTTCGCCAGCCACATGTCCAACTAAATAATTTGATTTATTACCTATTCTTCAACTCTTCAACAAATAAAAACTTGGGGACATGACGAAAACTACATTTGGTGCGATTACCATAAAAATAAAACATTGCGGGAAGTCTCCTTGAAAAAAAAAATGTAAATCATTGTTAACGCCTAAATTATTGCTTTGTCAATGTCAAGATTTGAAAATTAGGGCTACCAGATTGGCGGTTTCCTCGCGATTTTTGGGAAAAATTTGGCTCTTGGGGATATTACACCGTTTGGGAGTTTTATTTATCAGGTGTTTTCTCGAATACACAGTACTGTATACGTTGTTTTGTCTATCTAACATTAGAGAAACAACGCCTGCGTTCTATTTTACCAGAAATTTTGTGGGAATTAAATTCCCATATGTTTTGTGGACAGAACTAATGGGAAAAAAATCCCAGTAGTTCTGTCAACAGAACTACTCAACAGAACAGGTGGGAGTAAACGAATTTTCATGAATTTTCATAACCCTCAGAAATCAGAACTAATTTTCTGATTTCTGATTACGAGTTTGAATTTTTGTATGTTTTTATTTTCTAACCCCCATAGCTCCACCATTTTGCAAAGATTCCGCAACCGTTCATCGATGACCGGTTCGTCAATGGACTGTTCGTCGAAAAGACAGATTGGTAACAGAACAGGCGGGGGGATACAGTTGAGATTTATGTCTGGTGTATAGTTTTTTAAATCAAAGAACTAATGCGGAGAAATTATCAGTAGTTCTGTCAACAGAATTACTCAACAGAAGAGGTGGGAATAGTAAAGTACTAAAGTCATGTGTAAAGCATAGTCTTTTATGTCACTGAACTAATGGGGAAACAAATCCCAGTAGTTCTGTCAACAGAACTACTCAACAGAATAGGTGGGAGTAAACGGAAATTTTGCTATATTTTTTAATTGTTTTTGTTATTTTTACCAGTATTATTGGTCTAAAATACTTTTCACAGCATTAGTAAAATCATTAGCTACTTTATATTTTAAGTCACATTTCGTCTCAAACGATATTGGGGGTTTTATCTTCCAAAAAGTATCAATTTTAGAAAAAGAAACTCGATATGGGGAAAAATGAAAATTTTTATCTGGCAACCTTAAAGAAAAGAATAAAGTTAAAGAATAATCAGTCAGTCGGTTTCATTTTCATTGCATTTTCGTAATTTCGTTAGATTTCCAATTGCCTTTTTCTAATTATTCTATGTAGATAGATTTATATTTATATAGATCTAAACTTTCCGTGCACTTAGTGGCACTTGCAAGTTGCACATAGTTGCAATATCTTCCTATTACTTAATTAAAATAATAATAAATAAATAATAAATAAATATAGTTCGAACGGAAACAATTACCTACCTAGATTCTGATCCTAACAACTATAAAACAAGATGCCAGATTCAGAAGAAACTAAAGCTGTTGATCAAGTCGAGGATACGAAACTACAGCTACAGCTCAGGAAAACGCATTCGGCCCCGCAAGAATCAACTGTACGAAAATATTCTCAAGCAAATGGAGCCCTATTTCAGCGATGCGAATCTCACTAAAGACCGGTTCTTAGGAGATCTCGTTAAAAAGATCCTTATGTACAGCTGGAAAAGTTTCTCAAGTTCAATAAGATTCGCTCATTACACACCTGACACCTGGTATTGTGAAGGCTATGAAGAATTCAACACTGCTGGAACTCTGAAGATAGCAAAGGTTATAAATTCTGAAACCATGGTTATTTGTATATGCTTACCAAAAACTTATCAACATACCGAATTTTACAAGCTTTCTATTAACTTCACTTTGGTATACATGTATGCTAAGTACAAATCTTGCAAAATTTGAATGAGTCCCAGTTTAAGATTGATCTGGAATTTTCCATACACACTTGATTTGAATGACTATGCAATAAATTATGATACCATGGAGGTGGTCTGATGCAGTTGGAAGGTGGCCATAAGAACTCCGCAATGTAGCAATTAGTCTTGCCATGTTTGGGCTTGTTACATTAGTCTCGGTGAATACTTTGCTAACATAATTATAGTTGCAATAAAGTTCTAAAAATGAAGCTAAAAGGTGATGGTGGTTTTAAGTTTTATTTTCGTAAACAAGAATGAAAAATAAAGAAATAACTAATTAAAAATGTAAATGTTTAGGTAAATAAACATCTCATCCTAAATAGATTATGAAAAATGTTTACAAAACATGCAGCAAGACAATATGAGCCCGGACCATCAGGTGTCTCCGTGGCTCCTATTGCACTTTACAAGAGGAGTCTGGACCATCAAGCGTCTCTTAAGTCGTCATGCACTCATCGATTCTTCCAACCGCCGTGCCGAAAGAGGAGAGGACAGAAATAGAATACTGGGTTACACGGCTTTGTGAGCTCATAGAAGCAGTTCGCAAGCAACAGATAAGCTCGTCAGGGGATAAGTAGCATGTGGAAGATATAAAAGACAAACAATAACAAATATTTTTATAAAGACTTATGCGCCTGCCTCCCAATATCACTGCAGGGTGACTGCTGTTACTTAATGGGAGTACCAAATGGTTTATTATTATTTAATTTTGTTAGTTACTAAATGAAACCCAATATTATAAATAACATTAATTTATTGTTACACTTTGATTTCAATTAACAAATAAATATACTTTAAAATATGATGCTACTTTTTATTTTTAAATTTGCTGGTGAACCTTTTCCTTGCGAATGGTTTTTCCTCTTTGCTCGAGTTAGGCAGCTGGGTTTTGAGATGCAACACGGAGTACAGGGTCTCTGCTTCGTTCTTGTTTTCGATCATTGTCGTTAGTTCTTCCTGTATAAACAATAGTAGCCCATCAGTTAGTTAGCTCAATAACCAAAACATCGACTTTGTTTAAAAATATAATATGTATGTGATTTCGATGAAAAAACTTTCCTTAGGGACACAGCTGACTAAAAATTCTTCTCAAAACAGCCTTTTACTCTGAATGGGCACTGAATCATCTGTCGGCTCCCTAAGTTTTTTGTCTGTCAAACTCCTATTGTGGCCAAGTGGTCATAAATAAAAAATCGGATCGGAACATACAGTCAGACGATGTAAATAAAGGAGCCACTATTTTGGGTACAAAACTGAAAACTTTCAGGGCCTCTCATTCTCTCATTAACACTTTCGACTGCGGCTAATAGTTTTATGGGCCTGGCGTGTGCAGCCGCACTTGCGTCGCACGAAGGAAAACACAAGTATGTGTTTCAAGCAGTCCAAGTGTTAACATTTCTCAATCTTACCTTAGACAACGTAATCAGATGATCCAAAGACTGGCCCTTATTCAGAATCCTAGCGATGTTTTTCGAAGTGACCCCGGGCAGTTTCTGAACGAAGTCATGCACCAGTATGTGGTATCTCTCATAGTTCATATCGTCGGCTGTGTTTTCACCGCTCAGGGCCAACGCTTCGGTAACGCTGGGGTTCTTTCTGCCTTGCTGAAATACAATAACGATTAAAAATCAGCATCAATGATCCATAATACCTACATCAAGAATCAAAATATAATGTGCTAGATGAAGATATATGAGGTGGTTCATGAATATTCATGATATGAGTTTTATGTTTGTTCAAGAAATTAGACTAACCTTAAGCTCGTAGAAGAGTTCAGCCGTGGCATAAGGGCTGGCCGACCACACCAGCTTGAGCCGCGGGAAGTGTATCGTGAGCAGCTGCAGCTTCTGCTGGATGTCGGCGCCGGAAATCTCGTTGGCACTCATGAAGTGACCCTGACAACGACAATAAAATATTACCTTTTTGACGTGACGTCTAATAAATCGATGAACGCACGAAAGTGTCCCATTACGCTCATTGTAACGTTACGATCGGAACGAAAAAAGTTTGTAAGTAGTATTAGATAAATACGCGTTTGACCACCAACTCGCCTGTTGGTAAGCAACATTGCTGTAGCTTTGCGTTGTTGAGCTGTTGTTGAAACGATATTCGCGTTCTGTAATTTATAATTATTGACCTTTGTTTTTTTTATGATTTCCGAAGCGAGACAAGTCCCAAGAACCATGATTTGTTTGCTCGGCCGAGTGTGCCCATTTACTGTCTCGCTACTGTCCTCGTAACGTGTAATCAACCCATCACAGATAATAATAGATAAATAAATAAACGTTTCACACTCATAGCTTTCCCCCACTAGGATACCCTGTGTCGAGGATGCCATGGAGCACACAAAGACCCAACTAATATCCAGACCCAGAACAGATATTTAAATCCATCATTCAAACATCTGCCCGGGCGGGAATCGAACCCGGTACCTTTAGCTTAAAAGCGGATAGTACCGCTGCTGTGCCAAATAGGGCCCGTACCGTGTCCTCTTGTCCTCTTAAAACCATGATGGTTACGTTTTGTTTCCAACGCTGCGCGACCGCGAATCGTATCGCCGCGCAATAGGTTCTAGGTCGCGCAGCGTCGGAAACAAAACGTATCCAGAGGTCACTGTACGGGCCCCGATCATCAAACCGACCTGCAAGTTGAAGGGCTTGTTCTGGTCGAACTCGATGAGCAGGATGGGTCGCGTGTAGTTGCGGCACATCTGCGTGCACTGCGAGTAGAGGCGGCCCGAGTTCAGCGACCCGATCAGGTCGGAGATGGACTTGCGCTCCACGCAGATCTCGGGGGTCAGGATGTAGTCGCCTATCTGAAGTCAGGAGGCCTAGCGTCAGTTCTGACGTCAAATACTTAGCGAGAATTCGATAGAAAATTGTTTGAACATATGCACTTATGCAGTTTCCATTCCTGTTCCGGCTGTTCCATTTTGACATATTTAATGCGTTAATCCAAAGCATAACCTATCGTTCCTTCCAAATTTATCAAACTCGGTTTAGTAGTTACTGAGATAACAGGTACCCACAAACATTCATACACACTAGCTTTTACATCTTTAATGTTATATTATTCATTCATCATTTTCAACCTTTAATCCTCCCACTACTGCTGGGATACAGATCTACCCTCGAAGGGTGATCAGGCCATATTCCACCACGCTGGCCAAGTACGGATTGGTGGATTCACATTCGCCATTGAATTTCAACACCGGACGTATGCAGGTTCCCTCAAGATGTTTTCCTTCACCGAAAAGCCAGTGGTATGTAAATTCTTACATAAGTACGAAAGAACTCCCACTGAGCTACCACAGCTTCTTTTATTAGACTATATTATTAGTAGGATGAAAGTACATATTGTTTCTTACCGCTATAGTGACAGGTTCAATGAGGATGCCTTTCTTGTGCAGCAGAGCTGGAAGGTCGGAGCGGAACTCTCGCATGTCGACTATCACTAGTGGCTTCTCAGTGTTCGTTTGACCGCCTGAACAATAGTAGTGGTTATAGAAATAGTGCCAGACTAGGCAAACCATATAACTCGCGGGATGCCCGCGGGGGAAGCGATTGTCCCGCGAGTTATATGGTTTGCCTATTACTATGAGTAGGTTTCTATGAGTAAGTTAGGGTGAATTCACATTAAGTTGGCAGTGCTTATCAGGTTAACATTTATTTAAAATAGAAATATTTTTATTTCTTACAAGCTGCACCAGGCGGTTTCATCCGCTGTTTTTTTTACTTTAAAACCTTCCCTGAACTTCCACAAATATTTTAATCTTGAAATATTTGTGGGAGTTCAGGGAAGGTTTAAAAGAAAAAAAATACCAAATCGGTTCTCGAGGTTTTAGCCAGACAACGAACAGCAATTCATTTTTATATGATTATGATAAAGAAATATTTAACCTTAGGGACTAAACTAAAATTTGCTATAAAACGAACTATTAAAGTTCACGGAGTGCTGGTGAGTCTTTCACTAGGCTAAATCTGTTTAGACTGCACATATACTACAAATTTTTCATTCATTTTAGATTAAATTAACGCGGGCTAGCACTACAATTTCGGTGTCTATTGAGCCTTGGCTTTCATACCTGCTTTTCTAGTGTCCACATCTTCAGGCTCTTCTTCTACGTTTAGGTTAAAATACTCATCAGTTTTGCCGTCTTGATATGAAGGGACAACCATTACCTAGAAAAAACAAATCAGTTAACCCCAAAGTTGGAGTTTTCAGGCCATCCAAAAATTCTACTGGCACCTGCAATTTAATTAAATAACATTTTGTTCTTCTTTATTTCCATCTCCTTCGCCAAAATGGATACATAATAATTCAAACATATCATATATAATAGATTAAAAAAAACTATTAAAAAAATGTGTGGAAGAATGAAGTCAAAATGAAAAAATAAAATAAAAAAACTTACACTTTTGGTCTGAATGAGCAATTCAAACGCCTGCTTCTCTCTTCTCAACGAAGTCAGATATGCTTGTTCCTCCACAGTTTTATCATGTATCATGAAGTAGACCTTACAAACCGGTTCCTCAGGTTTTTTTCTGCATTCGTAAAGCTCTATTTGCCGCACAGTTGCGATGTCCGCATGGTACAAGATAATGTATTCAGGGCGAAGAGCCTCTAATGTTCTATCTAAGGAAAAGGTGCAGCCATTTTCTTTGGATGTTTGTATGCAGATTATGGGGTTTTCTGATTCTATTTGTGAAAGGTCTAAGTCTTCTATCTGTGGACAAGAAAATATTTTTAATTATCATATTTTTTTATTCGCGACCTCTTAATTTTCAACTGATTTCCAAAAAGGAGACGGTTCTCAATTAGACTGCATGTTTTTTTTTTAAAGTGGCCCAGTTTTCTTCTTGACAAATTTTGATTGTCTTTCGTGATAACTAACATATTTTATATGGTCGACAAAGAGAAATTCGAACCCGTCATCAGACGAATTTCGTCTTATGTTCATCTTAATACAAAAAGACAGTGCTAGCCAATACCTATAGGTCTAAAGTACTATTTCTGAGGAAATAATGGAAAACTTAATGAAATTGAAATGCATCTAGTTTTTAACACAAGTTTGAATAGATTATTACAACTTCTTTATAGCTTTTTTACTTACTTGCGATAGAGGCTCGAACAAACTATCGTCCTGTGCTACTTTTTTAGACTTTTTACCTTTACTTTGCGTCGCAATTTGAGTCAACGTCAGCACGTAATTCGACTTATTCGTCTCCTCTAAATCGAGATCCTCCTCTGCATTTTCTTCCAAAACTTTCTTATCATTTTCTGTGCCACCTGTATCATCCACTTTTGTGTCTTTAGATTTATTTTCTTTACTTTTCTCTAACGGCATTGTGTCTTGTAAGGTACTGTAGTTAGATGAAACAGTGTTTATTGTAAGTTCTCTTCTAAAAGCCATGTAAAATAAATACTTGTTGGGGCCCATCGTTAAGAAGTGGTTCAACTGAGAGCAAGTTCTGTTGTCTTGGCATAGAATAAGGATCTTTGTGTTAGCGAGTGTACCATCATTTTTCTTTTCCACCTCATCGGGTATTTCTTTTGTTAGTAAGCCGTTTAGACATTTCCACTTTGGTGACGATTCTGGATCGAATTCTGGAATCAAAATATATGTTTCAAAAATAGAAATTGTCGTCAATATCATTAAGAAATTGTTATACCGATAAACGAATAGATAGCGGTGAAACCGGGTGTAAGTATGTAGTAACTTACCGTTCTTAGAATTAAATACTCTGCATTTGGCTATCCGAAACAGTTGTTCCGCTGAATCTAGAAGTATCCAGCCAGAATTGATTTTGGCATATTCAGGTGTTCTATATTTGCATACTAAGGCGTAGAACGATATTGCATCATCGTGGATAAGGTTTCTAAAACAAATTTCATTATTAAAAGAAAAACAATACGGTACTAAGTATAATAAACACGCAAGATATATATAGCAAGATGCACATTTGATATTGTTTTATTATACACTAGCGGCCCATCCCGGCGTCGCACGGGTGGACATTGTTCTGAAAAAAGATTTTCCCGCTTTTATGTTGAAATTTTTTCTGAATTTTCTTTGCTATAAACCTCACGGAGCCCGAGACCTTTCCAACGAATGCAAAACCGTGGAAATCGGTTCGTGCGTTCTGGAGTTATAGCGTCAGGAAGGAAAACCCGACTTATTTTTATATAGTAGAAATATACAATATACGTGCACGCACGCTCATAATTTTTGTTGTACTAATCAGAGTGCCTAGTGCGAGTTTTTTTCGTGTAGTTTACGTTAACGACATTTTTGCTATAATTAACACGGAAATAAGTGTACTCACGTAAAAATTAAGTCGTCTACTACGACTAGTTTCGGTCACATTCGATGACCTTCATCAGGTGAGTTAAGAAACGCGACGAGCGCGTCTCGCCTGGCACTGCGGACCGCGGCGCGTCACGCGCGTGATGTTACGACCTATTTTTTACGTGAGTATTCATTTATAATAACAAAAATGTGTGAAAACCACGTTAGTTTCCATACGTTGACCGCGTTAACGTAAACCACAATTTGTATGCAACTATTGTAGTTCATCTTATGAACACTAGGTGGCGCGGTTTTTATTCCATACAAATTGTAGTTACTTTTTTTATTTATTTTTTTTATTCAAAAATAGGCTTGCGATTGACCGCCATCCTGCCTGATGGGAAGCAACGATGCGGCCTACGATGGAGCACGCTTGCTTAGAAGATACCGATTCACTCTCGACTTGAAGACACCCATATTATAACCATCGGGGAACACCCATTCAGGCAGTACATTCCACACTCGTGCGGTTCGCAAAATGAATGTGTGTAGTTTAACGTAAACTACACGAAAAAAACTCGCACTAGGCACTCTGTACTACAAGCTTTGAAGAACTTACATGATCATGCTACGTAAAATCTTGAGATCCTGGATGTACTCCTTGGTTCGAGTGCCGAGCTGGTGCCACACGCAGTCCAGCTGCGACTGCAGGATCTTGTGGAATTTCTTCGTGATGCAATTCTCGGTGGTTATTTCCTGAAATATAGCATTAATAATGTAGTAATCCAGTTTTACACGCAATACTCAAACTCATATAAATAATTTAGTAGAACCCTGACACTGGTTTTGAAAACCGTAGATAATAAATAGGTAACAATAAAAACTATTTTTAAATGATTTGTTTAACGTATGCATGATGATGTATGTTTAACCAACATAATATATGTTAGTTAGTTAGGTCAAATCTAATAGCTGAATTTTTAACAATTCAATGTCCGATTGAGCAAAGTTTTGACGTGACAACGTCTTATAAATTGGTTTGCCGGGTGACACTTCAAGAAACTGCGTTACGCTCCGCTCACAATGAGAGCGAGTGAGAGGCACGCGTCCCTTCCACTCGGGCATGGTTAGCCCGCCTAAGAGCGAGAGAGACAGACATAAAATTTTGTTAATATGAAATTCAGTGCGAGATTCTTTGTATAAATTAATGTTTTAAATATAATTCTTTGTATAAATAAATGTTTTAAATTGTTACTATTATTTCATCCTTCTTCCTACTATACGAATGAATATTCACATTAAAATTATTTTACCACTCAAAGTCGTTGTCACGTAAAACTTTCGCCCGTATACCGACTTTACAGGCAACCAATTTTTTTTTTTATAATGTCGAATTGCTGAGCTTTCTATTGAAATTTATTACTTTCGCAGGACACTAATCAGTTGAAAAATCATGTCTAAAATATTATAGCTACTTGTAGTCTCAGATCAAGTAGAAAGCAGATATAGTGCTGCCTTAGATCCAGGTGAAGCCAAAAAAACTACCATACTGTATGTATGCTTCAAGCACAAATTGATGCATAAAAACTACCCTCGCTACTTATTTTTAACCGACTTCAAAAAAGGAGGAGGTTATCAATTCGACTGTATGTTTTTTTTTTTTTTTTTTTTTTTATGTTTGTTACCTCATAACTTTTGACTGGGTGAATCGATTTTGATGATTCTTTTTTTATTAGAAAGCTGACGTTTCCCATTTGGTCCCATTTCAATTTAGTCCAGTTCTGATAATGGTATCCATGAGAAAACCATATAAGTCTTAAATTTGCATTAAGTACGTGCGCGACAAATAGATGAATAACTCAATAGTCGGTCTCTTGAAGTCGGTTTTTGTTTTTTGTTTTGTAAAATAATGTTCTTGTTCTTGTCGACATTCTCTGAGCATTCTTACGTCAGCGTAAGAATTGACAATTGATTGGGAGTTTTATGCATTTATGTGCTTGAAGTATATACAGGGTTATTCATAAAGGGTATGCTTAGCCGAAAAGGGCTCATAGTACTCATCATTATGAACAACTTTTACTATGGGACCAACCCAGAATTCGCGAAAAAAAAATCAGCTATTCCATACATTTTGTCGAGTGTCATTGACATTTTTCTATGGAACAGCTGATTTTTTTTTCGCGAATTTCGAGTTGGTCCCTTAGTAAAAGTTGTTCATAATGATGAGTACTATTAGCCCTTTTCGGCTTAGCATACCTTTTATGAATAACCCTGTATATATACATACACGGGTAGTAGGGTAGTTTTTTTTTTGCTTCACCTGGATTTAAGTCAGCACTATATCTGCTTTTTACTTGATCTGAGCTTGTAGTAAGTTGTTACTTTCATATCCAATGTTTTGTTAACAGTTTTCAGCTGCTTCACAGTGTAGTTCATGATGTCTAGCAGGCAAGTCTGGATGTGGCTCATGTTCACAGTGAGGGGAATGTGCAGCTCTTCGACTTGCGCCTGCTTGCACTTCAGGGTCTTTATGATGATACCGTGGAATCTGCCAAAGTATAGTATAGTAAATAAAATAACAAAATAGTTTAAAAAACTAAAAAACAAGCATTGTCATCGGTCTTGGACAGGTGTGCAAAGTTTGAATTAAATCTGGTCGTTCAAAGTAGGGCAAAATCGAGTCCAAAAGGGTTGGTTACAAACATACAGGTGAAACTAATTAAAGCGTGTTAAAAAAACAACACACAGTCGAATTGAGAACTGTCTCCTTTTGTTCGCCAAAAACTCAGAACCAGGCACAAAAAACATTTATCCCGAATAACTGAGGAATCTTACAAATATTATAAAAGTGATAGTTTGTTCATTATTCTGGGTCTATGTATCTAATGATAAAAACTTTGAATTTGAGTAACTAATTTAAAAAAATACTTTAACGTCATAAATTAAAGTTAACCATAATTACAACTCGGCGTTACGTTAGTCATAAGTAAAAACATGTCGTTACTAGAAATGAATTTAATGTCTAACCTTGGCCACAGGAACAATTCGGTCACAAATAATGCCCTCATAATTTTCTCCACTTGATTATATCCAAATGTGAAGGATATTGGGGAATTTGAAAACGCCTTTATAAAGCCAGTCTGAAAATGAGATATTTTAGAGAAGAATAATTTGGAATAAGAGGATTAAAAACTTCAAAAAATCAGGCTTGAAATTGGCAGAATAAACCAATTGTAGTTATTTTATTCCCATAATTTGAAAATGTGTTGTATTATGCATGTTTTGTTGTGTAACAATACAGGGCTATAAGGAAAGCGTATGCTAAGCCGAGAAGGGTTTATAGTACTCATCATTATGATTATGAACCACTTTTCCAACAGAACCACATTAAACCCTGGAAAAAAATCAGCTGTTACATGCATTTCGCTCTCTTTGACATTTTTTTATGGTAATAATGAGTATTAGGACCTCATTTTAGCTAAGCATATTTCTTATAACTCTGTATTGCCATACAGTAAAAAACAACTTTGTAATTGATCTTCACCTTGTATTCAGTTACTATGACCATCGCGTCCCATCAGGTCAGATTGTGATCAAAAACATGTCTAGTTAGTTGTAAAAAAAACCTACAACATTTTTTGACGTGACAACGTCTTATAATTCGATGGAGCCGGCTGCACGCACGAAAAAACATGACGCATGTGCCGTTACCTCGATGAGGCGTTACCTCGCTCTGAGTGAAAATGTGATTTCCTATATTCTATTATATTTTCCTATTTGTCAATTACTTTTGTACCTTACTTAAATTAAATTAAATTTTTCTTTGAAAAATGAAACCATTCTATCAGTATTTTCTTATGACGTTGTCACGTTAAACTGTCGTCAGTAAACCGACTTTACAGACAACCGATTTATTTACCCTAAAAAAATATCAATAAAATTAAAATACAAAGTTGAAAACTAAATTTAATTTCTAATTGATGAATATGAATATGCAAACCTGACCTTATTCTGTTGTCTGTACAGCCTTAATGCAAATGCTTCTTGACATGATTCAAGAACCGTGTGAGCTCTCAGTACTACAATGCCAGTTATGTGAGATATCGGCACCCTTTTCTTCAGTAGGTCCACTACTAAGATGCGAGTGGAGACAAAATGTATTCCACCCTCTAAGTAGGCTTTCTCTCTGCAAGTTTAAAAAAAATAAAAATTTTGCACAAATCTAATTAAACAATTTTTTTTTTTTTTTTTTTATGTAATTGAGTGACGAGACGAGCAAATCGCTCGCCTGATGTTAAACGTCACGTTTGCCCATAACAGGTCTGCGCCACCCAGAATTTTGAACTCGCAGAATTCAAGACCCTGCGCGGCGCAGCACTGCGCTCGTCACCCTGAGATATAAGTTGTTTAATCTCCCATTTGCCCTGTAATTAAATATTATTTATTGTAAATATGACAGGTTTGTAAATAAGTTAAGATACATATCTTCTTTCTTTATATATAAAAATGAATCGCTGTTCGTTAGTCTCGCTAAAACTCGGGAACGGCTGGACCGATTTCGCTAATTTTGATCTTGATATATTTGTAAAAGTTCAGGGAAAGTTTAAACGGTGAGAAACATGAATAATAAGTAAAGAAAAATACTAAAATCGACAATTTAATTTTCCAATACAAACTGTTCCTACCTGTGAAACATTTGATGTTCGGTACGGTAAACTCGGGATGTCCGATCTCTTTTGTCTTTTTAGAAATAAAAATAGTGTCACTTGGTTGTCAAATATTTATAGGTGTGTTCAGAAATTGGTCCGATCTATTTGGTCTGCTTTGTTGGATTTTTTTTTGTTTTGTTTGCTCTAATACAGGGAAGGTTAAAAAGTAAAAAAAAAGCGGGTGAAACCGCCGGGGGCCAGCTAGTAATAGATAAAGATAAGCTAAGATACAGAATGATATAGAATACATTTATATTATCAGGCAAATAGAAAAATTTTAGGGGGTAACATTTTAATAGAATATTTAAACTTGACTTGCCAAAGTGCTGAAAAGCGGTTTTGCTATGCAAGTATGATCCTGCTTCCTACAATCCTACTAAATATACCAACACAAAAGTTTGTAAGAATGTATGGATGTATGTTTGTTACTCTTTCATGCAAAAACGGCTAAATATATTAGATTTACATGAAATTTGAAGGTTGTCATGGTCTGGATTAACACAAGCTACTTTTTATCCCGGAAAACGCGGGTGAAACCGCAGGGCGCAGCTAGTAGTTAATAAAGCATGCCTCATGCATCACTGATAAGATGATTTGGAGGTAAAACCTAAAGTATGCAGACAATTATATTTGCCTCAGATTTTATATAAGATTTTGAAATGTGTTTTAATAATTGAAATGTCCAGTGGTGGATCCAGGTAGGTTAGTTAAGGAACTTTATTTATGCTTTTGGTTACTTGACTCAAGCCCTAAAAATCTAAATACTGGATCTGCTTCAGCACAAGTCACTCTTCATCAGAACCCAAAAACTCAAGAAGACTTCAATACAAAGTTGGCTATATAATACAATATTGTAGTGTGCCTTTAGTTCTATAGGTGTAGTGGTTATTGACCTATTTACGAGTACCTTTCTTGGCCAACACTTGGCAATGCTGTGAGATTAAACTTTTCCGTGAAGTATTTCTCTTCATGGTCACTGCTATTCAACACCAAAACCAAGTTGGCGGGGTCTTTGTATACCCACAATATGTTTGCTAGAACTGTGTTGTAGTTGATACCCCTGAAATGAGAAATATTTAATAAGTAGGTACCTATTCGGTTGGATTCCCGGCCGGGCAGTTGTTTGAATGATGAATTTTATCTGTTCTGGGTCTGGGTGTTAGTTGTCCTTGTCTTCGTGTGTGTTCCATGGCATCCCTGACAAAGGATTTATCAGTGGGGAGCTATGAGTGTGAAACACTTTTTATTCTATGTATCAAGCTTAGACTAAAATGAAATAAATGGACGGGCCTAAACGAAGCGCACTATAGAAGACTGTTTGTATGAGCGCCTGGCGCTCGATACGTCTGACTCGCTCTCACTCCTTCCCAGCACCTCGGAAGTATAACACGACTGTGGAGCTACACAATCACAACCTTCCATCCAACAAATAATGCCTTCGTGCCCATTTCCATTATTCAAAAACACTTCGAAGAACAAAAATAAAAGTTGTGGAGTCACATTTCATAAGTAAGTACATAATTGATCATCGTATTTTATCATAACTATGTATAAATTATCAAAATACAATCGTTACTTAGTTTCCATTTCCATTTTGTTGTTATTTTTCTACCGTTGAGGGACAGAAATATAGGCTTGTGCTTAGTGCAACAAGGATGACCTCTCTTTGTTCGGGTGTATTCGGCTTACGTCGGCAAACACCGATCTGCCAAAGGAGCGGGTGCAAGTACCATCAGAAAACTAATTTTCTGATTACAAATTATTAAATTAGTTACTACGTTCACATTAAGGGTGTTTTTTCGCCCGCTTCTTCTTCTTGACAGAAAAAAATATGCTTAGTGGTATACAAAGTCCGAAACAATTTTTTTTTTCTCAATGTTATCTTCTATTTACTTACTGTAGATTTCCAAGTGATTTATTTATGACTCATTTTTCTGAAAGTGATGTTAGTATGCACCCATTTTTTAAATCACACAAATATATATTTGGAATATTTGCAATACAAACATTAAAAAACATTTGAATCATGGACCTCCTTAAAAAAATTTGGATTGTAATTATTTGTGATCTAAGAGAATTTTGAGATTGTCTACTTATTTGTTATTTATATTTGATGTTTGAGATCATATTTACCTGTACTTGTTGGTTTAGATTACCACTTCTATCTTAACACCAAACAACATGTAAAGGTAAAGAGCGGGCTCTTTTTCCGCAACTAGGCCGGTAATTGGCCCTTTTTGCGTGAACTACATATGCAGGTTTCCTCACTATGTTTTCCTTCACCGAAAAGCCAGTGGTATGTAAATTCGTACATAAGTCCTAAAGAACTGATTGGTACGAGTCGGGGTTTGAACCCGCCACCTCAAGAATGCGAAGCGGCGGTTCTCCCACTGAGCTACCACGGCTCCCAAACAACACGTTCCTATTAATACAAAACGAACATGCATAGTCACGGGAAGTGTGTGGCGCTATCGATTTTGCTAACTACTCGTCCGGATTGACGAAATGCTCAAGCGCAACCAAGTGCAACAGACAAACACAGGCTATTTCTTTTTTTCGCATGCTATTTTGTATTTGTGGTCTCTTTTTGTGTGAAAAATGTACACCTATGATTAGGTATAGACGAACAGTTTTTGCCTTATTTCGACTGAATGCAATCAACGGTTTAGGCCCGTCCATTCATTTTATTTTAGTCTAAGGTATCAAGTACATAACTATGTTTTGTTCGGATTGTATCTATTCTAATTTGTTGTCCAAAATGTATAAATTACAAAAATATTGCCTTACTTGGCCATAACAGTGAGAGCATCTTTATCAAAAACATCGACAAAGATTTGTTTTTCAAATGATAGCATTGAGTATTTGATGTCGATGTTTTCTGGAGCATTTTCGGCCTCGGTCTCCGTGTTTTCATGGGACTCCATCATATTTAAACCACTGGAACAAATGAATTTAGAACACATGAATAAAAAAGAGGGTACAAAAATTGCACTTCCACAAATCTTTGAAAATTGATTAGCGTAGATTACCTGCTTAGTGATTTACTGAGTATTTAAAGAGAGATAAATAAATTCAAATGAAAATATCTCAAGAACAGTTTATTTGAAAAAAAAACCGCCACAGAAAGAACACAAGTGTAATCCGAGAGCCAGTGCAATAATAAAAAAACAAGTAAAACTAATTAACCCCAATTAACAGGGCAAAAATAATTTAATTAATGATTATGTACTAAACTTAAATAAAATTACTTTTCAGAAAAAAATTAAAATCCATTCAGCATGATGAGTTGATGTGATGATTTCAGGTGACAGTAACAGCTTTGCAATTATGACAGCAAGAGCACCAAACGCGCAGACTATAAAAAATATAGATTTACAAAATCGAAATGTACACTTCAAAGTCGATCGTTTGGATTGTTTTTTGTACACAAAGGGCATCACTATTTTTATTTTTCCTGGCATCACCGCGAGTAAATGAATGAAGGAAGAATGAACGAGAAGACAGATCAGACCAACCGAAACGGAAGTGCCGCCATTTTGAATAACGCCATTAGAATTTCAATATTGAATTACACGATCGCGTCGTCGCGTCACGGCATTAAAATTATTTTTTAATCGTGCGAACAAGTTTTTAATTAACTTTTGTGGTGTGCCACAGGTAAATCTAAATAAGCGACATATAGATCATTGTTAGTTTACCGCCAGTATCGAATAGTATATCATCAAGAACACATTCTATTGTTCCAGAATGCATATGAACATGAATCATTACGGTAATCGCGGATTTGGTGGACCCCCACAACCCCAGAGGCAAGGAGGCCGCCGTGGCAATATGAATCGTGGCGGTGGAGGTTTTCGCAATTCCAGATTCGACCACAATAACCAGAATCAACAAAACCAGAACAATCAACAAAAGCAGAGAAATCAAAATCAGGGACAAGATCAACGGAAAAACGATGTAAGTTGTCAGTCAAATAACAGTGAATCTTGCAAATTTATCTTGTATTAAACCCATCAGTTACTTTAATCGTGAACCTTTGCCTATTTCCAGAAATTGCTTAGAATTCAAACCAGTTTAGCTACCCTGACCGCCATCTTGTTATTGCGTGGTTTCCGAGTACAGTTGGTTGACCTCGTTTTAGGGCAGTTCCAACTAGCATTTGAGGTATGACTAGCATTTATGGTTTTTGTGGTTTATATTGTTTTCTCTTTTACAGTCGCCAAAACCAACGCCAACTCCAGAAAAGCCGGCTCAGCAGCCTGTCCAGCAACCGAATGTGGCTCAAGCTAAACCTCAGCAGCAACAACAGCAAATCAAGCCTCTAGTACAGCAGCAACAGCCTTCTCCGAAACCACAACAACCTGCTCAGCAACAGAAAGTTGAAAACTCTCCTGCGCAAGCCCAACAACCAAAGCCCGTACAGAACACTCCAGCGAAGCCTGTCTCTCAGGACAATGTTGACAAGGCAGCCAAGGAGCCACAGCCTTTAATGCAGTTGGGCAATATTCAACCTCTTCAGAAGGTATGAATCATTTATGTTGAATTCCTCATTGTTGGAGCTTAGCTCTGACTTACATTACTTATAGGTATACTAAAAGGGTTTCAGGCAATTACGCAAAATTGCTCAATAATATAGTTTACTCACAATTATTAAACACTTCTCTTCACTTCACTTATCAGAGAACAGGCCTTCCGAATGTCCTTGTTTTATATTTATCGCCTTCATATTTTAACCGGCACCGCCATCTTATCGGTCACTTCACGACTGCTCCTCCACAACATCACATCACCCGCAAGCCAGGCAACAGTGGTGCCACCATCAAAGAGTGGGGTTGTCATGCAACACAACCTACTGTCGCAGTGACTTTCATGTGTAAAAATACATGTTCTCGGCTTGGGGTGGCCCAACGCATAAATGGTACAATTATTATTAATACAATACTCAATGCCAATAAATATTAGTTTCATAGTTGGCTGAAATAACATAAACATAGTACTTCTTGGAAACCAGTTACTTGGAAGTATAAAAAAAGCCATCTAAAAGAAACCAGTTTCCTTGACAGCTAAAGCATTTGCTAGAATATGAATTATTGTTGTGGTACACTTTATTTTCGTCTATAGGTACTGTCCTAATGTTGGGCGAAGGTCTCCCTCAATAACTCTCCTTACCTCCTGTCCTGAACCAGTACCACTTGGCCTTTTTCAAACTTTTGTGCTGTCATGTCCTGGGTGTGTTGTGCATTTACATTTCAATTTTGAATTTTTTTTAGAATGTAAATGGTAACTTCCAAGGCAACAAGGGTGGCTGGGCACAGGGAGGTAACAAGCAAGGCGGCTTCTTCAATCAAGACGGAGGCAAACCCTTTAACAGCCAAGATGGAAGCAAGCCTTTCAACAACCAGGACAAGCCTTTCAACAACCAGGACAAGCCTTTCAACAACCAGGACAAGCCTTTCAATAACCAGGAGGGAGGAGGTCGTTTCAGCCAGGGAGGTTTCAACCAAGGTGGTGGATTCAACAAGTTCGGAAATAAGCAAGGAGGCCAGGGAGGACAAGGACAAGGGGGGCAGGGAGGGCCAGGTGGGCCGGGGGGCCCCGCTCGCAACCAGCGCGGCGGCTTCCAGAGGGGCCCGGGGGGACCTAAGGATGGGCCCAGAGAGGTACTACATTATACAAATTGACATAGCAAGCCCACAATAGTGCTGGTTTGATAGATGCATAACACTTCAAACTAGGTCAGTGTTTGTAAAGGAAGTTGACATAATTATTTTTTGCAGGAACACATGTTGGCTATTAAGCTGAAGGATCTAATGGGACCTTTAATTGACCTGCCTCATATAGAACAACCTGAAGTGAAGTTCAATGGTAGAAGTCGACTGTACATCGGCAACCTCACCAATGATGTTACGGAAGAGGAAGTCCAGGCCTTATTTTCACAGTTTGGCGAATGCTCCGAGCTGTTTATCAACAAGGAGAAGAATTTCGGCTTTATTAAGATGGTAAATAATCTCAGTACGTTTTGAAATAATGGGAACAAACATATAATTGTAAAACTATTTCTTATAATTATAATATTTGCAGGATTACAGAGTAAATGCCGAGAGAGCAAAGCGTGAGTTGGATGGTAAAATGACGAAAGGGAGGACGTTGCGAGTTCGTTTTGCGCCACATAACTGCGCTATTCGCGTCAAAAACTTACCACCATTCGTCTCCAACGAGCTTTTATATAGCGCTTTCGAAATATTCGGCAAAATTGAGAGAGCATACGTAAGAGTCGACGAAAGAGGAAAACCCCTGGGCGAAGGCATAGTCGAGTATTCTCGCAAGCCTAGCTCCCTGGCCGCCATACGGAACTGCACGGAAAAATGTTTCTTCTTAACTTCGTGAGTGTTACATTCTGTTGTCTATGATTAACTTATAATAACCTGAAAATAACCCTTTGTTCTAATCCGTGATGTATTGCAGGTCTCTTCGGCCAGTAATTGTGGAAAGCTTCGAAGAACCGGATGAGTTTGATGGATACCCAGAAAAGAACATTCCTAAGAAGCATCCAGAGTACATGAAAGCACGTGAGGTAATAATAATATACCACTTTCACCTTTTTTTTTGGCGTCTGTTTGCGCGGTTTATTTTTAAGTTTTTAATCCAGTCGACATGTTGGTTACAGTACTTTTTAATTTTTTTTGTAGATGGGGCCAAGATTCTCCGAGGCCAGCAGCTTCGAGCATGAATATGGAACTAGATGGAAGCAGCTGCACGAGCTTCATCGTCAGAAAGAGGAGGCCCTCAAAAAAGAACTGGCCGCTGAAGAGGAGAAACTCGAAGCTCAAATGGAGTATGCCAAGTGAGTTGAAGATTATTTGGAATTTTGTAAAAAAATATTGATGTTTAAAACTATAAACTTCTTTTCAACCTACTTCAATTGTCACAGTCGATTCTTTCGAGCGTTATTCTGTATTCGTTTTGTAATCCGCCGCCGTCTCGAAGATGGACGATTGGCTGACTTCGAACAATTCGGTACTTACTTGGTACTTGGTGAGCGGGCTCTTTTCCGCAACTAGGCCGTACGTCGGCCCTTTTTGCGTGAGCGGGTGACGGCGGCTACTCCAGCCACCCGATGTCCTCCAGGAAGTCCAGCAGCTTGCGTGTCACGCTGCAGGCCTCCCGCAGGGTTCCCGGTTTTCCCAGGAACTTCGCTCTCTGGGACGCCACGCTTTCGCACTCCATGAGCACGTGCTTGGCCGTTTCTTCCGCCTCCATGCATCCTCTGCACAGGGGGCTATCTGTAACACCTATAGTAAATAGGTGTTTGTTTAATGGGCAATGTCCGGTGACTATTCCGACGAAAAGTCGGAGTTTGTCCCGTTTTAGGCTGAGGAGCTTTCGGGAGGTTCTCCGGTTTAGTAACGGGAAGGCCTCCCTCGACTGCCTGCAATCCTCCATACTTGCCCAAAGCTTTTGGTGTAGTTTGTGCGTTCTCTCGCGAATCCATGACCTGATTTGGCTGAAAGGTAGAGGTATCATTGGCTCCGGTCCTACGGGGCGCGTGGCCGAGCCTCTTCTTGCCAATTCATCAGCCGCATCATTTCCTCTGGATCCACTATGTCCTTTTATCCATTGGAGGGTCAGTGAGTTTTGTTTACTGACCTTTTCCAGTAGACAGTGACATTGAACTGTTAGCCCCGAGGAGTGCTCAACTTTTTGCAGTGCTCGAAGAACTGCCATGCTATCTGAAAGTATCCTGATATTGTAGCCAGTTACCTTCCTGTTTAGTATTGCTGTTGCTGCTTGGATGATACCTGCACATTCCGCTTGGAAGATGGAGCTGTGTGTTCCTAGAGCTAACGCTACATGGATATTCAGCTCGTCTGAGAAAGCGCCTGTACCTGTACCTGTTTTCATTTTAGAGCCATCTGTATATATCCTAAGCTCCTGTGTGTTGGTGTCTTCACTAGGCTCCTCGTACAGCTGTACTTTGTAGCTTTTAGTGAAGATGTGTTGTTTAGGTACCCTGTCATAAATAGAGAGAATGTCTGGGTTGCCCTCTGCACATTCCTCTATGATTGTGGTGTGGGTCGCGTTCTTGTTATGTTCCCAGAGATTGAGTGCGCGGAGTCTGTAAGCAGAGGCCGCGGCCTCCTGTTGGATGTGTAGCTGCAGTGGTGGCAGGTCGAGTAATGCCTCTAGGGCTGCCGTAGGGGCCGTTCTCATGCAGCCGGTTGCCGCTACACAGCCGAGTCTCTGGAGTTTTTTCAGTTTGTTTATTGTTGTGTGTTGTTTAGTTCTAGGCCACCAGACTAGGGCGCCATAGGTTAAGGAGGGCCTTATCACTGTGTTGTACAGCCATAACGTTATTTTCGGGGTTAGTCCCCATGTTTTCCCTATCATCTTCCTGCATTGCCAGAAGGATATGATGGATTTGTTTATTTTGCATTGGAGGTGGTTTGCCCAGTTTAGTTTGCTGTCCAGCGTGATACCCAGGTACTTTACCTCATCTGTTAGGGCCAGCTGTGTGTTGAAGAGGTGAGGTAGTGTGTATCTCCCTAGGTTTCTTTTGTTTGTAAACATTACCAGTTGTGTTTTTGTTGGATTCACGGACAATCCGTATTCGGTGCACCATCTCTCTACGACCCGTAATGCGCCGTTCATGATGTTACACGATACGCTCGCAAAATGTCCTGAGATGAGGATGGCCAGGTCATCTGCGTACCCTACCGTGAGAAAGCGTTGTCCGTTAAGCTTTGTGATTAGATCATTTACCACCATGTTCCAGAGCAATGGTGAGAGGACACCACCTTGCGGGCATCCTCTGGATACTGTCGCTCTAGTGGTACCTCCAGCGTCCACCCTCACCGCTCTTAGCTTCAGCATGTTGATGATCCAATCACTCAGTGTCGCCTTTACACCATGCCTTCTGAGTGCTGCTTTGATGCTGCGAAAGTTTGTTTTGTCAAAGGCCCCTTCAATGTCTATGAAGGCACCCAGGCAAAGCGTCTTGTTCTTGATATCCTGCTCGATAGTGCTTACCACTTTGTGCAGGGCTGATTCCGTGGATTTGCCCGCACTGTAAGCGTGTTGTTGTGGGTGTAATGGTGTCACAGTCAGTATGTCGTCTCTTATGTACCGGTCACACAGCCTTTCTAAGGTTTTGAGTAAGAAAGAGGTTAGACTGATCGGCCTGTATGCTTTGGGTTCTGTATAATCGCTCTTTCCTGGTTTGGGAATAAATAGAACTCTGACCTCTCTCCACGCGAGTGGGACGTACTTAAACGCCAGGCAAGCTGTGAAGATGAGGTCCAGGGTTCCGTTTATGTGCCCTGCTCCCCATTGCAGCAGGCCTGGGAAGATGCCATCGAGGCCCGCTGATTTGAAGGGTTGGAAAGTGTTTATTGCCCACTTTATCCTCTCCCTAGTGACCACCTTTCTTGCGATCCACCAGTCGTCAGCTGAGGATGAAGCTTCATCGTTGACCTCCCAAGTGGTGGCGTCAGCGATCTGGCATTCTGGAAAGTGGGTTTGTAGAAGAAGACAGTTGGTTTCAGTGTCTGTTTTTGTGTAGGTGTTGTCTGGTAGCCTCAGTGATCCGATTTCTCGGTTAGGATCGGCCGCGAGAATTTTCCTGATCCTATTGGCTTGTGTGTTTGACTCTATGCTTGAGCTGAACCTTCTCCACGACTTGCGGTTCCTGGATCGTATCCGCTTTTTATATTTTGCGCGGGCAGTGTGATAATTGCTCCAGTCCTCGTCGTTGTAAGTGTTCATAGCTCTGTTAAATAGTTTACGTACCTTTGTTTTTAGACTCTCCAGGTCTCTGCTCCATCCCTGCCTTCCTCTTTTGTTGGGAGTGGATAGAGGACAGGCCTCTTGAAAGCTTCTGGTGAGACTATTGGTTAGTTGTACGACCGCTTTTTCTATGTCGGTTGTATTGTTTATTGATGCCACCGTAGCGTCGGTGTTAAGGTGTTGCTCTAGATAGTCACAAAATTTTACCTTATCCGTTCGCCGAGGGTTGCGTGTAGGTACAGGCGGTGTGGTGGTCATTCGCAGTTCGTAGCGCACCCATCTATGGTCGGAGCATGAGGACTCGTCCGACACACGCCAGTTTCTTATAGTCTCTATACAGTTACCTGTTGCCAGTGTGAGGTCTATTATAGTTCGGCATCTACTGGTGACAAAAGTAGGTTCCGTTCCTCTGTTTACTATGGAGAGATCTGTTGTGAAAAGGTAGTTTACCAGTTCCTCTCCCCTGTTGTTGGCTACTGGCATACCCCATAAAGGGTGATGCGCGTTAGTATCTGTTGAGATAATTAGTTTAAAGTTGTTTTGCTCACAGTATTTCACCAAGTCCACCATGTGTGTCGGAGGGATCTCCTCGTCGGCTGGCATGTACGCCGACGCGATGATCGTCATCCCCCCGTCGACCCCGGTGTTCTGGAGTCTGACAGTGGCCAGATCCCTAGAGCAGAATTCTGTGAGGGGCACTGCAGAGATGTTGCGCGGTACATAAATACATGCCCGCGGGCTATCACATGTGCTGTTTAAAATCAACTTACCATATGGCGTTTTGAGACCGCATACACGCCCACCCCTGATCCACGGCTCCTGGATCAGGGCGACGGTCTCCTCATTGTATGGGGCCTCCAGCACTCTGCGTAGGTTAGCCGTAGCAGTGAGGCTGTGCTGGAGGTTGGCTTGTATAATTTTACAGTTGGTTGGGGTCGCCATCATCAGGCTTATCCCCTACCAACTGCTTCAGCTCTTTTACGAGCTCTTCTACCTCGTTCGTGCCACTCCCCTGGGGCTCCGGGTCCACACTCATCCCCACCACCGCGACATCAGATGTCACTGGTTTTGGGGACGAGTGCGTGGGCACTGGAGGGACGGTCTCCGTTCCTTCCGCCGAGGTAGGGACTCCCTTTCGGGGGGGTTCATCCGAAAGGGACCCGTCCGTTCCATAGAAACGGACGTAGACCTTTCCCAAATTGTGGGATAGTCTGCGACCACGCTCCAGAAGAGCCGGGACCACGCTCTCCGGGATACCCAGAGTTAGGAACATGGTCCCATCCTTCTGGAGCGTGTGGGTGAAGACCGTCCAGGTGTTCACGAGGGCCCACTTGTTCTGGTGATCCAGAACAAGGTTGGTATCCTCCAGGGTGTTTTCACACTCTGGAAGAAACAGGGCCGCTCGCACCCTTCGGGTCAATTCACCCTGCTTCCTCACCACAAATTTGGTGCCCTTCATGCTTGGCATGGAGTCTATTGCTTCGGTCAGCCACCTTAGTGAGCGCTCATCCTCACACCACAGCTTCAACACTCCGTCTGCAGAGACGGGTTTGCCGTTGAAACTGGGTGAGTAGGCGATTGCAGGGTCTTTAATACCCTCCAATATCTTGCGCTGGAGGAACTTCTTCACTAAGGCGACCTGTTCCTCGCTTAACTGGGCATTGTCGTCCCTCGTCACCGCTACGCAGAGCTCGCTCATCACGATCCCCGCGTAGCTGGTTTGGGCACGTCGTGAGTTGTCCAGCCTCACTTTTTTATGGTCGCCTCTCGGCGATGTCGTGTCGTCCAACCGCAGGCGTTTGCTGGGCTCACCGTGTGCCGAGGCTTGCGCCGACTTCACAACGGCTGTCTCAGCACGCTTTTTGCGGTTGGGTCTGTTTTTGTTTTTTGAGCCCGTGGCTTTGCCTCTGCAACCATCGGTCCCAGCATTCGCCACAGTCGAGACTGCGGTTGGTGCTGGCGGGGCATGCGGCTCGGCGAACAATTCGGTTTAGAACGAGCTTTTTTAAAATGTGCACCGGACCTAATACGAACCTGGGACCAGAACGAGCTTTCTCACAACAAAGACTTCAATAAATAGGCAATTCTCCGACCGAGCACTTCCTGAAACGAGCATATTATTGTAATCTTTTAAATAAAAATGAATCGCTGTTCGTTTGGCTCGCTAAAACTCTAGAACGGCTGGACCGATTTCGCTAATTTTCATCTTGAAATATTTGTGAAAGTTCAGGGAAGGTTTAAAAGTAAAGAAAAACAGCAGGTGAAACCGCCGAGTGGCAGCCAGTATAGTACAATACGTTCCCCGCAGGTACGAGCACGAGACGGAGCTGCTCCGCTCGCAGCTGCGCGCGCGCGAGCAGGACCGCGAGCGGCAGAAGCGCAGCTGGGAGCAGGCCGAGCGCGCCGCCGACTCGCGCCGCGAGGCCGAGCGCGCGCTGCTGCAGCGCCAGGAGGACGAGCTGGCGCAGCGCATGCGCCAGCAGGACGGGGAGCTGCGCCGCCGCCAGCAGGAGAACACGCTCTTCGTGCAGGTGCAATGATACCTCGCGTTCACTGAAATTAGCGTATATCGAGGTTTATGGTTAAACGTAGTCAAAATTTAATACAGAAAAATACGAATCATTTTTAACCGACTTCCAAAAAGGAGGAGGTTCTCAATTCGGATGTTTGTATTTTTTTAATCGATCACTTTAATTCTAAGCACACTCTAATGCAGTACATACCATTGCTAATATAATTTTTGACGGAAAAATACATCTTGCCTTTGGGTAGCGTTTTTTTACTGTAAAATACATTTATAACACCCTACACATTTTTTAATTGTTTAACACACAGTCAAGACACGGTCATCATTATTGTCTATACTCTGCAATATGTTCACTTGATTAAATTTTTGAAAGAGCATTTTGTATTCCCCCTGAAGATAAGGCATTTGAACGCGAAATTTTAAATTCGCGTCATAGTGAAACCGCGCATAACGGGGTCGCGTAAAGCGGGCTATTACTGTATGTGGTTCCATTTAGCTGACGATGACCTCGACGCCTATCTTTGGACGGAGATTCAGCCTCGGGTGCGTCGCGTTCTACTCGCCGTCTGGTGTTGACTCGTTTCGCATCTCCGATGCTTAAAGCCATCCCCGCGCTCCTCAATCCGACTTCATACGTCTATAGGAACATTTTGTGTCGTCGTATTTTTTAGGTTTCCGCATTACATTTTTAGACAGCACTTGACTCATATTTATTTCATAGTGATTAGAGTTTTATCATACTTTACCATTATACTGATGCGTTTTTTTTTTCATTACAGGCACAACATTTGAACTCCATGCTTGACCGTCAGGAACAAGGCATGTTCGACCGGCAATCACCCATGGTAAGTAATCTGTTTTGCTAAATAAGTTTGTGTTTTGAGAATTTCTTACTGAAAGTGAGTTCTTATAACACAGGCTTAGCCTTCTCTTATGTTTAACTTAAAATGCAGCAGTAATTGATAACGACGATAACACTGTATCACACAATTGAAATAGCACATGTGACAAATTGAATCTTAGTATTATCCGCTTATGCCCTTACCGCTACTTCGAAAATTATACATGAAAAGAATAAACATGTTTCTATTCTTCGATACTGATGTTCTCCATAATCTACAAATTTTGAGTGAAATCTTTATGAAAATATGTGTTTGATAGGATTTATACCACTAAAATCGAGGTCAGAATTGAAAATATTGTATTTATTAGTAGAATTAAGTTGATAGTTTTGACATTACTCTTTGAAACATATAAGCACATGGTTGACACTTAGACAGTATCGAACTTCCAGCTGTCTACGACGATAACCTCAGAACTAGGATGCAGCCATTTCGTTTACGTACATAAATATATTACGAGACCTCCGTTCCGACCAAAACTCCTACGTTTGAGGAAACGCGGGTTGCGGGGTTCTGTGCGTTCCCACAAATTGGCCGATGCGTGGTGTGCTGCGACCGATTTCAATACGTGCGATCTGTGGGAGCGGCGCCACTGTGCTAGGTCTTGCTATACAGTGTATGCTAAGCCGAAAAGGGCTCATAGTACTCATCATTATGAACAACTTTGACTATGTAAAATCTGGGTGTCTTCAAGTCGCGAGTGGATCGGTTCCTTCTAGGCAAGCGTGCTCCATCGTAGACCGCACCGTTGCTTACCATCAGGCGAGATGGCGGTCAATCGCAAGCCTATTTTTATTAAAAAAAAATGTATGGAACAGCTGTTTTTTTTTGCGAATTTCGGGTCGGTCTCATATTAAGAGTTGTTCATAATGATGAGTACTATGAGCCCTTTTCGGCTTAGCATACCCTTTCTGTATAATCTGATGTAATTTTTCCCCATCACTATTCTTGTCATCACTCCATCTCCAAGTGAATCGATAAAATTATTTTAATCCAAGTGAATAATTATGTTTGTAAAGAAAACATCAACTGAAAACATCTTAATTAATTAATATAAACTGAAATATGAGTATGATGGAGCTGTATCGCACTGTAGCATAACATTTAAACCTGAATTAAATTTTGCAATAATTTTCATTCTGACCTATGATAAAATTACAAAAACCCTCTATTTTCGAAATATTGAGACATTTTGCGACTTGTGCTACGAAAATATTTCGACTACACAATAGAATAATTTTAGCATGCTTTGATTGTGAAAAAAAACTTTTAGTTTCATTACTTATACAGACGGATTGTTAATTTGGTTGTGCCCTACGGCATAATTCTAATTTAAATGCTCTCATTCTGTTGTTGGCAGAACAGAATAATAATAAATCATCGTAATGAGTGAAACGTTTATTTAATATGGACGAACAATGAAATCGACCTAACCTACACGTGAATCAAAATTTGGTACAGAAATGTGCTTTATTTGCTTTGAAACTTTTGACATGCGAACATGAGCTCCCAGAAAAGAAAGCATTGCGTAATACCTACATATTTTGGCTTAGCCCTTACTATGATAACGTTTGAAATGAAATTATAAAATAGTGGAGTTATGAAATCTAGCAGCTTGACGGTTCAAGTTGTGGATTGGACTGACTAAACCAAGCTAAATAGTGAATAAGTAAAAAAACAGAATCAGAGTTCGTAATATAGTGAGTTTGCGGAAGTTGAGTGGCAATGAATACCCAAATCTTTGATTTACCATTATCTCCGTATGACTTTGTTCTAACTGCAGCGACACTGAGCAAATGGCGTTAAGGATGAATGCTGGGTTATGGAATATTTCATTATTAAACATAGGCTTCACGGAGATCAAAAGTAAATCTGGTATAGCTTTTCCGCGTCTATTTTTCTAAACAGCAAAATGGCGCATAGACACGACAAATTATGGGTTTAAAATGAACACATAGTACAAATATGTACATAGGTACAAAGCGCAGACATCTTGAGTCGTGATTTGGTCTTCCTTACTACAAATTTTTAGAGCAAAACTACGTTGCTCTATAGAGAATCCCTGAAAGTTAAGCCCAGATCACAAAATGAATTTTCCGTTTTAATAGACCAATGTGCTAGATGGTATTAAGATGATACGATACCCGGTTATACAGACGAGGTCATGTCCTGGTCGTCAGAAACGGACCAGGTGGTCCGTTTGCCTATTAAAGCGAGCGTCAAAACACAATTTCTGGTCAATCAATCAACGTGTAAACATGATATTTTACGGGTCTTGTGCAGTAGCACTCTACTCATAATCGGGGCAATGAGAGTTTCACCATTTACCATTCGTCAATTTTATAAATGTGCAAAGACGGAGCGTCAGAACGTTGATCTGATGGAGTCTGCTTTGCACCTACATAATGATGTAGACATCGGTAACCTGATAAGTTTAACCAAACTGGAGGTGCCCTCGTAGAGCTATACTATAGCTATATAATATATTGTCTGTAAACACAGCCATTATAATTCAAGCTTTGTCGGAACAGCTATTTGGTTAAAGAAGGTTCGTCTAATTGAGCTACATACTGCAATATTCACAGCTATGTTGCCATAAATTGATTCCATTCTTACATAGTACATTCCCCCATATAGCCCCGTAGGTTAATCTTGTTCGCAATTATCCTACCAACAATAATAATAATGGTTTACCACCTTTTTTACCGCTCTAGTATTACACCGGTTTTAGCATATTATTACAAATTTAAAAAAAATGTCAAGAACATTTATCAATCTACCGTAAATCCAAGTAACCAAGGTTATCATAAGAGTTTTTTATCAGCGAAGAAAATGTCTTCTGCGCCCTTCTAATGAATTGATCAAAAGGATGGATCGATGTTTAGACAATGAAATATTTATCGTATATTTAACGTCTTTGAAACAACCTGCAATATAAATGCTGTGCACAAAACTTGAAACGTAGATTTTTATATACGCTTAAGCACTTCACATCCAGCTATGTTTATGACATAACCACTTTAAGTCTGTCGTTAGGGGAGCGTCTGAATTAACAATTCATCGATGACATGTAATGAAATGTTCAAGTTTATTCGACGATAATATTCTGAGACAGTATTTGTCCAAGCACGGCGCATCATGTAGACACTGTTTAAATATAAGTTATTTCATAAGGACACTGAATATATTTTTATATTCTTGCATTGTTTTACTTGACCAGATCAAATATTGGAAAGTTTTTGTGATTGCTTACTTAGGACGGAGGCTACCGAGAGCAGTACGACATGCCGCGCGGGAGCTATGACGACAGGAGCGGGTGGGAAGGGCCCCGCCAAATGGACGATTACCCCAATAAACGTCGTCGATACTAAAACCTTTCGCGGAACTATCGACCATCGTGAAGCTGAATCTATTATATCAGCTCGTAATTTCGAGTTTTCGGCTAGTTAACAAATAAGGGGAGTGACATTCGTTATGAATTTTTATAATATTAAGTTGCGCTCGTATCAAAACAATTATGTATTATTAATCTACTGACTGCTTCATTTACTTCTTGTTTGTTCTAGCTGTAGGCTCTATTTCGAGTAACAATTTTTATTGTATTAAAGTACGTAACATTGTATCAGATGAGTACTTCTGAATCTTTGGTAATTCAATAGTAGGTAACTCGTTAAAATAAGATTTATGTCTCAATCAGGTAGCGTGAGAATGTGTTATTTATGTATGTTTAGATGCGTTCTAGTTTTGAGTGCAATGAGATGAGTGAAAAATAGAGTAAAAGTTAAAGAAATTGAGTATAGCGTATTTTGTATAAGACAACATAAAATAGCTCTTCACGTATTTTTTTACTATAAACTATAATTACATAGATACCATACTTAATCCATTTTTATACCATGACACAATAATCGGAATCGAATAAAAATATTTGGATCGGATGTGTTTCTGCCGGCAATAGATTCATCAATTTTGCCTTCATTCTTCCACTAGCTGTGCTCCACGGATTCACCTGCGTGGTAATGAAAAGCGGTGACCATGGTGATAATGATGTAAAATATGCCTTTGTCCTTTATTTTTCGGACATGTATGCGAATATTTCATAGTGATCGATTGAGTAGTTAGGTGTGAAAGCGTAACAAACACATAAACTCACTTTTGTATTTATAATATTAGTCAAATCATAATGAATACTGATGATGCCCGCGACTACGTTCGCGACGCTGAGAGGCTTTCCGCGTCGCATCGGCCACTATTTAAATCCTTAGATCCATTTTCACACACTTTCTTAGTGCTTGCCTTCAATACACCTTAATTGTACACCAAAAATATCTTTTAATAAACTAAGTAAAATAACATTCAATAGTCGGCCTTATCGCTTTGGCGCATTCGAGTGCTTGATTGAACAAAGTTTGTTTTTTTAAACGGGACACTTATTTGGCTGTTAAAAATTATTCCATTTAGCATTTAATGTATAATGAATAACTTTTGTTGAGTAACGTAATCTATTAAAATAAATAGGCATATTATTTTTGACTTGTTTGAAACATATTTCATTAAAAGATTATTATGGAAGCTAATAGGTTGTATTGAATAAGCAATAGATATTTAATTTGGAATGAATGAAATGAAACGCACCATACGGTGCGTTGGTGCGTGACTGCGTAAATTACTACGTTTAATTAAAAACATATTCTTAGAAATAAATTAGTTCTTATTAAAAAGTTTGTTATTTACTATCTGTTAAAAGTGGTCAATACACTTGCGTCCACTATTTTTAGCAGTTTCCTTTACCAACGCGTGCACAATATTTTTTCTAAAAATTAATTATTGAAATATTGGGTTATTATCCTAATTCCTTAGTACATCTTTTAATTTAAATTAAACCAAACTGGATCACCTATGCTGGAATATTTTTATTTATTTAATGTAGTTCTTTTAAATGTTTTTTTTATTAACTGGAGATCAAACGTGATTAATCCTTGTTTGACAAAAAACATTAACCAAACTGTTACTTTATAAGACCAATACTTACGATTTGCTATAAACAAAATAGTAACATAAGAGTTGAAAAGTATTGAGCACACGGTATTTTCTTTACGTAATTTTATTCCAAGAGATCGCTTAATTTTAATGCATTCAATACAGGATCTTCGGTTAGACGATGGACGTAACTTAACACTTTAACTGCGGAAAACACATGCCTTGTGTTTTCCTTTGTGCGAGGCGAATGCGGCTGCACACGCCAGGCGCGTAAAACAACGCATTCAACTATTAGCCGCACCTAAGGTAAGCGCATGTGATTATTAGCCGCAGTCAAAGTGTTAAAAGGGAATTGAGTATTCGAAACCTAAATATGGAAAATACGGTTGTAATATATGGCCCCGTCGTTTCGCTGACAAATCTACTGGCAGATTTGCTGACCGGATTACCTAACAGAAATTGAGTTTTGAGAGGTCAGAAATTTGTATCGCACCAGCTTAAAAAAATGAGGGGGGCGCGCGCTCGTTCACGTTTAACTGGGCGAGGGGGCGACTAGTCCACGTCTTATTCCACGCACAGAACTAACGACTGTTTTTAGGGTTCCGTATGCAATTGATAAAACGGGACCCTATCAGCCTATCACTAAGACTTCGCTGTCCGTCTGTCACCAAGAACCGTCTCATGAAAAGATAATGGTGCGGGAACCCTTCGTGCGCGAGTCCGACTCGCACTTTTTTGTTTTTCCCTAATTTTTTTAAACTATGTAAACTTGATATTATAATATTATAGCCGTCTGATATGTCCGTTGTCTATCCGAAAACCAAAGTATACATGCGCAGATTTCTAAAATGTTTTTTTTTTGCTTTGTAGCTACAGTAACAACACACCAGAAAGCTATGGTTTGTATAAAAAATTGTCATATCCGATTTTTTCTGTAGCTGTTGTTGTCCAACTCCGCAGAAATCAGACAATTCACATAATATGTAGAAACTTATATAATGTATAATAATTATAATCTTATTTTTTGTTTAAATAAGTAGTAAGTAGCCTGTGCCACAAACACAAAATATCGAAAAACGACAAACTTGTAATCCAAAATCGACCAAGCCTTTCAGGCGGTAGGTCAAATAGAAACATACATACACCCCAAAAGAGATATGACTCCTTTGGGATCGTCCATTAGCCACGTAAGGCTCCAGACGGAGGGAGGGGATTTCGATAATATCACGAGGGGGAGGGGGGTGTAGAAAAATATCACGTGTATTTAGTTATTTTTAGTTTAGAATTTATTCTGAAAATTTTAAAGACTGAACCAAAAATAAATGCACGTGATATTGACTGTGGAAAGGGGGGTGGGGTTAATTTATAACCACAGCCTTTATCACTACAACGGAGGGGAAAAAGGGGGCTAAAAACATCACGTGTAATGGACAGCCCCTTTCTTGCTCAGGTCAGGTACAAAGAAGAGCACAAAATACATACACCTGAGCTAAGCACGTCTCACAACCATGCTGTCTATTTGGACAATACCTAGAATGTTTCTATGTATACCTAGTACCTACCGAATTTACCGATAGCAAGCCGGTTCGGTGGTGGAAAATTTTGTCATAATACGAGATGGCAATCAGAAGGTGCAATGGGGCCAAACTCGTGTTATACGAGCAGTTTCGTACAAGCGACATTAAATTTCACTTATAACATGCATTGTTCAAAGCTGCGTCACCATCGTCTTGTGACAGTTCTCTCAAATAACAACCACTGGTTTATGGTTAACTTCTATGCAGCAAACTTAAATTTAGCGTAATGTTATTCTAGCATCTACATCACGAGTACCTATTTAATTAAAACTTCTTAGGATGCCTCTCCAACTAATCAACTAATAAACTAATAATTTTCTTCTACAACCAGCTTTTCTTTTCCCAGTAAAACTTGGGGCACACCAATTGTATAACGCGTCGTTTGCTACTAAGTCGATGTGCTCTTGGTCTTATCCATGTCTAGGGCATATAATATTATCTATGTGCGTTAAAAATGAGGAGAGTCGCAACCGCGAGCGCGTCACGTTTGTAAACTCACCTGATGAAGGTCACCGAATGTGACCGAAACTAGTCGTAGTAGACGACTTAATTTTTACGTGAGTATTCCCGTGTTTAATTATAACAAAAAGGAGAGAAGACATTCAAAACTAGTCTACAATGACACGTTTCTTTCGATCGAAGCGCGTGAGTTGAAACCTAACTCTCGCTAGACATATTATTAGCGAACTCACTCCCGGCTATGGGGTACCATTCGTCCGGACATTTCCGGACATGTATGAATTTTTCACCTGATTTTGATCGAATTTTTGATAATAGAAACAATTAGGTCAAAAGATTTTTGGCTTAAAAATTATTGGATTAATTGTTTCATAGCGACTACGAGTAAAGTGTCGAGACCTTGGGAATTTTGCTCTTTTGTACATGCCAACCTTTATTAAGTTTAATATGTGAAGGATCTCATTGTTTTCTTCTGTTTGGCATGGCTATGGATTCGAGGAGTTACGGCGATAATGTAATCGCTGTTATTAGTACTCAGCTTTTTATTTTGGGAGCAAGCGAGGAAGGGTTCGTACTTAACAGCTGCGTACTGGTACGCCTTGATGACTGCAATGCCTGCGTTTATAAATGCCTTTGACTGATTGAACTACTGGATCTGCATTTCACACAACTGGCAATCAAGGTAAAAAGGTATTTTTATCGTCGTTTAACTATACGAGTATACTTACATCTGGACATGATTTATTCGCATTTTTTCAAGTATTTCTTCACTGAAGCTTAAAAACCTAAGACAGACAGACGGACTCGCATATATGTTTATTCAATGCTAAAAAAATCTAGAATTCATAATATGATGCTATGCGAGCGTTTTGTGAACGGAGCTGTGCCACCTATGCTACTCTACATAGTTGGCACATTAAGAACTCCATCTGTGGAATCCAGTAACAATTGGATTGCCTCAATCCTGGATACTGGATGGTGTATCGACGTTAGTCCAGTGATCCAGCGTCACTGGATACTTCTGGATTGAAACACTATCAAAGCCTTGATTTGTATTGTATATTTAATTTCATATTTAATATAACTCCAAAAAGAAGACATTTCCATAAATTGTAAACCAACCATATTTTAGATATTTTTTTTATTCAATGAGATGAGATAAAACACCGATAAAAAGCGACAGGTCGCTCGCCAACTGAAGCCAAGAGTCTTCTCCGCTAATTTTAGAGTTAAGAGTAAAAAGTAATCTTTGATTAAAGTATACCGTTGCTATACTAAAATTCCTCTTTTCTGAATGGAAATATTTTCAAGATTGAAATTTTAAAATTACATAAATAATTTTATAAATATACAGTATTATTAGCATTACCACTTTGCCGATCTCATCCGCTGGAAATGGGGATGGTTGATATTGGATAATTTTCATTTGGTCATTCTCCTAATATAAGGGAGTAGATACATATACATCTCATAATTATCGCATGTATGTAAATGTTCATAAATATATAAATTATTTAGGCATATTTTATTTATTTTATAATGATAACAAATATTATTAATAACAACTTTTATATATTTATTTTTATAATAGCTTAATATCTAATTATTAATCTAATAATATCTGAATATTGGATCGGTGTCATATTTTATACATTCAATATTTAACTTTAACAGTAATTAAATTGTTCATGCACGTACGTATGTTATCATTTATTATCCATTCGACATCCTTTCATTTAGCTTTACAATGTTGTACCTAATCATAATCCTTTTCTCATCATAGTCATATCCATCGCATTTCGTCATCACCTTTGTTTTTTTATTTATACAGGTATTTCCGGCGAATTTTATCGACATATTTGTTTATGTCAAATCTAAATAGTTTACTTCTTGGATTAAAACATCGTTTCTGGAGCTATCAGTAATATTTGCCACATACATAAAATAATATGTCGGGGCAAATTGTAATTGAGAATCTTGGCTTAAATATGCCGTATTTCACACTCTTTCTCCCGTGAAACAGAAGACGGCGCATGAGTAGACGTTTATTTTGTGTCTTATCAAAACTACACAATACTTCCTATTGGACTTACTATTACTAATAAAGCAGATTTCACTTTTCATAGACTTAATAGTCTCAATCCTGTCTGTCACACAATTAAAATAACTTCTTTTATCTAAAAGCTTTTAGAGCTATCACAACTTCTAGCGCGAGTATCTAAGTACAAGAGATTGTTCCGAAGGAGCGATATGAAGAAACCTGAAGATGTTCGGCTACGATACTGATAAAGTTGGAAACAAAATATTGACGTAAACTCGTCAAAAACATTTTTCAACTTCGAGGAGATTCAACTTATTGTTGTACACAATTCTCCGCTGTCAAAGTGGTAAGTTTATTAAAAAACTCGTAAACCTTCTTACGGAAAAATTAAAACTACTTTTTAAAATAATACTCGTAACTTGTTACCTGGTCTATACCTACAGCCCACACTCCTTTATTTGAGTGGACTTCTCTAATACTTTTGCCTAATATACCCATGTGCAAGACTGCAAATGCACAAATTATATCATTTAAACGTTAAACTACGTCAATTTATGCCCGGCATTATTCCCACTTTTAGATATAGCGATAAATGAAAGAAGACAAATGCCTATAATATTTTCACTTTACTTTGGATTTCTACGACATCTAGAGGGTTATATAATATATTATTTTGCGGTTGCACATGATTTCTGTTGGGAGAGAAAAACTTGCCTGCATGCAAGATGAATTGAGAAATTTGTTAACTAAAAACCACGCCAAACGTCACACCAGACGCACGCAAAAGAGGCACCCTCTTACGGTGTAAATTCCATGTAACCGCACTAAGCGTTTCCATTCGTCTTTTTTAATCCGAACAGCAGGGGTATGGAACTCCCTACCCGCGTCTGTTTTTCTAGAAAGTACTACCCGGGGTTGTTAAAAAATAGAGTGAACAGGTTTTTCTAGGCAAGCGTGCTACATCTTCGTCCACATCGTCGCTTCCCATCAGGTGAGATTATGGTCAAACGCATGCCTAGTCCGATGTAAAAAATATATAAACTCGTACACAAATAAGTATTACACTTTTACACAGTTTTAGTATAGTCCTATTAGGTTACCTCTGAATCATACCATAGGATCCTTACGCACACAGTTATTTTTTCTTCGATATTGCAAGCGGTGTTTTATCTAAAGAATAAGGTGGTTTAAAACCTGAATTATTTAGGTGGTGGTTATTCATACGATTCAGGAGACGAGGTTTTTGCTCAACGGTGGAACAATAGGCATTCTGAAAATATGGCAGTACCTATAATAGTAAAAGACGCTGGCGTACCATAACAATCGTATAATTTATGTCCTCTAGATACCAAAGTAATAATTACTTTATGTACTTTAGGGTCTTCCAATAGGCACGTCCGAACTTTGGCAGTTGGTAGCGGCCATCTTGTTGAAGCTACATCGGTCAAATTGGTTGTCATTTTCTGGTTTTGGTTGGATGGTTTTTTCAACAACACATGCAAATGATAAAATTGTTTTATCAAAATGAGTGCTATGTTCGGGCAACGCACCGCGCGCTTCGCCCATTTTACGGTCGCCATCGCTGTCAACGGCGAGCGCTATAGGTCGATGATTACCAACTTTTTTTGGCATGAACTGGATCATCTGAACACCAACGACATGTGGTTTCAACAAGACGGCGGCCACACAGCTCACGCCACATTAAATATTCTGCATGAGAGATTTGAGGGCATGGTCATCTCACGTGGAGCTGATGTGAACTGGCCACCGAGATCGTTCACTTTGACCTGACCGCAGGCCGCAGAACGCATCCAGTGTGACAAATCCTTTATCCGCTAGACTTTTTCTTGTGGGGTTTTCTTAAGTCCCAGGTCTATGCGAATAAACCACAAACCACAGCGGCCCTCACAGCCAACATAACCTCTGCCATAGGTCAAATTCAGCCTGATTTATGCGCAAAAGTCATGGAAAATTGGATATCTCGCATGCGCTCCACCTAGAGAAGCCGTGGCGGACATTTGAATGATGTCATATTCCACACTTAGTGGCATCACTACATCTTTTAAATAAATAAATAATTTCGATAATATCTCACACACACTTTGTTTTTAAATTTAAAGATAGGACACGCTTAATGAAAGACCCTTTATAAGGTTGGAAAGGTACATTCTTATTTAACTTCATACGTGGGCCTACTGCCATACAAAAGATTTTAATTTGAATAATTTAGTAAATCGTGGGTAACCAGTCTTGTCGAAACGATATAAAATAAACCTTGTTTCCCTAACGTTGTAATTGAAGAGACTACCGGTCATTGTTACTAGATTTCAATCTTATACTATCCTTTGCGATTAAGATTAACGGTATTCCATGCAGGTATTTACAATTATTTTGACTCATCGACCCATTTACCTCTCCTTGAATTTAATGTATTGTAAGTTATTCGTACTTAAGTAATCACCCTCGATGTCGTAGAAAATTCATTAACGTACTGATATTTATTTAAGAATATCTATGGCGATATTAAACTTGATCCTAAAAATATATTCTACTATTAAGTTGTGAGACGTTTGAAGACTATCCGAAACCTTTGGTTTTACTAGAATATTGATTATTCTTATCGCGCTTCAAGAATATGTCTATTGAAATACGTATAAGAAATCTTCATAATATGTTGAGCTCAACTGATGCTGCAAAGTCTTCTGTAAAAACTTAGATCATTTCCCTGGTCTTTTGATTTTTTGTTCAAATAACTCCCAAAGCAGTTCTCCATTCGATATAGCCCGAGTTTTGCTATGTCTGACTTATGATAATTTCCCGACTTACAAATATGTACTTAATTTCAGTGCTCTTTTAAACAGATTGGTTCCTTGGACAATATTATCAGACATAGCGAATCTTTGGGTGTCAATTTCACTCACTTCCTTAACTGACATATGCTATTGTATTCACAGGTGTCCGTATTTAGCTAGACGCACGCTTCGATCATGAGAAAGGTTGGTACATCACTTCCACACTATTTTTGTTCTCCGATCCTTTTCATACCTACGTGAGGTCGATACAGCATGCATTTTTACCATTCGATCCTGTAAGGGCCTTACACGAAGCTATCTATAATTTACGAGACTGAGATGCGAACCGTATGTCGCCTACTGGTATGCTATAATATAAATATGTATAATAGACGTCAATAATTGATATGATTTGCAGACAATGTTACTTAAATTCGACAATATTCTTTATTGTTTTTTGATCCATCAAGCCCAGAACACTATATTTTAACCGATTTTTTGACGTCATTTTGAAGCTTAGGTACTTGCCTCGGGTAGCGTGCACTCAGCACTGCCGGTAGGGGCGACTGATTTCAGACGCGACTTTGTACGGCTACTGAGGAGCCACGCCCACTTACGATTAGGTACATTGCTTGTCAATAGCATCACGGGAAAAGGGCCTTAATCATCATCAGAATGCACACCCTTTCCTTTTGCTTCACTAGTACAAATCTAATTAATCGCCAAATAAATATCGACAATTTCTCATCCACTGTTCTTGTGTGTATGCACAATAATTTTAATGAATTATCTTCTGTTGGCAGGACCGGACAGACGGTATTGGCCCGCGAATACAGGGGACCGGAGTTTTTTTACCAGGTATGTGAGCCTCGCTTTTCTTAAACTTGATATGTTCTGAGAAGACCGAAGTGATTTTATGTAATATAATTATAATTGACCCATAGAATTTTTATTAAAATAATTAGTTAGGAAAGTTATCAAAATTGCTTCGATCTTTGCTTTCGAACTTGTACCCTTTGTACGAGTTTTGATATCGAAACGATCAAACGTTAAAGCTCCATACATTACAGTAAAGCGCCCCTGGCGGAAACGTAAAGGAACTATTATAATGTATGGATCTCTACGAAAAGTTTGATCGTTTTCGAAAATTTTCAAAACTCATACTAAGGGTACTTGTGGGTGTGATAGTATGATGAATCCATTATTTTTGTCTTCTTTTCCCGACTGATGCATAATGACGCATAAAACTCAATTTTCTGATGCAATTATTAAGATAAACACATTGAAAAACACCGTAATTTATCGTTTCTCTGCAAATAAGTTCAGTAACACAGCTGCCTGAATAAAATTGTTTAAGTTTTAAACAAAGTCTCTCTAAGAAATAAGATCTTTTCTGAAATCAAGTTTTGTAAAGCGTGTTTTTCTTGATATACGAATAGGTAATAATTTGAGTAGTTTGTTCTTGTTTGTGGCAAGAATGACCTGATTTTGTCTTTACAGAGCCCGAGGGGTCGCGGTGCGGTCACATTCCTAGCGTCGGCGTCGACCTAAATCCATTTATCTTTTTACTTTACGTAAGTATACACAGCTTTTTAAATATGAAATAACTGTATGGTTCCCTATTTGCTTTAATGGTATTCCCCCGAGTTAACATGATGAGTCACTATTTTTGTCTTCTTTTCCCGACTGAAGTATACTGATGTATAACATTTTGAAATCTGATGTGCATCATGTCAAGAAAATTTATTGATAACATAACAGATTTAAAAACAAGTTTTGTATTGTTTCAGGTTCAGCAATGTCAAACTTAAAATCAGTGTAAGCGGACTCCACTATTAATAGTTACATTAATTATAATGTAGTTCGAGTACTTATAGTTGAATAGGTACTGATTACTAGTGCATTTTGCAGCAACGGCTTATCTCTTGTTTCAATTTTAGGATGTAACTTAGTCAGTAATAGCAAAAAGAGGTAAAGCAAGACGACTTATGAATAAACCTGTGTCGAAGCTATGGGAAGCAATTAAAAGGAAACGATTTTCTCACGTAGATTTTGTATTAAATGTATTTATAATCTTATACACAGTTGATGCTAGAATAATAATTCACCTTTTGTAAGTGTAGCGTGTATTTATATGTGTAAGACTTTATAATAGGAATAATTTATAAATAATTTGTTGATTGTCAATACACTCTACAAAATTAACATTGCATTTTAATTATCCCTTTTAATGGTCTCCGATAGAATAGAATACGAGTAAGACAGTACATTATTTATTATGTGACAACCACTAAGACACTTCAAACATTTTTTAGATGATGTTTGTCTTTAGCCCTGGCTGGTATTAATTTGAAGTAACCAAAATTATGGCTTTATTTAACTGATACTGACTATCATATATATAGGTTTCATTCCTGGGACACCATTAAGTATATTGTTTGGTTTTCGCTCTGCACGCAACAGAACAACTCTGCCCACGGTTTGAAATATCAGTGCATACGAGTGGGTAAGTAAGCGTTTATATGCTTAGCAAAAGTCACAAATATGTAGCTCGTATTCAAGTTAAGATACTTATTTTTGTTATAATTAACACGAGAATACTCACGTAAAAATTAAGTCGTCTACTACGACTAGGTAGTGCCAAGGGAGACGCAACCGCGAGCGCGTCACGCTTGTTAACTCGCCTAATAAAGCTCACGGAATGTGACCGAAACTAGTAGAAGACGACTTAATTTTTACGTGAGTATTCCAGTGTTAATTTTAACAAAAATGTGTGAAAACCACGTTAGTTCCCATAGTAAAGATAGGTACTTATGTTTAAAGTAAACTATAGCTCATATAAAACTTCATACTTTTGCATAGGCTGGCGCTGCTTCTGTGTAAAGAAAAAAGTCCCCTTCTCTGTCCGTCGAAGCTGGGAAACCCATTAGTGTGGAGTTCTCATTGCATTCTCCTTTTTCAAACTTATCCCAACTTTCGCAAGGATATGCCACAAAACCACTGGAGTCTATCGACTCGCTGAAGAATTCGTGCGAACGACCGTGGCTGCAGGCCTCTGAAATATCACAATTCTCGTATACAGGGTTATACAGAAAGGGTATGCTGAGCCGATAAAATCTCTAAGTCCTTATCATTATGAACAACTATGGGACCAACCCGGATGATCTATAGAAAAAATTCAGTGACACTCGACAAAATATATTGAAAAGTTTATTTTTTTTCGCGCATTTCAAGTTGGTCTTTTAAGAAAAGTTGTTCATAATAATGAGTACTATGAGCCCTTTGCGTCTTAGCATACTTATCTTATTCACCATAGAAAAAGGTTATTTGCAAAATTTTAAGTTGGTGATATAGAATATATGAAAGTTGTAGTGATGAGAACGTATAATACCATGCCTCTATGGGCGTGTAATCCTCCGCCTAATAGGAAGTCTAGTAGCCCAATTAACGAAAGTTCTTTCTATGGGGACCCCAACATAAATTCCTCTGTCGCTAAAACTTGCTGCATGGTGATAAATGTATATAGATTACTATTGACAAATTATCCAAAACTTTTTATTTGGAAGTTACGTTTTTCCACCTAAATCACTTCTTGATATCGGTGGAAAATTTGGAAAAACCCACCAAAACCACCAAAAAACCTCAAAATAGAAATCTCACCGATCACTTGCTGAGGGCCTTCGCAGCCCGGCTGTCTCGGTCTACCGTTGTTAGGATAGAAGTCGGCGTGCCCGAAGCTGTAAAGGTACCCGTAAATACCTCCACATGTATGGATTATGTCCACATACTCTGCATCCGTTTTGTCTAATCGAAAGTCCTTGCCCATCCTCGGTATTTCAAATAGTGGTCGAGCCGGATCTAGTCCTAGAAAGTCTGTTTCTTAAATATACGTTCAAAATAATTTTGTGATGGTTGTAATATGATCAGTTTTACAGGTTTTACAAAATTGTATGGTTTAAATATCTTACCTGTGATCCTATTTACTTGTTTACCGTAAAACATTCCTGCGTATCCCATCACCTGCGCTCCTAGAGAGTGTCCAATCAGATGGATGTTTCTTTCGTCGATTTGATAAGCCACGCTAAGAGCGCGCAGTAGCTTAGCTATGGTTTTCCCTACATATCTCGTGCTGAACGCCGACCACGGGTATATAGGGTTGTCCGCCAAGTCACTCCAGTCGACGGTTATTATGTTACACTCAGTGCTTTTGAGGAAAGTGTTCTTCATGTTTTGAAGCCAGTCTAAGCTTTCTTTGCCGAGCCAGCCATGAGTGATCATTACAAGACAGTTGCACGAGTTGTAGTACTGACTGTAGATTGCTGAGTCATCGACGGGAATTTCTATGACTTCAGCGACGTCGTTACGCCTAAAAGTTTAAGTTAATAACTGCAAGCGAGTAGGTATTATGTATTTTTTTTTTAAGTGATGGATATTAAAATTAATGCGGAAGTGTGTTTGTTACATTCACGCCTTAACTATACTCAACCAATCATCATTAAATTTTGAACACTTTGTTAGGGGTACAGAAAAATACATAGGTAGGCTACTTTTCATCATCATCATCACCGCGCGGGGAAAATCGCGGGTCGGAGCTAGCATTTATAATATAATTATGTTACCTTGTGTATAAATAGAATTCAGGTTCGCCAAAGATAAAGCTTCTTTCGTCTGTGGGCAGTGTTGAAAAATTTAACATGTGGGCTGTTCCATTGTGGTCCTGGAACATGATCCATTCAGAGCCGTAGTCTGGACCATATTCGTTTTCATAAGGAAGGGCAACCGCGTAAAACCCTAGAAATGTATTTATCTGAGCACATCACTAAATATTCTAAATACCTATAAACATAATCTGTGGTCAACGTTGGTGATGCACCAGCTACCTACCTATATTTTAATACTAGATTATAGGTAGGTACTACATTCTGGTGTGGTCTGTTTATTGATCCTAAAATAAATAAAACACTTTTATGTTATTGAGTGACGTGACGAGCATATTGCTCGCCTCGTCCTCCCATTCATCAAACGTGATTTTTGCCTTTTTTGTAGATAATGGTACGAAACCTTTCGTGCGCGAGTCCGACTCGCACTTGGCCGGTTTTCAGAGATTGATTTTCTACTTGATTTTTCTACTTATAAAAATGAATCGCTGTTCGTTTGTCTCGCTAAAACTCGAGAACGGCAGGACCGAATTGAATATTTATTTTTCTGTTTTGTTTGCTCTAATAGGTACAAAGAAGGTTTAAAAGTTAAAAAAAAAACAGTGGGTGACACCGCCGGGTACCTACAGCTAATCTAAAATAAAATAATTCATATTTACCAGTTAGTACGCAGCAAAGGTACGCTTGTAAAACGTTATTCCATAAATGAGGCATGGCGTAGAAATACTCAAAAAATATTACCTCGTAATCTATGTAAGGTAATATAGCCTCTGTTTTGTTATCGTGTCACTTGTTAGCGTTTTTTGGCGACAGTATCAGTTGACATGAACAATGCTGGTTCTAGGAAATGATGCCGACGGAAACTCGACACTTTTTAAATGTACTTACTGAAATAACTTATAGACTTCCAGGTTGAGATAAGACCTGTCGAAGTACTACATCCTTCTATGATTATGATTGATACTTTTCGTATGTATGTTCACTTTAACGTCTAATAAAATAACCATCCCGTTCCAACTAATTTGAAAAAAACTGGCAAAGTGCGAGTCGGACTTGCGCACGACGGGTTCCGTACCATTATCTATAAAAACTGCAAAAAATCACGTTTTTGAATGGGAGACCCCTTAAGTATTTATTTTATTCTGTTTTTTAGTATTTGTTGTTATAGCGGCAACAGAAACACCTACCTACATCACCTGTGCAAATTTCAACTGTCTAACTATCACGGTTCATGAGATACAGCCTGGTGACAGACGGACAGCGAAGTCTGAGTTATAGGGTCACGTTTTACCCTTTGGGTACGGAACCCTCAAAACTACCTATTCGGTACCAGGTATTTGACTCGTCCACTTCAGTGACTCGCTAACCAAAAAGGCAGGTTTTAAATATAAAACCACCAGCACCTTAATTTAAAGGATTTAAAAAATAATACGACATGTTAATCATAGCAACGTTATTGTATTTTTATTTTTCGAATTGAATCCTCTTTGTGCTTACACAGTAAACACTTGATCTCAACACTTACAACTAAAAATATTCTAAAAGAAAAGGGATATCTCGATTTATTTATTTTAAAATGTTTCAGTGCATTGTTCGATCGAGGCAGACTTGGATTCATTAGAGTAAGTGCTCTATCCTTGATTATTTTATTAATTTATCAGTTATTGTGCTGAGATATTGTGCAATACCTTACATGTTTAATTGTTAACTCGGGTGCCCTGTTTCACCGCATTACATTCCGACATGTGCAAGTTACTCCATTTACAAACTCCCTTTATACAAACTGATATAATATTTAGTTACATTATTCTAAAATATTGCTATCTTTTTCATATTAGACTATAGAGACACCGAATGATTTTAGGCTATTTAGTGGCTATCATTTATATCTTTCACTTTAATATGACAAAAGTCATCGTGAGATCTACCTAATTTTAGCTTGATAAAAAAAAATGTGACGTGAATTTTATTTTAATAAATTGTATTTAAATGAATAAAATTACTGGTAATGAGTTTCTTGTCACATTTGTTCGGCAGTGGTCGTTAACCGCGCGCCAAAATCAGCTTTCAAAGACAAATATGCCACCGTGTAAAGAAGTATATTAATCCATCCGTTAGTCTCTGAAATCCATTAAATCTGATAATGATATTTTACTGAAAAAAGACTAGATATCACATGATTTGAGCTATATAATGTATTAATTTTTGATTTTATACTCGTATAAAATATGTATACGAAAGGATTAATCTACTAAATGAATCGAACAATCATTTTTTGTGTGGTAATTCAAAATGAGCGAACAATAATTGAGTTTTAGTTAATTGTATGTAGCTTACATAGCTTCATAGGTGTTTGCGTGAGATTAATCTCTTGAAATTGGCAATGACAACCTAAACTACATTATTAAGCTGTGCTCCTAAGAACGAGTTAAGGGTGCGAGTCTGATATAGGTAATATCAGTGATCGTGTGGCGATCTGCCAATAATCAATACAATGATCTATCTGCGACGATCTATTTACATTGTTTTATTGTAAGGTAGGTAAGTAATGCAGACATTTTCCATTCACCATAAAATTAGACTCTTGATATGCCTGTTTCAAATTTTCTTTTTGATAGGTAAGTAAAAGTTTAAATTGGTAAATTAATATTTTCGAAATAGACGGTAAAACATTATTTTACAGTTATTTTAAAGTATGTGATAAAATGCACTGTGACAAGGAATACTCGATAATGAGTAGGTAGTCAATAGACGGGACAGGAGCGACGCATGTAGGCAGCTTACAATATTCTAGCTGATCTGTAAAAGAATAGCATCGAACACATCCAAGTACCGACTGAAGCACAAATCGCAACTCCCATTATTTTAGTTATGTTTCGAATTTAACAAATACTTTTTACAGTTGGTCAGTCGAAAAAATTGAGCAGACATAATAATTAATTTATTTCGTAACGTCACTATCGATTTATATCGAACCGCGGATAATTTATTGCACAAAAGTAGTTCCTAATATTCTAAAGTGTATATCTCTATGGCGGAAATACTTAAATAACGTAATAAACAATAAAACAAAATATCTATTCGTGTCGTTAACGTAGCCTAAATCTAGATCCGTCGGCGCGGCAGTGAATCACTAGTGACAGTCGAGGGGCGCTCGCCGGTCGCGCGGCGCGGCGCGGCGCTGTGTGCAGTCGGGGAAATATGGGCAGGGTCCATGTCTAAAGGTGTCGCTGGTCATGCTCTTATTTTCCCGAAATGCGCTCGGCAGCGCGAGTCGAGTAGGCGCTGCGCTGCGCTGTCGCCGGTACATCCGCAGACTTGCATCCATGCACGCACACACATTACTACACCTTATCATACCTACCTACCTATTTATTACGAGTAATTTATTTTCAATTTCTTTAAAGCGTACATTTTTATACTTAGGAGGTCCTTAACGATATTCGAATTAAATTTTTGCGTCATAATCAATAGGTACAAAAAAGTGCAATGTGCATGCAAGGAAATATCTAAGAGCACATTTGACACATAAGTAAACCTAACAACAAACGTAACACTAACAGTCTTCGTCATGACTGGTTAACTATAGGTGGGATAACTGCAGGAACCGATAAACAACGCATCTCAAACAACGGGTTCAACGCTTCGTATCTATTCAGAGCTTCCGAGGCTGTCGTACGATGAGGCCGAGCGAGCAGCCGGTGGATGTCGTCGGTTCACTGACTGGGCTTAATCGGTACAAGTGATACCTTTAAAGTTAAGGTTAGGAAGCCTCTGAGTTTCGATGTTCTTCTATAAATAATGAGCCGAGCTCAAACTGTTCGATCGCCTCGGAAGCTCGGTAAACAAACAGACTGAAAGAAACAACTGTGATCACATACATATTGGATAGACAACCGTACAAAACAATTGACTGAACCTTTGCGATTACTTAGGGCATCGACACGTCGTACGCTCGTGCAAGAGTCAATAAATAAAACGGCTGATTTAAATTAATATTTGTAACAGTGAAATAAACAAAGCCGGGAACAACGACCGTGTCTCGCGCCTCACAAGCACTGGTAAAAAGTTTTCAATACCACGATCATACCACACTGTACCTAAATAAATAAGTGTATAAGATAATATCTAACGTGTTTTTTTACATATGTACAGTTTTTATTTAAAATTATTGTACCTACTAAACAATAAAAATTATAAATTTGTACTTGTAAAATAATTTATAAACGTGAAGTCAAAAAGAGTTTATATCTCTTTATTCGTCTATATTATTCTAGTATCTACTTAATGATTATTTTGTTGTATATTATGTAAGGAAACGAGCGACTGGGTCTCGACTTCACACCGACGCTTGTTCTAATAACTACCTACGTTTTAAATCTAAGCCGCATCAGAGTTGCGCGTCAATAGGCAGACAATAATAGAGCTGCGACTCGACCGGAGGTCATTTGAAATATTTTTCCTACTTCGTTACATTAAGTGTTATTGACGTGCATAAAAGTGCTAAAAGTAAGTACAAAGACAACAATACATAGACCACTGAAAATATTACTAAAAGTCTCCAACGTTCGATCGTGTGGTCGCGAAAGAAGGCGACAGCCGCCGAGCGCGGTCGCCGGTCGGTCGTGCAGTCGAGCGCCAGTCGCGCGACCCTTCAGTAAATCGTTATTCGTAATTAGTACTATATTAACTACAATATAATTGGTATGAGCGGTGTCGTGGATGCTCCCCCACTCATACCTAAAGCGTTTAGGTGGACGAGGCTCGCACCGCCTGCGCGCCTCGCGCCTCGGGCCTCGGGCCTCGGGCCTCGTGCCTCGGGCCTCGCGCCTCGCGCCTTGGGCCTCGGGCCTCGCGCCTCGCGCCTCGGGCCTCGCGCCTCGCGCCTCGGGCCTCGGGCCTGCCGGCTCTTGCTCTTTCTAATACGAGTACCTACTTATGGCACATCTCTGCGGCGCCGACACTATTCTAGCTCGTTCTACATCACTTTTTCATTTTAGGCAGTGTTTCATAACTACTTTTCTTTTTTCCTTGTATGATCGTAAATCATCAGCGATGTTAAGGCATTTTCGGTAGGTTAGTTTTCGCGCGATTCCAAGCGATTAATTGACAATTTGATATTTATATCGGTCGGGAGAGCAGGCAGTGCGAACTGAACGCCACGGCATCCACTTTATACGAACGTTATTATAAAAGTTTAAGCGACTCGAGTCATCTTTTCTAATATCCTTATAGTTATGTGAGGCCCGCCGGCGGCGCGGCGTCCGACGCCGGCGGCCGAGGTGGGACCGACACTGCGCGCTCCTCGCGTGGCGCCGGCGGCTAGTGTCATTCTCGAAGTAAAGCAACAGGGGTCGAGTGCGGTGCGCGCTCCGACGAGGCGACCCAGCCCAAGGACAGGTCCGGATAAAGGTGGCATACTGCGCACGTTCATCGACAAAGCGAAGGATTGGAGGAGGGGAAAATGTCGAAGAGAAATCAATGCGGCCGTTTTGTTTCTCAGTCATCCGAAAAATGGCTAAATCGTAATTTAGTAAACGCTCTCGGAAAGCGGAACTTTCTTAACATCGGTAATTTCGAATTACGCGCGTTACGAGTACGGCTTACGCTCGCCGGCTCCTCGTGTAGGCCGAGAGACTAGCTTCGGTGTCAGATATTTTAGGCCGCCTGAAGGTTTCTGACAGTCTCGATTGCGCCATTTTCAGCGTTGGACCGGTCGCACAGTTTTCTATTAAAAGGGCATCGCGGAGCGAGTCGGTCAGCAGACTGTCTCGGCGCGGTGCGCGAGGGGGTGCGGGTGCGGGGGCGGGTGGTGCGTGAGCGGCTCGGGGCTGCCGCGGCGCAGCGCCTGCCGCTTGCGGAACTGCAGGAACTCCTCCTTCATGGCGCGCACGCGGGCCTCCACGTCGCGGCGCGGCGCGCGCGGCGTGGACGGCGTGGGCGTGCGCGAGGCGCGGTCCCACTCGTAGTGCACGTCCACCGAGCCCGCGTCGCCGGCAGCCGACGCGGGCCGCGGCGCCGGCGCCGGCGGCGGCGGCCGGTAGGGCGGCGGCCGCCACTCCGCCAGGCTGCCCGTGCGGCTGCTGCGGTTGTGCTGCGACGAGGACGCGTTCTTGCTGCCGAACCCGCTGGACGAGGAGCGGCTCTCGGGCGAGGCCTCGTGCGGCGGCGCGCGCGCGTGCCCCCGGCCCGCGGGGCGAGCGCGCCCGCGCGTCGCCGCCGCCGCGCTAATGCCGCGGGCCCCGCGCGCGCGGAATGGCGACGGCGGGGTAGGGAATGAGCCGTCCGCCGAGCTCGGGAAGGGCACGGAGCTGAGGTCGGACACGTGCAGCGGGGACCACGGCGTCCAGGCGGCGGCCCACGGCGGCCACGGGGGCCACGGTGGCCAGTGCAGCGCTAGCGCCGGCGACGAGGCGCGGAACAGCGGCGGCGCGGCCGACGGGCGCAGCGGCGCGCGCAGCCGCGGCAGGAAGCCGCCGTCGTCGGACGACGAGGGCGCGGGCGAGGGCGAGGGCGCGCTGGAGGGCGCGGGCGAGGGCGGCGCGCGCACGGCGCTGCTGCGGCCCCAGTACCGCGCCTCGCCGCCGCACCGCGACGCCGGCCACACCCAGTTGGCCGTGAACCGCAGACACTGCGCTATACTCGATATTCCGCGTTCTCTAAATCTGCAAATGTAAACGAACAGCCTATCAATTTTGTAGCCACTTCTATTTCGATTTGAAACGTTTCCTATTCGAGACGTTATATTCGATAACAAAAAAATATTCATCGTCGATGAGTAGATACGAAAGAAACTACCAAACTGACCTGACTTCCTATTTTTCGGCAGCGAAAAAACAAAACGTTGATATTAATGGTTATTCTCAACAGATCCCAGGTACCTTAACAAAGGAGCCATACTCACTTCTTAAAAGGCACTTGAGTGCTGTCAGCGGCGCGCAGGTCCGTGAGTCGCGCGGCTACCATGTTGTATGCTGCAAGCGGATAATTTCTGCACATTAACGCGTGTAGCGCCTCTCCCACCGCCCGCCGCCGCCGCGGCCGCTCGCCACCACCCAACACCACACGCCCACACAAAATTACAATACCTCCACACTCACACTCACCATATTGTCAACTTAAAGCGATCTCACCAAAAAGGACGTTCATAGAATCCTCAGAAAATTCTAAAATTTTCAAAGCCGAAAATAAAACTTAGGTACGTCATTTTTAGTAAAATCTGTTGATGAAGTTGCAATGGTGAATGAATTTTATTAAATTTGCAAAAGTAGATATTTTAGTATGATATTACAGTGATAAAAATTTAAGGAAAAAGATTATTTAAAGCAGTTTTGTAGAAACACGATACAAAGCACGATAAAACCAAATCAGAAATTAAAGTAAGAAAAACAAAATTACTGAAAAATGTTAGATCGACTGAGTCCTTCACTATAACACCATCATTATGAAAGACGAGGTAGGTACTTAGAAATAAAATAGCATGCTACGTGCTATTTTATTTCTTCATCTTTCGTCTTTCATGCCAACGAAAATAAAAGCATTTCAAGGAAAACAATAAGAATGCGTGCATGCAAATATAATATTATTTACAATATTTTAAGTTTAAGTTTTGGAACATGGTTTCAAACAAACACTTATTATAGCTAACTATAATTGTTACAGGGCCGGATTTAGGGCAAACGGGGCACCAGCCCCGGGGTCTCCACAAAAGAGGGCCCCCACGATCCAAACTTCGGAATTATTTTTTCAAATTCCGACTAGTAAACACTGGTAAACATTTTTTCCTTTGATATTTTTTTCGCTGTTTTACCTACAGTACTTTGTACAAACATGATTATATCGTTCTTAAATACATAGTAACAGAAATGCCATTTCTGTCCATGTCCATGTTCCTGTCCATATGTATTCACAATAGAATAAAAATTGCCCGTACGGATGAGGAATTTGTAGTATATTCTGCGAATTTTACAAGCCTATTCAGTCAATTTCCCGTATTTTCCGTATTATCCGTCGCATCGTAGCATTGACAATGGTCCGCTGAGTGGCGTGCTTGTAGCAGGGAATCTCGAAATTTGATAAATTCAGATGCATCTGAGAAGCTACGAATTTACGAACATTGTGCAACAAATGTAAATCCTTGCGAATTTTTACAGACAGACGTGAGTATTTCCATCTTTATTTTGTAGTAAAATTCAAAATTTTACTTCTTTTATATAAAATTCTCGTGTCACAATGTTAATTACCATACTCCTCCGAAACGGCTCGACCGATTTTTGTGAAATTTTATATGCATATTCAGTAGGTCTGAGAATCGGCTACTATCAATTTTTATACCCCTAAGTGATAAGGGTTGTCCACCCCTAACATTTGTTTTAATTTTTTGGACAAAATTTTTATTTTTTTATGATGTGGCTTATGTGGCATTAAAAAATACATACAACCCAAAATTTTCACCCTTCTATCACCAACCCTTATTTTTTAATAGTCACTAGATATAATTTATATGGCAAAACAACGTTTGCCGGGTCAGCTAGTAGATTTATATTTTTCCCGTGTTCGCGCGCATCGCGCTGCATACTTGGATTCGCAATTTTCGCAAAAAAATCCTTTAAAATCACCAACCGAGTTTACTTGGCAAGGTGTTTTCCTCCATACATTTGAATTTTAGAGACTGGAATTTAGACCGATCTTTGTTTAATTTCAGATAATCCTTGTTTCCAATTAAATTTATAAATGTTTGTTAAATACTAAAATAATCTACTTGGTTTCACAATAAATTAGATACTTAGTAAAAAACTAAACTGAAAAAAATTGTTTATTTTATTCGGAAAATAATTTGGGGTCACTCCTTTGTTGCCCCGAGGCCTCCAGACCTAATCCGGCCCTGATTGTCACTACTATAGGTGGTCATTGATTGTAAAAACGAACACAAAACGCAGTGAAACTTGAAATGTTATGCTTCGTCACCGACAATATGGCAAGTAAATCGTTACAATCAATGTTATTCTCTCTATTTCAAAACTGTTTTCAACCCTAGCGTGAGCTGTTGCAATGTCTTTGAAACCTAAAATTATATCCAACTGAAGAAAATACTACAAGTTTTTTTGACATTTTCCCGATTTCCCGGCTTATGAATAAACCTTTTCTCCAAATCGAGACAAGACCGAGAGACAGTCGCTTGTCTCTGTGTTACGTGGAGAACGAGATAGAGAAGAGCGACTGTCGCGCGTCACAATCTCTTGTCTCAGTCACGTGCCTTCTCCTATCGAAAAGCTTTTTTAAGCCTGACTCTTGGTCAGCCAGAAGTTGGCAAAGCATTTAAGGTTGTAAATAAGAGGGTAATAAGATTGGTAGAAAGTATTGCAACAGCGCACGCGTGTGCGTGTCGGGGTTGGCGGGGCGGCCGCCGCGCGGACGCGGCACTCACCCTTCTCCTGTTTGCGGCGCTTCCTCTTGTTGCAGATCTTGACCGCGCACACGGACAGAATGATGGCCACGATGAAGAACAGGATCCCGCCCACCACACCCGCAGTGATCGCCTACAATACACCAACGTGGTAAGTGTTCAACATGTCACGTTAAACGATCGATTCACTAAGACGTTAATTCTGTTTTCACCATTTTCTAAAGTGAATTACATTTTATCGACAGATCTAAAATCCACATAGCAGATAATTTTTGTTCAAGATGTAATTTTATTTTGGGTAACATTATAATTTATTTATTTGCACAAGAGAAAATTGTAAAGGTCAGTCAGAAGTTGAAGGGCATAAGCCGTATCCGTCGGCTATCCCAAGATCAAGAATAGGAGGTATGACCGACCCGTGTACCGTGTACCGACCCTCCATAGGAGGTATGTGAGAAAGACATATTTTTCAAACTTTCGGTTAACCATCGAGGTGCAAAGAACCACAAAACAACAAATGTTTTTGATTTGGATTAATTTAGTAATTTTATTTCTTGAATGTATATTTGTATGTTGATTACCTAATTAATTACTGAGAAAAACAAAAAAAGACTCACCTTGTGCTTCACTCTCGCCGGGACAGGGAACTTGACCTCGTCCGAGCTTTCGAAGCTCGACGCTGAGTTGGCCAGCACTCGAAAGTAGTAAGTGCGACCGCCGACTAAGTTTTTCACTGGAATTTTAAAAGTACTAAGTTAAACTTGAGTTTTATGCACACAGCAAATATTGTTTCTAAACTCTATTGAAGTCGTATAAAAAAATCGCTAAAAATATTCGATCGTCCGATTTTTATATGGACTACATGACAAATAGTTTCTCAAAGGTCTACAAAAGAACTACTACATACATACAATTTTGGTATCGATTGTGTCAATAAATCAACCAACTGACAGAACATGAACCTGCAAACGAGCATCTTTCCAGGTTTACGTCCCAGACCTTTGCAAAGAGTCCGATGGGTCGTCAAACTTTTTAAACGGTTACTACAATGATGATACAACTTGGACCAAATTGATTTTATACTATCATGAAGACTCTCGACCAAAGACAGTTGGAACGTCTTACCCAAGTAGCTGGTCTCCTCCGGACGGATCTGGCCCCGGTTGAGCGTCTTCCACTGCGCGTCTGTGCGGTACTTGATGGTGTAGTACTGCACCAGGTTAGACTTCTCGAGCGGCGACTGCCACGTTATCAGGAAGCCGTTGTGCACCTCCGTCACCGTGAGGTTGCGTGGCGGGCCGGGCTTAGGACCTGCACATGACAAAATAATGTTAATATGAGAGAAAACAATGTTAACGAGAAATGAGATCAGACTTTTGATGAGACAGAGACAGACAAATGAGACAGAACTGAGAGTTTTCAGAGTTCAACAATGTAAACAAAGTTGACAGTCTGCCAACGAGAACCGATACTGGTAGCACCGTGAGATCACGCTGGGTCCGGTTTTAAAACTACACATTGGCACGTCTCAAAATAAAGTACATAAAAAAAATATACAAAATTAAGTCAAAATGAGGGTAGTCTAATTTTAGGTCCAACTATATCAACAAAGAAGACAAACAATACTAACGACAAAGTGTAGTCTTTTTTTATGTCAACCACAAAGGTAGTGGCTGCTAGCCATTGCGAAGCATTGACAATAGTAGTGTAAAAATTAAAACACAGTAACTGTTGTATACAATTGACGCAAATAAAGAAGAAGCGGTTAAAGATATGCATCTATGAATCAAGTTACATAATAATATGAATAGTTTATTCCATGTCTACTATTAGTTCCTTGTTGTAGCTGTTTAATACAAAAAAATAAGCTAAGTATAAAAGGTAGCTGTGTATGTAAAATGATCCCCTCTTGTAGATGTTACTATACTAGGCCAATGATAGTGATGGTGTGAAATGAGTAGTAGAAACAAAACTAATTTTGTAAAACTTTCAGCTAAGATGAAACATAAAATATAACTTTGTTTATTTTAACACTAAACCAAACACTCCAAACATGCTATATGAACAAATCAACCCGCGTCATCTTCACACCGCGCACGTACTAAGTTCAAAGCAACTTATTCGACAAGCATCAACATCAAACCAACACCTCATAAACTAACATGCAGTGACGTGAATAACATGGATCATGAACATGGGTACGATATATTATGTGTGTAAATAGTAATTATTATATACCGAAACTATCAGGCGCGGGTGCAAATTTATTGGGATCAGTAGGGCCCGCGACCGTGGGAGCCGCAGCCTTCGGCTTCGCGCCTACATCTACAAAAAGCAAGTACCGGTTAACACCAAACCCACACCCACCTAACCTGAGCTCCTGAAACTGGTCAACAAACACGTTAATATATAGATATTCCTACGTTACACATTTCATTTCCCATATTTCAAATAATGCAAAATAGTAAGTAACTGCACCTGATCTCAATTTTACTTTTTCTTTTTGATAATATGATTCGTAAAAGAAAATGTAAAGTGAAAATAAATGCAAAATTCAGTCCATGTGCTAGGATCCTTTATTACTAAAATGAACCCCACAAAAAGCTCGCCACCAGTTTTGACTACTCCATTACTATGTAAATGTATTCAGCACTTACCGAGCGTTCGTATCGTGATAGCTTTACTCATCATTCCTTCTCCTATCGTGTTTTTGCTGTTCACTTGAAATTCGTACGTGGTTCCCGGTTGAAGGCGATTTATTGTTACCTGTTTTGGGGAAACTCTACTTTAGTATGGTCGTTGGTCGTCCATCTTTTGATATTTCACGTAAAAATGTGTTAAGGGGAATGTGAGAGCGAGTAACAAATAAGTGTCGCTTGTGACTCACCGAGGTTGCTCCAGAAGGCGTAACGGGAACCTTGGTCCACTCAGAGAAGCCAGCCTCCCTGTACCATATGGTGTAGTCCTGCTTGTAGTCGGGCCCGCCCGCATACCCCGGCTGCCAGCGCAGCGTCACCTGGAACTCGGTGGCCGTCCCCGACACGTTGTAGGGCGCGTGCGGCTGAGTGCCCTCGATCACTAGTTGCGTGTCCGCCACTATCGTCGCCACCTGTTGAAACTGCTCGTCTAGATCTGCTCGGAGATACAACCGACGCCCTACGACACGCTTCGAGTGGATTGAGATCTGGATCGGCGACAGTCATGGTCACTTTCCGTGACCGTTTAGATATCTCTTGCTAGCTTTAATAGAGTCGTTGAGTAGGCGATCGCTCTTTTTGGGGAGTGTTCGTTCAGTGTCCCATTTTACTTCAGTCGCTACGCTACGTTCGATAAGATTTACGATTGTGACGCTGAAGGTTTTTACGGCGAAGTCCCTTTTATATCTTAATCTGCTTTGTGGCGCTGTAAAACTCGTTTCTTATTTTGGCATCATACACAAAATGAGCTACAATATCACGACTTTTGTCAGCCTCGGGGATGTCTACATTACTACATATTCAACTTCTAACTGTATATAGAATTGCTGGCTTGTTTGACGTGGTAAAATAAATACTGTTTGATGTTAGGATTATTCGGACTATAAGTATTATACGAGTATTAATACGTCTATCTTCTATTTTTTGTTTAATAAACACACTACAAATTCTACACAACATTATCATCTCAAGTAAAAACCTCATTGACAGTTCACTAAACCCTCTAAAAATAATATGGACAGAGGTAATCTAAGTCCAAGCTAGAGATAGTGACCTCGTTCGAAGCGACGCACTGGTAGATGCCGAAGTCCTGGCGGCGCAGAGTGTCGATGGTGATGTTTCCGCCGAGCGCGCGCACGCGGTTCTTCTGCAGCGGCAAGCCGTCGCGCCGGCGCCACGTCACGCTCGGCCGCTGCGTGCCCTCCGCCTCCTGCGCCTCGCAGTGCATCTCCACTGACTCTCCCACCTATACATACACCACTCAATTACGCACTACCTGGTCACAAACAATACAGTGGGTATATTCGAGCTTTTAGGGTTACCTAGCCTGTAAAACCGGAGAAAACTTTTGACGAGAAATTGGAGAGCAATGTTCCAGAAGAAAATCCAAAGTGCTAGATCCACCTACCTACCTACCAACCTACCTATGCCAGATCTAAACCATGCTGATTTAGATCAAATCTACAACACATTCATTATCAACACCAAAAGTTAGCCATGTCGTTGAGAGTCGAAACAGCAGCATTAGAATAGGAAGTAGGAAAAAGCATGTTGCAGCTGTCAGTGGGTGTTCTGTTCACCCGCTAATAGCTGCAGCAATTTACCCATGTTTTTTATTTTATTTTGACCCCTACACCCCTAGGCAGAAGTAACACTGCTATCGTGAAAATCAAGAAACTTACTTTTCTTTGATATAATGGTTCCGGTTCCACGGTGAACACTGGTGGTTTTCTTACAAGCACTTCCATTGGACCTGTACAAAAAAAAAACATTGCATTTTAACTGGTTTCGTTTTACAATTAATTTTATTTAATGGTATTTTTAGCTTTTTTAAAGTTGCAGATTTGCCGAACGTAATAACTGGTGAGAACTGGCTCAAGACCGAGATTGGTTTCGCTTTTTGAGCCTTGGAGGCCAAGACACATTTTGGTTCGCTTCGCCAATAAAGTTAGTCGACTAGTTACCTGAAGAGCCTTGAGTTCCCTGTGCGTTGTACGGCGTGCAAGTATACCGTCCCTGGTGGTTCTGGTTGACGCGAGTAAAGAGCAACGAGCCGTTGTTCATAATCACAATATCTTTCGTTTGGTACGGTTCCAGCAGCCGTTTGTCTTTTGTCCATGTCACGTACTGAAGAGGAGGATTTGCCTTGATGTAACATTGCACTACCCCGGCCAAACGGAAAGGAAGGTACTGGACTGTCGGCGTAAACGTTACTTTTGCGGGATCTAGATGTAAAGAAAAGCATTATTATAACGATTTTTGTTTCCAATTCACTCAAACATTAAATGACCCTAGATGTAGGGTTAAAAATAAGTTGCAGTAACAAAACTTTGAAGTTGGCTTAAATCTGAAAGGGTTAAGTTTCAGTTTCTAATATTGACTGCGTTTGTTGTCTGGGCAGCCCATGACAAGATGAAATCATCATAAATCAGGATTCTCACATTCTACATTTAAATAGGCTGAAGCACTCTGTGGGTCGCCAATTCCATTAGAGACTTCGCAGAGGTATTGTCCCGAGTCGTCCGCCGCGACCGGGTTGATGACTAGAGCGCCATCCCTCCTGATTGTGACCCTTGTCTCCAGCGCCGCCACCTCCGCCACTGGCGCACCTTCTCGGAACCACTTCACTGTTACATTGCCCGGTAGAGCTTTAGCTTCGCACGAGAACTGGACCTTTTCACCTTCGAGTTTAGTTTGATTTGTCGGTGGCATCTGCAACAAGCCCAGAACCTTAAGTCAGACGTCTTAGAATCCTCCACCCTGATTGCTTTAAGTCATGTCATGAGCCCTTAGCATTTTCGGTCTTGGATACCAAATTGGAATTAAACACGTTTCAAAGAATTTTATACGTGATGAAAAATAGTTTATTTTTCAAAGTTGGGAAGTTCCAACTTCATTGCCCAGACTCACAGTGATAACAGCTCCACCAGCGATGATAACTCTCGCCGTGTGGGAGACCTGTCCCTCGCCGTTGCGCGCGATGCACGTGTAGTCCCCGATGTCTTCGTGCCGGATGTTGCTGATACGTAATTCCGTGCCGTCATTGAAAATGCCCACAGTGCCCGATGGTTCCACGGGGTTCGCGTCCTTGTACCACAGGATTTCGGGTGTGGGCGTGCCCTCGGCTTGGCAGTTAAGGATGATAGCATCTCCTGGAATCGGCAGTAGAGATTAGCGTCTTGTAGAGCGTTGAGGACTTTGTTTTTTACTAAAGAGTGGCACTCACGCGGACCCTGCCTGGTTGGCCTAATCGTATGTGGTCACTGATTATGACCGCTTCAATTAAATTAATTAATTGATTACAATTTAAATTCACTTATTTGTTAAATATGTATAAATAAATAAATCGTCACAAGCAAACCCGCGGTGCGAGCCTTGTTTTGTATAATGCAGCACAGGAGCACAGCGCATGCGCAGCCTATTGTCACAAACAGATAGATACTTACAGAAGACAATCTACATACAAAGTGCGCTCAAGGAACGCACACATAGACACCGCTCACAGACGGACACGATATTTCGGACTGTTTTGGACTAGTGCGAGCGCGAGTGCCGTCCGCTTGAAACACGCGTCTGTGAACTTTTTTGTGCAAAAATGGCGCAACCAAAAAAAGTTATTACTTATAGATAACTGTTCAGCGGACGCTTATTTCAATTCAACATTAAACGGTGAGTTATTGTTTTGTTGAGCTACCAGTTGTTTTAGAGAGTTTTTAAGTAGGTATTTGCTTGTATTTCGACGGTTCGTTTTGACGTAACACAAAACAGTAAAAGTAGGTAAGCAAAAGGATGGGTTAGGGTTTTAGCATCTTAACTTACTTCTGTACCTATCTGTTTTGTGCTATTGTTCTCCATATGGTTAAAACGCTCGGTCGAGACCGGCAGTACGTAGGTACTACTGAGATACGACTGCAAAAACACGCTAATTTTTTGCTTTTTAAAATCGCTCCTAATTTTACGTCTTGCTTTTTAAGGGTTGATACACATCTGACGGAAAATGCGTCGCGTATTATCGGTCGCACAACGCCAGAACAGAGAAATGTATAATAAAACATCCAACCCTTCACACTCAACCGATGATGCGCTAGTGCGTCGAGTATAGTATGCGATAGTACGCGACGCATTTTCCGTCAGATGTGTATCGACCCTTAGGGTTCTGAACCTCCTTCGGGGAAGAACTCTAAGGCGAGACTGGTGCGTCTGTCTGTTTGTATGTCACAGCCAATTACCTCAGGAACTATAAAAGCTAGCGGTCTGGAATTTGGCATAACGCTAGATAATGTTAACCGCTACAAGTTTAAGAAAAAGAAATACTGAGATATAGGTCTTTACCTGAAAATTGGGTCCTAAGATGGGGGGACCTAAAACTTTAAAGCCAAGTAATGTGGTCATGTGGGGTAACAAATGAAAGTGATTAACTTTGACATTTACAAACCTTTTTTTTCTACCATGCATAGTTTTTTTGAGATTTCAAAATATGTGAAAAATACGACCGCAACCTTATGTCCGATGTTTACCGACGAAAAATCTGAATTAATTCAAGTAGATAGGTAATAGGGCATGCAAACCGGTTACTCGAGTAACCGAAAAAACCGAGTAACCGGCTGTTTTAAAAACCGGTTTTTAAAGATTTAAAAACCGGTTTTTTCGGGTTTTTCGAGTTTTTACATTCATAATGTAAAACTACCACCAAGACATTAATACAGGATCAAGTTACCGTTTCCCAACTCTATTGATCAAATAAATTGATTAGCTGACAACAATACTTACTTATTAGGTATTAGAAAGCAATATATGTATTAGTAGGCTTTGGTTTGACGTTGTTGTATGAGTTATTGAGTGCCGATGAGTAAAGCGCTGCTTTATTTTATTAGCTTAATGCGGCGATCTTTACGGGGAATGCCCGCGCGCCACTCGCGCAACTCGCGTCGCCCGCACCTCCCGCGCCAGCCGCGCACAACGTCGCCATTTTATTTGTCAAGCAGTCTCACTCAGTCAAGTGAAGGAAACAGACGCGCTTATGATGCGCACGCAATGATCTTCTATATAATGCGCACGTATTTGTGTTTTTGAAGTTTTTTCACAATCTAAATATTTTCTACCACAAAATATGTATTTACAAGTTTTTATTTAGCTTGCCCTGTTTGTTGTTGATGTTGTTCTGGTTCGTTAGGTCAAATCTTGTAACTAAATTATGAACCACTTCCCGACTGCAGTTCCACATATCCCTACTGATCTATCCCTACTGGTAGAGAAGAATGGTTTTTTTTCCACCTATTACTACTAGGGGGGAAGCGTGGATATTTTACTTCCACGTATTTCTACTATGATCAAATTGATCAAGTACCAATAGGAAAAAAAATGAAAAGAAAAAAATTTAAAAAGGAATTAGATTTATTTTATTGTATAGGTTTTGGATTTAATAATTAGTTTCTGATAAGAAATCAGTAGTAATGTAGGTAATATTACATTTTAACTTAACATATCTAAAAATAATATGTCCAACAGTGATCTCTCCTGTGATCAGTTGCATTTGTACATTTTGTATCACGTAATCACGGGTCACATACTCTTCCTCTCTCTTTTTTGGTGGATTCAGTTTCAGCACGTTCCTGATGGACTTAATGCGATTTTTTTGAACCACGGATTGGCTGTATAATAATTTTAATAATTTGTATATACTTGGTTTCCGGTAATATTTTAATTATTTTAATTTATAGCCATCTTCTTTCTCGAGTTTCATGTTTTGTTTTAATATAGCTAAATCAACAACCATTAGAATACCTCATTCAGTAGAACCTCGAAAATTTAAAGAACAAGGGAAATGTTAAATAATTTAAATTATCGAGTTTGTAACTTACTAAGGGTTTGAGTTAGAGAGGTTTTAACGATTCATACTTTTACTTATTAGAGGCTCGCTTATTGTAGGCTTGTTACTTAGATTTATTCGTGAGTGAGTATAGTGTACTTAAACCAAATGTTACCTGATTGATCTCGAAAATATAGTCAAGGAACAAGATTTCGAAAATAAACACATATTTTAACTACATTTCAGCCTTTTTTTACTTAAACATACTAATATAATATATATTTTAAGCCCAAATAAAAAAAAACTCGAAAAACTCGAAAAACCCGAAAAAACCGGTTTTTAAAATTGAAAACCCGAAAAAACCGGGTTTTAAAAACTGTCGGGTTTTGCATGCCCTAATAGGTAATTACGTGAACTAGACAGGAAAATATAGCGAAGTGATTTAACTTAATAGTTTTTGTTAAAACTACAAAAATATGAAAAACAAAAGGGTCTTGGTCATATCATCTCAGCAGGTACCGCAATTTGAATTTTATCGTATTGTTTTCATTTGTCTTAGATGCGAATTTAGGGTTCCGCGCTCAGTTCACAAACCTCGACATGCGAGTTTTCGTTTTGACAGATTTATTTAGTTTAGATTTTCGTTAAATTGAAATGTGGATACCTTATGACTAAAATAAATTCAATGTCAAGTGGATAGTGGATACCCTGGGTATTTCATTCAGAATTTCGTTTAGGCAGTATACCCAGTACCCACCCACATAATTATTGGTAACCCCTACATGATTTGCAGCTCTTGAAGGCTTGCAACATATCTGCCGTCATCGTGATGCTCTGCGATCCTCTCGTCTTAGGCCCCGACAGTGCGAAATTAAGCGATGCTTGAATTTTAGCTGCCCCTGGTACAAATCGCCGTTAAAAATTGTACATACCCAAAATCAGTGTAGTTCTTTCACCGTTGTTAGTGTCGGGTAGTCCTGGATCGCCTGCACTTTATCTGTAAGAGGTTTGATACCATCTGCACTGATATCGTGTCCCTGCAAAGTAATACGCGTCTTACCAAACTCGTATGTATTGGTATTTATGATCATACCATAAATCAGCTAAGCGCTGGAACAGCTGCAATACAGCAGCAATACAGTGCTGGAAATAAATAATCTCATTTGCCAAGGCACATAAAATGTCCAAGAATCCGTAGAAAAATGGGAGATCTTTGAGCATTTCATCCATAAAGCGCTGGAACGTTTGCCGACATATTATGTTAGGTACCGGAGACCAAACGTCATAAAAGGGAATTCAAATAGACCAAACGGCGCGCGGCGTCGTGATTGCGGCCTTATGAATTTCTGACACAACGAAAAGTATTTGATTGTGTGTTTTTACCAAGTCGATTTTTGGGTAAATTTTTATACCTGCCAGCTGCTGCGAGAAATCCTGAATGTGCCGGATTGGATACTAATCGGGAATAGTGCGGGAGTTGAGTGCAGGGTCGCGAGCCGCTGACCTTTTTTGTGCCCGATGTAGTGGTGATGCCCACGAGCATTCCGACCTGCGTGCAGAGTACCATTCGCTAGCATCTCGTCGAACTCCTGCTTTGCAACCTTCAACCTGTTCGGCGGAAGTCTTCTGGGTCGACCAGAGACTAGAGATCCTGGCGTCTGGCGGATGGAACCGACCATCACGGTTCCATGTTTCACTTCACGTTGAGTACCACCTGGGCATGTAATGATGGGCTACTCACGTCGAATCTTGTAGTATTTGGTGTCTCCAGTTACTGCTTTTATTGATGCCATGCCTTTTTCCATTTTATCAGGTGCTGCCGTCGTGGAGACTGATGTCAGCCCGTCGACTAAGCGGTGGTTTTTCAGATCTACAAGCAAATTATAAAATCTGAGAAAATCTGCACTAATAATGCCTTAGAAACGTCGGCCACAACAAAACGCTAACTGAATACGCGGCGTAGACCTACATATGTTGAGCTACAGGTGGTGGGGTGGTAAGTAGCTATAGCAGATCCGTTAGTCGCATGAAACTGATAGTCCGTCTTAGCGCAAATGTGTATACGCACAAAGGTCTGATCCTGTGTCGACGAGAAATGACATCTTAGTCGTCCATCATCATCATCATCAGCCTATCGAATTTTGTCCACCGCTGGACATAGGCCTCTCCTAAAGAACGCCACAAGGCACGATCTTCTGCCTTACGCATCCACTTACTACCTGCCGCCTTACGCAGGTCGTCGCTCCACCTGGCCGCAGGGCGCCCTACTCTACATTTTTCCCGATCCGTGGTCTCCACTCTAGAACCCGTCTACCCCAACGGTTATCGGTTCTCTTACAGATATGGCCAGCCCATTGCCACTTCAGCTTGCTAATCCTCTGAGCTATGTCGGTTAATTTCATTCCTGATTTTATCTTTCAAATATACCCTGAGTTATAGCTCGATCCATAGCCCGCTGATTCTTAGTCGTCCAATCTATCACAAATAAGCGATCTTGTTTGGGGAGGCAGACGCAAGCCACTAATTCCGGCTGCAGTTCGTGTTTTCCGTCGAATTAAATTTGCACGGAGTCGTACAGCGGGTAGCTCGCCTGCCAAATCTATTGTGATAAAAATATAAAGTGGTGTCTAGAAGTCGCGAGTGAATCGGTTTCTTCAAGGCAAGCATGCTCCATCGTAGGCCGTATCGTTGCTTACCATCAGGCGAGATGGCGGTCAAATGCAAGCCTATTAAGGAATTTAAAAAATCTGGATTACGCTCCCTCGAGCGGGAACAGCCTCTGTTGTAGAACTGCTGCCGTCCTCCTCGTGACTGCTGATTAGACCTATCGCCGCCACGGGAACGCGATTAATGCACCTGACTGGCATCAGTAATCTGTTTCGGCATTTCGAAGAGCTTCTGCCTAAACGAAAGTCTTAAGAAAAAACCCAGGGTATCCACTTGACACTGAATTTATTTTAGTCATAAAGTATTCACATTTAAAATTAACGAAAATCTAAATTAAAGTAAGCAAGGCGTAAAATTAGAAGCAATTTTAAAGAGCAAAATCTTAGCGTACATTCTCCTTCGTATCTCAGCATCGACTGCCGTCCAAGAAGCACAAATGAGCTGAATAGCAGTTAAATAACTATTCACAATAGAACTCTCAGCAGCGTTAGCAAGCTGAATAAGAGCACTATATCCGCCTCTACAGCTGATATAATGCTGATTTGGGCACAAATTAATCAGCTGTTAGCTGAAAAACGGTGATTATTGCATTATATCAGCAGTATTAAAGGTAACTGTCGACACCAAGAGCTGATTTGTGTTACGTATTTTTTCGCTCAAAGTTCACACAAGAACGTTTTTAACACTTCGACGGCGGCTAGTAATCACATGCGCTTGCCTTAGGTGCGGCTAATAGTCAAATGCGTTGTGTTTCACGCGCCTGGCATGTGCAACCGCACTCGCGTCGCACAAAGGAAAACACAAGGCATGTGATTTCCGCAGTCAAAGTGTTAAAGCTTCTGTGCAGTTGAGAGTTCACTAGTTCAAATTTTAAATAAAATATTATTTCATATCACACTCATGGTTTCTGCGTGCCAGTGTTTGTGGATGTACCTACTTGTAGGTACATGATGAATAGGTATGTTTTCGATAAGTACACTTTTATTAAACCTTATTTTTTCCTTCATATGACTAAAATTCGAATGGGAAAGAGAGTATTGTCAAAAACGACAAAATTACAAAAAATTTTGTGGACGAAAATTTTCACCTTATAGCTTGAAAATTATGTAATATAAAATAGGTTAATGATATTTTTTTTTTATTTTGCACCTGTAATTTGACAAAAAGCTATTTACCTCTAAGACATTCAATTGTCCGTTCAAATCTAGTGGTTATGTGCGTTGATTTAACAAAAACAAATTGTTAATGTATTTCAATTACATAACTTGGAACTTAAAAAATTGCTGACAAGCAATGTGCACTGTTTTGACCACAATATAAAGCTGAGAGCTGTAAGTATTCACTCGTGGTACATAATTCAGCTGCGAGCTGACATAAGCAGCTCTATGTGACACGTATAATCCGGTCAAATTAGACCAAAAAAATAGAAGTGAAGTTACAATAATCCCACCCAGCTGAAAATTGGTAGGATTGTTCAAAACACCATCATAAATAAAATCTAAAAAGTCCTTCTCGATCTGATGCGTGCAAAAAATTACTTTGGGTAATATCAGCCACAGATTCTTATAAAGCTGAATATAACATGTACTACGCAAATATTACAAGCATACAGCTCCAAACTGGGTCATACACGGGTAACATGTGATCTCGTTTAGTGAAGTTTGCAGTAATTTAGCACTTATAGGTACAGAGTTATTCATAAAGGGTGCTAAGCCGAAAAGGGCTCATAGTACTCATCGTTATGAACAACTTTTACTAAGGGACCAACCCTGTATTTGCGAAAAAAATCAGCTGTACATTCTGTCAAGTGTCATTGACATTGTTCTATGGAACAGCTGATTTTTTTTCGTGAATTTCGGGTTGGTCCCAGTTGTTTATAAACTATGAGCCTTTTTCGGCTTAGTATACCCTTTATGAATAACCCTGTAGAGCCCACATGTGTACAAATGCTATAAGACTTGCTGGTAACAAGCTGATTAACAGTATTAAAGTTTAACGTTATGCAGCTATACCTACGCATTATATCAGTGTTAATAGAGGTCACACAATAATATCTGATTGCATCATAGTAGTTCACATGTTGTTATAAGGGTACACTTGTGGACTTCAATTCAGATAATAGCTTAGTTAAAGCTCACAAAAATGCTTATACGCAGCTTAAAGTACTACTAATGTACTGGTTACCTCTATTAACGCTTGCAGCATTATAGTGGTGCTACCGTGACTGTGCCGTGACGCCTAATTAGTGCTACTACACAGATGATAGCGTAAAATTAAGCTATTGGAGGTCGTGTGTACTCGAATAACTCTAAAGTTACCGATATGAATCTTTGTGACGTCTTATAATTCAGTTTTGTGATGCTCTCGAGCGAGCGAAAGTGTTTTAACCATATGGAGACTAATTAGCCTGCGCGTGCGCCAAACTGCATTATACAAACCAAGCCTCGTGCCGCGGGTTTTCTTGTGACGATTATTTATTTTAACCAATTATACATATTTAACAAATTACAATTTAGATTTGGAATGTAATATAAAAAAATATAGAGATGGAGTGAAGCTCCTACAGTTTTATCGCTGTATTGATTGATTTATAGCTAGCCAGATAGATTGCTAACGATCACTTTATTTGTGCTACCATTGTTGTGATTGTGTGTTGTGTTCAGTGAAGGCAGACTAGTCTTTCCTAAAATAATTTTGAAAATAATATTCCTATTTACACAGACTTCTAATTTTATGTTATTGTTTCTTATTAATACCAAACTGAAATATAAAGGTCACATTTCTAATATTAACTTGCTAAAATTAAATTCCCAACGTAAATACAAATGTAAGCTTCAAAAATATTACCTAAATTAACGTAAATAATGTCGTCCGGTGTCATGGAGAAGCGCGGTGGCGCGTGGACGTCCAGATGGAACCATGTTCCGTTCTTGTGCTGGTTCGGGGACCGGTTGAGGAACACCACCTTACACTCGTACCAACCCTACGGAACACCGTCTTGTTACTCGCCTCATTACATAATGGCCAATATGAACTTATCTCATAGAAGAACCCCGGTACACACAGATTAACTTTTACGATACGGCGGCTATTTAGCGCGACCTAATGACGTTCGCCGTGTTTTCTCAGATTTTATGTTATCTTACTGTGGTGGGGGTATTGTGTAACATGCATTTTTTATGTGTTTATCTTCACAGGGCTATAAAGTTTTATCATTAGGATGTTAATATGAGGCTCACCTGGTCAGTCTCGCGGATATTGGTGAGGTTGAGGCTAGCTGCGCCATAGGGGGAGTCAGGCGCGACTCGCGACACTCGGCCCTCGTACCCCTCGCCGCTGTGAGTCGGGTAGCTTTCGTACCATATGTAGATTGGGATGTCCTGCCCCTACACAGATAGAATCAGTTAACGACCGCCTCTGGAATGGCGCGAGTTACACTACTCTTAGCTAAATACAGACTCGCTACGTAGCTCGACGAGTCTCGACTACCGACAGCCAGTCCAACTCTGTCTACGACACTGACTCCAACACGCACGATCATACCACAAAGAGACAGATTCGGATGTTGAATATCTTGTAACAGTAACTGGTTACTGGTATCACATTAAAAAGAACAAGCTCTTTTACCGTTACAGGATACCACTCTACCGTGAACGTAACTAAGGAAACATGCGATGGCAAAACTCCAAAAACAACAATGACTTTCCTGAACAATCATGGTCATAAGGCATCCTAAGATACACATTACACTTACAAAGCACCTAAAGTATTGTACTGGTTGGGAGCGTTATCCTACCTTACTTATTCTTACAAGTAAGTAACACGCGATTAGTGATTATATATGAATACAGATACTATGAATGAAAAAACATGACATGCAAAAGTGAAGACGATAAAATAAGCACGATTATCTACAGCATGCGTTAGGACACTGTTAAGTACTTGTGCTGTTATAGGATTAAACAAGAACAAGTCGAGTGATGTACTTGTAATGGAACTACAGTCTGCTGACAGAGCGTGGGACGAGCCCACAGCCACAGGAAGAGAGAAACAGACAGAACCGCCGCTGGTGCGCGAGGGAGTGCGGTGCCCCGTGTCAGCCATGTAAGCAACAGTGCTCCCGGTACTATCTCAAATAACGAGGTGCTCTCAATAAAATAAATAATAAGACTAGAAAATATCTTATTGTTATATGTAAAGTGGCAGTGTATGTGTACGGATGTTAGTCTTTAACGGGGGTCTGCTGCTCTCTCGGACTCGCTTTGAAGGGCTTTGTCGCTGTGGTGTCAGTGGAGCCGACCGTGTGTACGAGCGCGGTAAGTAAGTACACGAGGCAGTACGCACAGGCGAGATACATAGAAGGCGTGCGAGGGCGCACGCGGGGCGAGGGCTGTGGGGCGCAGCCCGCGGCCCGCGGCGCCCGTTACCACTAGCACGGGACAATATGAGGTGCCGTTGCCGACACGACACGTTTATACTTTACATCAGCGGCCGCGTCGCGGGGACGAGCCCTCCTCTACTAAACAAAAACACACACACGGTAGATGAGCTGCGTTGTATTGTAAGAGTGGAGTGTGGACCGTCGTACCGTTTCGCCTACCTTCTTCTCCCACTGCAACACGTACGGCACCGGGATGTCTTCGGGGAAGTCCACCTGGCAGTTGAAAACGACGCTCTCGCCCAGGATCGCCGTGATGTGCACGGCATCTTGGTGGTCTTGGTGGCAGATTACTGCAACGTTCACATTATTATAGTGACAATTTACAATCACTTGTTGGAAACTAATGAATGGTAAAGTTGTTGGTAGTGACCTGGTAAGTAGACTAGCAGCAGTAGGAGCAAGCCGGCGGCGATGTGCGGCGGTTGCACGGCGCGCCAGCCCATGCCTGCGCTCCCATGTCACGGCCGCGCGCGGCGACTCATCGTTGATGCATCACCTACGGCAAAACAATACACATTAGGTATACCTATACATTTGGTGCCACGTACTCTGTCCAGCCCCGCTATAGTTTGGGATGCTGTATCCAACATCAGTGATGCCAGTTATTCATCCCAGTCAGATTAGGACTCCGTCCGTCCTTTATGACTTTATCGCTTTTTGACATAGGACTCTACTCGTAAGTTTCATTTGGCCGATGATGATGGACGGACAAGACATTGAAACCATAGAACTAGAAAAACACGCCATGTTGTGCAATATCGGTCATACATAAATCATAGCTCTAACGATTTTTCATATAGACTCCATAAAATACCTTGACGGCCTTTGAATCGAGTGCGTCCTTGGGCTATTTCTCCACCGGGCAGTAATTGCACTGCATCACGAATCACGACACGACATACCCCGCCTTATGCCCTCCATACAGGGTTGCCGCATGTTTTGGAAATACGAAGGCCTTGACATCAACTATTTTGTTTACCTCGATATTCTCAAAGTCCTAACGGCTTTCGTTTTTACAAGCTTTTATTTAAATTGCCGTGTGGGTCAAATATTTCATCTGAATTTTGAACCACTTGCCGATGTCCGATTGAACTGAAATTTGGTATACGTGTGTAACCCCGAAGACAAATAATTGTGAAGTTTGAAAGCCTAATGTGTCCTTAACATCTATCTAGAGTCAGTTGTTAATGTGCTGTTGTGTCAAGTTTTAAAACGGATTACTCATGCAATCATCCCACCGAAATCAGCATAAATGTTGAAACAATTCGCGTTATTATCGTCGCTATCGCCACAAGACGTCGGCAACACATGTTGGCAGCCCTATTATATCCACTCCACCTGGTTCTCAGTTGTGTGAGAACCGGGTGAACCTTCTCACTTACCTATTAGCTTTTACACACACTACGTAAACCAACACGTACCTACTCGTACAGCTATTGATTTTGCTATTTCAAGCGCACTTTGCAGTACGGCTTTCATAACTTTTTTTAACTTTTATATTATTAACCGTGTACGAATTTTAATTTATTGGTTTGTGCTTTATTATGCAAGTTCCGTACTTTAAATTAGCTGTGACAGCTATACTAGCCAGCTAGCATCAATCAGCACTTACAATTTTCATTTAGCTATTTACTGCACCAGTTTGAACGAATCCCAGGAGTATATTTCCATTAAAAGAATGAATATGCCCGTATTTACAATTATACAAAAATGGTATATATAATACAATTACTCTTCATTGACACCACAAAAAGGAAATCACAAACATAGTGGAATACATAAGAAAAAGGCACGAAAGGCGATCTTATCGCTCAGAGCGATCTCTTCTAGACAACCTTTGGATGAGAGGTAAGGCAAAAAAAATATTAGGTCGCTAATGTCGTCGTCAATAATGCCTGTATTACTATTGTACCTATTTAATAGCAGTTTGTACCAGTTGCAAGACTAGCAAATAAGCTAATCTACACTCTACACCTACAGTAATATTATAAAGAGAAAAGATTTGTATCTTTGTAATGAATAAACTCAAAAACTACTGGACTGATTTTAAAAATTATTTCACCAATATAAAGTTTCATTATTAGCGAGTAACATTTAAACTATATTTCATACCCGAACGAAAGCCGGGGTAAGTCGCTATACAGTCATCTATATTATACCTACTATCTCCCATTTTACGCGATGTTCCTAATGTCACGCAAAAAAGTGATAGTAGTACTTTAATTTTTGAGTTGGCTATACAATACAATGAAAATAACCATTCAGATTAGCTTCCAATTTATTTCGAAAGTCACAAAGCAACGTTTCTCCTTCTTGCGTTTCCTTTGAAAATAAATATGACTGTTGACTTTATCTTCAGCCATTAATGTTGTTGATAATAACCCCATTATTCTCCCATAAACAATGGCGGTTAGTGTTTCCCCTTTACACCATTCATGTCTCTCCGTGGTGTTGAAGATATTCTCTTGATTTTCTTTTGTCTCCTATTTTTCTGTAAGTCTATCGTCGCAGAAAACGTATTGTGATATTAAAAGCACTCCTATAAAAGGTCTCGAATTACTGTGAAGACTGGTTTTGTTGTAAAAGCGAATTCTTGCAAGATAGTTATTATAAATAGAATATACGATTCGATATGACTATCACTAAATCACCAACGTCTAACCGCGAGCCATGTCGGAGGCCTTCAGGCGGTTTAGATATTCTGACACCAGGGCTAGCCACTCGGCCTATAGGTACGAGCTTACTTACTTAGTAATATTCCGAATACCATATCTAAAAAGATCTGCAAAAAGTTAAATAATGAATCACATTCATCTTTTCCCAGTGCAGCGAGTTGAATAGAGAAAAGTTCCCATTCAAATCCTTTTGTCGCTTCTTGTTACCGTTTCATTTCCGTGACGCGAATATGTCGTCACGAGTGATCCCGTCGCTGCGACCCTATAACACTGAATTACTCCCAAATTGGTATTGACATCGATTTTATTAGCCACCACGTTTCTGATAACATCACAAATTGCAAATCACTGTAATTTACTGATTGACGTCAGCTTTGATGTAGGTACGGTTTTTTGTTTTCTATTGTCATCGCTCACTGTTAATTTCGCTTACTTGAAATGCGGTTATTCTTAGCATTTAAAATAACTTCTTTTACCACAATCACTGAAAGCTAACGTTAAGATAAAACTAGTGACTTTTTCCAAATTTCGTGACATCTTTTTCATTCATAATCAACTTGCAGCCGAGTTATGCGATGAACGTATTCATGCGGCATGGCACGTTGTGGTGAATGGTGATGCCGACGAGCTGGAGGTGGCAGGCCGCGTGGATGGTGCGGCATCAGCGACGGCGGTGGCGGCGCTTATCGATCGTACCTTGTCGCGCGGCAAGAGAGCGGCAGCGGCGGCGGGCGAGCTCCGTGCGGCTGGCGGGTCGGGGCGCAGCGGGCGATCTCGAGCGGGGTGGACGGGCTCCGTCATCTGTGGAGGGCGGTCATGGGCTCGGCTGGGCGCGGGCGGCGGTGCGGTGCGGAGCGGGACGTGCGACCCGGCGCGCGGACGTCCGGCCACTGGCTCGCGGGCCAGGCGATCGATCGCTGCGCGCGCAGGGCGCCGCCCTCGCACATGAATGGTCCCCGGTGAGAGCTCACGTGCTCCTGCCGCGGCCCGCGCTGCCGCTGCCGCCGCCGCCGCCGCCGCCGCCGCCGCCGCCGTCGCCGCCGCCGCCGCCGCCGTGCCGTCCCCGTCAGCTCACACCTCGCGCCGATATTGTAATTAATCCTCATTTGTTCACCGACTAATTTGAAAAACGGATAATCCGACCTAAGTCCGTCCGCACTTCGGAGCCTCGCGTTCCGTTTACGTTTATTAAAGGATTATTTTTATTTAATTAATACTCACACCTTCCATTAAAAGTTTTAATAGATTCAGGTATTCCCTCGACGGTCACCAAAATTAATTACTAGGCTATCATTTTATCAATCATAAAAATAAATTCTTAAAAATCCATGATGCTCCTGGAGAGCAAAACATGCATGACTCGTTTTTCGAAATAACAGAAATAATACTTGAAAGCTATAGATTGCTATAACAATCGCCTGTTTAAAACGCAAGGGCTTTATTAGTTTTTCACTATGCCCCTACAACGTTTGTTTTAATTTTTAAAGACAATAGTACGTTCAGCGGCATGTAGTGTGTCCATATTAAGTAGCAATATGCGGGTCCAGATACATTACACAGCAAATCCCTTTGATGCCTGCTTTGCGGCTGATTACCCGGCATACTAATGCCACACAATAGCTCCTGTAATGGAACCTAGGTTCATGTCATGTCGCATTTAGAGATTATCGATCGGTCCGTAGTCATACGAGCACATGATCCACTGCGTAACGTAACGTGTAGACAAAATACGAAACCCTTAAAATTGACTTGTTTAGTCAAATCTCCTAAAATATCAATAACAGCAGTCCTCTCCTTATCCTTTTGGTTTAGGAAAATAGAACCGAGAGTAAATAACATACCATAAATAATAATAAATAAGCGAGCAAATAACGAAAATATGTCTCTGCTACGCAGCGCTATAGAGCTACGAAACTGCTACGAGTTTTCTCAGAACAGTGTCTACGCGTTTATTTATAAATTTTGTTGTGGCAAAGTGGGCTTCTTTGGAGTAAGATGTTATAGTTTATTGTAAATGGGCGTTTTTGTCAACGGCAAGTGGACGAGGCAACATTTGTTCTATGTATCTAAATCTAAATACAAGTAGCGCAGCGCCGCAAAGCGTGGCTGACTGAAGTTTACTCGTAGCCCATAGTCGATAATAAAATCGCTGACTTTTTACCGTTTCAAAACATTTCAACTCCCGGTTCAAAAGGTTTAAACTCTGAAAAAACTCGCATACAAATGCACTAGATGTTCCATTCGTATTGAAAGTAGGAATATAGCGAATTCAGAAAAGTTTCTGAAGTAGGAGCCGTAGAACGCTCATCGATGTTGATTTTTTCTAGTTTGCTTGAGTTTTGTAGGAGAAATCGACTAGTAAATTGAAAACAGAGTGAAATGTAGGTATATACGAGTAATTATTTAGTTCTGTCACATTCAGCAGCAGGTAATTTAAAACGTATTTTTTAATCAAATTCAAATATCAAATAATAATTAAGTATATCTAAATATGTATACCTACCACCTAAGTTAAAGAAACATCATTACCGAAATAACAAGCGAATTGGTGATCAAGCGGACTTATTTCCGATCCAACGCTGCAATGTATGCTTCCTAGTCTTTCTGACTCTTTCTGCCACTCACTCGGCCTACACGAACTTACTTTTACTCAACACTCTCATACCATATGATATGACAGAGAAGGAAATACAAAGAATGCGTTATACGTATGGAAATATAGGCCGGAAGCTACACATAATTCAGGATGAAGGAGTGAGTCGACTCGGGCCGGCCGCGTCCGCGAGCCGACCGCGGCCGCGTCTTCCATCATCCATTCCGGTCACTAGCTCGCTGAGTGCGTGGCCTCTAACGGTTCACAAATCAATCTTATCTGTTCAGTACGACTCTTGAAAACGAGATGATGACTTCGTTTATGTGAGTTACAAAAAAATATATTTTTCACAATTGAAACTTCTTAGAACTAATTTGAAATAATGTACGAAATAATAGCGATGAGATGTTTCAGTATCATCCCATAAAAGTGCTTATTCAATAATCCTTTTTATCTATCAAACAAAAATGTTTCATTTTCTGATCCAATTAATAATTCTGACTACATTTACAAAATATGTAAAACTGTATAGAATAATACCTATATTACAAATGAAAACAAGTGTAGCAGCGGATGAAGTTTAAAAATGGGAGCAAGTTTAAAGAAAAAGCAATATTTAATGCTTATATGCGATACACGATATTCAGCGTATCACTAAACTACGATTAAATAGGTGTGTGTTCACACAACGCTTACGCGATCATTGCGAGCAGCCAAATGTGGCTGGCACAGCGCCACGGTCTTACTTACAGCGCCCGCGTCCGCGCCCGCACCCGCGCCCGCCCGAGCGCCCGCCCATGCCTACAATCACGCTTAGTGCTCGCTGACGCTTCTTTTTTATACAAATGTTATAGAAACACAGAAAATAATTACAGTTTCTCAATACAATATCGAGAATAATGATTATGTTATGATAAAGTTAGCTAGCCAGTGTTGTTAGGCCGCCTTAAAGTCTTTGATTTGTTTTGGTATGGATAGAATCGCTTTGGTTGTAGAAAGTAAAATAAATTTATAATACGTACCCAGATTACAATGTTCTCTGTAAATATGAGTTTTGCCATCCATCACAGAGCATAATCATCATCAGATGTGTAAAATCGTAAGATGTTACACAACTTTGTTTTTTTCTCTTAAATCTAATATCTCCCACTATTATCGGAGGTGTAAAAACTGATAAAAAAAAGTCATCGACATGGTTCTATCTCTACCTGATTCAATTTAAATACTGATTGGTATTCGTGTCCTTAGGCAGTGTCTATAAACACTATGTGCGCTGCTTGCTACCGTCCGCGTCGCAAACTTACAAATGCAGAATGCAGTTGAATAATGCACCAATATACCCTGGCGAGGTCGTCGCGAAGGCCTTCCTAAATTTATCATACAACACGGGAACTTACTCACTAACATCCCTACCGAAGACACGTAGGTAGGTAGAGGCTAGGTTGATTAAAGTTTCACCATTCCATTTTCCGACATGGCATGTGCTTGTGCACTGGAGCATCAATTTTATTTCGGTAAAATTGCTTGTTGAATCAAAAAACGACTCGTATATTCGGATGGAATTATTTTTTCATGAGATTGGGTTTGCAGGCGTGGAAAATATTTTGTCATTTATTTTGTTCGTTTTCTATTATGGAATAAATCGATTTTTGCTCGTACATTTATTTATATGACAACATCATCGTAACACCAACCCCATAATAGCTACGAGCTTACCTACGTATTAGGTTCGTATAATAGAAAGTTTAGTTTGCTATTTATAAGCATGTAGATTTGCTCGTAAGTATGTAAATTATTGTGTTGCCTCGTGTTCCAGCGCGCTCCCTGAAGTTTATTCACGTTAAAGTTTCAAAGGTTTAGGGAAGTTAGTTCACAATGGATCTTATTACACTTTTGTCGCGGCGTGCAAGTTTAAAGTAGAGCATTCAGAAGAGCTATGGACAAACTTGTGCTGTCACGAGCAAAGCGGATTACTTGGCCTCCTCGCCATGTGGCGCGGCTCTCGGGAGTGCCGCATCGATAACTCGATTATTTCGCTTCGGAGTTAGAGGACAGTGGACACGCCGAATATCGCATAACGAGCACAGTGGGTAGGTACACTTAGCGAGCAGTGGACACTGGCCACGTCCTATTTATCAGTTTCGGTGGGCACTTGCGGGCCGCGTCCCGCGGCGTGAGTTATGCTCGAGCCGGTTGCACGCTACGTGTTTTTGAAAGTTGTAAACTACATGAGAGCTCCACCACGAAACGACTAACTTTGCTACAAAATAACACTTCTAGATCTATTTATTGTTGCATAATGTTGAAACCGTATCATTTACTTCTGTTAAGTAAATTACTCGGCTTGCTTTGTGCCAAGTAAGGTTAGAGGTTACAATTTCTTCTTTGATGTCCCCGTGTGTAATGAAATGAAACCGAACGTCGAGAAAAAACGGTATCTCTTCATCCCTTTGACGCCAGTACCCAAGTACAGAGCAAAACATAGAACGTGCCAAATTGAGCGCGAATATTCACAAGACCCTTATCTCTGTTTAATGAAATGAGTGGCGTGTACGAATCGAGCCACTCCGTCTGCAGTGCCGCTAACAATAGGTAATTGGCGAAGCACTCCTCGCCGCTTACACTAAATTGCTTGATAGATAGCTACTAGACTTTGCTCGCACCCGCCAATGTTCCTATTGAATAGGTGCGTTAATGATTTTCTTGCTCTTAATTCTGGTCTTGGTCTTGTAGATAAAAGAGCTCACGTTGGCTTACTTTACTACATTCAAGTCTATGTACTCATACTTAAGAAGTTAGGTACTCATAAGTAACATTGGATGCCGACAAAATAGATTTTGTTGACTAAATGAGTAAAGTAGTAAAAAAATTGAGGCAATTTTTTTATCAATAAGGTTTGAACGATTTGGCTATCCCTTTCTACTTATCCTTTAATGAAGATTGTACCTCTTTTTATACCTGCGTTTTTTATCATTGCATATAACTTCTGAAAATTAGGATATTAAAAAGGATTTTCGTTCTCAGTCCGAACTAATCCAAACTTTTTTATTGCTCACATTACGTTACAAATAAGTAAAGATACACTTAAAAATACTAGAATACTACGAACACTTCAGTTTTATTGGAGTAGTACTCGACTACTCGAGTAAAAAACTGTGGGTGGCGAGTGAGCGTAATTAGCCAGGCGGCACTGAGCCAAAGTAGTCAACTGAAAAGAGCTATCAGTGGAGGAAACAGAGTCAAGGGGTATCTCACCGACAGACTTGAGTCCGACCGCTCACCAGACGCTGAACAACAAGAAATATTGGAATTGCTAACGAACGATATCGTCGTCGTGCTTGTTTTGGAAAACTGAGCCATGCTGAGCATTGTTCGATCACTGCCTTCACTTAATTAAGCAAAAGCAAAAGCACTTGAGCGCAATTAATTAAGCAAAAGCATTCTGTCGAGCACCTACTTTTAAGCTACATTAATAAGTGATAACTATTTCATAATGTGTTACGTAAAGTGATTTAGTGATGTTACTTTTGGTATGTGATTTTCAGCTAAGTACCTACGTTTATATTGCAATAAAATAAAGAGGATGTAAACACTAATTATTATTGGATGTATTTGAAGACAATGGCATACCTACACTTACTGTTTCCAGAATTGACTTATATAAGCTGGACACTTTATCTACAATACGTGAACAATTAATATAGCTACAAGAATGCCGAACTATGATGATTTTAATAAAATAAATCCCCAGATAAAAGTTAAACCCAATACCTACCTACGGCCTAAATACGAACGTGCATGATATCGAAATGTCACATAGTGATTTCCCGAGCGATGTTCTTGTCATTTAATTTCAAAATATATGTGTCGGGTGTGCGGCGGGGTCGGTCCTGGCACAGCTGCGCTCGTCACCGCCGTGATTGATCGGCCCGCGACCGCAGCGCCGCCCGCGCCGTCGCCTGCTCCACTTTACTCCAACCCTATCTCCTCATGCCTATGTATCATCCACGCACTCATGCTGCTGTAAAGTGTGAATAATTCCATACAAAATAATTAGTTTTATAATAACTGGGACATAAATCTTAACGTAAGTTGCCTTAGCATTATCGTCATTCTTGCTAGTAAAAAATACGTAGAGCCACTCAAATGGCAATTTTATGTAATGCTAAAAACTGAAAAATAGTAATATGTGAGTGGTTTTCCGGCTTCTCTTATCTTAATTTATCATGCAAACGCTTCCTGTTTGTGATTATAATATAGATACGAATTATGTTAATTCTTTCCTATTTCGTCTACGTCTGCAATCCTATTATAATTTTCATTCTACTTATGCACCACGCCAGAGCGTAATACTCGCGCATAGAAGATAACGTAACTTGAAACTAACTTGGTATTAGCGCATCGCATTTATGTCTTTTGTATGGAAATTTGAATTGGATGTGATTTCGTCAAAACTAGTTTATTCATTTTATAATAGGTATGTACCTATTTGCTTTTTTATTAGATGCCTGATTTATATTGGCTTCAACGGGAATGTAATAGGAATCGGAATGCAATCAAAAACGTCAAATGGAGTGTGCGGCGCGCCACCGCCACCGTCGACCGGCTTACGTGAAATCGCAAGGCACGCGCCAGAGCTCAGCCTGCCACTGAGGAGAAAATACACAGAGTAAAAGCGCAAATCTGAAGCTAGATATCGTCACAATACACGCAGCTACGAGTATGTAGATACGAGTATAAGTGTGCAGAAGACGCCTTTCTTTAGCTAGTTTCTATGTGAACTCAGTAGGCATAATCCCTGCATGGACACGTCGCACTCCATTTAGCAAATGATCAATATTTTTATGCTTGGAGCTATTTTTCTTTGGAAATTTTCCGCTGCCGGAGCTCCGGCAGCCCGACGCGGCGACATCACGCTTGATTTACGGGAACGATACCGCGAATATAGACGTTGACGTGACAAATGTAGCTTTTTGTGGTGTGCTAACAATTTATCATCGGAAGATGCTCCTTGGAATTTAAATCTCGTGACAAATCATAAAATTATAGAGGTGTCAATACAATATGGCGGCCCTAGTCTCACAATCATCGGAATTCAAAGAACTGGTCCGACATTTCCAATGGCTCTTCAAGCTTTTAGAACTAACCTTAGCTTTTTATTATACGAAATTTTGTAGGTAAGTAAATGCCGTTTCAATTTGATCAGGAATGAATGGCAGAAGGTTTTATATTGATAAGGGTCTGCTTCAAATACTTTCTGTGTCAGTTTTATTTTCACGCTTTCTCTATAAATAAAAAGATAAACCTGCATGCGTGTGGTTATTTACGCGCGACCCGAATGTTCATGAAATATTTTCGTCGATTCACGGCTTTTAAACGGGCGCCATCAAAAATTTATGATAAAGTACAGGCATTCAATTATTCACCCTCTAAATAAAGCTATCGGTCGGCATTCACAGAGTGAAAAGGCACAAACATGCAACGTAATCAACTTGGCTGGTTTTAATCATCGCTGTGTGTAGTTGTTCGACAACCCCCGCCCTCTCTCGTGCCGCTAACACACTCCCGCTACAGAATAAGTAGGTGTTGCAGCCCGTACAAAACCATGTGTACTTTCATACTCCACTGCGCCAACATGGGAGCGTTTGAATATGTTAGCCTAAAACGACATAAAACGTGACAAATTGCTGTAGTTCCGCAAGTTTTGAATCCCTAGACGGCTGCCCCTTTTTCTTTATTACATCGACAGGGCGTGTACTTCATTCCGAAGTGCTCGCTTACATTCTAAAGCATTTATTCAAATCTGATCGCGCTAATAGAGCTCTTATCGCGGTTATTATCCCTCCGCCGTCACGTAGGTGAAACTTGGATGTGATTTGAATGGGGTGGAATAAAAACTTTTGACCCAATTCGTCAGGGTTTCATCCGCTGTAATGTCGTTCCATCAGACTTTATGTTACTGGGCGGTTCCATTCATATCAGCCTCATTTTCTTCAGCAGGTATACAATATTTTCAGTCGGCTTGAATGTGCTAAGTGCCATGAAAAGAAATAAATCATGCCAGATACTGCTCTAAATAAATGTAATTTACGGTTACGTTTTCGCTTCCCCTAGAGTAAAATGACGTTGCCTTAGCGAGGAGGGCAACTTCTGCGAAATATTACAAGCAGATATAATATTATTTCGCGAAATGCTTTTCGTTCTTGTTTTTAAGGTTCTGAACCTCCTTCGGGGAAGAACCCTTAAGGTGAGACCTCGATGTCTGTCTGTCTATATGTCTGCCAATTATCTTTGGGACTATAATAGCTAGCGGTCTGAAATTGGGCATGATGGTAGATAATGTTAACCGCCACAATCCGTAGAAAAAACATGCTGAGGAATAGGTCTTTACCTGTAAAGGCATGTCAGCATGTCAAACTCTGGGACGCAGCAGGTAGTACCGATTGACATGAATGGTTTACTGTTTTAGTGGTGGTGTACTATCCATCTTATTTGTTAAAAATGCGTTCTCCCTAATGGGTTGATTACACGTAACGAGTACCTCCAGTGGCGAGACAGTTACACTCGGTCAAGCAAACAAGTCATGGTTTTAGTAAACTATTTATACTAACCGAGTACTCGACCGAGGGCACTGTCTCGTCACTGTACTCGTTACGTGTACTAATCAACTCATCGGCTAGCGACTCGGCACATACAAACATACTTACTACCTACGAGTACCTACCTCTGACGTAATTTACAAAAGCTGTTGGAATTTGTTTTAGAACAACATATTTTCATCTGTTTTCAGATCCACATTTAGCAAAGTGAAAAGGGAAAGGTACGAGAATGTTATGGACGGCTTTTTATGTCCCTTGCTATTATTCGACGTACACGAAATACTCAAAACCAATAGACTGGATTGGTCGTTTCATTTTATTCGTAAGTACCTCTCTCTTTCCGATATGGATGTTGCGACGGTTGCTCTTTGAAATATCAAAGTATTTAGACCCTTTCAATTAACGGCGAATATGTTACGAGCATTTTAAAAAGTTTTATTCTTGTTTCAAAGCGCGATGGCATCTACTCGACGCAGTGACAACCATTAGTAGGTACCTAACTAGTAATACCGGATGAAGTTATTTTTAAGATCAGAACTAGAAATTAATTGCGAACAAACAGGGATATGTAATTGTCTAGCTAAGTAGTCATCATCCTACTAAAAACCAGGCAAACTAGATCCACCTACGAGTATCTATGATGTTTATATTATATTTCCACATAAGGATAAGATGTTTTTCTTAATTGTATGTCCTCACAAAAGGTTTTAAATATAAATGTGCTGTACAAAAATATTGTGCGCAACACCAACTAATATCACTTAACTTTAAGCAGTGTTTAAGCAAAACCCAAAGTTTTTAAATCACGTTCAACAAAGTTCATCTCCTTGTCCAAGTGGCGCAAGTAATTCGATTATGATAAAAGCAAGTTGATAATAAGTCTCCTGGGCGGCAATTAACTTGTAATAGCTAGAGGTAATCGCATTTCGTCAGGAAGGCTTCCACTACTCCGTAACTCGTTATTTTGAAAACGCAAACATAAATTGCGAGGGCTCTTTGGTGATATAATAGTTTATTATTTTGTGGCGTGCACGCGAACGTTGAAAGTTACTAATTCGTGGTAAAATAACGTTGACGGTAATGATTTTTTGGACTTGGATCTGGGCTTTGAATGCAAAACACGGTTGTTTAACTAATGAGTAATGCAACTTAATTAGTTTAAATATTTTAGACGATTTTTAATAATTTCCTTTTCTTTGATTTAACACAGAAATTGGTTGAAATCTAATCTTGTTTCGTGTAAACCCTAGTTAGTGGGTTCATAAAATAATTTCGTTGTGTGACCAGCCTAGTGTCAAAATCTTTAAGACACCCAAAAATCTCCTAACATGTTTTGTAAAAACCACGTTAGTTTCCATAGTACGGTGTAAAACTTTGCTTAATGAAACCTCCTACATGGTTCGACGTTTCTGCCGCCAAGGCCTACAACTTAAATTGTCATTCGTCCCACCCCACAATAGTATATAGTCCAGACCCAAAACCCTTTCAAAGTCTATTGAAGTGAAAACGGAAATCAAAATATGCAGTTCATGACGATATTTACTCCTAAAAGACACACTTGAAATGCTATCTGCAAAACATGTCCCACCTTCCGATTACCGATATCCAATTTTCCAGTAGAGTGTGTGCCAAAAAGCCGTATTAGGTAAAGTGTGAACTGGTTATCAGTGCAAACAGTGGGTAGGAAGGAAGCGGCTCGGGGTATTTGCCCAGCCCGCGACGGAACCGATCCGGCCGCGCCGCCGCCGGCTACATTTCAGCTGATTTTCACTATTACGTTCACATCTATGGATGTTGGATTGGCGATGATTTTCGTACCTAAAGACCCCCATTTAGTAGATTTTTTTTATTTATAGAAGAGAAGCAAATACTCAGGCGGTTAACTGATAGCAAGTAGCAAGTGACCGCTACCTCACAAGGACTTTTCTCCTTATTCGATCGATCAAATTTTATTGACAAACGTTGGAAATTTGCTCTCTATAACTAAATTTACCTGTACATTTTTAATAATATAAAAATGCAAATGTACATATTTTGAACCTTCACAGAAATACAATGTAATGTTATATGCTTACTGATTAATTTAGTTTATTGTAACTAACTTTTATAAGTGGACACAAATATTCATATGCGAAAATAAATCAATTGCGTTTGATGGTTTCAAAAATTGTTAGGTAAAATATAGTATATCTCTGTAAGAAACTGTGCTTTAAGGTAGTAGATAACTTTTTGAAAGTATTGAGTTCGAAATGAATAGAGCTTTATTTCATAAAACTTTCCAGAAGCTCTGTACAAACTACTTTACGTATTATAGCTATATGCCATTTATAAAAAAGTTCAAAGAGCAGATTTTATTCAACGCTGGAAAGTTGTGGAGTAGTTGCATCAAGCAGGCTCGTATATCTCGTAAAGTTTTACTGCTAACTGACTGGATCAGGTAGGCAAAGGCAAAGCTTCGACTAACTTGATATCGATGGAAGCTTCAAAATTAGAAAATACGACTTTTTTTGCAAAAACATATAATGTACATACGGAGAAGTAGGCTGTATATTTCAAGCAAACTGGTGAGGTGTTTACATAAAACAAAAATATTTTTATGACTTGTTTTTCATTTCATAATAATTTTAATCTTAACAAAGCCAGGCAGCTACTTTATAAATGGTCGATGTAACAATCACTGACTTCGAATCAAACACTAACTTCAAAAAACATCAAAGAGGCAGTAATTTACCAATAAATTAATCAGGTGCAAAATCAAATTTAACTTCCGCCTTCTGTTCAAATTGATCGAATATATTCACGCTCTTTAAACGCCAAATCTGATAATTCCAAATGGAAATATCTACAGAACGACCAATAATGGCAGATATGCGACAGCTAATGCGAATTTTACCGGGATTTTGATAAAAAAATCTAATTTCCTTTGCAGGATTACGAAAGCGAATCGAATCGGCGTTGAATCGTGCTTTTATTTATAACGTGCGACGTAGGTAGCTGCTTTCTTGTATAGTCCTGATTCTCCGCATTTAAAAAGTAACGCGCGACCTTATTATAAACGGAAGTATGATAAAAATTTACCTTTCATAATAAGAAACTCGCGTTTTCCTCGGGTACGTTGGAAAACGTCTTGTAAGATAAATGTGCACATTTTCTTCTGACAGACTTTTTACGACAAAATAATTGAGCTGCTCGTCATGTGTTTTGGTTACTTACCTTTTCTGGTGACCGGGGAGGTAAACTTCCAAACATAGAGAAACTCAGCTGATGTGCGTCCTAGGCTATGTACTTAGGTTTAACCCCATTTCTTTTTACGTACCTGAAAAAGAGCAATGACAGTTAGTTACACCTGTGCGATTTACCCAACCATCTACTCGTATATTACAATTTAAAAAGTCTTCAAAATAAAAAGTCTAAGTACCTAGAGGAGGAAATTAAACCGGTGGCTTAGAATTAATCTAAAGCCTTGAACGTTCAATTCAACATAGCCTCGACTATCGGTAAAAACCGCAGACCTCATCCTGAGGACGTGAAACAGGATGTCGCACTGGCCACTAGCGGACGCTTTACAAAAAAGAAATCGGATTTAATGAAAGTATTATGACCTCCTTAGTAAGTACATTTCGTGCCATTACTGCCTAAATAATTAAAATAATGTTAAAATGAGCGTCGCGTGTCATTAAAAATCTCAATAAAAGAAATGATTATCACTTCGCGCTTTCGGCGGTTATCGTAATCGCATAACATGCCAATTTTGAATTCAGATTTTTCTGAAGATGTAAATCGTATACCTACGAAATAATGTAATTAAATGATGAATGAGAAATGTATGAATAGACTTGGATTGACATAAAATTATTCTTTTTCAAACATGTCGAAATTGTAAAATGTTCTGGAGCGTATTTTTCTGTGACGAAGCCTGTATTGTGCTGAGTTTAATGCGCTAAGCCTTCCTGCGGACCGCAGTAACAAACCGTGAATACCACATTAGAATCCGTTAACCAGCACAATGGTTCACAGACGCATTTGTACAGTGCAGGTAGTAACATGAACACACGAGTTGCATTAGAGGTGCCTAGTCGGGTGCCGCTGTGCACCAGTGTAGTGCAACACACGGTGCTACCGTACTTATTTGATGCATGTTTTGAGGTTTTTGTCTAGAAAGAGTGGTATTGCAAAAGTCATCCTCAACAGTAAACAAAAATCGAACTTCACAAACAAAACATCTAGATTTTAACTTAAATATTGATAGGGATTAGGTATGGATCAAAAACCTGCTCTTTATGCCACATTAATGTTCTACTATCAGTAAAAATACTCAAAGAGGTAGGTACATTTGATGACGTTTCATATCGTATAAAAACATACCTACTATTTACCATGCCATTAGTAGCGTATCTTGTGGTTACGCCGAAAGATGAATAAAAGCGCGGAAGCTTCTCCCCAAACAAAGCAAATGAAAGGACTCACCAAGGGATGACAAGCGGCGCGCCGTCGGACAACGTCCCGCGCCTTCCTGTTTACGATGTTGCTTCTAAATTTACGAAAATTGAATACTCATTTTATCTAACTTATGGTTATCGAATCAATTTCCCATTGATACAAAAGCTTTGTTCCAAAAACGTCTTCGAAAAAAAATAATACAAAAAAAAAATTTCAAAATTTACAAATTATGTATTTTTTAAATATTACAATCCTTATTGTGGCCTGCATTTTGTGCATTAAACCTTATGTTTAAAAAAATCAGAAGAATACCCTCTAAAACCATTTCACAACCACGTCTAATAGTTACTTCGAATGTCAATAGATGGCGCTCTAAAAAAATAGTGCTCTCGGCTGAATCGCGCAAGCGGTATTCGCACGAGAACCGGGTGCGTCTCCGGCGAAATATCGTACAAGTGCGCTTTGCCGGCTCGGTCTGTGATGGTTCGTGAACCGCACGGGCCGAGGGTGCTAACCTAACCAATTTCTTGGGCCTCTTTCGCGGAGTAGCGGGTCGACTTTCGAGTCAGGAAAAATTGAAACTCCGCACCAAAAATATTATGAAACGCCCTAGATTTGAGGCAAGGTTAAGAATTTCAACTATCTACAAAACTCAAAAGGCTTCTACGGAATGTATCTTGAATGAACAAAGGATCTTACTGTGAAAGTTTATTTAGTAAAAATTCATTGTCTCATTTCACAAAGATATGGTCTGAGATAAGACAGCAGTTGCACTTAACATTTTACCAAATCACTTTTAATTAGCTGGTATCACGCTCGAAAATTAAACATTTTAATGCGGTGAACTGTACGTGAGTATCAAGAACCCAAGCATGTTGTGATTTGATTTTATTTGCTTACTATGCTTTGATATTTGTTTGCTCGTTCATTTTTATTTAGCCGTATTGAAATCTCTCTAAATTCGAATAACACCCCAAAAGCTCGTCATGAAAATGTAACGAGTTCACAAGCATTTTTTGCGAAACGTGTTTTGTTTTTTGAGCGTATTTCCTTGTTGGCGATGGTACATTTATGGTATCTACGAGTATGATGGTAAAAGAAGATGATTTTCGCGGAATAAAATATTGAGAGTTTTTGACTGGTTCTGATTTTTGTTTTCAGCGAGAGTGTATGCTCAGACAATAGATATTATTTGTGTCACTGGTCACTCTCATTCCGATCGACATGGGAGTGCAAGGGGGCAGAAACTTTATTAATTGGGCCAGAATCAGTGCTTGATATTTTCTCCAATCTTTATGTTTGACAGTAGGTTTTTTGGCGCATAAGTTAAGCAATAGATACTTATTGTCTTTTTTTATTTAGTTATTATTGTATATTTTAAAATAATAATTGCTGTAAAACCCCAAACGGGTTTTTGTCTAGTCTAGGCAATAGGTTTCTCATTAACAATGTACTACTATCAAAATTAAAAAAAACTTCAAAAATATAGATTGGCCGATATGACGTACTAGTAACCTACTAAGGTAGGTCCTTCAACATGCCAGACAGTCAGGCGTGAGGCATGTCGACCTCAAAAGCGCAGTTTGTGTCTCCGTGCACCCTCGATGTCAAACCATTCACAGCTCAAAGTCTGGAGCAAAAGTTTTGTCAAACAACAGATATTGATTTTAGCACATTCAGTTGTTTCAGACAGGGTCGTTTGAGGGCGCGAGCCTCGCGAGAAGGGGGAGACGCGGTGGTGGGGGTGAGGGGGCGTAGAGGCAGTAAAACGGCAACCATACCTCCCCACGTGAATATTTGATGGCTGAATCTCGCTGCGACCACGAATACAAGAGTATCCAGGTTTATCACGCAGCGCCGTTGAATCGATGTCGATGTTCATTAACTCGGTGATTAGGGGCTGAGCTTTCAAATAAGCTTCCGACGTAATCCCGAGCCGTTCCTTAGCCTGTTTTCATTTCAATTAGAAGGGGTACGGACTGTGGGGCTTGGCTTTGAGAAAACAGGTAGAGCGGTGAATTTCTTCTAAGGATTCATGTCAAATGTGTTTTTATTTTTTGTTGAGTAAAACAAATTTTTACAAGAAACTGTAAAAAGCTTGTGTAGGTATTAAAAACTTGCCGCCTTAAGATCTCAACGCGCACTTAAACCTATTAGCGAAGTGGAACTTATTTCCACCTGTGGGAAGCTGCTCAAGTTCTCCACTACAAGTTAGAAGTTAGCCTTAGTGGTTCCCAGGTACAATTCCATTCTGCATTTAGTAATATACCCGAGCCTAAGAAAAGTATCTAGATGTTTGTCTATTTGTCCCCGAACCTTGCAAAGTAAATACTAACACTATTCATAAATTGTAAGACCTTCCTTTCTGCACATTAGTCCGTCACATAAAAGTAAGAACCGCAGCGGGAAGTCTTCTTCTGCCCTATTTTCGTAAACACTATGGTGGATTTTACCTCTCAGCGATTTTATATCACAAAATCTTGAAGCTATAAAATGTAGCACATCCTGGTGAAGTATATTTCGTGGTCCAATTCTCTATTACCTACTTGGTGGAGCTAAAGGGGAGCGCGACGCAGCGGGTTCCTCGTATCCTTTAATAATTAATTTCAGGACGGTTCGTTATAGCTGGCAATACTGGCTGTGACAATCCTGCACGGTTTGCGGAATTCTCTTGTCTTGCACTACGTAAGCACCTAACAAGGTTTCAGCTATTGTGTTAGTACCTTTGTGTAGGGATATCTTTGGTTCTGCCCACGATGTTCGAGCTGGATAAGATAATATACAATCTGTTTACTTAATTTGAATTTTGAAAAGGTGGAGAGATAGGTACATTTGGTATATAGATATAAAGAAAATAGGTTGTACCTATCTGAAAGGTAGGTAGTTGTCTCTAATGGTTAAGAAAGTTTTGACTGATAAAATATGCTTTCAAAAGAGTTGTCACTTTTTTGAATATCTTCATAAAACGCAACCCACTAAAGCGTCAGTATCAAGGTTATATAGCATGGAAATCTACGACCTTCCTATTTCTAAATAATACCTACCTTCCTAAATAAACTTGTCGAGCCTCTATAAAACTCCATCTTTACTATAAAACTTTTACAGAACTATGAAGCCTCGTATTCTTTGATGATTTGTAAGGAACAGCAACGGCACTTGTCTTAGGTACTTATGGGACTAGTTTCCGGCAGCGAGCCCACATCCGCCATCGCGACGAGTTTAAAAAGTTGCCAGCTTCCGTGGGAAACTATACATTTACACCTCATAATGACACTGGAACATGATATCCGCCGGTTTCTTACATAACATTAGTAGGTAAACTAAGCTGTAAGTAAGATAACTTTTATCGAATGAAACGTGCGTATTCTACACAAAAATATATGAACATGCAGTTTCCATTTACGTCCGGTATAAGCGATGTCCCATTTTGTTCAAAATAAAGATATGTATGAAACATTTTTATATCGAACACGTACTACATTTTTTTAGCAAGAAATTATCTTTAAAGAAAAACATCCCAGCTAAGTACATTTCAATGAGAATAAACATGCATTTGCGTGCGTCACCATCTTACATTAGCACCTTTCGTACAAGGTGTTTTGTAAAACTTGCAATATTACTTACCCTTTCTACTAATGTAAGGTAGTATTCGTTCAAGTACAGAAATATTTCGACAGTAAATCGTAGCCAAAATAACCTTGAACAAGATTAAAAAGCCACAAAATAACATTACGATTAGTGAGTACCTGAAGTACCGAACCTACAGCCTTAAAAAAGGGCCATGCACGCTACCTACGCTACATTTTAGCTTATAAAATATTAATTTATTCAAAAATGTGCGTGTAGTTTCTAGTCGGGCTGCCCTTCACCCTTCCACTTATCACCAAACTTGGTTATTTAATAGCTGCAAAGCCCTTGATGGAACGAAATATATCAAATTTAGGAGCAATTTATTTACATAATTTTAGTAGATTGATTTTGTTTATTCAATATGTTGATTGGTTGAATTGAATAAAAGCGAAGATTTATTAGCAATAAATATTTGCTAACCCGTTAAAAAAGGGTTTTGTTAGTTTTAAAAACTAATAAAACACGTACCTACTCGTATATGGTGCCTAATGTTTTCCACGCTACTAAAGCCCGCACACATGTCTTACAATGATCAATTAAAACAATTGATCAAATCCCGATCCAATTTTGAAATTCCTCACTCCTGCATCAATAGAAATGGTATCCTTACATCTCCCACCGGCAATCCAATTATGATCGGTAAGTAATTAGTCGCCCTGGGAGCGCTCTCCGCTTATCGATGCAGATCGGTAATGCGATATAAATCGTACTGACTGCGAATTTCCGGGCTGTTGAAGAAGATATAGAGATGTTTCCATAGATAATTATTGACTGAGCGAAGTTCTCAGGCGGTGAAGAACAAGTCGATGCTTATACGTTTGCATGTTTGTTAGATTACAACTTGTGTATCGTTTGATTTAATCTTTACAAAATTTTGTGGTTGAAATTCATGAAATACAAATTTTGTGTTCTTAGATAAGTCGATCGCAGTCACAGTTACTCTAGTTGATATTTTTATTGGTAACATTTAGGTTCACTCAACTCGATTCACTTACTTAGGAGCCCATTATTATATGACTAGCTGCGCCTCGTGGTTTCACCCGCTCCATTATTGGAGCCTTTATTTATTTGGAATAAAAATAAGCCATAAGTCAATCAGATAATGTTATAAAAAGTTTTTGCGTGATTAAATCACAAACATTCAAACGTATAAACTTTGATATTACATAATTATGTAGGATTACATCAACCTTTCCTGCGGACATTTTTAAATTTCAAATAACAGCCTTACTAAAACATTTCTTTATTTACTTTTTTTTAGTTCAACGTTGTTCTTTATTCTATGGTTACTATTACCTACTATTCCTATAGATATAATATAATGAACTGTGGTCGATGGGGTCCACGATTGCTGTTATCATTTAATAACATCTAAGCCACATTTGGAAGCCATAATAAATATGATACGAGTATGTATTCAGATGCACACAGTTCGTCATTGTGGCGATATCAAACGCACCCGTGTGTGTAGGTGTGTTTCGTATCTACTTCTGATTTAATGTGAAGGGTTTAACTTCAAAATCTCCTTATATGGAAATTACATTAAAAATTATTATGATGATGATTACCTATAAGGTTTATTAGAATCATAAAAGAAAAAGCATCACTGTCCTGAACAAAGAATAAGTACAATAAGATGTTTAGAAACCTAGCAACCTTACCTGAGGCTGATTGCAGCCTCAGGTAAGGCTCGATAATTGTATCGAGCAACCTTATACTCGTAAGTACCTCCGAGTATATTGGCAAAATTACAGTTATCAATTACACGGAGAGATATTTTAACATAATTATAATACACAATTTTCAATTTTCGTTTGATATGCTTGCGTCATGTTGCGCGTACACCTTGACCAAAATTTGATTTTCACATAATATTATGTAAATTCGACGCCAACGCCTTAAAGACGAATGTCTGAGGCCTTACGGTTTTACTATCTGCCTTTACGTGCGAGTAGGTATGTTTATATGTTTTTATGTCATGGCGGATATGGCTTTATTTTTAGAGGAAGCGGAAATCCAGAGAGGCAGAGCTCTCCGTAATGTTAAGACTACATCTGCGTTTACGTAGATACTTTACGGAGTACGTGGCGCTACGAATTTTGCTCGAGAGATAATCCGATGGGATGGTATTTCCTGCTTAATCGTATCTAAATACCATATTAACTAAACTCTTTCAGGGATTTATTAAGATCAATAAAAGCATTGGTGAAAATCTATTGCAATTTGATTTGAGTTTCTCGAAACTTGTTTTCTTTGCAGAGGTACCTGCGCACGTCAGCGGATCTCTTAATTTTCTGTTCCATTTCTCTTTTCACAGTAAAATAAGTAATCCGTTACGGTAGTGGTAAAATTAACGGATTCAAAAACTAAAATCATGGTCACACTTGCATTTACTGTCAGCTCTGCCGTAGCTTCGGTTAAAGCACAACTTTACGTTTAAAAAGTGCTCCATATTTTTGTTATTAATATGCATAAATTACGTAACTCAAACCGTTCCATTACTTTTAATTGCAGGGAATATGATCAGGTAATTGTAATGCAAACCGTATGCGTGAGTCGCGGGAAAATGCTACATGTGTGGGAACTCGCCTTTTGTTTGTTAGAAAATAGATAATCTTTATGGCATTATACAAATATACGAATTGCGTATCGTATCTAGCTGTGTACGGAAACACGTACACTGAATAATTATAATACTAAAAAATAGTACCCAAACACTGTGATAATTGTAAAGAAACGTCAAATGTTTCTCCGAATGTTAAGTCAGCACTAACAAATATCGGAACAGAAGAAAACCTAAACTGACTGACTAACTAATCTAACTATTTAGTATAATATCTACATGGATTACTGCTGCTGATTAGATTACTTTGTACAATGACTAATTAACTTTCCAAAAAACTAAAACCAAGATTTTTCTAAACAAAAATACCAAATGGCAGCTTAAATAGCCTGACATTGCCAGTAACAACGTAGAAGTTAATATAGTTTGTTAATATTCCCAAAATTAATCAGATTTTTTTCGTGAATTTTATACTTATTACAAAATCTAAACCTTATTTGATTTGATTTATTCACGAAGTACGAAGGCAGAGCAATCAAGTAGAACCCTTTTATATCATCGGTTAACGGATATGATGATATAAGAATCTTATCTGACCAGTGACATAGTCGGGTAAAAAGTGTCTAATATGGATGGGCCTTATCCCAAATCCTTGTTATTTATGCGAGATTACCCTCCCTTCCCCTTCGCATCCATTACACCTACATTCGGGACCACACACATCCTATCTTTGGTTATTATTTTAATCTCTTGCGTTTATCTCGATTGCGGTCATCCAACAACATTGTGGCCGTACCTACCAGTTGTAGGTATGTTTGTGTTTAGATCAATATGTTTGTCAATCAACTAATTATATATGTAGATAAGAGTATTACAAGATATTAGTACATCGTTTGTTTGTTAGGTACCTGTAGGTGCTTTTAAGCCTATCCTAGGCAAGATCTTTTTTGTCGACTTCTCCTAGCCTTCAGGATTTTTAAATTGGAGTAAGTTGTAGAAAATATTACAGGAAAAATAGCATGTCGTGTGTATTTCCATGTTAAAAAAAAATACTACAATGTTTCAAAAAGTTCCAGTCAAAGTTAAAATCTCGAAATTACCTACACAAAATAGTCTTTGGCTACAATGTCTACTTACGACAAGTACTAATGTAGCTATGCTTTTGTATCGATGCTATTGCCTCACTATTCAAAACAGTGTGGGACTTTAGATTCAAATATAGACTCTACTGTTACAAAATCTGGCCTTGTTTGGATGCCCTGACCCTGGTCGTAGATCCATAAAAAGAAACCAGCCAGTATGTGCATCGCTTGCACTTAAGTATTATTTAAAAAAATAATTGTGCCCCTTTAACCTTCTTTGAGTTTAATCATCTTTTTAAAGTTTTACTTTCCATAGACACTCACTTAGAAATAAAACAAATGTAAACGATTACGATTTTGTGAAATCGCGGGACAAACATACTATACCTGTATATACTGTACCTATAGGTACTCGTACGTATAACGTCCATGTACCTTTTTAATGACAGTAAAAAATGAATCAAAATGATAGGATATCAAGCAACCGTTTGGAACTGACACGTTCTACTTCACGACATAATAGCCCAACAGTTGTAAGCGACTATAGTTCAATGACTAGGTCAGGTATTCATTCCTACTCATAGGTACACTATGTAGGTATCTATACCTACTGTTCATTATACATATATATCGTGTCTATCTATACCTATCTTTATTTAACATACATATTTAGGGGTCGTACATTAATCAGGTTTTCATTCTCCTTTCCCCCCTGGTGATATATGGTGAGGTTATAAATTAGCCACCCCCCCTCCCCGCCAATATTACGTGTATTTGTTTTTTGGTACAAATTGTCTTTATAATTGTCAAACACGAAAAAATAAATAATACGCGTGATATCTGACTATACGTCCCCTCCCTCTCCCCCCTAGTAATATTTCGTGATGTTTTCCGAACCCCCTCCCCCCCGAGCCTCACGTGATGTTGTCCATTCATCTAGGAAAAGTAAGCTAGGAGTAGCAGCATCGAGCACGTATTTTGTCTAAAGCTGGGCACTCACTAGCGAACTGTTACTGTTACCATGGTGTAACTAACTGTTACCAAAAACCGAATTACAAACAAAGTTCGCGAGTCTAGCACGGACTAGCAGCTTTTTGCCGCGACCCAACAGATTCAAAGTACGCTCGTTATGTCACTCACGTAAGGGGCCATCCATAAATTACGTCGATGAAGTGTGACGTTGTGTGACAAGGGGTGAGAGGGGGGGTCTTAAGTTTTGTGACGTCACATTTCAATAACATCTAAGTATACTCGTAATGACCAATTTTTTTAATTTGATATTTTCTAGATGTAAAATTGCAAAAGCTGTGACGTTCCACGTGTGAATCCCACAAACGTGACAAGGACGAAAAGGGGAGGGTACATAAAAATCATAAAATTCATGTGACGTAATATATGAACGGCCTCTAAATACATATGCTTGCGACGATTACAGTTATAGCTTGTCGGTACCCGGTGCAGCCTATCTAATACAACGCCAAGCTGCGCCTACGCAGCGGTCCGCGACTATGAGATAATTCACTGCTCTACCTACCTATTAACGCGTGTTACCACATGGTCTTCCTATTGTTTACACTTGGCATTTGACGGAGCTCAAAGTTTGAAGTCAACAAAGCGAGCTCTTTGACCTTTTATGAGCTTTCGATTAACGAGCGTCTTTTCTCATACTAATCGTGTGGTTGTGGGCCTCCTACTTATTAGATGGGTCTCATGTAATGACTAATGGCGGAAGGTATTGGCTATAGGTACTATTTTTTTAAGTAAATTAAAAATTAGAGGTGTTCTTGTCAATGAAATACCTAAGTAAGTCAGAAATCAGAAATATTTATTGACATTAAATAACAATTAATGTCACACAAGTCACGTTTACAAATATATTTTGGAATTAAAATTAAATTAAGTAAAGCTTTATTAAACAAAAACTTAATAAAATATAATTGCTCCGTTTGTACTTTGGACAAAAATGAAGATTCTGAGAATTCCATTCAAATGTACCTCTATTCACTTAATTTAATGAACAGATCGTTTTAAAAAAATGCTTGAGTGTTTGTTTGGTAATGGTAATTTGAGGACTACTTACCCGTTTATGCTACTTTGTGGAAAAAATGTAAGCCGCATGTAAAGTAGGTGAGCACCTAAAAGATTTTCGTGCAAAAATGTACATGGGCGCACTTCGGTAGCTTTCCATTTTCTTGTTTTATTTAAAATCTTACTTCTACAAAAAATGTACCCGTTTCGGTGAGTCCACTTTTTATTTTCTAATAATAATTGTTTTTACTTGACTTTCACATACAAACGGCTTCCAGGACCAGAAAGAAAAGCTTTTTTAATTCGACGACGACCCTTCCCGAGTTTTTCCGGCATCGAAATAGCCCCCGATAGCAAAAAGTGTAGTTTTATCAATCGGTTGGTGAGGAGGCGGCGAGCGCGGACCGGTCCGGGGTCGGCGACCTCGCTAGCACGTCGCTACTCCGCTATGTGTGCAACTAGGTTTTTCAGATGATAACCTTATTTGTCAACACGTCGACGTCTTATTGAAATTACTGGCCTTTGACGCTTGCGCGAGAGCCTTTTTGTTACATGGCCTTACTTGTGCTACGTTTTGCCACACCTCTCGACAAATCTGTAATGAGTCGGTATCTTAGATGCATGATTTATTTATACTATGCACGCGTAGAATCAGGTGTTTTATTGGCATTGGTATTGACTTTGGTTGTGTAGTTTGTTAGAATCTATCAATACTAGAAGATTGACACATTGTTACAACCCGTGCTACACAATTTAAAAACTATTCTTCGCCTGTTCTAAAGTTCAACATGAAGTCCTACGATCATCGATCGTCTAGTTTCTGCCTACTGTAGTGTACTTACTGACCTAGTAATGACAAAGCAATGTAAGGTAAATAGAGCCGTGCCTCGGCGACCGCCGGGGAAATCAATAATCGGCACGTGTGAATAGAACGCGAAAGCTTAGATACCAGAAAAAAGAGGATCCTCAGACGAAATTTTTGTGGTTTTATAGACGCGCCTTATGGTTTGAACGGCGAAACTTTGCGAATTCAAAGTTACTCGTTCGCTTTCATGAATTCTCGCAAAGCTCTCTGATTGTCTGAATATTTGTGCATGGCCAGGTTCGTGCCGCCACTAGGGCACATTTGTTTCCACTTGTGTGCAATCCCCGATATGTTTTCCGCACGGTTTCACACAGTATTTCGAACCGAATAAATGTTTTGTTACTCTACCAACCGCAAATAGCTAGCGTCCGCAACTTAAGCCCAGAGCTCACTAGGTCAGCTAATTTGTGAACTGAGCTGGGGGTGGCACCACTCACAGACATTCGTGAATAACTTATTAGAAAGTAAATTCCTTGGTAGCCCTTTATCTAGAACAATTTATAAATTAATAGTGAATAAAATATGTAACTGCCGACTGCATAATATAAATTCTGCTTTCTACGCGACCTTGAGTAAGCATCTGTCCTCTTTTAGAGTAAGTCAACCGGACCCTGAATTGTAAAGAAGCTTTCGGACAAGTTTCTGGTGCATTATTGAATTGAGTCTGGTTTAAGAGAGCGTGACTTGCTTTTATTTTCAGCTTTGCAAATATTAAATAGGCGCTAGACAGCCTCTACAATACCAAAGAAACTTAATAATATGCTAGGAACTTAGTGATCGTGACAGAAGTGAAAACACTGAGTTTGAGGTCTCTATACCTTATTCATACTTCCATACCTCCCAAATTTTATTACAAACTGTTATTTTTGGAGTTGATCGACCTCGTAAAAAAATGTGACGGTGGGCACGACATAGTGTTGTAACTATGCGTGGATACTAGAGGTAGGTAGGTACCTACTTTACTTACGAGTCTCTGAAAGATTAGGTGCCTGAAATCAGGAATGTTTTCGATCAAGAACGATAGTTATAAATAAGAAAAGCAAACTGTTTTACGCATTTATCTGATTTCGTTAACTGATGAAAATAGACCAAAAATTTAAATGTACCTACGTGTGAGTATCTTTATAAACCGTAATTAGTTCTACGTCGTTATTTTTATTTCAAATGCAGTGCCAAAAAGCTAATTATTTAATGGTTATAAGGCATACATGCAGCGAAAAGGCTGCAGAGGCTCGCAATGCGGCGCAATATTTCAGAGGCAGGCGGCAGAAGCACCGAGCACCTGTTTTATCTCGTGTTTTTACTGTGAGCCAAGTGGCTGGGCCGCGTGTGTTGTACACCGCCCGCCGCCGCCGACGTCAGAGCGCAATTATTCATACAAATATTTTTTTACGATACGTTTTTACAAGCACCCGATACGGGGAGGATATTGCTCAGTTCGACGAGTTTAATTTTGGCACTAGGTATTGCGTGCGCTCGTATGCTCCGAACTCACCCCTCTGAATTTAGCAACCGAGTCCGGTTCTTGTGAAATGACTTGAGGAAAAACAACTTAACCCATTATAACCTAGAGGTGCCGTTTGGCACCCAATTCAAGGTGTTCATATATTCGCGCCATAAGCGCCTCACGTATAGTGAAGTCCGGCGATGGGCTATCTATGCGGTACTAGAGAAAGATAGCTATCACTTTCTGTACATTGTTTTAACTGGCGAACTTGTTGAGACCGGCACAAGAGTCACAAAGTCAGTATTATGAAATTATTGCAGAAAATGGATTTCAAGTTCAAGTAAGTGGGTCATAATTTACATATTTCGTGAAATCTATCACTGAGATGCATTTTGTTTTATTCTTATATCCTCGTGTGACTAAATTATATTGTAATATAATTTAGTTTTGTTTGCGTGTTTGTTTTATCGTACTTCAAAATGTACGGGTGCCGTATGGCACCTCTAGGCCGATATGTAGTCTATTCCAACAACGTGTGCAATGTTTATTTTTGGTTTCTGCGTAGGTTAACAGTGTTTTTTTGTCTTGATAGGGGTTGTACACTCCATGAGGCACTAGCCCTGCTAGAAGAACATGAGGAAATTGAGCCACGGTAGCTATAGGTACATTGAACCTCCAGAACCTGCAATCGACTCTGATCAACATTCGGGCGACGAAGAAGGGGGTAGTTTTGTAAATAACCTGACAAGTCGGCAACTCAATGCTGCGGATGTGAAGTGGTATTAGCGTCTACGTCTCTGTCACCACGTCAATCACGCTCCACTAGTCGCAGAAATGCACGGGTGGTACCAGATATACAACCTGAAGTCGGATCATCTCGTACTGTACTGTTATATAAATTCATAAAATAAATGCTGTTTTTATTTATTAATTCGTACATTACATAAAATCATCATCATTTTAGAAATAAACGGTAAAAATAGTTAGCTAATAAAAAGTTAATACATATCTAATAGAGAGATGGAAAGCTTACGTATTGGCCTAGCGGTGCCATATGGCACCCATTGTTTTTTCCAAAAGTAAAAAAAAATTAAAACTTTTAATTATTAAAAATAGCTCAGGGAGCCATAAGAAACAATATATATAAAAATTGTCAATATCTAAGCCTATAAAATAATTCAGGTCATAATGGGTTAATAACAAAGAAAAGTAAGTTCATCAGAAATTTTTAATAAATTATATTTTCAAAAATCATGAAAGTTAGATTAGAGAGGGAAACAAGCTCATTTCACTCTCAGTGCCTTGACGACAGACGTTTAATGGAATTGTCTCAAATTAATTTATCATCATCATCATTAGGAGTTCATCAATATTCGATATCAAATGAACACAGGTATAGAAGCTAGTAGAGTAAAGACAATATAGTGAAACAAAAGTCGAACTTATCGTAACTGAATCATTTTCGTTTAATCAAAGACTCATTTTATTCATTCAAGAACAGATTTCTCATTTTATAACATTTAATAACCAAACCAAATAAATAGAATCTTACTTTTAGAGGACCAATATTGATTCCTGGAAAACTCGATGAAAAGAACGTTACATAGATAAGTACCTACTCGACGAAAAGAACGTTAAATATTATAGGTGTCTATTTATTTACCAAACTTATTACCTCGAAGATAAAATGAGCAGTAGTAGGTATACCTAGCACAAATTTAGACGTAAATTACATACCAAGTATTCGATAGAAAAATGTATGAACAATGCAGTTTTCATATCGCGCGAAGCGCCTATTGCAATCTGGGAAATATTTATTTGTATTTGTTTGTTATGAATGTTAATTTACTAGTAACTGTATATTGTTAATAAGAACAAACCCAGGACAAACCCGACTGGGCTTTAAGGCAATTATTGTTTAAAAATATACTGCAATAAATCTATACTAATACGAGTATTATAAAGAGGAAAGATTTGTATTTTTGTATGTTTGTGTGAAATAAACTCAAAAACTACTGGACCGATTTCAATAATTCTTTCACCATTCGAATGCTACATTATCCCAAAGTAACATAGGCTATTTTTTTTTTATCCACAGTGAAGCGTGGCAGGGAACATCTAGTCTATACTAATATTATAAAGAGGAAAGATTTGTATTTTTGTATGTTTGTGTGGAATAAACTCAAAAACTACTGGACCGATTTCAAAAATTCTTTCACCATTCGAATGCTACATTATCCCAAAGTAACATAGGCTATATTATTATTTTTAATTTTTTTATTTTTTTTTTATCCACAGCTTAATAAATAAATTTGCGCCCGACACGCGCTGTCGCATTTTGCATACGTTTATCTATCAACCACTCGCTACGTATTTTACATCAAAGTTTGTGCTGGGCATACAGTTCGATATTACATTTTGCCGTAATAGTCGTAAGTACAGTCAACGCGAGTAACATCGATGAACCTAATTTCTGAATGATCACCGCGACTTCCCGTTCCATGTTTTTCATTTTCTTCCGTGATATATGCGGAGGCGATGGGATCCATCGACGTAGCTCGGAGACACCAAATTGCCGACATAACGTCAACGATAAAGCACTCACTCGACGAACCAATCTCTTTTACGGTTTAATCAGAACTCTCCCTTCTACCTAATGTCGCACAAGCCGTACGATGAGTTTTATGAAATGGACGAGGTGCTGCAATAGAAGTCGTTGTAAAGTGAATTTTAGCTTGAATTTACTAAGTCGAATACTTCGCGACAATCGCGACGGAATAGAGAAATATAAATAAGTGTGCGTTTGGTGTAAAACGTTGTTTCTATGTTTGTATGTCCGTTACCACATTTCTTCAAAACTGGTTAGGCCGATTCTGACGTAATTTAAGTTACATTAAAATGATGACATTAGCTATATTTGATAATAACACAGGCATGCGAATAAACTTAAGTGGAATCGGCTTTTTTGTCATAAAGGTTTATAATCTTAATCTTAACCTCTACAGAACTCATCATTGTGAACAACTTTTACTATGGAGCCAACCCTGAAATCGTAAAAAAATCAGCTGTTCCATAGAAAAATATCAATGACATTCGACAAAATGTATTAACAGCTGATTTTATTCAGGAATTCAGGGTTGGCCCCATAGTAAAAGTTGTTCATAATGATTAGTAAGTACTATTAGCCCTTTTCAGCATACCCTTTCTTTATAAACCCGTACTTTTAAAGTTATAGTTGGCTTATAAAGTTTAGACCATAGGAGTTTGACAATGCTGAATACTACATATTTCCTACGACAAAGTTCTACGAGTATCCCGTTTGTTCGGAAAATGAATGTTTTCCAAAATCCAACTTTCTCCGATTAGACTAAAACCGAAAAGTAGTGAAAAGTCGTAACTTTAGAGCATGTCGGTAAATCACGTAATATATTATGTTAATAGCATTAATGGTAAGTATTTATAAATAATTCAGAGATAAACGAGATTCTAATGTCATGGGTCTAATCGCAGAGTCATCGACCCAAAAATATATTTTCCTTATTAAATTTCAATGTTTGTAGTTTTGTCCGAAGCCTAATAATAATAGGCATAGGTAACTGTATCTATGGACCTGTTTACTGGAGTCAACATCCTCGTAACGTGCGGGAGGAGTTAGTTGTGATAATAAACCGTAAATCCGTGTTTAAGAGTCTACCACATGCCAGCTCCACAAATACAGAACGTATTTACTCAGTTTCTGAAATCTTCTATTTATGACTACGACGGAAAATTGTTCATTTCCTAATTAGAAGTGCCTAATGAGGTAACGTATTCAGACTTTCTTTGCTCTCGCTTGAAACGTCCTTTGAAGCGAGAAAAAGCATAACTTGCAACATGCACCTACAAAATTTGAAAATACACAAAGCTATCCGCTTCCCGACATTTAATACCTTCATACGCGAACCGAGAAGCGTTATAAAAGCTTTTTGAGCTAGAAATGTAGGAACAATAACCCCATGTTACTACGGCTATTATACGGCCATGTTACTATTTCTAAGGTTTCGCGTTAACTCAATTGTTAACAAGTTACAGAGAGAGCGAAATATAAGCAGAGCTAAGCGCTTTGCTAAAGTCAACTCGTGAAACTACAATACGAGTAGGTATTTAGGTATACCTAAGTGTGAGAACTATAAAGAAACTTTTCCTCTGCATTTAAGGTTTGAATAAATAATCGATTAAAAAACCCAAACACGTCTAAAATAAGATAATGTTGTGAACAATTAGTTAAAGAAGAGCTTTGCATAATGCGCGCTTTTCTTTAATGGTTTAACTTAACATTGATTAATAGCAGTTATTTGTATCAAACGTGAATAAATGTTATTATCATGACTTTTCGTGTACTGGATAAAAATTGTAATGCGCACAAAACATTATTTATTCATTTACAAAGACAAGTTCATTAGCTGCTGAATTCGTAGAGTTTAATATTGGTTAAGCTCATTTTTTATAAAATGTAAAATAAGGACCCGGGAAGAGTGCCGTACATCCCGCAATGCAAAAGAGGTCAACTAATGACAACAATGGCGATAACTTTAATACTTCCTCTCTATTAAATACGAGTACGTACTTGAAGAATACTCAATGAAAAGTAAGCCAGAATGAGTACCACTAGGACAGTACTCTTATCTTTTCTATGCCAGATGTACTTAAGTACGTATAGAACGAGTACAAGCAGTGAGTCGGAAAGATGTTACGACACTAATAACTGTTCTGGGCATAATGACTGGGCCCAAGGCCCGTGTGGTAACCACTGCTTGCAATAACAACGATATACTAAAATGTCTAAGCTTACTAACCTCGTAACCCTTTCCCTAATGATTTTCCAAATAAATTGGTGTTAGGGCGCGCCAGAAGCATGACATCAAATCGTCGGTGTTTTGTAGAAAGGGCGAGTACGACTATCAAAATCAAAAAAATCTGGAGAGCAGTTTAATAGTTTTAGTATTTTACTATTTTTTTAATGGAAAATCATAAATGGCGTAAAACTGTTTAATCGAAAACTTCTCTCCTGAAAGTCGGTGCAAATAACAACAAAACAATTTAAATTCTAATATTTCTTTATTTACCAATCTAGCCGGCTAATAATTTTTTTTTGTTATTTTATTTCAGCTTCCAGCACATTATTAAATTTGGTTTTTGACGGTATAAGTAGCCATTCTTTTTTTCGTATTTTTTTGAAAGCTGACCCGATACCCACTATAGCTGTTAGAGTTCTGAAAGGGAATCGAATCCTCTTATTAACTTCATCTTTTCACCGTTAGTCGTTATTAGAGCCATTAAATACTGGCTTAGACGCTGTCTTATAACAGCTTATAGCCTCAATCCATTTTTCAATCATAGAGCGTACCCCTCTCACCTCGCCGTTTCAATATAGGGCGACGGATTCTAAAGGAGTAGCCATATTTTTCTTTGATTAAGTTTCTTTGAGGCCGTTTTTTCGGTGGCTATTAACCTATTTGCGTGACCTGGCTCTCGCCTGCCGCCCGGTCTACCTGCTGGCTTGAATACAGAGTGGAAATCATTTATTTCTGCATAAATACATGAAACTTTCATGGATTTATGAACGTTACTCGCATTTTACAGCTTCGTGTGTCATCGGGATGAATAAAGTGTGGATTCGTGAAGTGTGGAGTCGTGAGTGAATTCGTGAAACAGATACTGTATTTCTAGAAATTTATGTACGGCTCTAGGGGGTGTAAAGTACAATAATTTCGTTTTTGGAATATATTAGATACTGTTTGGAAAGTTAGAACTTTTCAGGTGTCGCAGATGTCTCCAACATCGATATGTACCTATGTATAGACAACGGAACTCCATCCCAACACATGCCTTTGCTAACTTTTGGGAAACTAATCTGTTCTCATTACGAAACTCAGGCTGGTTGTGGTTGCGGTAGTTTTGATTTCATTTCCTTCGGTTTCATGCTCGTAATATATACCTACATTGACGTACCTACACGGTAGAATAAAATACTGGGTTGTAATGAAAGGGCATGATAGGCCGAAAAGAGCTCATTGTACAACTTTTTCTATGGGACCAACCCGGAATTTGCAAAAAAATATCAGCTGTTCCATAGATAAATGTCAATAACACTCGACAAAATATATGGAAAAGCTGATTTTTTTCTCGCAAATTCCGGATTGGTCCCGTAGTAAAAGTTGTTCATAATGATGAGTACTATGAACCTTTTTCGGCATAGCATCCCCATCCTTATAACCCTGTACCTATATCGTAATATATCTGCCTAACGTGGAACCTAATCTTAAGACAGGCTGTCTTAACATCAGACATTGATCATGTACAAGAAGATAGACATATACAGGAAATACATATAGTATGCTATATATATACCTATATTATGCATAGTACAAGTTTACTCGAAAATGTTTTAATTAGATCAAATATTACGTAGGTTTCAGTATACTACATAATATACTTACCTACATAGAGCCTCCGTAGGGTGCTAGGGCAAAATATAAGGTAAGAGGAAACCTCTACGAAGAACGTTAACGGAACTAGCATAATCCCGTAGAACAAACTTGCGATTGATGTTTCAGCCAATGTAGATTGCCTTATTTGTGAATGAAACACGTAATCTTACAAATTCCCCTAAGGCCCAAAAAACAAAGTGAAACGTAAAGAAAGCAAGAAGCTTATTTACAAGCTCCGTTTATAGGTTGGAACCCTCTTCTCCATGGCAAGTTTTACCACAATACAATAATCTGTTCAGTACGCAAGCTTCCACAAACACACACTGCAGGGTCGCTTCCTTTATCAATAAAATCCTGGATGGTATCTGCTCTGTATTTCCGACGTGTGACGTGGAGACGAATTAAACATTCCTTATATTATGATAAAGTTAGTAGGTAGGAATGCATGTCAAGTCAACCAATGTAGTGTACGTACTTACCTAAGGGTAAGTACGCTGATAAACAGATTACGTAGTTTAGAACTCAGTTAAGTAGACATATGCTATGTAAATGTCACATGTAATTAATTATCTGCTCACCTAAGCTTTGTGCAATTAATTAATTAGGTAATAACATACTGATAATGCTTAATTGGGATACATCATTTGAGGCATCTATTCTGGAAGTTGGTCAACAGATCAGCTAACCCTTTTAGTGAAAATAGCGTTTAGTGGAAATACTAATTTAAGGCGAGAAGCCGCCGAAAAGTGTAGAGCTGGGCTGGGTTAAAATTTGTATTTTTTCTAATGAAATAAAAAATAAATTTACTACTAACAAAACCAAATTTTTTACAGAAAAAATTACACGTTTAGTCAAGCTTCCACAACTTGTAAGTTAAGTTAACAGTAAGTTTGGTAGATAACCGCCAATGGCCGCCTCATTCTTCAAATCAAAGTTTTGTTAACAGATGCGTGCATATGTGAATGTTTGTTTGTAGCTTAACCACTGTGTGGCAGTGTAGTTTTACGACGCAAATCCACGTTCATTACCGCGGCACAGCGGCTGTCAAACTTTGCCGATAGATTCAGTCGTCGGTATCGCGCGGCCGCCCGACTACTGCGCACATCCCTTATTGCCATTATGTAAGTTTTGCAGGCTGCCGGTTGCCACACGTCGGCAATAAGTTTGTTTTTCTGATAATATTGTGGCAAACTGAATGCCGTTTGTAGAAAATTATTTTTATAGTACAAAGTCATTCAATGTATTCAAGTTTACTGCATTATGCGATGGGAGGGAAAAACATCATTGAAGAGGTAGTAAAATTGTTTTGGCTAAAGCTGGAGTTTTAAGATTGGGTAAATCGATACCTCTAAAACTGGTGATAATAAAATTAGTATTAGGTTGTTATAAGAGCTTTTAGAAAAAAGGTAGGTGATAGAATAAATTAACCATCAGTGGTAAAACGGGGGCAGGAAAACCATTGTAATTATTTTTTCATCGCGGACATAAACAAAGCATTAAAGCACCGACAAAGATATTCGAATCAAATCAAAATCTTTATTTTCAATGGGCATATTATATGCGCTTAGAAATTGTTAATTTTAGATTCGATAGGTATATTATTATTGTTTACATAAATAATAATACTAGTAGGTACGTAGAAATCATAAAATTATACTATTTGTGTTTACGCAAAAATGTAGTGTTGGAACTATGAGAACTATTTGTAATTTGAATAAAGCTTGAAATTCTCGCAACCCGCTAAATTAGGTGCTTCCCTCATATTCATTGAGATATTCTCGGCAGTAAAACGGCGTGTAATAATGCTAGTTTATCAGTAGTTCCGACCGGAGTCGAGAAGACTTAATTAACCTGAAGTTTAGCGAGGACGCCGCATAAGTTGCGCCTAACGGCGAAATGCCCCTCGCCGATATGAGAAAACTCCGAAACAATGGTATTTACACCCATCTACGTGTACCCATCTACTAACCGCCGCCTCCAATGTTGTTATTATTGTAATAAAAAGTTTCCGCTATCGGGAGTTGGCCTTGGTGGGTTCATACAAAGAAATAATGTGATGTGATCTGGTTTACAACTGATACTGATTTATGATGAATTTTCTGCTGCATCTTTTGCTTATAATAGTTTCTGTCTGAATTGGTCTGTAGTCTGTACCTGCAAATAATGTAGGTACATAAATAAACGTCCTTAGAGAACAAATAAATGGAGCCGTCTTTGGTTACAAGTAACTCAACGAACGAATTACAAATTCTAAACACATTAGATTTAATTTAACCTTTGGATATTATTTACTAAATTAATTAAAAATTACTTAATTACAAGCGAATTTAAATGTAAAGTTCGAGCAGACATAATAAATGACCACATTGACCTAATAAGTTTCTAAAAGTAAAAAAAATATTACAGTATACACAGTAGCGTGAGAAATTACTGAAAATGTAATGGCGGGTTTAGAGGTCCACACCTGCGCACGCGCCTCGAATGACTGTGGACGCGTCACATTTAATATTTCTAAAAAGCACACAATCCTCTCTATTATCATACTATTACCCTACTATTTTTAGGGTTCGCGATGGACATTATAACTTACATGCGAACAACTTGCTCACCGCTCGCAAACATGTTCAAAGGTGTCCTTATAGGTACTAGTATATCCTAGTGGGGAGCTATGAGTGTGAAACGTTATTTATTACTATATTCCAAAGATATACCGCGCAGTTTGCGCGCGCGCTGGTGTGGACCCGCCTTAATAAGTTTATGAGCATGCAAATTGGCAAAAAAGTTTCGTAACATTTGCCAACGGTTTTGTAACGGTTTTTGTTGTATTGTTAGTCTACAGTAACTGTAGGTTCCTACGATGTCTATCTTTTACCCAATTAGTATTGAACGTTCATCTCGCGTGTCATGTCAGCGCACATGGAAACAAAAACATTTAAAAAACCATACTTCCAGTGCCATAATTAAACGCCCAGTGCGAGGTGGTACTAACTGCCATATATGATCTAAAACTTGGTTCGGGTCTGGTAATTTTTGCGCCGATCGAGGGTCGATCGAGCACCAGTGGTACCGCCCTAGCTACCAAAATTGCATATTAATCATATCATCAAAAGTTTGTATAGCATCCTCCTCAATATTATTTGTAAATCCTCTTAAAGAAAGAAAGAAGATCCTCCCTTAAAGACATCACTCTTAGCGATAAGGCCGCTACTTGTGGCGCAAGTTTGCAAGTCTATTTATTCTGTTATGTGGCTATAATTTTATGGAGTATAAATTGTATAATACGGAGTTTCTATTATTATTTATTGTGAAGTTGTTTAAAAAAAAATGTTAAAAATAAAAGATTTGGTAAAACATTATATTTAGGTATTTGTATTTTTTATAATCATAATCATATTTTGCAAGAATTAAATAGTTTCCAACTTCTAAAACAAGGAAATTTGAATGTTCAATTTGACTGGAGTGTATCGTAATTTTATTATACCTATTTCACAATCGATGTAATCCATCGGCTTGACAATGTGAAATATTTTATCAATAGGTATAAGGGACTACCATTGATGAAAACCTACTTACCTACTGAGGAAAATACCGTAAAAGATCTCAGTAATCCGTGTGTGTGCTGAAGGCGAGATGAAGAATAGCTTGACTGAAGAATGTTTGTGCCAGCTTATTGAGTGCAAACAGCGGCCGGGCGGCAAACATCCCGCCGCCGCCGGAGAGCTTGCAATACCGACTTTGCTCTAAGAAATTATTAAACTACTCCCGATGAAGGAAACTCACTGGCTTTTTAACCGACTTCAAAAAAGGAGGAGGTTATCAATTCGACTGTATGTTTTTTTTTTTTTTTTTTTTTTTTTATGTTTGTTACCTCATAACTTTTGACTGGGTGAATCGATTTTGATGATTCTTTTTTTATTAGAAAGCTGACGCTTCCCATTTGGTCCCATTTCTATTTAGTCCAGTTCTGATAATGGTATCCATGAGAAAACCGTATAAGTCTTAAATTTGTATTAAGTAGGTACGTGCGCGACAAATAGATAAATAACTCAATAGTCGGTCTTTTGAAGTCGGTTTTTGTTTTTTGTTTTGTAAAAATAATGTTCTTGTGTAGTTTTGCAACTCCATGCCACTTTGGTCAGTAGATTTGACTTTATTACGAACGTTATCGCATCACAATGGTAAGTTGTTACAAATACAAAAGTAGCTCCGTCAGTTACATTGTCAAGGCAAAACGGATGCATTGATCTTGAAAAAATTTGGCAGACATAAGATAATCATAAAAAAGATGGTAATCATTCACAAGCACGTATACTTAATTACTTGTACATTTTATTTTCGATTCTGTATAAAACAATAAAAAGTTTACCTAAGTGGAAACCAAACTGAGTAGGTAGTGGATGTTAGGAACTGCAGGTGAAGTTATAAAACGTAGCGCTAGTTTTCTACAAGGTCTATTTTTTTGTATACTTAACAATAATAAAATCTGTTTATTAGGAACATAATTACAAAGGATTAAAAAGTAACAATGAGACCTGCAAAAGTATTAAACTGTGTCGCAAGTGACTTATAAGTCTCACTTATACCTACTATTGTGCCATCTTAAAGCTGATATTACAAATTGCAAAGGTTAGCTATAGTTATATTATAATAATGCGTACTTTAGTCCCAAGTTTCATACCTTTTAAAAGCCTCAAAGAAGGCACCATAATAATGATATGCATAATCCTGACCCTCTTTTACCCTGTGACAGTAGTTCCTTTGCACAAAATGGATGGCGCTGCTCGTGTTGCCAACTCACACCGTCATTATTCAGGGACGGGAAGTCAGGTGGATACGCAATACGCATATGGCGTTATGTAGGCTACTGCACGTCTTTACAATAAAAATGCAAGCTTTTGTGAGTTTGTAGTGAAACACCTGTTTCTGTGTCTACTCTTTTTTGCAGGATATACGAGTACGTTTCGAATCGAGTCGTATTCATCTCCAATAACCCGATTCACGATCAAGCGACGTACTCGGACATGAGACAGGAAATTCGATTGCTCAAAACCGGAAAGGTTAGACTCGTAGAAGCGAATAATCCTGAACTAACATGACACTGAGGCAGATTGAACTACAGATACCTACCTAACTGCATTTCAAAAGTTTGCTAAAGAGTTTTGTTGAAATACGTTAGAATGTTGATTGGATCAAAGTTAAATTCGCTATGATCAGCGGGATCCTTTGAAGCTTCTTACAAAACGACCGTTGCTAAACACAAGGTCACGTTGTATGATTATGGAAGTAGATAAAAAAATTATACGCTTGTACGGTGAGCGCGACAAGTGCTCAGGCGGGCATCGAACCGGGCCTGCCCAGCAGGTTCCGCCTGGCCAGGGGTCCTACTACGTATAACACGTCAATGTCATGTGTTTCGTAACACGAACGGTACAACCGAAAATAAATAACTCATGTTTGTTTTCCGCGCTTTACGCGTGCGTACTCGTATTTGGACTAAAACGAACGGGATTACAGTCGATCTACACGGACATATTTTTAGTGGTACCTACCAACTAGCACATCTAGACTCGCAACTCGCAAGTATCTACTTGCCTAGTTTAAACTGTGCTATGTGGTGATTTTCAACCTGATTGCAATTTTTATTCATGTTTTGAATATGCTAAAATGGAGTTGTTGATTTCGAGTATTATTAAACCATATGTTATACCTACCTATTAATATGTTGTTTTGTTACTGTTAGAGGACCAATAAACGCATAAATAAAATCCGTGTACTTTGCAGCATCTTGCAATGCAGTGAAGTTACATACATGTAACTTACATGCACCTAAATTCAATTGAGCTTCGTGTGCCAGCTGTAAATGGAGGACGTGTGAAACAACAGCTAGATCTTCTATTTCGACATTTTTCAATGTAGCCCCGGCACCGGCACCGGCGGCGGCGGCGGCGGCGGGACATGGTTTATTCGTTTCGTGGATATCGTAAATCGCAAATTGCGATAGAACTGCAAAACTGTTGGCGGTCGCAATGCAGTGGCAAACCACGTTGATGAAATTACGCTGTTTTGCGTTCATAACGATAGTTTTCAAAGTAAATGCGAACCGCTGAATAAAGTCTATTTATCAGTTTAATATGTGCAGTGATCTCGAGCCGCAAACGCGGAATTCACAGGTAAAGCGAAACCATATTTTCTTTTTCATTCTCCTCCGGGGTGGAAACAATTAAAGCTAGGTTCGAGTTTCAAAAGCTTCCAGCGTTGGCTGGTTTTGGAGTACTCCGGGCGGCGCGGCGGCGGGCGCTCGCGTCTCGGCTCGCATCCGTCTCTTGGCATCAACTGCAATTATGTAACGGACACTACACCACTCGGACAAGCTTCTGCTTTTAGTTAATTAGAACTTTTTTAGAGATCCACAGAAAATGAACGCGGAATGGCACGAGTTCGCGGCGACTTTCCTAACGAGACTTTCTTTTTACCGTGTTCCTGTTCTAGGAATTAAGCTGGACGCGTCGCTTGAGAGCAGAATGAATGAAAAAGTTGTACCCGCCTAATGCTTACTTAGGTGAGGCTCCGTAAACTTATGGTAAGTCGATAATGATGTAAAAACTTGTGTAAGTTGCGAACAAGATTACATAGACATCTAGGTTGAATGATGAACACGACGCTGCAAAAGTCAGTCGGTACTGACTGGGAAGATAAATATTTCTTAGTACAAAGCATGGCTTTACAAAGTGTGTACGTTTGCTTAAATATGAGTGTATAACATGAAGTGAAAACTGCGAATAGTGGATGCTGGCATTCTATTCCGTAGCTCTACATTTCGACGGCAGAAACACCTCACAAATAAAACATCAACGTGATTTATGCGAAGCGTGTGTGCGGTAAAACATCGCGTTTCGTTTTCGCAAAGATTGCTCTCGAACACGTCTGCGAACGTTATGCGGAGGGTGAAACAACCATTTGTAGGCGCCAAGTGTTTGCAGAAGAGTCGGTGTGGCATCGCTAATGAGGGAATCGGTGAAAGTGCCCGCGTGGGGAGCAACCGCAGAAGCCGCAGCCTGCGTACTCACCTTTGAGCCCACTGCTGCCTCCACTCGACCCGCCCTCTTGTTATTTCGTACATGTGGCCGTGTTGTTACTCCAACTTGCTATCTCCGACCTCGTTGCGACTAATTTATACTGACAAATATGGAGCTGCAGTCTCTAGATTGTCGAGATAGCGCTCGAGAGCGGAGAAGACTTTATGAGAATGCCTTGAACAGCGATGCAATCTTGTTGCAGCTGAATTAAATAAGTCGGACTCGTGATTTGTGTGCTGTTTGGGAGCTCGTTTTGTTATCACTGAAACCTTATTTGGCGCTGTTTATATCAATTTACTTATTTGCTTTTCATCTCCTATGTAAACCAAGTTAGTGACTGTGTATACTGTCTGTAGCGGACTAAATAAATAAGAGGAACTAATAAGTACTATTATTAAGTTAAACAGAGTTAAACAAAAAACGACAAAAGTAACTTTTGGATCGCTGGACATTGTGTAGAAAAAATCTTACGTCACGCTCAATCCAAGATCGACCGTTGGTTGTATGGGACACAAACTTACATCCCATCGAACCATTTCGGTCGCCGTGTACGGGCACATTGTGCAGTATCTCTGTTGACATAACGGCCAAAATAATTGTATGGGAGTGGCTACATACAAACTTACATGGATCCGAATCCGAATAATATTACCTTCCTTTCGACCATTAAGGTAAAAAGCTAGTCACAGTCAAACGAAACACTCAGATATATCAAAGGCTTCGTATTACGAGATGCGAGTCACATAACAAAGCAATCCTATTAACTTGGTATTATTGTGTAATAACAATTGATTTAGTTGGTGTATTATTACTGGCACCATTCAAACGTACGATACAGGCTACAATTACTCAGAAGTAAGTGGACACCGCATTAGAGACATGCATGCGACGATAGTAGGTCAAGGGGCGGGGCGCGTGTCGCTTCCAAACGTGGACTCCATATTTTGTCCATAAACTGACCAAGTGAGTCACATGCAGTCCAGAGACTGTGGATAGCATTTGCGGGAGCACAACTTAGTAGAGCAGAAATAGGTTGAATTTATTGTTCTAGTCTCAAAAGCAGCGGTGGATTTACCAGCAGACTGTGGGTCGGAGCCTAGGGGTGGCAACTTTGGAGCAAATTTTTCTTAACGATTACGAAAATTAAAATTGTTTATACTTGCAAACTTAAATAATATTAGGTTGACACAAACAATGTAATTATTTTCAATTAATTTCGATGATACGTTGTAAATCACTTAGATGAAAAAATTGATTTTAATTATTGGTGTAAATTAGTGTATAGCATTGTAGAGGTCGATAAAAGAGTTACAAAATTGTAATAGAGTTATTGGCGGCAAATATGTAAATTCGTCACTGCTCGAAAAGCTCAAATAGTTGTTTATTTAAGCCTTAGATAAACTGATATTGAAGCGCTGTTCAAACCATTCTTGCATAAAGATCATAATTATCATACTAATATTTTATTTCTCTTTGGTTCTCATATAAAAACTATAGTACTTACTCGTAGCTAAGGTTACCTATCTGATCGCTCGTTTTATTTTTACGAATCAGCTTCACAGATTTTGATAATACTTGGATAGGATATTGGATAGGAACTATTCTTTTAAAATGTAGAAAATCTGGAAAGTTGCGAGTAAATTCGTAGGCTAGTTATTTTTATAAACGCAAATTACTATTAGGCAATAGAGGTATATTAAAAATATTAGGAACTACATAGCAGACGTCATTCACATACTTAAAAAATTAAAAGTAAATACATAGTTAAAAAAAATTAAAAACTCAAATTACCATCTGACAAAAGAGGTTTAAGAGGTCACACCTAGCCGTAGCAGACGTCACTCTCTTACTTGAAAGATTAAAAAAAAAAAAATTGTAAATACAAACTATGATCAGGCAAAAGAGGTGTACCTGCTCGTAGCAGACGTCATTCTCATACTTTATTCCAAATACATTTTACAAATAGCTTTTGCGCTGTCGGCCGCGGGCGCTTGTGAAGTCGTGACCGGCGTGTATGAAAAGATTGATGAATATAAAAGAAATGAAAGAGATATTATGTAAAATACTGCTAAACACCGCTCGGCGTGGTGTATTCGACTCGGAGCTCCACTAAAATGATTGTGTTCTTTTGTAAATGACGGTTCGCGTTGATGTCTTTTCCTAGTCAAAATCATCGACATATTTTTCAGTTTCTCTACCGATCCAAACAACCTTATCGATCGCCGCCGTGACAATTTATCACACAACGTGTCGATATGGCGACCAAAATACTTTTATGTAATTGCAATAGTAAAAAATATCTTTATAAAATCAAACAAATTAACAATATTGATTAAATTGGTAGATTTTGCAATGCATGTAAGTATAACTATGTTTGTTCGGGTGGAATCTTGAAACTCAATTTTTAAGCACTTCTCGATATCCGATTGTGCTGAAATTTGGTATACTTACGTGTGTAACTCCGATGACAATGCAATATAAGCTCCTTTGTACAAATATTTAAAAAAATAACTTTTTTAAAAAGATGACATAAAACAACAACAACTGAGCAACATGCTCTATACTTCCAGCAAAAATTGTCAATATTCCAGTAATTCACTTCACTTTCCCATAATTAGCATGACAAAAGAATAACATAATCTTGTTATTAGGGCAGTCACACGTTCAATATACGTCGAATGAATTTTAATTCACTTGGGCAGTGATGCCTGTCGGAGTCGATTGTAGGCAGCAAAGCGGGTCGAACATGGATAAGTAAGATTGGCACAGGACCGGGATGAGTTTTGGGGTGCTAGGTCGGGTAACCTCCACGTGGTGCACCCTGGGCAACAGCGTGCGGTAATACTGCAGCTTTTATGCAGTCAGAGGGACATATGCATTTATGCAGTATTACCGCACGGTGGCTAATAACCCGACACGGTGGGCCCTTCCGCGTGTCCCTCTGGCAGCAGAGGGCTGATTAGCAGAGGGCACAGCGGATGAGCCGGGGTCTGAGCGATGGCTCGGACCACCAGGGGGGGTTTTCCTTGTGCTCCTCGCCGCGTGTGGGTCGCGGTCGGGAGTGCAAGGGAAGGAGGAGGGGATCGCTCGTTGCCGGGCGTGGTGAAAGCCATGCTCGGCGGCGAGAGATCGTGGCAGGCCGTGGTCTCCTTCTGCGAAGAGGTAATGTCGCAGAAGGGGCCGCGGGGCGGATCGGGGAGGACGACTCCCGCAGGATCCGCTCCGGCGCAGACGACGGGGAGGGAGGAGGGGGCGATCCGATCATCGCCTCCTTCCCTCTCCGTAGTGGGGCCACTGGCGGAGGGTCGGGGGGCTCTCCGCTGGCTTGCACTGGCTCCACACGTCTGGGGGCGGCCTTGGGTGACCAGGGCCGTCCCTCTCTTGACGCTCGGAAGACGGGGCCGAAGGGCCGACCCTGGCTGAGGGTGGCGGAGACTCCGAAAGGGAACCCCGCTGCCCCCGGCCACAAGGGAATGAGGTAAACTTCCCAGTGGTTTTAGTGGGTATGCCGCCGCAGGGTGGAGACTCCCACATAACCCCGGCTCCCCCGGGTTAGGGGTATCCATAAAGGATTTCCACTGGGTCAACAAAAAAAAAAAAAAAAAAAGGACCGGGATGAGTTTTCAACTAGCAATAATCGCACCTCGGATTAACCTCATTGGTTACGATATTGCCTCTGCGCGTGGAAAGGAACGTGGGCTTAGGGCGGGGTGGGTGGTGCTAACCACACTGCCCACCACGTGCGAGCGAGCGGGGCTGGGGAACGAGAAGGCGGTTCGCCCGTCTCCTTGCTCCTCGGCAGTGGGGTTGCCGGTAGAGTCGGGGGACTCTCCCGGCCTGCACGACCCCACACTGTCTGGGGGGTGATCCTGGGGAACAGGGTCACCCCGCCATGGGTGCAGGGGGCCCTAATCGGGCCCGTCGCCGGGGCAAGGTGGTCAATGCTAACGCGACACCACCTTGCCCTACCAGGCGGACGATGAATTCCCCAGTGGTTTTAGTGGGTATGCCGCCACTAGGGCGGAGACTCCCACATAACCACCCTGCCTCCCCCGGGGCGCGCGTGGTATCCATAAAGGATTTCCACTGGGTAAACAAAAAAAAAAAAAAAAGGACCGGGATGGGTGGGGTGCTAGGTCGGGTAACCTCCACGTGGTGCACCCTGGGCAACAGTGCGGTAATACTGCAGCTTTTATGCAGTAGTACCGCACGGTGGCCAATAACCCGACACGGTGGGCCCATCCGCGTGTCCCTCTGACTAGCAGAGGGCACAGCGTGATGGCTTGGACGTTGGCATTGCTGCCACCAGGGGGGTTTTCCTTGTGCTCCTCGCCGCATGTGGGTTGCGGTCGGGAGTGCAAGGAAAGGAGGAGGGTGGACGCTGGAAGCGTGTGCCGCATGGGGCCCCCCAGCGGCATACGCTTTCGGCCTACATAGGCCGGGATCTCTCGTTGCCGAGCGTGGTGAAAGCCGTGCTCGGCGGCGAGAGATCGTGGCAGCCCGGGGTCTCCTTCTGCGAAGAGGTGATGACGCAGAAGGAGGCCGCGGAGCGGGTCAGAGAGGACGACGCCCGATCTGACCCGCTCCGGCGCAGACGGGGGAGCGAGGAGGCGGTTCGCCCGTCTCCTCGCTCCTCTGCAGTGGGGTTGCCGGGAGAGTCTGGGGACTCTCCCGGCCTGCACGACCCCACACTGACTGTCTGGGGGGTGATCCTGGGGAACAGGGTCACCCCTCCATAGGCGCGGGGGGCCCTAATCGGGCCCATCGCCGGGGCGAGGTGGCGATTGCTAACGCGACCCCACCTTGCCCCATCTCAGGCGGATGCCGAACACCCCAGTGGTTTTAGTGGGTATGCCGCCGCAGGGCGGAGACTCCCACATAACCCGAGGTCCCCCCGGGCCGAGGATATCCATAAAGGATTTCCACTGGGTAAACAAAAAAGAAAAAGGACCGGGATGAGTGGCTACAAGAACAGAGCTATACCTACTCTGCAGTGGGTGATTTTAGACTGAAAATGATTATAACCATTTTTTTTACATTCAAAAACTTACAGTCTAAAACCAAAACGTTTTTCAGCCAAGCTTAAAAAAATAACACAATCTTGTTATTAGGGCAGTCAACCAACCCTGGGGTTTATGATGCACGATAAGTTTTTAATCTAAACTGTCTCACAGCTAACCAGTACTTGGCAAAAAATAGAGTCACTTTCACACTTAGCGATAATCATGCCGTGCAATGAGGCGAGGCAGTGCGAAGAATCAGAATGTTGTGAATGTTCAATTTATATTAGCGTAGTCTGAAAGAGGTCTCAGGCATACTTTGTTCGTACAGGCTTTGGTACACAGAAGCTACGGAGCTACGAAGCAAATATTTGCGAGTCATACTATGCGATTTGCGCTGCGATCGATAGGGCTTTCCTTTGAGTGTTACACACTGAAACACGGTACTCGAGCCACGTCACTTATAATTTAATACAAGAGCCGCTGTCGGTGCCAGGTTAGGCGTTCAAAGGAGTTTCTTGCAAACACCTAAGCCAGCCTCGACCTGGCATGAAACTTGGCGAGAAAAGAAAATGAAAAGAAGACAAGAAAAGACACATTATGTAATCGAGCCGGTACTATTATTTTAAAACAAATTTAAAATGAGCTTTTCTGCTTATTACTTCTTGTACCTAGGCAGTGTAACTTTATAGTGACCGCGCTCTCTGCCTATTAGTTAGGCTTACGGGCGGGCTGTCCCGCTTCGCCCCAGTTTCTCTGAGACTATGAGGCAGTCGTTTTATTATAAATTTTCCAAGCGATCGCCTTAGCTGGCGTTTTAAGTGCTTTCCGACACATCGTTTTGCAGCCGAATAGCTTACTTTTAAGATATTGATATATGTATTACTTTTTAAACAGCTCAGCAGGTATTTTATGTAATTTAATTAGGTAGAACGCTATTTTAGGCGTACATAAATATGATATAATGTTAATGTTATGTTTTATGCTAATTAAGTTTAAAACTCTCGTGTCTCATGTCACCACCGTCGCTTTCACGATTCCGTAGAAGCCAGACATTCTAAAGTCGTTCAACTCTTCCCAAGCTCAATCAACATTCTGTATTTTTTACTGGTGAGTGCATTCTTGGACCTGCTACGGCCTTTACCATTCAACTTTAAAAACTAGATTCTAATTGAGTAACACCCACACTCGCGCTGCGTCCACACGTGAATGGAACCCTCCCGACATGAATCGTGTATACGAAATTCTGAGTTCTAGTTCCTAAATCAATATTTAATACTCAGAAAAGTAGTATGTAAATGACAACGACAAACAAAAGAAGAAAGACCCAGTTTATTTGATTTTCTCACGTTACCCATCTCTCAGCCTCACATTCAAACCTTCAAAGAGAAAAAATGTGTTATATTCTGCACCAGCCGCTAGACGGCGCTAAAGAACCGTTTGACTGATTGATTTATGTTTTCATTTGTGTAAATAAAAGGGAAGGGCGCAACAAAGCTCGGTTTTTATCGATTTCGCACAAGAATGGCATGGCGTCATCTCCCGCCGTGATAAGTATAGAATGTCCTATTCTACCTGCGCTGGGTATACTAATGAGAACACACCCATACCTACATCAATCAACCCTCGTGTCTATTCATGTATTTGAATGAGGCCGGCAAGGACACTGTACAATACACAATAATAATGTGCGGAGTGGGCCCGCGGCCATGGGAAAAGCACCGGACCTTTAACTTTACGACGTCTACCTACATGCTTGGCTCGGCAGTTAAGTCGTCCATAACAAACATTGCAAAATTAGCTGCCCGACTCACGGGAACCCTTCCTGACCCGCAAAATTTATTTTACCTTAAGGCACATGATTGCAGACCACCCCCACATCCTATTCACATTTAATCGTAAAAGGGCTACCTTTTTTAAATAATAGACCGCGAATTTGTTCCTAGATAGCGGTGGTTGGGGAGCCTTTGCCTACCAGAGTTATTGCTTTGATAATGCAATTGAATGTTGTTGAACAAAATCTTAGTATAGTCTCATGCGAAGCTGATCTATAAGAAACATATATGTATATATTTTGGTTGCTAGAACTCTGATGCATCAAAATCATCATCAGCCGATGTGATATTTTGTCTTCATGAGACCTCTCTTTTCGCAGGACGTCGCAGCACCTGGTCTACGGTACTCTACATTGTCTCTAAATGACGTACGTCCATGGGATCGATGCTTCTGCAGATATCGCCAGCACATTTCTCTTCAACTGGCTTGCCCTTCAACGTAACTCCGAGCCTAGCTCACTGTGTACTTTTATCGATTAACCAGCTTTATAATCTGTGTCTACGTTGCGGCTCCGTACTACTCCGTATAGGAAGGACGTACCTACTTACCTACTATATTTCTTCATTTATTGGAACTACCAAGGTATACTACCTTACGCTCAAAGGTACGCTCTAGTTAAGCTTATTTTATTTCATGATTGCGATCAATACCTACTTGAACCGTTTCAGTAAATATTCAATCTAAACTAAAGTATTCATTGAAACATTCCTGTATCTATGTCAAGAGCATTATACAGCCACCTTGCACAGGTGTCCACTTATGCACGGACCAGTTAAATATCAATGATCCAACCAAAAGCCTCTGCTGCATCCATAATTTATTAATAGATGCACGACCCGTGGCTTTATTCTGAGGCAATTTCCCATAGATACCATCAGGTTTCCGATTGTGCAATCCCTTTATCAAGCACACAATTAATTTACAGCTCGTCGAACCGTACCTCACTTAACATTTTATCATCATTAAAGAAGACGGGACATCAATGTTAAAAGTATAAATTATAAGTAAAAAAGTCTCGGCAAAGCCGAAACAATGCACAATTCGTAATATATTTCTCAGAGGTCGCATTACCGTGAGAAATCGAGGGCGAAGCTGAATAGATCTCTCCGCAGACCCGCTGCCGACCGAAAAGAAAGTGATCTATCTTACTTAATCCATCGTACCTGCACTGGCATCATGAGCATTTCGCAACTCTTACAGACGTCGAGAATCGAACTGGATCCACTCAAATTGAACAAAGAGAACGGGCTCATTCATTTATTGGTGAGTTTTAAAATTTTGGACTACCATAGATTGGTACTCAAAGGAATGATAAAGTGTTGTAGGCGAACTCTTTTGCGCACAAATAGGTAAACAAAATTACTGAGCGTGAAGTATAAAGTAAAAAAAAAATGTTTTTAGACGTGGCGAAATTTTTAAAAAACAAATCTGCCAATAGAAAAAAGCGAAAACTCTCATGTAACCCTAACATCGCATCTAAGACAACGCCAATCATTAATCAATGCGATACGGCACAAATTACGGAACTGATATGAAATGACTAAGACCATATTATAAAGCAAGACCCTTTTATTGTTCTTATTTTTTATAATTTTAAGAAAATCTATTACGGTGGGAAACTTTGCTATATATTTTTCTGTGTAGTTCACGTAATTACTTTTCTTCTAGAATTAAATTTAGATTTTTTATAGGTCATATTAGGTTCAATTTTTTCACAAATTTTGAAATTTAAACTACCTATGTATAATAAAAATAAAAATTGTTTTGAAATGTTCAAATTAAAAATAAATATATGGGTTTTAGGACCCAATTCTCAAGTTGAAACCAGCATTATTTTTTCTACAACTTGTAGTGTTTAAGATTACGAGTATCTAGTCTTAGCAAATTTTAGACCGCTAGCTTTTGTAGTTACTATGTTATTAGTTTTATCTGTTATCTGAATTTCCACTCAGTGATTTTACATCATCAAGGATACGCGAAAAATATGGTTGACGACCGTTTATCACGCCTGCATACATATTATTTAATATTATTAAAACAGATAAACGTGATTCACCATACAGTCAGTTGGACAATTAAGACAACTTGTCTTCCAGTATCTAGGTACTTGTTTCAAAGATTCTGAGTACTTTTTATGTACCTATAGGTAAGAGATTGGCGAGTAATGAGTTTAGTATTAAGTAACACAATAAGACAGTAAGAACACATTAAGATGGTATTTCCATCTTAGTTATGCTTTTTAATAAACCAGTACCCGCTACAAATCATAACTTCAACTACTTAGTACCTCGTTATGTGAATTTTTTAGATACAAATTGTACATAAGTTGTAGGTATAAATAGGTATCAAAGGATCATTTTATTCTGACAGATGCTGCTTGTATAGACTTGACAGATGCTGTTCATCTTTCAGCAGTAAGTAGGTAATTATACTTTTCAAGTTCAAAATATTCTTTGCTAATTTTCGAATTAAATTTAAAAAAATCCAGGCAGTAAAATGCAACAAATATCTAATTATTCGTAGTTGTAATTTGAACTCGTCTAAAATTTATCTTAGATCTGTAAAGGATGCTTGCTCTTCATTATATGTTTCAAATTGTTTCCTCGTGGTCTCATGGTCACGGCCAAAACTCAAATAGGTGTATTCTTTGTTTTAAATTCATTATCATTTAACTCTAAATCAGTAAATAATTTAACGTCAAAGGAAGAAAGATATACTTAACTTCTCACATCCTCGTTTTAACGTTTTCGCGAGATAAAGGAGTCCAACGAGTTTTAGCACCTACTTGCACAAGGAGGCTTTAAAGATATCTGGTTATGGTGCCAAAAAAATCTCGCTGTTCAAGATATTATTACCACCGACTACTTCACGATTGAAGCTTCCATGCCAAAAGTCATGATGGATTAATAAGCTGAATGCGTGACTGAAACATTTTACTATGGTGAACTAAACGTGTAGTCGAGGCTGAACGAATAGTAAATCGATAAGTAGAAGGGTTGCAGCACCTACCTTATTGCATGGGCTGCGACCGCTCAATCCCTGTTTATGAAATCGTTCCCGGGTCCGCAGTAGTTAAAATTGCCGCATTCCACTGTAGACGGGCGTGAGACCGACGCAGCCTCCGTGCCCGGACCGGTCGAGGGACGGCGGGACTCGCGCTCCCGGTCTTATCACATAAACATGGACTAAAACACTGAGGGGAAGGTGTCCGTGTGCCAAATCATTGTTATTTCATAGAGTACGATAACGAGCGATGCGTCAGAATGTGAGAGACGGGCGCAGGTAGCGCTGGCTCCGAGACGCGCAGGGGACTGCCGCGAGGCGACGCCAGCGCCCCGCGCGCACGCGCCCCGCTCCTCGGGCCCACACCGAAGCCCCGAGCCTCGTTTACACGCATCGACTCGCGCGATACCCGCGCCTACTGCCCGATGCAGTCCAGTAACTTATTTAAATTCGAACCCTTCGAACAGGAACCGGGCCACTTGGCACCCGAACCCGCGATATGATTCGCGAGATCACGTTTAATGTCGGGGGCGCGATGCCCCGAGTGTGACCCACTTACGGCTGCGCTCAAATATTTGCGCGAGCCCGGGAGTGGCACCGCACTGAGTCCTTACAGTATGTTTCGTGCACCATTCCCTTAGATACCTTCTTGAAAACAGATATGTTGCTATTTGTTGGCGACTCGTGTGACGTGACATACTTCGCACGTTGCCGAAAGAGATACAAGTCCAAAGACAAAAATACTTCAGTATCTACCCCCGCAGAGGCGCTACCTCTTTTCAGCTGGTATACGTACACCTATCCTAATGGTGCTTAAATTTTAAATGAGATGTTACGTAGTAGGTTGCTTCGCGTTGAGGGAAATGTTTGCATAATTAATTTAGTGATGAGTTTTATTTATTTAACAGGGGTAAGTAGATACATTATTATTCTCCAAAGGAAAGTTTCAACTTTCTGTCTATAATAAATACTTAACTATACTTGAGCTAAATTAGGTAATTAATCAAAACTATAAATAATATCAAATCCTGACCTATTAAGATAGGAACTTACAATACTAAATAATTAGAAGATCTCAACAATATCTCCACAGCTATTTTCTTGTGAGCAACTCACTGGATTGGTTCTTTCAAATTATTTTCCACTAGTTTTTCTGTTTAGCGATCTTTACTTTTTCTCGAGTAGGTAATTGGAAAATTATTAATTACTTAGTACTTACCTAGCAGATACGTATCTAATTATATTACACAAGTATTTCTTATTTAGTAATAAAGCTGCCTTCTGTAAACTAAGTAGGTACCTATATTGTGTAGTGTAGGAAGTGAAAATTGTATTTAGGGTCCTAATCCCATTTTTGATCATTATTCGGTGTACTGAGATTCTTGTAGGAATCGTAAACACGTTGGACAAGGTGATTGCAGGCCTAACAAAACAGCTATTTGCATAATCTTAAGTGGGCTCCTAAATGTAAGTACCTAACGTCCAAGTTTGGACAGTTAAGGTTGATAGGGATGTCTGTCTACCCATAGATAATAATAGGTCAGTACATCACTACATTTACGATTTCGGAATAAACCATATTGGCTGACGTATCTGTACCTATGTAAGATGAATCAATCAGTATTATGTAGGTAGGTATTTACTTTTTTCTAAAACTATGTACATATTTTGCGATGATACCACTTGTAAGTACAAATACGTAACGACATCGAATAATTATTATAATGTTTCCAGAACAACAAAGTGAGTAAAATAATGGAGTACTTAAGTCGGATGAGGGATCAAGCAAGATTAAACCACAGCGTAGATCCTCAGTAAACTTCCGAGATTCCAAAATACGCGAATGAATGTATTTATCGTGGTGCTTTGATCATAGGCATTCCCGGATCCCGGCTGAAAAATCAGACATCTTTTTAGCCCCTAAGCTACTTTTTTTGTCAAACATTTTTTGGTGTAAAGGCTTATTTATAAAGTCTGGTACATACATCTTACTATGGCTATAAACAGCTTATTCAGACTCGGAAAACTTGTGGAATGTAATAAAAGTTCCAAATAAAGATTGCAACGACTTTAGAAGATGGTCTGGTGGATATCATTATTGCATTATGGTGGATTTTTAGACTGTAAAAAAGTAGGAGACGATTCTGAGCTTAGCTTTCTTAAAAATGAATACGACACCACGCCTCCGATGGAAGAATCATCTTCTGGCTACGATATTTCAATAGAAAGGCACAGAAACTATGGGTCTGGAAAGCTGTATTGTGAAACGCGTGTTTGAAAACTGCAACGCACTATTCGCCGCAAATTAGGTTTAGTGGGTTGTAATTTTGCAATAATTATGGCTTAATTGTGGCAGAAATAATTTTATGGTATAAATTATAGGCACATGGAACTTGTCGTAAACAAGAACATTATTTTTACAAAACAAAAAACAAAAACCGACTTCAAAAGACCGACTATTGAGTTATTCATCTATTTGTCGCGCATGTACTTAATGCAAATTTAAGACTTAGGTATATGGTTTTCTCATGGATACCATTATCAGAACTGGACTAAATTGAAATGGGACCAAATGGGAAGCGTCAGCTTTCTAATAAAAAAAGAATCATCAAAATCGATTCACCCAGTCAAAAGTTATGAGGTAACAAACACAAAAAAAAAAAAAAACATACAGACGAATTGATAACCTCCTCCTTTTTTGAAGTCGGCTAATAAGTAGAAACTATTATGTCATAGTAAAATTTTCTACTCAAATCTCTGGTTTTCGAAGCTACTAGCTCTTATTTTCCTAAAAAATTGTATATTTGTGTTTGATGTTGATTTTTGAGATGTAAATTGATGCAAAAACATAGTTTAAACACATATGACGAACAAAGATAAAATGAAAATACAAATACGACTTTAATTTATTGCAATATTTTAAATAATGTTTAACAAACATGGAAAATATGCAAGCGGTTTCCAGGACCTACGTCAGGTGGTAGTGTAATTGAAATAGACGTCAGGTGGCTAAGGGTTATTAGTCTAAGGTCAAGGCGCCAAAAGTCTATAGATTGAGTAGGTATTTAGCCAGCCTATGTACAATATATATGTGCTATAGTCGTCACAAAATAAGAGGCCCGTTTTGACACTTGAGAAAGACCGTATAATGTAACTTGGAACGCTTTTCGCGCATACTTTATGGTAGCATGTAATGTCAAATTACTTATAATGAAACGCTCAAAAACAGTTAGTTCTCAGTCTTCTTTTTTCAAATATTAGTGTTGTAACTTGTAACCAATTAATTAAATTGACTATTGATTATTGAATACTGACGATTTTGGCTCATCATCCGAAGAAAATAATGAAGATTCAATCACTTTCGTTTTTTCTTGTTTTTTTGTGATTGAACGAATGTTATTGTAACTAAAAATATTAAATAAAAGACAAATTATTGACCTCTCGCACCATTTCGTATCATTTCAATATACCTATAATATTCAAGTTTAAGTTAAATTTTCGAATCGTAACCTTAATCCAATGTACTTTACAATACAAAATCAAATCGATCAAATACTCATACAAACTTGAATTGATTTATCGTGAGTATCGAGTACCGAGTCGTATGGTTACATCACTAGTTACGTCGGAATGACAAACGTCAAAACGAGCCTCTTATTTTGTGACGACTATAATCACCTAAGCGGTACCGGCTCAAAGACCAACCATACCTAACTGAAATAGCCAACAAAAAGGATTACAGACTTTATCGCTGAAGAAAGAAATTTAGCCGTATCTAAAAAAAACTTTTGACACATCTATTTTGACAGTTTGACAGTTTTGACGTTGTGCCATTTGACTATTTTGAAATTTGTAACACTCACACTTTTGTTGACATATTACATCCAGGGCTGCCAAACTGGGAGGTTTGTCGCGATTTTGGGAAAAAATCGGCTCATGGAAAAATTATATCGTTGGGAAAATGTTTGAAAAAAAATACGACTCACACTCATGGCTAGGACACCCTGTGTTGGGGATGCCATAGAACACACACAAGGACAATTACCCAGACCCAGAACAGATGTTTAAGATTCATCATTCAAACATCTGCCCGGCCGGGAATCGAATCCGGGATCTCTGGCTCTGGCGTATAGTATATACTACCGCTGAGTCAAACAGGTCGTGAAAAAATCTCAAACAAAAAATATAATACAACAAAAAAAAATATTGGGGATTTTATTCGTAAATGTTTTTTTCAAACACAAATCTCACACAACATTCAACTTCCAATAAACACACAACAGATTTGAATTTTAGCCGTATTGGAAATATAAATTTGTTTTCTCGCCTCATTAAAGGCAAAACGGGGTTTTGTAAGGAAAAACTGGACAAGTGCGAGTTGGACTCACGCACGAAGGGTTCCGTAGCATTATTTATAAAAACACGTTTGTTATATTCGAAGCTCTCGTAAATATTTATTTTATTCTGTACTATATTCAATTTGTTGTTAAAGCGGCAAGAGAAATACTTCATCTGTGAACATTTCAATTACTGTTTAACTATCACGGTTCATGAGATAATTATAGCCTGGTTTAAGACGGACAATGAAGTCTTAGTTATATGGTCCCATTTACCTTTTGTACGAAACCCTAACAACGTTTTGGCTTAAAATAATAGTAACTAAGGAAAAATGAAAATCTAACCTGGCAACCTTGATCACATCAGCTGTTTGTTGTTTTTATTTGGATTATTTTAATTTCTCAAATTAAAGACTTCCTAGAGATACTCATCGTGTATTTCAGTAATATTTATATATTACAATATATTATAATACATAACTTTTTACTTTTCCCGTTCTTTTTGTGTTCAGTGCAAAGGGGGCGTTCACCGCGTTAACCAAAATCATGTCGAAACAAGAAGTTATGTTTCACCCTATTATCAGCTCAATACAGAGAATAGCACTTTACGAAACTAAAGCCGTAAGTAACAGCTAATAATATCATACAACTATTAAAAACAAAGTCATAATTACCCTAAAAACTAGTCGGTGACCTCTACAACTTGTACATATTCTGATGTATGGTTTCGCCAGTCACACCCTTATTCATACTTATTGCCTCGGCCTCGATCGTATGCCTATTGCAGACTCAATTTTATCTAATAAAATCCCATCGCTCTCCTAAACAGAACTACCATAAGATATGTTATTATATTTTTCAGAGATTCTACCTCATAGGTTCAAACAACACCCAGACACGATTTCGAGTACTGAAAATTGACAGAACAGACCCTCGCGAACTGATCCTCGTAGACGACAAGGTGGAGTACAACAAGCAGGAGATACACCAGCTGCTCAACATGATCGGCTTCGGCAATAGGGCTGGGAGGACTACCGGCTTCAACAAGCTTGTGTCAGCTTTTGGGATTGTTGGTAAATATGTTGTTATATTTGTGTGTAATACAGTATTATTGTTGTATTGTGTATTGTAGCAATAATATTGTTGTATGTAATGTAGACCTATTTAAATGTCTTTAAGATTAAATTTCCAACAGTATAATGCAATCACTTATATTCACTTCCCACTTATATTTTTTTGTCAGTTTTGGTGTTTTGAACATCATATAAAATTCAAAATAATTTCATTCAAATCGGGTTTCCAGGTTTCATCAGATTTCTTGAAGGGTACTACATAATCCTAGTTCGTAAAAGAAGAAAAATTGCAGCAATAGGTTCACATTCCATCTACAAAATTGAGGACACGGCCACAATATACATTCCAAATGAGAGCAACAAGCCCCCACACCCCGATGAACAAAGATACTTGAAAATGTTCCTAGCAATAGATCTGTCCACAAACTTCTATTATAGCTACAGTTATGACATTACACATACTCTGCAAATGAACATGGCTCCGCCGAGGAAGTTAGCACCAGCTTTGTTTCCAAAGCCGGTAACTGCGTCTGTTTACCATCTGAATTTAAATGAAGAAAAGCAGTGTACATGTAATAAGTGTGATGATGATGAAGACATTTTTGAGACTTGGAAGGCGCAGTTGCAACACAGGAGAGAAACGACTGGGTAAGTAAATGTGAGATAGAAAAATAGTGGATACAGAATTGCTGCATAGTAATACTAATACTCATAATAATAAGGAAAACGGAGTACACTCTTAGGCTATAATGGGTACTGCACAGTGCACTACTGCAGTGCCCATCATCAGTCAGTGTCATAGCCTGGCTCTCTGGCTCATCACTTCTGAACACTCCGTCATCAGATTTCAACTTGAAGGTCGACGACGACATCAAGTAGCTAGCCAGCCGGGGAAATGTCTTAACACCAAATTATGTTTCCTTGCGAGGTTTTTTTTTCACCGGCAGTTCAAGGTCCTAGTTGAGAATTGAAATTATGTTCTACTGCGCAAGATCCGAACGCACCACAGTGTCCACAGTTATCAATAGTACCACCTTTTGTAGTACTACAATAGTGAGTTTACAGCAAAGCATTAATATGTTATTGAAATCCATTTTCAAAGTTTAACTTAAACATTCCAGGGCTACCCAAAGAATGGATTTCGGAGTGCGCGCAGTACCAGAGTGGCGGTTCGTGTGGAACAGCCACCTGCTGTCGCCGGTACACGCACACTTGCACCCTGACTGGATCCTTTACATCGTCCATGGATTTATAGAGCAGGTAATCATGTGATTTGTTATCTCTTATGTGTATTGTTCATTATGGTGTCATGTCTATTCGATAGTCTGTGGAAGTACATATCTACTCTAGGAAATCTAAAAAAGTAGGTATCTCTGATGACCGTTGAAGCTGTTTCTCTGGAGGGTTTTACTTTGTAAGATAACAAACTATTTATTTGATAGGTGAGCAGCACAAGCTAATATGCCTATATCTCTCAGAATCGAAATTTATTCATTTTCAGTCAGTATTTATCCGTCAGCACAACTTTCTCTTTTTTAATACACAAGTCTAATTTATTTTTAAAACAAGAGAATCGACGCCATCCTTTTACACTGTTTTGTTAATTTCCTGTCCTTATTTTGTTAACACGCTTTTATTAGTTTCACTTGTATGTTGGTAACCTTTGGGCGCGATTTTGACCCACTTTAAACGGCCACATTTCGTTCAAACTTTGTAGATATATCGAGGACCGATGACAATACACTAAACAAAGCGTGTTTTTTAGTTTTTTTTTTGACCTATTAATTATTTCCCAACAGAGTAATTTAAACATATTCGGGCGGCCGGTGTACCTGACTCTGATCGCGCGGCGCAGTAACCGCTACGCAGGGACGAGGTTCCTGAAGCGCGGCGCCAACATGCACGGGGACGTCGCCAATGAGGTCGAGACTGAACAGATTGTGCACGACTCTATGGTCTCTTCATTTGCTGCTGGCAGGTAATACTGGCTTTTTAGTTGTTATAACTTTTTTTTATATTTTTTTATTCAGTTATAGGCTTGCATTTGACCGTCATCTTGCCTGATGGTAAGCAACGATACGGTCTACGATGGAGCATGCTTGCCTAGAAGAAACTGATTCACTCGCGACTTGAAGACACCCAAATTATATCTATCGGGAAACACCCACTCAGCCAAAGCGTTCCACAACCTAGCGGTTCGCACAATAAAGGTGAAATCAAAGCGTTTCGTACGAGTTTTTGGTATATCAACCATAAAACTTCTTATTTTTTGACAACGTCTAATAAATAGATGAACGCTGGCTGCACGCACGAAAAAGTGTCCCGTTACTTACGCTCATTGTGACGTTACGATCGGAGCGAGAAAAGTATGCAATCATTTCATCAATGTTTTGTTATGACGTCACGTTAAACTATCGTCCGTAAACCGACTGTACAGTCAAACAATATTTTTAAAATAAAATTTTCGTCCCACCTTCCAGATTCAGCTCATTCGTCCAAATGCGAGGCTCCATCCCCTACTACTGGTCTCAAGACGTCGTCAAAATGGTTCCGAAACCCGCAATAAACATAGACCTGAGCGATCCTTTCGCAGAGATCCCTGGCAAGCATCTGAACAACCTGATGAGGCGATACGGATCCCCGATCATGTTCGTGAACTTAGTCAAAAAGAGGGAAAAGAAAAAACACGAGTCATTGTTGACGGACGTTATCAGCAGCTCGATAAAGTATTTGAACCAGTTTCTGCCGCCGGAACATTGTGTGCAGTATTACCATTTGGATATGGCGAGGAAGAATAAAGGGGCAGATGCAAAAGTTTTGGACAAGTAAGTTGAGTACAAAACTGAGCTGCCTTTATGAAGGACTTATTATTCTCTAATAGTAACTAACGATTGACATCAAGCCGATTTTGATTTTTTTGCTTGAATGGTGAATTAGTCGGGAGTGTTCTTTGCTGTGTTTTTCGTTGATGAAAATCGGTTAAGCCGTTTCAACGTAGGGTTTTTTTTAAATTGAATCTTGCATCATCCTCAGGTTATCAGCGATAGCTCGCACCGTGATCCGTAAGACGGGTATATTCCTGAGTACGGCTGGGTACGGGGAGTTGTCCGGCGCGGCGGGCCACCAGGCGGGCCGCCTGCAGACCGGGCTGGCGAGAGTCAACTGCGTGGACTGCCTCGACCGGACCAATACTGCGCAGTTCGCCATCGGGAAGTGTGTCTTGGCTTACCAGGTATGATAAACAAGACGGAATATACCTGAGTACGGTCGATATGGGGAGTTGTCCGGCGCGGCGGGCCACCAGGCCGGACGCCTACAGACCGGGCTAGCGAGGGTTAACACTGAAGTCTCGCCTTAAGCAGCACCCGAAGCAGGTTCAGAACCCTAAAAAACAAAAGTTTTTTAAAATTTGTGGCTGAGCTAGGGCGTCGCCTGAGGGATCCTCGCGCGGGGCAGTTTCTCGCCCAGCGCGTTTCAGCTATACAACGGAGAAATGCCGCTTTTTTAATGGGGACTTTCGGTAAAGGCGTTCGGGATGGGGACTGATTGTAGACTAGCGTATTTTTTTTTTGTACGTGATTGTGTAAGTATTATTGTTTGTGTTGACATTCTACATACATATATAGCTTTTATTGTATTGTATTGTTTGTTTGCGTTTTATTGCATTATCACCGAAAGTTGTACGTGAGTGTAGCTGTACGAAGAGTTGTCAGGAGTAAAATTAACATTTGTAGAATCGTGACCTAGGACCGACGCGCGACGGACGGATATTTAGTCTTGCCAATATTTCTTTACCAAAGAATATTTGTTTGTTTTTACAGCTGTACGCACTCGGTCTAATCGGCACACCGAACATTGAGTTCGATTCCGACTGCGCGAGACTTCTAGAGGGGCTGTATGAAGACCACGGCGACACTTTGGCGCTGCAGTACGGAGGATCACAACTAGTGCACAGGTAATAGTCATTTTAACACTTTGACTGCGGAAAACACATCTTGTGTTTTCCTTTGTGCGACGCGAGTGCGGCTGCACACGCCAGGCGCGTAAAACACAACGTATTTGACTGTTAGCTGCACTTAAGGCAAGCGCATGTGATTATTAGCCGCAGTTAAAGTGTTAAGATTTTAAGAAGTGGATGCTTTGACTAAATACCACAAACGTAGTGCCCATGTTTTAAACAACTTCTCGATCGGTCTTCTTAATTATATTAATTTCTTTTAATTTGGACAATTAGCAGTCTTTCTTTCTATGAAATTGCTCTGCGAACCCGCTTATGGTTCGCGGACCAATTTCTCGGCCAAAGTACTGCTTTTTAATAATATCATAATCCTAGCTCTTACCTGCGGCTTCGCTCGCATTGATTTATTTTTAATAAAAAGTGTCCTATGTTACTTCTAATACCTCCTAGAATATGTGTACAAAGTTTCATGATGATCGGTTTAGTATTTTTTGCGTGAAAGCGTAAGAAACAGACTTACATTCACATTTATAATATTATAGTCAACACAAAATAAGAGGCCCGTTTTAACATTGTCAGCGCGACGTAACTAGTGATGTTACAATACGACTCGGTTTTCGATACTCACGATAAATCAATTCAAATTTGTATGAATATTTGATCGATTTTATTATGTATTGAATATAAGTTCATTGGCTTAAGATTTTGATTAGAAAATTTAACTTAAACTTTAATATTGTAGATATTTTGAAATGATACAGTGGTACGAAAGGTCAATTTGTCTTTAATTTAATATTTTTAGTTACAAAAACATTCACTCAATCACAAAAAATTAAGACAAAGCGAAAGTTAACCATTCTGTGAATTTATTTGCGTCCATTTCTTCGTGATATTCTTTTGGTACTTTTAGACTCGAATCAGTAAGGCATCATTAACAACACCGCCCCCGGCTAATCCAGCTAATCAATATTTAATTACTATTAAAATCGAATGAAGCTGGTGAAATTCAGTAATTAATTGGTTACAAGTTACAACACTAATATTTGAAAAAAGAAGACTGAGAACGTAACTGTTTCTGACAGTTTCGTTATAATAAGACATTGCAGGCTACTATAAAGTATGTGCGAAAAGCGTTCCAAGTTACAATCTAGGTTATTTCTCAAGTGTCAAAACGGGCCTCTTATTTTGTGTTGACTATAGTAGGGATTACTTGTTATAAAAATGCCAATATTACTAATAAATAAATCCTATTAAATGAATAATGAATAAACGCATAGGTACTGATACTGATACTTATAATAATATGACTTGCTTCCAGAATAAAAACCTATCGTAAGACAGCTCCGTGGTCGTCCCACGGCAACGATATAATGCAGACTCTAAGCCGATATTACTCGAACACGTTTTCCGATGCGGAGAAACAGAACACAATAAATCTGTTCCTGGGACTGTTTGTCCCGGACAGCGGCAAGCCGCCCATCTGGGAGTACCAGAACGACTACTATCTCCACCACCCTGAAGCTATGGTCTACATACCGAGACACAGGTATGAAAATATCTAAAAAGTAGTGGGAAAAATAACATCATCGGCCCGACTGGGAATCGACCTCTGGCTTATAAGTCATTTACCTAGCTGTTTTATTAAATGGCTGAATTATTAATTAATCACTCAGGAAGCCAGTTGAAGGGCGCCGTTAAGTAAAATGGCTAGGCCGTTAACTGAACGTCTAGTTAAGCTAGTTGGCTGCGACATATCTAAACGGGTCGTAATAGTGTTGACATGCGAGTGTGATCCCCAGATCGCTCACGCAGTGGTGGGACGCCGACGTGGCCCGCTGCCTGCCGCTCCCCTGCGACGAGCTGCGCAAGCTGTGCTGCGAGATCATCGGGCTGCAGCGCGACTCTGCTCTCGAGATGCTCGACCCCTACCACGACTACAACCGCCCCTTCGAGTATACTTCCTTCTCGGAGTGCTTCGAGTTCGAGGTCGGTGGCTGTACCCTACATAACCCGGATGTACCCTAATACAACCGGGTATCTTTTGAAGATTTCCCCCCTGTTACAAAAAAAAGGGAAAGCCTATGTTACAATTCTACAGGGTTACATTCCAAATTTCATGTAAATCCGTTCAGCCGGTTTTGCGTGAAAGAGTAACAAACATACATACATACTCACAAACTCTCGCGTTTATAATCTCTACTAATATTATAAATGTGAATGTAATTTGTTTGTTACGCTTTCACGTGAAATCTACTTAACCGATCATCATGAAATTTTACACACATATTCTTGGAGGTATTAGAAGTAACATAGGATACTTTTATTAACGGTAATGAGATAATTTTTATACCGAAAAACTCATGTTAACCTTTTGATCGCGGGAGAAACCGCGGAGCGCAGCTAGTATAAAAAATATGTAAAACGGGGTGAATAAAATCGCAGAGATGAATAGACAAAACTAAAAATGTTTTCTACAGACTAAAGCCAAATATTTCGAAAGAAAAAAGTACCGAAAGTTTCGAAACCTTCACCCTCTTTCACCTTTCTTTGTTCTTTTTCAAAATTTTTGGCTATTGTCTGTAGAAAATCATTTTTAGTTTTGTATCTATTCACCCCTGAGATTTTATTCACCCCGTTTTACCGATACTTAAAAAATTAAAAAAAAAGTGATTGTATGAACAGTATTCGTTTGCATGTCTCCAGATGTGCCACACGCGGCGCGACCTGGCGCCCACCTTCACGGAGAGCTTCAGTCCGTTCGTGGTGCGCGGCCGCCCGCCCGGACTGGGCAAGGGCCCGGCGAGTACCAACCCCGTCATCAGCGGCCGAGCCAGCACCACTTCTAACAACTCCAGCGAGTAGGTACCTTCACCTCCAACAACTCCAGCGAGTGGGTACCTTCGCCTCCAACAACTCCAGCGAGTGGGTACCTTTACCTCCAACAACTCCAGCGAGTAGGTACCTTCACCTCCAACAACTCCAGCGAGTGGGTACCTTCGCCTCCAACAACTCCAGCGAGTGGGTACCTTTACCTCCAACAACTCCAGCGAGTAGGTACCTTCACCTCCAACAACTCCAGCGAGTGGGTACCTTCGCCTCCAACAACTCCAGCGAGTGGGTACCTTTACCTCCAACAACTCCAGCGAGTGGGTACCTTCGCCTCCAACAACTCCAGCGAGTGAGTACCTTCGCCTCCAACAACTCCAGCGAGTGAGTACCTTCGCCTCCAACAACTCCAGCGAGTGGGTACCTTCACCTCCAACAACTCCAGCGAGTGGGTACCTTCACCTCCAACAACTCCAGCGAGTGAGTACCTTCGCCTCCAACAACTCCAGCGAGTGAGTACCTTCGCCTCCAACAACTCCAGCGAGTGGGTACCTTCACCTCCAACAACTCCAGCGAGTGGGTACCTTCGCCTCCAACAACTCCAGCGAGTGGGTACCTTAACCTCCACACACACCTCCCACAATCACCACTCTTCTTCAGACGGTTCAAACGTGCAACTCCCAATTCAAAATCTTTCGTGTCGATCCCATGCTTATTATTTACTTATGTTTCACTCTTACATTGGAAACTAACGTGGGTTTGAAATCACGTGTTTTGTTATTTTGTGTTTTAGTTATATTTACGTGAGTATTCCCTTGTTAATTGTAACAATATGTCTCCCTCAGTTCCAACAGCGATTCGTCGACGGACGACGACCTGACAAGCTCGATGCCCAGCGCGCGGCTCACAGCTCCCTCGCGGCTCGCCTTCGTGGCGCGGCTGCTGGAGGCCGAGGACGTCGAGGAGCCTGCCCTCTTCCCCGCCATCAAGAGGAATAACAGGGTCCTGTTGAAAGAGCCGAGTAAACGGGACATGGTCATGTGCGTATTCTAAACTAGACGACAAAAAAGTTGTGTGAAATCGTCGAACTTGTGTGCCAAGTTTCGTCGAGATTGGTTGATAAATACGCCCTGTACGCGAGTACCAACATACCAACAAACATCAGGAGAGATAAAGAAAATTTTGCCAGTTGTTGCAGAGACGCTTCGCTCGCTCGGTCAACTAGAGAATCCTACTGATATTACAATTGTCAAAGTTTGAATGCTTGTTGCTCAATGACGCAAAAAAAGCTGAATGGATTTGAATGAGTATGAAGGGAGCTTAAACCCTAGATTAATATAAAGGCTACTTTTTATCCCGGAAATGCAAAAAACGTGGGGCGCAACAACGCAACATACTCGTACATAATAATAAGTACAAGTGCCTATAATGAGTCCATAAATAGACCATCCCGAGAACGGTAGTGTCAGTTTTCAGGCCATAAACAAATTGATCTATTACAGGTACAGACGCTACGTTAACTTCGAACGTCGCTCAAATCCCAAATACAAGCCAGATATCCACATCGTGATGACCGTCAGCAGTGCGCTTACGATCGACAGCTCCGTCGACGTCATCCCTCCGACGGTTTCCAAAGCTTCTCGGGAAATATACCACGACTATGTACAACGTAACTCGGGCCACATCACAGTACCGCCTGTATCTATGGCGCTATATAAGAATTATGTGCAATATGTGTAGGAAATTATTTATTTAAAACTAAAAGTAAAGTTACGTTTGTCTAGTATGTTTGTTGTTTTATTTGCGATAATTTTAGTCTTCCAATATTTTTCTGTATTCATGCATAATATATGACATCTCAGATCAAGTACTTAGATCCAGGTGAAGCCAAAAAACTACCCTACTGCCCGTGTACGTATACTTCAAGCACACATTGGGTGCTTTTATAATTTACCGTGGCACGGCACGGTACGGCACGTTTTTATCGTCACGGTAAAGTAGGAAAGCAAAATGTATGCATTTGTATGCAAACGCTTTTAATTTACCGTCCACGGCAACGGCACGCCGTGAACAGCAACGATCTACCGTGCCGTTGCCGTAGCATACTGCGCTCCCTATCAAATCGTCGCGGCATTGTTGAGAGTGTAGTGTGTGCGTACAAGAAATTTGTATGTGAGCGTGCGTAGCCAAGAGGCGCGGGATGAGAAAGTATGTAATAAAACGATTTTGTTGACATCCGAAAATAATTGAAAAACTTATTTTGGTCTTCCTTGAGCTTATCAAATAGCGTGTAGTATGACCCTTCTAAATATTTTACTTTTAAAAGCGGATGTTGCCAATACTTTCTAGTATTATGTCTTTTTTTACGTCTAAATATAACAAATAGAGCATAAGTAGTCGCTGTCTCTTCGAGAACATGTCTGCACTTTGAAGACGCGCAAAGCGTAATAATTTCACGGCGAATTATAAAATCACCCTACGGCACGGCATGCCGTCCACTGCCACAAAACTTCTATCTCGTCCACGGTTATATCGTGCCGTGCTGTGCCACGGTAAATTATAAAAGCACCCATTTGGTGCATAAAAACTACCCGATTCAATTGTCAATTCTTAAGTCAGTTGCTCAGAGAACGTGGACAAGAAAAATAAGTAGTATTAAGGGTAGTTTTCATGCGTTAATATGTGTTTGAAGTATACGTACATGGGCAGTGGGGTAGTTTTTTTGGATACACTCTTGGATCTAAGGCTGGACTATTTCTGCCTTTCTACTTGATCTGAGTATGATTGTTATAGTACTCAAAGCTGAGCTGAAAGAGGTTAATGTGTTGATCCATTAAAAAAATCGTGAAGGCGATATGGCCATAAAGACACTAGCGCCTACAAAATGCCCAATGAATGTCAACAGTTAAAATGACATTGACGTCTGAATTCATTGAACTTTGGCATTTCCATTCCAAATTTTTCCTAAAATGTATGTATCTGTCTGGCTGAATTCGATTCGACCTGATTTTCTGCTACCTTTATCATTTTTATCTTGAAATATAGCTGTGAAATAGTACCGTGTAATAAGCAAGTGCAATCCTACACGAGGGGCGTATCCAATGGCTTTCATTCTCATGTGAGTTGCTCTGATTATAAGCCGCAATCATGGCTATGTCCAAAGGCTTCAAAGTCTTAGAGAAATCTTCTCCACCGAGCCCTTACAGCATCATTTTACAACATAGAAACAAAGATACTTCACTACTATTTGAATCTCAAGCTGTGGTATCACTGTCTCCTCCAGAAACGGACACACTGCGCAAGCAGTACCACAAAATCGCAGACGCCTACGGCTGTCTGGGCGTTCTCCAGCTCAATTCCGGTGAAAACTGCCTTCTCTACCTCGTACTCGTCACAGGTTGCTGTTCAGTCGGGAAAATAGGAGATGTCGAAGTTTTCAAAATAACACAAACACAATTTCTACCCCTGTTTCACCACACGCAAGGGGAGGACAAAGTCTCAGAAGTGCGGAAACTCTTGAATTCAGGAACGTTCTACTTCTCCTGGAATTCAGGTAAACCTGCTGACAACCTATTTGATCTCAATTTATGCTCACAAAGGAAAAGTAAAGGAGCAAGTGCTGATAACAGATTTTTTTGGAATAGAACCTTATTCATACATTTGATACGCTATGGAATTGATTGTGATGATTGGCTCACTAGGGCCATGTGCGGATCTGTTGAAATTCGTACAATCTATGTGGGGCATCGACAGGCCAGAGCAGTTTTAGTTTCTCGTCTCAGCTGTGAAAGAGCTGGCACAAGATTCAATGTAAGAGGATGCAATGATGATGGTAATGTAGCTAACTTTGTTGAAACTGAACAAGCTATTTATATTGATGATTGTGTTTCTTCCTACATACAAACCAGAGGATCAGTTCCACTATTCTGGGAACAGCCTGGTGTACAGGTGGGCTCTCACAAAGTCAAAATGTCCAGAGGCTATGATGCCTCAACCAGTGCTTGTGACAGGCACTTTTCCCAGCTAAAACGTAACTATGGCTCTGTCGTCGTAGTAAACTTATTGGGCTCTAGTCTTATTGGAGGCAGTGAGGGTGAGGCTACATTAAGTAATGCCTTTCAAAAGCATCTTAATGAATCAGTACACAATGATGTGATCCAAATAATATATGACTATCACCAAGAAGTCAGAGCAGGTTCACAAGAAACAGCATTGAATAAATTCAAGAAAATTATAGAAAAGCTCTATGACAGTATCAGTATTTTTAGTGCAAAAGGCTCAGATGTCTACAATGTCCAAAAAGGTGCTATTCGAACCAACTGTTTAGACTGTTTGGACAGAACAAACTCGATACAGACCTGTATTGGTCTAGAAATGCTTGCCATCCAACTGATGCTACTACAATGTGTTACTACTACAAATATCAATAGATTTGAAGAAGTGTTCAAGCAAATGTGGGTGAATAATGGCAATGAGATATCAAAGATATATGCAGGTACTGGAGCTATTCAAGGAGGCTCGAAACTGATTGATGGAGCTAGATCTGCAGCTCGCACAATTCAAAATAATTTATTAGACAATACTAAGCAGGAAGCTATTGACATCCTCCTATTGGGATCAACGTTGAATTCAAAACTTGCTGACCGGACAAGAATCTTGCTACCGTCCAACATATTACATACATCAACCCCTGTTTTGAGGGAGATGTGCCGCAGAGCAAATGAATTTACACAACCGTCTAGTATTCGTATCACAATGGGTACCTACAATGTAAATGGTGGAAAACATTTCAGAAGTCTTGCTTATAAAGATGTGTCACTTGCTGATTGGCTGCTAGATTGTCCCAACTCTTCTTTAGTAAGCACTGTGAATCTGAAAGACCATCCTTCTGATATCTTTGCTATTGGATTTGAGGAGATTGTAGATTTGAATGCCAGCAACATAATGGCTGCCAGCTCTGATAATGCTAAGGCCTGGAGTGAGGAATTGGAAAAAGTATTGTGCAGGGATGCTCCATACACACTACTTTCGAGTCACCAACTGGTTGGAGTCTGTTTATTCATATTTGCGAGAAAAGATCTGATTCCCCACATCAGAGATGTCGCTCTCGATTCTGTGAAAACTGGGCTTGGTGGTACAACTGGAAACAAAGGGGCAGTTGGTATCCGTCTCGTAATATACGGAACTTCGCTTTGCTTCGTCTGCGCTCACTTTGCAGCCGGTCAGTCCCAAGTCACGGAGCGAAATGCCGATTACACTGAAATAACAAGGAAAATGGCGTTCCCTATGGGAAGGTCTTTATACTCCCACGACTACGTTTTTTGGTGCGGAGATTTCAACTACCGCGTAGATCTCGACAAGGACGAAACACGGCTCCTGGTGTCCCAGAACAACATACAACGAGTTCTGGAACAAGACCAACTTCAACAGCAGAAAGCTCAGGACTTGGTTTTCAAAAATTGCTTTGAAGGTGAAATCACTTTTTATCCCACTTATAAGTACGACTTATTCAGCGATGATTATGATACTAGCGAGAAATGTAGAGCACCGGCTTGGACCGATCGAATCCTATGGAGGAGCAGAAAATATACGATCGACCCCGAAAATACCTCTGAATTGGCGAAAGGCAAACTACTCCACTACGGACGCGCAGAGCTCAAGCAAAGCGATCACAGGCCGGTTATTGCCATTCTGGAAGTCGAAGTCCTACAAGTGAGCAACACAAAATGCATGGAAGTATTCTACGAAGTAGTGAAGGATCTCGGCCCTCCCGACGCCAGCATAATCGTACAGCCCGATTCCGACGATTATAACGACGAAGAATCAGTTTTCGATGACAATGTAATGTCTGCAGTTTTGGCAGAATTAGCCACCATCGGCGAAGTTACTCTGGTGCGTTTCGTTGATGATCAGGCATTGTGCATCATGTTCCGAGAAGGACAACATGCCTTGGCGGCCGCTGAAAAAGGGCGTATTTCCGTTTGCTCTATTCCTCTCAGCATAACACTGAAGTCTCCGAACTGGGTAGACATCGTTCGGTCAGAAATAAGCTTGTGTACGAACAATACGATACCACTTTATGGGGAGGTCCAGCAGGAGCGCCCGCTGCGGTCGGCGCCTCCGACCCCGCGCCGCCAGCAGCCGAGCAGGCCTCCCGCGCCGTCGCCGACTCCCTTGGTGCCGTCGAGAGCTCCGCCCGTGCCCATTAGTCCCGCTCGTCCGCCCCCGCCGCGGCCTGCGCCCCTCGTTCCCGACAATGGTAAACAAGTGTCACCTCCCGGGTCGGCGACGGTGCCGGCGTCTCCGACTGCGGCCCCGTCCCCGCCGGCGGACAGCGCCCCGCCGCCGTCGTGCGCGCCGCCGCCGCTGCCGGACGCCACCCAGCCTGCGCAGTCATCAGGACCGCCTCCCCCGGTCCCCGCGCGGCAGGGCGCTCCGCCGCCGCTCCCAGCGCGGCCCCGACCAGCTTCATAAATACGACTTACGCTTGTACGAGGCATTGCGATAGAAAAATATCAGATAGGAAAATTTACCTAAGCTTTATTTCATAAGTATTTATTATTCAAGCTTTTAGGAATGTGTGAAGCAAACTTATTAAAATGTCAGACCAAAAAAACTTTGTATTCAGTAGAGACATAAGATGGTTGCAAAAGTTCCATGCTAAACCATTTTTTTGTAACTTTTGAAGATTCTACTAATAATGGTAAAAGTTACTTGCTGGTCTCTGATTGGCTTGTTCAGATCAATAATCTCAGAACTCTGTAATCACTGTAATCCATATAATGCTTGTACGAGTATATCTGATAGAGATAGTTTCAACTCACAAATTATATCTCTGATAGCAGAAACATTGTTATAATCATGGTGATAAGAATTCCCAAAAGTGTAGTCAATATGAAGTATGTATGTCAATGGTTGATAAAGTTTTTATTTATCTACTTATAGTGACTGACCATAGTTATCAAAGCATACCACATAAAGAATGCGGCGTTTCAGTTTGCATGTCTAGGCCGAGCGAAAGGTACTATCAAAATAGGGTCCTGTTTTACCCTTTGGGTAGGCAACCCTAATTAACAAAGTACTTCTGGCTTAATCCAGACGCTCGACGTGCCTATTGAAAAGCTGAAGTTGAAAAAAATATACTGTAATTTTGTTATAGAAACATGGAAGCGTAAAGTATTTTATTAGCTTTTAGAAAATTGTATGCAAGAAGTCCAAAAATCAATAACACATGCAGCGTCGAAATCAATAACATATGCAGCGTGGAAATCAGTTCAGTAGGAAAGTAATTTATTTACTTTGAAGATTTTATTAACTTTAACTTATTATTAACTTTCCACTAGATGTATATTCGGGCTAAATAGGTAAAGAAGCAAGAGATGAATGACTAACACAAAAATCATAATTTATTACAAATTTTAATAAAATCGGTATAGTCAAGTCACTATACTAACTAAAGTTTGCTAAATTGTTAATTAAAACTTTTACTGTCAATTAGTAAATATTATTTTTCCCTCCCTTGCAGGGTCTAATTTAATTTATATTTCTATAGGTCTTCGAAATGTCATTTATGTCACGAATTAAAAACGTCATCGAATAAAAATACTTACGTAAACCAATAACGTACTTATAATAATTTAATATAATGTAGTGTTGGCGTCGGTTATTTGTAATAATGCTCATAGTTTTCTTCAATTTAGTTTAAAAACTAGTACAACAGAAGTGACACCTATTTAAATTGTTAGTGTCAGGAGTGGAATGAAGGCGCGTGAGGTGGGCATCCTTCGCATCCCATCTCAAAGACTATCCGTCATATTATACTGATCATCAGCACAAAGCCTACAGCTCATCAAAAACTGATCAAACTCATACCAACCAACTACCAATACACTGGACATTAGCAGAATTGCGGCAACACTGCAGAAGCCAGGAAGAAAAAGTTGAAGTGTCAGACAAAGTGTGTTGAAGTGAAGCGACATCCTTTGCATACGTGGGTATGCGAAGGATGTCCACTTTACGCGCCTCATTGATTTGAGAGTGCTGGGGTGCCTCACTCGCCTCTTCACAACCTCTATCACCTGTATTACTATAAGTGTAGTTACTCAGGCACCTAGTTACAGTAATGTTATGATTATGAGTTATCTTATTCTAAGAATAAGTTTATTTATACTTTCAAGCAGTATACTTTAAACTAACTATCTATATTATTTCTGTCTGACTACCTAGTAGTCCTAGACATGTTTAATTTTTATTGCTAGACTTTTATTTAAAATTAAAATGCATTATTAGAAGCATTGAGTAAGTACTTAGATCAATTTTTTATTTGTTCTCAACAACATATTCAAAATGAAGAAAGATCTAAACTTGTATTTTATTGAATTTATTTATATTAATTGTGGCTGTGGCTTTTGCATTTTTGTATTCACTATGAAGATTTTAATAAATCTCAATGTTTTCCTATTATTTTCTTTTATAAAAGAGTTATCATGTTCCCGATTAATTATCTTTAGTTTCTACTTTGTGTACTTTTATATTTTTATATATGTACTAATTTATAATTTAGCTAAAATATTTTGAGTTAACTATATATTGTCTAAGGTGTACCTGATTGTTTATTTGTAGAACAAACTTATGTGTTGCAATAACATGGCAACTGAACAAAATATAATATAAGTAATAGTAACTAGTGTCAGTCAAGGAGTGCTAAAAATGAACCTTTCGAGGCTAAAAAGTTATGCAAAGTTGTTACAGTGTAATTCAAGACATTCTAATGTTTTAAACAGTTAACCACCAGTTACCAGTACCAGTTGGTAGTTTCAACTTTGAAGTACTGTAAATAAGGTTCATTATTTTACTAGCATCTTGTGTGTGACATGTGCTTGAATCAATGTTAGAGTAGATTGTAGTTATTGATGCGAAAACATTAGAAAAATATTTGCAATATTATTGATGTATGTTATTGGCACCATACAAGGCCGATGTTGTGTTATTACAATGTATAGTTACATGAATTATTAAAGCATATATGTTACACTTAGGATTTTTATTTATACCCATATATGTATTTCAAACTAGCTCATGCCTAAAAGCTGCTCGACTTCGCTAAGTTAGAGTGATTAAACGGTCTATAACACTCGATAATCATATAGCTTTCTGTTAGTAAAATAGTTTTTGAAATTGTTAGGTACATAATTTTAGGTATGCAAAATCGGACATACTGCAGGATTTTTATTTTCTGAATAATGTTGATTCAATTACATATTCCATTCTTAACTAAACAGCTCTAAATTGTTGCCGTTTTTTCCTCATACATATTTCAGACAAATCATTTTAATCTTACCAGATTAGTTTTCAGAGAAACAGAATTATCACCAGTTTCTATCCTAAAATAAAACCAATTTAGTTTTTGCACTTTCCCTTTATATCTCTAAGCACAGTGCTGCATAACTTATAATGGCTAATATACACAAAAGTTGATTAATTGATTTACTTCTTGGGAACAGCGTGGGAGAAGATGGTTTGTCCGATGCCCAGGAGGCCTACAATGCAGAGGCCCAAAGTTAAGCGGTACAGAGCGACATCCATTGGACCTCCTTTCAGGAACACAGGCACGTCATCTTCTTTCTGCAATGTAACAAAAATAATTGGTTAAGTTTATGTGAGTAGGGATTTTCTATCTAATTTTGGTCTATGGCTAATAAAATATAAGAAAGAATGATCCATATTTTGCAGTTGTCCCACATTTCTCACATTTGTGCAATATATTGTAAATTTGTAATATATCTTCACCCATGGGATGTTTCACACTCTAAGCTTGCCACTAGGATTCCGTGCCAGGGAGATACCATGGGAAACTCCAACACAAAATCGAAAATAAGTACTTACAAGAATTAGAATTAACTGATAATGAATAAATTTCGAAACTATTATACAACATCAGCTTATGCTGCTCGCCTATTATCAAATAAATAAATAAATAATAACTGTTTATATCAATCAAAACTGTAAATTTTTAATAACCTGATATAAATTTTCATTAAAACTTTAAAAGTAAATTCTCAGTGTTAAATTTTCTTTTCAGTAAGTAAACATTCCATTTAATTTTCATTTGTTTACTTTATTCTGACACTTGATATGTATTCAATTTTCAATGCAAACCAAGCTATCATGTTGAAGCCTTGAAGCATTAGCGCCTAGAAGTAGGTACCTAGCTCCTTAATTATAATGTCAGGTGTTAAACATGTTATTGTTTTTTTAATTGTAAAACAAGTTTCGTATGTGTACCTTGAACGAATACAAAACCTGGAAACAGCTTACCTGGAATTGCTGCTGTGCTTTGCGGATTTTTTCGGAGACAGGCGAGTATGCGGTGTTAGTGCCAGGGATAAGGCTCTTCTTTCCAGGCGCAGCGCAGACGTCCACAGTGGACATCTGCTTAGTATTGTACTGGATCGACGGTGGGTCCACTCGTTGCAAGGCAATTGGTGCCTGAAAATAGTAGTATTAGGTAAGATGATAACACCTTTCTAACGCAGTTGGTAACCAAGATTATAACCACAGATTTATAGCACTTACAACTGGGAATAGTGGGCTCTGTAGGTTTGTGGCAGCAACCAGCCTGCCGGTAGCTCTGCTTAGCTGATGATACATTTTAATTATTTCAGCACCCTGGAAAAATTACACTCCCTGAAAATGAAAATCGAGCGATTACGAAACAAGTACTATGGTTGCGTTCTAAATCGAAAACTGGCACAAATTAGTCTGAAGCTGAAATATCATGCATAGATAAAAGTTTTTGTTCGGTCTGTGGATATGTGTAGAAGAATGAAATTTTTTATTTAAAACATTTACACCGCATTTACCCATTGAAAAATTCAGTAAATTTAATATCATAATACCAGGAATACAAAAATATAATTATTTCAAGATGTCGTTAGATATCATATTTTTGTAAGAATTTCGAACGCAACTTTATTTACAAAGCGGAAGTGACAAAATAATTTCACAGACAAAAAAGAAGAGGATCGCTCTGAGCATTTTATTTTATTTTACTCAATAAACAGTCAGAGTTTGGTATCAGTCTGTTTATTTTTAGACGAGACAATACAAGTGATTTAGAAAAATATTGTGAATTAAAAATTTATTTACAATAGCACTAAAAAACCTCTGCTTGTCAACTTGTCTACCTCGGGACTAAAAATCGAACTATAACGATCAGTTTAATAAAGGAGCGGTAAAGTACAACACTAGTATTAATAAGATCTGTGCTTTTTGGCTTTGGTAAGCTCTGTGGTTCAACAGTCGACACCATTAAAAAAAACAAAATTGTTATTTGATTTTGACAGCTCCTTTTCTCCAAGCACGTTTTACGAGAAGGTTAGTGTATTAAAATTAAGTTGTGCCTAGATAGAATTATAGTGTACGTGTTAGTTTTAATTAGAAAATTCTTAATTTATAAGGCTGTACCTGTATACTAATAAACTTGATTTCCGGTGGTTCATGTTTTTTTTCTAATTCGGAATTCAAAATTTGCGTGGCGGCGTGTGTGACATGTCTGTCACCAACTACCATTTGTTTTTTACAATTTCAATAAAACATGTCTCAGTAACTAGCCAAAAATAATAAAATACTCAAAACATTTCTTACAGAATACAAAATGCAGATCTTCGTTAAGACCCTCACAGGGAAGACCATCACCCTTGAGGTGGAGGCTTCTGACACCATCGAGAACGTGAAAGCTAAGATCCAGGACAAGGAAGGCATCCCTCCGGACCAGCAACGTCTGATTTTCGCAGGCAAACAGCTGGAAGATGGCCGCACTCTTTCGGACTACAACATCCAAAAAGAATCCACCCTTCACTTAGTGCTCAGGCTTAGAGGAGGTAAGATCTAAGTGTTACAAAATTACTTAACTAGTTTTTAAAAAGTACTTCTAGTTTTGTAAAAAAAAGATTTTTAACACTTTGACTGTGAGAAACACATACCTTGTGTTTGCTTCGTGCGACGCGAGTGCGGCTGCACACGCCAGGCGTGTAAACCAACTCATTTGACTATTAGCCGCACCTAAGGCAAGCGCATGTGATTATTAGCCGCAGTCAAAGTGCTAAACATGCCATAATCTCATGTTTGATCTGACCAAAATTATGTAAATGTAGGCTTGTCAGTTGATAAATCTGATTCTATTGTCATTAATTTGATGATCAGCAATATGGAAAGTAAGAGTCTGGTCACTTGCTTTTTATTGTTCTGCTTGCACAAACTTGCAACATAATTTATTAGATCCGGTTTATTCCATTACATGTACTTTATAAATGTTTATTTTCCAGGTACCATTGAGCCCTCCCTGCGTATCCTGGCCATGAAGTACAACTGTGACAAGATGATCTGCCGCAAGTGCTATGCTCGCCTCCATCCACGTGCTACCAACTGCCGCAAGACCAAGTGTGGCCACACCAACAACCTCCGCCCCAAGAAGAAGCTGAAGGATTAGAATTTATTTGGAGCTCACACATTCACCAGCTTTGTTAAAATTTTAATAAGACCCTTAAATTAAAAGGAAAACAAGACAATATTTTGTTTTATTTTGCAAATTTTAGTTTTAATCTGTGGTACAGTAAATACTGCTTGTCAGGGTGCTGCGCTAAGATAATAACCAGTGAGTCTGGTAAAAACTTTGTAATCTTAGGTTTAGAGAATTTTCCTAATCCACTAAAACGAAAAATGATTTGTTTTTAACAAAATATGATATTTCTTGATCGAATAGTAAAATCTGCGAAAATGTGAATGAAATTGGTAGGCCCTAGCTAGGGTATGTAACATTAATACATTATCTACCTAGGCTAGTCACACAAACGAGAAAGGAAGAAACGATATGACCACGAAGAACATGTATATGGAAACGACGTTGCCGACTCGTAGTCCCGTACATTATGTAATTTACAAAGAGCGTTTTTTATTAGGGGCGTATGATAAATTGACCTTGGGCTTCGGTTCGCCAGCCCCGGATCTACAAATTTTTTTAGGCGGGGCAAAAACTGAAAAATGCCGCCCCCCCCCCCCCCCCACTTATATTTATTTTTACCTGTATCATCTATATCAGGGGTCGGCAACCTTTTGGCAGACGCGGGCCGTATAGTGACAATTTGAAATAGTGGCGGGCCGCACTTGTTCAAAATAATCAAACATAACCGTGTTTTTTTTTTCAATGAACCAAATAATTCAATTTTGGAGAGCTTTGTGAATCAAGCACAGTTGCTCAACACAGTGCTTGATTACGTAAGTTTAAATCTCGTAGCTTAGTTTTTATCAACCGGCATTTGGATGTTATACGCATCAAGTTTAAAAGCACAAATAAATTTAAAAAAATCGCGAGCGCGGCGAGCGTGAAATTTTTCGACATTGTTCATTAATTCAAAACATAGAATTTTTACGAACTAAACGTATAACGGAAATCAAGCACCATGAATACGCGAGCGCAGCGAGCGCGAAAATTTTAGATATTTTTCATCAATTTACGATAGATTTTTACGCGTCAGGCTATTTACAACGAAAATTACACAACACTCGCGTCGCGTCGGGTACAAAACTTGTAATATTTTCAATCAATTCAAAAATAATTGTGGCCTTTATAAAATAAATAGTAATGCGCGAACGAAGCGAGCGCAGAGATTTGAAGATCTTTTGTTTTTAGGACGGGCTATTACGTTACGGAGTGTACTCGTATTGAATAGATATCAGAAATCAAGAATACGCGAGCGCAGCGAGCGCGAAATTTTGAGTTATAATCTGTCATTTTGAAAATAAAATTCACGCGCGTCACACAAAACACTAAATAATAACGATGTGGAAATTTTTGAGACGTATTTTTAGCAATTTAGGATATGCATATTTATTTTACGAGAGCATGTTTCCAAACGAAATTGCACTCAAAAATGCGTAAACAGAGCGGAAATAATGCATCTATCGCTGTTCTTTCTGTATTAAGCTTATTTATCAAATAAAACCGTTTTTATTTGACAAATCAATTAACTCCGTTTTGGGTAGCTTTGTGTATTAAGTTTTGATATAAAAATTGATAAATAAAAAATGTTTTTGCATAAATTTGCTCTGCCTACAAACAGTGCTCGATTAATAAGCGGAAACTACAAAAAACCTTTAGTATGTTGTACGCAGCAAGTCTAAAAGCACAACATAATCATAATAAGAAATGTTTAGGCATTTTTGATCAATTCAGAACAGATCGATCATATTTGACAAACTATGCACAACGGAAATTAAATATCAAGAAAACGCAAGCGCAGCGAGCGTAAAAAAGTGAGACGTTTTTCAGAAATTTAGGACAGGCTGTACAAAGGTCGGCGGCGGCGATCTCTCGCGTCCGGCCCTGGTGCAAGCCATGGTCCGGGGCGAGGAGGAATGGGACGCCGTCGCCTCCTTCTGCGAAGCAGTGATGCTAGCGAAGGAGGTGGCGGAACGTGAGAGGGAGAGAACCTCTCGTCCCAGCCGCCGCCGTGGGAGGCGCTCCGGGCGTCGGGGGTCACGTGACGACCTCCGGCCACCGTAGACGCGGGCCTGTGGACGGTGAGCTATTGGGCTAGCTCGCTGTCCGTCCGTCTTATGACGACACAGGCCGTGTCGACGGCGCGTTCGTGTTCCACGCGCGCCTCAAAGAGATGTCAGCAACATGGAAGGGGCCCGAACGGGCCCATGCCCGTCGGGGCTGCGGGTAGAAGTTACCGCGGCCTCGGCGTCACAAGGGCGTAGAAGGAACATGGGTGGTTTTTGGTCAGTAGAAGTCTGACACTCCCTTCCGCTCTGCCCAAAGAGTGGGAGGGGTCATTTGATGATTTCCCACCCCCAAAAAAAAAAAAAAAAAAAAGGCTGTACAAAGGAAACTACCCACTATTCGTGTTGGTTGAAAACATTTGATTTCAACCAACACGAATAGATTGAAGATTTTTTCGGTCAATTCCAAAACAGTCAGCATCTACTTACCGAAAAGAAAAACGAGACGCGAGTAGCGAGCGTAATGATTTTGATTTGGTTGTTATTAAATTAAACAAAGGCTATTTAAGGCCAGGCTATTTATTTTTTATTTTTTTTGGCCTGTTTGGCTCAGCGGTAGTGTATCCGCCTTATAAGCCAGAGGTCCCGGGTTCGATTCCCGGCCGGGCAGATGTTTGAATGATGAATTTAAATATCTGTTCTGGATCTGGGTGCTAGTTGTCCTTGTCTTTGTGTGTGTTCCATGGCATCCCCGACACAGGATTTATTCCTAGTGGGGAGCTATGAGTGTGAAACGTTTACGTTTTTTACGTTTACGTTTAATTACGGCGTGTGTGTAATGATTAAAATTAATCAAAAATATGCGAGCGCAGCGAGCGCGTTTGTTTTGGCGTCTATGTCCTAGACCTTCAGTTTTTATTCAAACGGTAACTTGATAAAAAACAAGTATTTTCTTTCCTGACAAACAACACACATTTTCTTAATAAAACACTGTCGTGGAGAGAGATCAACGAGGGAGTTTTCGAATATCATCCCTTTCGCACGCACGGTAACCAGACGCGTGCTGCCGCGATCTGCGATTCCTGCGGGCGAGCGGGCGCGTATTTTGACTACTATGCCCTACGCGCCTCGCGAATAATAAATGTTCGTACAGCACGTCTTACTCCGCGCTCTGGGTATCGGTCGAGTTGATATGGTCATGACTGTGCTTGTACTATTATTTATTCCGTGGTCAAAGTTTAGTAAATGATGAGTTGTCTATTCGTCTGTAAAGTATGAATTTGGCGCCCCCCTAAGCTTGACGCCCGGGGCATGGGCCCCGGCTCGCCCCCCCCTAGATCCGGGGCTGCGGTTCGCTACCATGGTGAGTGTCAAAATTATGTTAGAGATACGATAATTTAGAGAAATACCTAATTTGAACACTTATTAATCAAATAAGAATCGGAGACGTACAATATACATAAAATGATGTCATGGGCATACTATGGCAGTCAGTATATCTATGAAAATACTATTTTCATGGGCGGACGGAGTGGCCACAAACAAGAGTAGAAGTTGAAGTTTTCCCATGAAAATGTAATAATTTCAACCTTTGATTCTGGCAACCCTTTTTCAATCACTGACTGACTGAGACTGACTCACTCAGTCTGATAGTGAGTGTACTCTTGTTTTTTGTTTTATATTGGAAAAAACAGCGAGAGTGATAGTCGCTTTTAGCCAGTTTAAGCCCACTGGCAGTGTTTTAATTTTAAATCTATTTATTTTTTAAATAGTGCTAAATATCGTGTACAAGACTTTGAAATAGGTAAGAATGTGATTATTATTTATTTACTAGTATTTCTGAACTGTCCAATACATAAGGTATGAAAACTACTGCAAAAAAAATAATCTTACGCTGTCTTGTGAAAATATGACTAATTCAGTTACCATTCTAAACAAGTGAAAATAGCGCGTAATATGAATTATAAGAATTAATCACACAGGTAGGTAATCCTAGTGGAGAGCTATAAGTTAGGTATTTATTTTAATTTTATTACGTTACCCCAATGTGAATCGAACACTAAGTATATTTTATTTAATTGCTTTGTATATTGCTATTATTATTCCCCGAGAATTTAACGTTTGGAGTGTTTTTTTTTTTGGTTTTTCAAAATTACAACATAATATTATTATTGTGCAATCGTGGAGTGTATGTGAGAACTAGGAAGTTTTTTTATCTCACAGTGTGATAATAGTTTTGCAATCAGTTTTTGGTAAGTTCGTTTCAAAATATTATTGCTACTTTTAATTATTATTACTAACTCTGACACCAGGACTAGTCACTAGTAACGAACTTATTTTTTTTACTGCTAGATACCTACTATCGATAGGTAAATTCCAATTATAAAAATATTTTCTATACATACTTAAGTAGGTACAAAATATATTGTTTAAATGTATATTAGGTAGTTATGTAGCTGCGCCCCGCGCATTTGAATTTTACAAAAAGTATGTTTATTTTATTCTTATCAAATTTCATCCAAATCCGTTTAGCCGATTTTGCGTAATTGAGCAATAAAAATCCAAGCATTGCACTTATAGAGGTACATAATTATAATATAAATAAAAGAGCAACTCACACTGTGTTACGCTGTTTACAAATCAAGGTCATGACTTACGAGCATAAATTATTATTTACCGACTTTTTTTTCATTCGTTTAATTTCAGTTTCACTGATGATGCAAGTCTTCGTAAAATCAATAGACGGAGAAACCGTCACAGTCGAACACAATACTGTTGATGGCGTCAAGCAGCATATCGAGGATTCAGAAGGAATTCCGGTGCAAAATCAGATACTTTTATTTGAAGGCAAAGAACTTGAAGATGGCCGTGAACTTTCTTTTTACAAAGTGCGAGATAAATCCACACTTCATTTGACGATGAAGTTGGAAGGAGGTTGGTAGTTTTTTTTAAGTGTTATTCTGTGTGCTTAAAACTGAATCTTTAGAACACAAACTTGACTAGATTCTCAGTGTGGCGTGCTACACGGCGCGGCGTCGCGTCGTTTATGTATTCTCAGTGTGGCGTGCTACACGGCGCGGCGTCGCGTCGTATAAGTATTCCTAGCTGTCGTCACTGACATTGTCACCACGTGCGACAATTCAGCAAATAATTCCCATACGTTGCCGTCGGCGAAAATCGGGAAAAAGAGGCTAATTAAATATGTATGTCCCACAAGTTTTTTTTTCCGTTATGGTAATCACGAATCAAAACTAACCACATCGCATGGCGCCGTATTTACAAACTTTGAACAAATCTGTGCCTTATATAATATCAAATTTAAAAAAAATCGGTTGTCTGTAAAGTCGGTTTACTGACGGTAGTTGAACGTAACAACGTCGTAAAAAAATACTGATGGAATGGTTTCATTTTTCAAAAGAAAATTTTAATTTTATTTGTTTGATAGATATTTTGTATGGATATAGAGAAGGAGGTAAATGGAAATCACAATTGAATTGATCAAGTTACATTTATTTGTACGCATAAATACAATTACGACAATATATCACTGAACATATATTTAAAATCGAAAGAATCATTACCTTTATCGCCGCAATTATCGTTGCTATTAACAATTGACACCACATTCACTTTTCACTGCACTTCATACCTACTTGACGAAAACATGTAGGTAAATATATTATTGTATAGCAGCTGTCCACGCGGACGCATTGCTCACTCAAGTAGGAGAGACAGATGTCGAACGCGGAGGCCGATTGTGCCTCTTTGTCGCTCGTTGCGCGCTCTCGCTTGCACTTCAAGCCTTAAACGGAAGCCTTGGAACGCGTCAGAGCGAGGTAACGCCGCATCGAGGTAACGCCGCATAAGTACGTCATGTTTTTTCGTGCGTGCAGCCGGCTCCATCGAATTATAAGACGTTGTCACGTCAAAATAAAATCCTGACTATATTATATTTTAACAGCTGACCAAATTGTCTTGAACTATACCTAAGAACACTCGATTAAGATCATTATTTAAATTTCATCATCATCATTCATCATTATTTGTTCGATGGAAGGTCGTGATTGTGTAGCTCCACAGTTGTGTTACACTTCTGAGGTGCTGGGAAGGAATGAGAGCAAGTCAGACATATCAAGCGCAAGACGCTCATATTAACAGTCTTCAATAGTACGCTTCTTTTAGGCCCGTCCATTTATTTTATTTTAGTCTAAGGCTACGATGCGACAGATAGATACACGGATGCATTCGTTAAACTTATAACACCCCCCTGTGTGCTTTAGGCTATAAGAAACTTTCAGATCCATGGCGTCGGGCGTTAATAAATCTGTCACTTTTCATATCAAAAGACTGGTAGGTACAAAGCTGACTAAGATATAGGTGTGTGTGTGTGTTATATTTTCCTGAAAATCGTTGAATATCGCGTCAATTTTAGGTATTGCTGCACCCCATCTGAGATACTTGGCTGAATGGCATCTCCTAAATGTGAAGATCTGCCGCAAGTGCTACGGTCGGCTGTCTCCGCGCGCCACTCGCTGCCACAAGGCTAAGTGTGGCCGCACCTCAAATATACGCCTTAAGAAAACTAAGTGGAATCAAAAATTTCCCAATACGCGGTTCCCAATTTTTTTCTCAAAATAAGGTTATTATTCAAAGAAGTGTTTTGGTGTATAAGAAAGGGGTATGCTAAGCCGAAAGGGGATCATAGTACTCATCATTATGAACAACTTTTATTATGGGCCCATGGGCGTACCCAGCTTCTGGCCTAGGGGGGGGCAAGTCAGATTTTTTAGGTCGGATCGTCCGCGGCTGTTTTGTCATACACACTACACAAACACACCTACATGAAACATTAGGTATATGTAGTGTAGTGTGTAGGGCAAACAACCGCAAATGATCCTGCTTCATAGGTAGTTAAATAAATAAAAGTAAATTTGACTATGCATGCATGTTTTTAATTAAAATCGCTTCTACTTGAAAAGTAATTTTCGAGGATCTTCTGCAAAACGGTTTATAACGTCTTCCGTGAAAGAATCGCCCATACTGTTTACAAGTTTTTTATGTACACTGAGCAAACAAAGTCCGTTCACCTACGTTTGACTTAGCTCCTTCAAAACAATAACATGTCAAATAAAATAAATGCTAGTCGCTCGCAACTCCCTACCGAAGATTACCGAATACAGCCGAGCGTTCGAACGCTCGGCTAGATTCGGTAATCTTCGTCCGCTATCGTCGCGCGCGGTTTTTTGGCAATGGCACCGTGCATTTTGCCAGTGTCTACTGCGTGGTTTATTTAAAAGTTAGAGCATAAGGCCCCGTTTACACTTTGATTAGTAATTAAGTGAGTTCATACATGTTCTGCAAGATTTCCAGGGGGGGGCAGCGGCCCCCCCCCTGCCCCCCCCTGGGTACGCCCATGTATGGGCCCAACCCTAAAACCGAGAAAAAAATGTAAACTGTTCCATACACTTTGTCCTTTGACATTTTTCTATGGAACAGCTGATTTGTTTTCACGATTTCAGGGTTGATCCCATAGTAAAAGTTGTTCATAATGATGAGTACTATAAGCCCTTTTCGGCTTAGCATACCCTTTCCTTGTAACTCGGTATGGCTAATATTTTCCTGAAAACCGTTGAAAATTGTGTCAATTTTAGGTATTGGTATTGCGGCACCGCATCTGAGGTTCTTGGCTCAATGGCATCTCCTAAATGTGAAGATCTGCCGCAAGTGCTACGGTCGGCTGTCTCCGCGCGCCACTCGCTGCCGGAAGGCTAAATGCGGCCGCACCTCAGACATACGCCCTAAGAAAATTTGGTGGCGTGAAAAATATCCCAGCTCTATTCCATCAGTAAATATTGAATACTAAAAGAGTTTACCCTTTTTGTGAGTCATACTTTATCTACAATTAAACTTTTACGATTTTTTTCCACCACATGTGCATTTTGACTTTCCTGCACAAGCTATACAGATTAGCAATCTTGAAATTCTTGAATAAAACCTCATTGGTCAGTTGAGTAAAATATAGATTCAGTCAGTACGACTTTAGAAATACCTAAAGCTCAACTAAAAGTAGGTAGGTACGTCTAATTTTATACTACCTACTGAATAAAACCTATTTATGGGTGCTTTCAAAATAACCGCACATTTTTGCTACATTTGTATTACCGTAGTCAAAACCGCATACTTACTTACTCCTCTGGCGCAGCGACCCAAAGTGGGTCTTGGCCTCCGATACCAGAGAACGCCATTGGTCCCGATCTTGCGCTATCTCTTGCCAGTCGTCGGCTTGGAGTTCGCAAAGGTCGGTTCGCACTGCGTCAATCCAGCGGTATCTGGGCCGGCCGACGGGTCGGCGGCCACATGCAACTCCAAGATACGCCTTCTTGACATTACGATCCTCCCCCATCCTAAGCAGGTGGCCTGCCCAGCAAAGTCTCTGTGCCTTGATTACCCCTATGATATTAGGCTCGGCAATCATCTCCGCTATCTCGGTGTTCTTTCTCACTCTCCAGCTCCCGTCATCTCTTTGGGTTGGGCCCAGGATTTTACGCATAATCTTCCGCTCTGCTACTAAGTAAGTAGTAGTAGTAGTCAAAACCGCAGCTACATTGCATTTTTTTATTCTGCGATTTGTGGGTCCTTACGTGCTTACTTTTCAATAAATATTTTAAAACTAGCTGACCCGGCAGACTTCGTACTGCCATACGTTTGTATGGGAAAAAGAAAAGGGCTGTTTTTAGGGTTTTTCAATATTTCTGAGAGATTTTCTTAATATTTTTTCCGTAAGAACCTTCTCCTAATAATAACAAATACAACAAAAAAAGAATTAGTGAAATCGGTCCACCCATTCACGCGTGATGCCGTGACCAAGGAAAACGGGTTTCATTTTTATATATTTTAAAATACTTATTTGATTAACCTACTTAGGTTGTGGTGTAGTAAGTAGGTACTTAGATATAAGATATATAAGCAATGTTTATTAATAATAAAGTCAGTCTTAGTTCAGCATTCATGTGTTTTATTACAACTGCAACGTAAGGCTTTACATGGCGACCCTGCCTCGTTTGAGTGCAAGCCAACCGCGCGTGCGATGTCAGCAACGTCAATGAACTGTGATCGGATGTAACTGAAGATTGCGAAGTTTTATCAAGAAGTAGTCTACAATCATGATGTCCTTTTTGGTGAAGTTTAAAATGAAAAAAGAAGAAGAATAAAAATGTAGCAGATCCTACAGAACGGTACGTTATGGCCGTAATAACCCAGGTCGTGTACCGACGAGAGCCTGAAGCATGGCCACAACCAAAAGCATGTCGTTGTGGGCAGCAGCCGGGAGATGTTGCTGTCGCGATGTCACCGGAGGTGCGTGGGTGAAGGAGATCATGCCCATGCGTGAAAATATAGAAGTGTGGTGTTGTGAAATAAGTGAAAAAAAAAAGTGTTATGTGTAAAGTGAATCCATGAACAATAATTTTTTTTTTGTGCTAGAATATGTAATAATGATATAGTTTAAATCAAGAAACTTATTAAGTTCCTTGGTTTAAATAGTTTAATAGCAATAGTATAATAGCAATAGTTTAAAACAAGTATCATTAAATCTAGGTCGGAGTCATTGCACTTGGTTATTGGACACCGGCGCATCAATTTCTGTAGTTAAGTATGATTCATTGCGAAACTTTAGAATTGCCAATTCATAAACGAATATTATGTGTAAATGGAGTAGGTAGTTAGGTATATTCGGAAACAAAAGTAATGAAAGGTAATACGGTGAAACCTGATGATACTGAACTATTGGTTACTAATAATAGTCCGACTGCCTCAAGGTCTGATCAACCGAGAGTTGTGGATATTATTAAAAAACTGAATAATTTGGTAGAATTGGTACTAAGTGAAAATAAGAGAAAAATAAATGAAAAAAAAGAAGGATTAGTGTCAAAGAGGTCAAAGCATTTTTGTTTCGTCTCAAGTAAAAACATTATTTACTTAGATGCCCAATCTCGATCGTCATCCACGCGAGTCGTATTGTCGAGAGATTTGAGCGAATTATGTAAAGTAATAAATGTGAGCGAAGTGTGCACTATAAAAAAAATAATGACACTAAAGAGTTATTGTTGCATTTGATACGAGAGATAGAGAGAAATAGATAGACCGGTCCACGAATAATATGTATTTGCAAAGACGTGATTGATATTAAACGATTTTCATCTTTTACCTACAAGTGGCCACGCGAGTAGGTATCAGAAGAATGACAAATAATATTAAACGTTTTTATAACTGGCCGAATATGGAAAAGATGCAAGAGACAATTTGATTAAAAGAAAACAAAATTTGATGAAAATTTAATGTATGATATAATAATAAAACAAATGACTATTGTTTGGTTAAGAATAAAGTAGGAAGTAAGTTAGATAAGATAATATGGGCCTATATTTACATATTTAGTAATACAAGATTTAGGGTGTAATGTTAAAATTTTAAAGAATGGAAAGGAAGAAATATTACATAAGAATAACTAAGATTTTTAATTTATAACATACGAATGTATAATTTAAAAAAATATATATATATTTTCTTTGTTATTTCATGTTTGTTTTTGGTTGTGGAATCATAACTTGTTTTTAAAGAATAATTATGTAATAAGGTAAAATAAAATCAAATAATAATAATTTTATTTTATTTTTTATTAACGGAAGAGATGTGGTGTAGTAAGTAGGTACTTAGATATAAGATATATAAGCAATGTTTATTAATAATAAAGTCAGTCTTAGTTCAGCATTCATGTGTTTTATTACAACTGCAACGTAAGGCTTTACAGGTATCTATCATCACTATCATACTTAGATGGGAAGTGAAGTTTACAAATGCTTGCCAATTATCATCCTTACCTTTAATACCTACTTTGCAATGGCGGCGTCCTTATTGAGATCGGTAAGTGATTACATTTAAGGCACCTAATACTATAATACCTATATAAATTACGTGTCACTTTGTTTGTCCGCTATAGACTCCTAAACTACTTAACCGATTTCAATCAAATTTGCACACCGGGTGCAGTTCGATCTAACTTAGGAGATAGGATAGCTCACATCTCAATTTATAGTAAAATTTAATACCTACTTTGCAATGGCGGCGTCCTTATTGAGATCGGTAAGTGATTACATTTAGGCACCTAATCTTAATATATATAAATCTCGTGTCACAATGTTTGTCCTCAATGGACTCCTAAACCACTTAACCGATTATAATAAAATTCGCACACCATGTGCAGTTCGATCCAACTTGAGAGATAGGATAGTTTAAATCTCAAATTATAGTCGCAATTTTAATTTATTGCAAATTATATACCTATATACTGATAATTTTTACTATAAATTGACAAGTTAGCATCAACATACTACGGTTGCTATAGTTACGCAATATTTGACATAGAATTGACGCAATGGCTTTTGACAGGACAACGTCTGTCGAGTCAGCTAGTACCTATATAAATTACGTGTCACTTTGTTTGTCCGCTATAGACTCCTAAACTACTTAACCGATTTCAATCAAATTTGCACACCGGGTGCAGTTCGATCTAACTTAGGAGATAGGATAGCTCAATTTATAGTAAAAAAACATGAAAAATTAGAAAATTTAAAAATACTTAAAACATAAAATTTAACTTTAGCGCTTTGGACAATGTAAACTTTTTGACGTGATAACGTCTTATAATTCGATGGAGCCGGGTGCAAGTACGAAAAAAACATGACGCATGTGCCGTTACCTCGCTCTGAGGCGTTCCATTTAAGGCTTGAAGTGCAATTGTGATTTGCTATATTATATTATATTTTCCTATTTGTCAATTACTTTTGTACCTTACACAAATTAAATTAAATTAAATTTTTCTTTTGAAAAATAAAACCATTCTATCAGTATTTTCTTATGACGTTGTCACGTTCAACTATCGTCAGTAAACCGAGTTTACAGACAACCGATTTTTTAATGTAACATTTGACATTGAATTGCGTGCTCAAATATCATCAAGACAGACACATTTACTCTACGTTTATCCCAAAATGTTTGAAAAATGAATGTCTACCCGTGCGAAGCCGGGACGGGCCGCTAGTCAAATATAAATAACAAATAAGTAAATCTCAAAACTATCATATTTCACAATCAAAAATTTTTTGAAGGAGGTTTTTTCCATGTTTCAAATGTTTTTTTGATGTTTGTATTGCAATGCAATTAATTATATTCTAAATAATTATTTGTATGATTTAAATTTCATCATCATTCATCATTATTTGTTCGATGGAAGGTCGTGATTGTGTAGCTCCACGGTCGTGTTACACTTCCGAGTAGTTCCGAGGTGCTGGGAAGGAATGAGAGCGAGTCAGACATATCAAGCGCAAGACGCTCATATAAAGTCTTCAATAGTGCGCTTCTTTTAGGCCCGTCCATTTATTTTATTTTAGTCTAAGTACATTGCTATGAGATAAAAATAGAGATAGTATTTACCTTCCTATGCAGATTCGAAAAGTTTTTTTTAACACGCTTTTATTAGCTTCACCTGTATGTTTGTATGTTTGTTTGTATGTAACCGACTCCTTTGAGCGCGTTTTTGACCCACTTTAAACGGTCAGATTTCTTTCAAACTTTGTAGATATATCGAGGACCGATGACAATACACTAAACAAATCGTGTTTTTTAGTTTTTTTAACTATTATTTATTTTTCGCTTTTTAGTTCGATTTGCTAACTATTAACCATACTTAATATGTACAAATGTGTTGGTGTTATCCGATTTAGGCCGTCTGCTCAAGCAAATTAATAATAAAATTGATGCGTAACAAAAAAAATAGAAAATAAAATTTTATAAATTTAAATTAAGAATAGGGTTGAAAATTTCAATAAATATAAATTAATAATAGTGTAAATAAATAAATATATGTATTTTATTTTTAAAAAGCGTGGGGTGCATTGCATGGGTCAATAGATATTATATATTTTGTAGATACATTTTGTATTGACAGACATGAGTAGAGTGATTAGCATTTTGATAATATCTTAGAAAGCACCCCACGCATTTTTAAAAATAAAATACATAAACTTATTTATTTACACTATTATTAATTTATATTTATTGAAATTTTCAACCCTATTCTTAATTTAAATTTATAAAATTTTATTTTCTATTTTTTTTAGTTCGGTTTTTTATAAAAAGCGTGTTTTTTTAGTTTTTTTTAATTTTAAAGTAAACTTGTCACAATTATCTTAAAGAAACTCAGCGTGCACGTGTATTTTTATGAACGATGTTGTATACTGTACCTACCTACTGTATTTCGAATACTGGCTAGGCTAACGGTTGTTACAGCTGCTCCGAAATAGTAGGTATTTATGTAGTAAGACCCAAACCCGCCTAGCCCCTTCCCCACTTCTCTATGAAATACCTTTTGATGGGCTAAAATTTTTCGTAGGTCACTCAGGTATATAAGTTATCTGAAAATAGTTATAAATAGGCATCTACGCATATAATTTAAAGAAGATTCGACAACTTTCTCCAAATATTGTAGATGTCTTATTAAATATTAATTTTATTAACTTATTTGTTTGTTAATTATTATTATAGTAGTATATTTTGATTTGCAATTTTTTTTATCAATGTAACATGTAATCTTACGTTTTTCGAGTAATTTAAGTGTTAATTTTAATAAATAGCTCCAGATTGTATGTTATTATAATAATTATAATTAAAATTCGAATTCGAGTTTTCGATTTTTGCATTTTCTGAGAAGATTTACTATGGTAACATACATAATTTTTTTTCGCCATCGGAAAGTAGAGATTTCTACGAACAGAAAACATACCAACTTTTTGAAAAAAGCTGATATTTTGACGGGTGAATTTTCGATTGAAAATTAGAGTGCTTTTTCGATATTCATTCAAAATAAGGTGAAAAAATAAATATTTTTAATCAAATAAATTACAGCGTATTTGTGACATAAAAAGGTAAGTTTTCACCAAATTTCGTGAAAAAAATAATTTATAAAAGATAAAAATAAAAAACGAAAAACTTGGTTTTTTCAATTTTTCACATAAATTTTGAGGTTATGTGAAGAAAGTGTCAATACAAAAGTTTTAGATCTTCTTATTACCTACAACTTTGCCAGTTGACTTTTTTCCATAGGACTTTTAGTTTTGCCGGAAATCGAGAAAAACCATTTTTTACCCTTAAAAACTCACCCCCATCCCCTTCCCGACCTCAGATCGCCCGTAAATTATTTTTCCTTACATTTTTATAATATTCTCCTCCTTTTCTGATGGGTTTCATCCTACTATTATTTTTTTTGGTTTTAAAAATTATCGACCCTGGTCTACAAAGCTAAGATATATGTGTGTGTATATGTGTTTGTGTGTATATGTGTGTGTGTGTATATGTGTTTGTGTGAATATGTGTGTGTGTGTGTGTTATATTTTCCTGAAAACCGTTGAAAATTGTGTTAATTGTAGGTATTGCGGCACCCCATCTGAGGTACTTGGCTCATTGGCATCTCCTAAATGTGAAGATCTGCCGCAAGTGCTACGGTCGGCTGCCTCCGCGCGCCACACGTTGCCACAAGGCTAAGTGTGGCCGCACCTCAAATATACGCCTTAAGAAAACTATGTGGGATCAAAAATTTCCCAATACGCGGTTCCCAATTTTTTTCTCAAAATAAGGTTATTATTCAAAGAAGTGTTTTGGTGTATAAGGAAGGGGTATGCTAAGCCGAAAGGGGATCATAGTACTCATCATTATGAACAACTTTTATTATGGGCCCAACCCTAAAACCGAGAAAATAAACACTGTTCCATACACTTTGTCCTTTGACATTTTTCTATGGAATAGCTGATTTGTTTTCTCGATTTCAGGGTTGATCCCATAGTGGCGTGCCTACGACATACGTTTCTTGATTAAGATTCGATTTTTTTTGTAGTTTGTTTTTTTCGTCAATAATAATTGAAACAAATTTTGTAATTCTGATCTCAAACTCAATGCGAGATTTTAGTACATCGGGTACGGAATGAATGATATCATTTTGAATTTTATTCGATAAATAACTACTATAACTAGGCCCCCCCGGTTTGCCGCTATCTTGTTGTTGCTTGTTGCATATGTTTTTCCATAACAAGGTCGTAGGTATTTGGAAAGCAAAGAAACGAGCTCTAAGAAATTTTCTTTATTCAATGAAGTTTTAGACTCATCATGACCTCCGAAACGTAACTCTTGTTGTGCTAAATGACAAATAGGCCGGGGTAGAAGCCTTTAAAAATAATGAAAAGTGAAAAAAAATTATAGTAGCATGAAACCCATTAGAAATGGAGGAGAATATTATAAAAATGAAAGGAAAAATAATTTACGGGCGATCTGAGGTCGGGAAGGGGGTGGGGGTGAGTGTTTAAGGGTAAAAAACGGATTTTCTCGATTTCCGGAAAAACTAAAAGTCCTATGGAAAAAAGTCCAATGGCAAAGTTGTAGGTAATAAGAAGATCTAAAACTTTTGTATTGACACTTTCTTCACATAACCTCAAAATTTATGTGAAAAATTCAATAAATCAAGTTTTTGGTTTTTTATTTTTATCTTTTACAAAAATTATTTTTTTTTCACGAAATTTGGTGAAAACTTACCTTTTTATGTCTCAAGTACGCTGTAATTTATTTGATTAAAAATATTCATTTTTTCACCTTATTTTCGAAAATTATCGAAAAAGCACCCCTAATTTTCAATCGAAAATTCACCCGTCAAAATATCAGCTTTTTTCAAAAAGTTGGTATGTTTTCTGTTCGTTGAAATCTCTACTTTCCGATGGTGAAAAAATATATAAATGTTACCATAGTAAATCTTCTCAGAAAATGCAAAAATCGAAAACTCGAATTCGAATTTTATTTTCAATTATTATATACAATTTTGAGCTATTTATTAAAATTTACACTTTAATTACTCGAAAAACGTAAGATTACATGTTACATTGATAAAAAAAATTGCAAATCAAAATATACTACCATAATAAACTAATATAACCCTTTTGATGGGCTAACATTTTTCGTAGGTCACTCAGGTATATAAGTTATCTTAAAATAGTTATAAATAGGCATCTACGCATATAATTTAAAGAAGATTCGACAACTTTCTCCAAATATTGTAGACGTCTTATTAAATATTAATTTTATTAACTTATTTGTTTGTTAATTATAGTAGTATAATTATGTTGATTTTAATTTTTTTTTTATCAATGTAACATGTAATCTTACGTTTTTCGAGTAATTAAAGTGTAAATTTTAATAAATAGTTCAAAATTGTATACTAATTGAAAATAAAATTCGAATTCGAGTTTTCGATTTTTGCATTTTCTGAGAAGATTTACTATGGTAACATATATATATATTTTTTCACCATCGGAAAGTAGAGATTTCAACGAACAGAAAACATACCAACTTTTTGAAAAAAGCTGATATTTTGACGGGTGAATTTTCGATTGAAAATTAGGGGTGTTTTTTCGATAATTTTCGAAAATAAGGTGAAAAAATAAATATTTTTAATCAAATAAATTACAGCGTACTTGAGACATAAAAAGGTAAGTTTTCACCAAATTTCGTGAAAAAAAAATAATTTTTGTAAAAGATAAAAATAAAAAACCAAAAACTTGGTTTATTGAATTTTTTACATAAATTTTGAGGTTATGTGAAGAAAGTGTCAATACAAAAGTTTTAGATCTTCTTATTACCTACAACTTTGCCATTGGACTTTTTTCCATAGGACTTTTAGTTTTTCCGGAAATCGAGAAAATCCGTTTTTTACCCTTAAACACTCACCCCCACCCCCTTCCCGACCTCAGATCGCCCGTAAATTATTTTTCCTTTCATTTTTATAATATTCTCCTCCATTTCTAATGGGTTTCATTCTACTATTATTTTTTTTGGTTTTAAAAATTATCGACCCCGGTCTAAAACAATGTCGACCAATCTCTGAAATACACTGCGGTTGTGATCGACACGCGTATTGTGTTTTGAAATTTCCTCAGATAATTGACGAGTTAAAGATGTCTCTATGCGTTGTTTACCGAAATTACAAAATGAAATTACCGCATTCATGTGTTTTTGTGAATTTTGATACCTTTTAATGGCGCCAGATAAGTTATTCAAATCATCATAACCAGACGTATTCCAAATCGTTTTCTCGTTAAGCCGGCTGTACACATGGGGCCAAGGTGTTGGGCAAAAATGATGGATAACCAAGATTGCTGTTCACACATTGGCTTACTGATCATTCTCTGCATTGGCGCTTCAAAGATGGACGTAGAAGTTCTTGCAGCCGCGGCAATTTTTATAGTACAGTTATTATTGATATACAGGCTGATAATAATTTTGCAAAAAGTTAGGTCAGTGTCACATTTACAATAGGTAACTTTCTCTATGGAGTCCATGTAATGTGTACAACATAGAAAAATTAAGCAAAATTAAAAATTTTGTTTTTTTTTAATTAAAAAAAATGATTTTTTTAATTTTGCTTAATTTTATTTCAGACTTTTTAGAGAGCATATACGAATTATAAAATGTGTAGGTAAGATCTCGCAAAACAATAAGTGTGATTCATCCTACCACATAATATTAAGTTCCTTATTAAATATTATACAGTATTATTATTCCTTCATGTCGATACAATTCTATGAATTATAAAACCTCATTGCTTGTCCACACCGGCGCCGCCATCGCTATCGGAACATGGGAACGTTTTCACTCACGCGCAACGATACTGTCTCCGCTGACGAGTAACAACGAACTGAACAAGACACCAACGTGTGAATGAACGCTGTTTGCGGAGCGCGCCAAGATCACAAAAAACCGACACTATTCGGATGGCCTGCCAATGTTGGCGCCAACTAGACCAATTAAGCCAACATACCGCCAGGTAGCTCCCTACACGTTGGCCCAACACCTTGGCCCCATGTGTACAGCCGGCTTTAGAAAAAAATATGCAACACCAACAATACAATTTATTGGAATGAGAGCAACCAACAATCCAATGAGTTTTATACATTGATATATTAAACTGTCTTTTATGAGACTTAGGTACTTGTTTGCGAAATTATCAAATCCGGTGTAGGTTTTGCCGAAGCTATCAGGGCCTTTATTCGCTATGAGCACACGAGCACGTAACGCGCCGCGTTACGTCAAATCCATGGAATCGACATGGAATGGTATTCCGTATGCCAATGTCAAAATTTAAAACGCGTGGACTCTGAGCCGCGTTCACGTTACGTGCGTGTGATGACGTCACGCGTTTTTGGCGTGGAATATGATGGTAGATAGCGAATAAGGGCCCAGGTTGTTTTTCTCTGCGAAAGATAGAGATTTCACCTTTTCTTCGCCTATCAAAACTTTCACACACTTCAAATCCATGCAAGGAACAATATTATCTGAATCTGCACTCAGTATTAAATCAAAACCAAATAAAAAAGATTTTAAAAACGAAAATGCAATATTTAGGTACCAGTTCGCTCACTCAATAAACGAAATGTAAACAGTGAAGTAAGTCAGTAAACACGGAAAGTTTTCTTGGACGTACTTACTAGACAACTTCACACTGAAAGCCGTGCTTATTTCTCCATACTGATTGCTATAGGAACGCACTGTAGTTATAATTATCTGTAGACGTAGCACTTTCTCATAGGTTAGAACAGTGCAGAGATGCCCGCGAAGCCCCGTTGCAAGCCTTTGAGTGTGAGCGAGATGCACGCAGCTGCCAGACTGCCAGGAAACCAGCGCGGCGCGTTCGGATACAAATAAATCGAGAGAAAGAATTGGCGCGCGAAAATTTAAATAATGGCAGTCAATGTTTTCGGTCGGATGGAATTTGAAGTAAGGCAAGCCCGGCTTTTCGGCTTGTATGAAGCTACCTCCACTGATCCCATAGTAAAAGTTGTTCATAATGATGAGTAGGTACTATAAGCCCTTTTCGGCTTAGCATACCTACCCTTTCCTTGTAACTCGGTATGGCTAATATTTTCCTGAAAACCGTTGAAAATTGTGTCAATTTTAGGTATTGCGGCACCCCATCTGAGGTTCTTGGCTCAATGGCATCTCCTAAATGTGAAGATCTGCCGCAAGTGCTACGGGCGGCTGCCTCCGCGCGCCACTCGCTGCCGGAAGGCTAAATGCGGCCGCACCTCAGACATACGCCCTAAGAAAGATTGGTGGCGTGAAAAATATCCCAGCTCTATTCCATCAGTAAATATTGAATACTAAAATAGTTTACCCTTTTTGTGAGTCATACTTTATCTACAATTAAACTTTTACGATTTTTTTCCACCACATGTGCATTTTGACTTTCCTGCACAAGCACAGATTAGCAATCTTGAACTTGCCCCAGCAAGTTAAAGATTGCTTGCTGTCTTAAGTCTTAGTACTTAAGCGTAGACGTAATTTTTAGCCTTCTACGTTAGGTGGGTACCTAACCTACATACGTAGGGCGAAAGTTTTATAATATCTATTTTTTTTAAAGTTTTTTTTTCAAAGAAATATTTTGGTACACGTACGTCGTACACATCGATACAGGAATTTAGAAATATGTAAGTATTACACCGTAATGGTGAAATATTGTTATTTCATTTGTACATAAAACCTCGTTGGTCAGTTGAGTAAAATATAGATTCAGTACGACTTTAGATATACCTAAAGCTCAACTCAAAGTAGGTACGTCTAATTTTATATTACCTACTGAATAAAATCTATTTATGGGTGGGTGCTTTCAAAATAACCGCACATTTTTGCTACATTTATAATACCGTATTCAAAACCGCAGCTACATTATGCATTTTTTATTTTGTGATTTGTGGGTCCTTACGTGCTTACTTTTCAATAAATATTTTAAAATACTTATTTGATTAACCTACTTAGGTATCTATCATCACTATCATAAATGGGAAGTGAAGTTTACAAATGCTTGCCAAAACATCCTTACCTATAATACCTTACTTTGCAATGGCGGCGTCCTTATTGAGATCGGTAAGTGATTACATTTAGGTACCTACTTTAATAAATCTATATATATAAAAATGTTATGTGGGTTTGTGTACGCTTCAAAAACCTCAAAAAGTTCTGCACCGATCGAGCTGAAATTTAAGCATGATATATAATACGCATCAAGGATTGTTTTTATCTATTTTTTTTTATCCACAGCGAAGCGTGGCAGGGAACAGCTAGTAATCTATAAAATTAAATGGTATGATTTTCTCTAGATTTAGTGGGATGTGATTAAACAATTTCCAGAGATATTAATTATGTATATTTTTAAGAGAAAGATAGAAGGTGAGATTTTCGCAGTGGAGACGGTGGCGAGCACAGTGGACGAGGTGCAGCAACAGGTCGAGCACACAGAGGGCGTGCCGGCGGCGCTGCAGCGGCTCGTGTTCGAGGGCAAGCTGCTGCAGCCAGGCCGCGCTCTCGCGCACTACAACGTGCGGGAACATGCCACGTTGCACTTGACCATGGACCTTGATGAAAGACGTGAGTTACTTAAGCTGAATATTACGGAAATAAACAACAAAATTTTGTTCCACCCTTTAGCTCCGCTCCCCTTACACGTATCTATTATTTTTCATCATTTGATTTTAAAATTTTTGTAACTCCGTTGTATTTATTTCAGGTTGCGCTCCTTGTCCTTAAAGTTCTTGGGTACCTAACATATATGACATAGCTTGAATAAGCAATTTGTTGCTGGTGCTACGCCCGACTGTCGTGTGCAGACGCAGTTGTTAAAGGCTAAATGTGGCCGAACATCAAACATAAGTACTATCTACCTAAAAAAACAGAAGTACTTACCAAGCCAAAAAAACGCCTAGGTACTACTTACTCACATGCATTTAATAAATTTGCATGTTTATGAAATCATTAAAGTAATCGATCAATAGGTACTTTCGTTTCTTTTTAATTTAATACCAAGTTGACGAAGTAAGTTTTGGTCTAAGGGCTAACGATCTAGATACCGAACTCAGATCTACTATATCTGAGATACCGAAGAGCCTATGTTTATAAGTTGATTTGCTAATTGCCAGTTTGGACAAACAACGATGACACATCTGTCGGTCTAATTATACCTAATACTCAATTAAATGTATGTTTACATTTAAAATAGTAAAAACACAAGAAATAATATTTCAGACTCACACACAATGCAGATATTCGTGACTGGGCTGGACGGCGAGACGTTCGCAGTGGAGACAGTGGCGAGCACAGTGGACGAGGTGCAGCAACAGGTCGAGCACAAAGAGGGCGTGCCGGCGGCGCTGCAGCGGCTCGTGTTCGAGGGCAAGCTGCTGCAGCCAGGCCGCGCGCTCGCGCACTACAACGTGCGGGAACAGGCTACGCTGCACCTGACCATGGACCTTGATGGAGGAGGTAGGCAAACAGCAAACACTAGGTTGAACTTTTTATCTGGTTTCAATTCGATAATAGGTATTATCAAATTAACATAAGAAAGTAATAAACTATAATAGCACTCTTTCACGTACACTTTGTTTTAGGTTACGCTCCTTGGCATTTACGACACCTAGCTATGTGGCATCTCTTAAACAAGCAGATCTGCCGCAAGTGCTACGGGCGGCTTCCTGCTTCGGCAACGCGATGTTCAAAGGCCAAATGTGGGCGCACCTCGGATATACGCCCTAAGAAACGTTCATATCGAACCGACAAACGCTTATTTGCTAAAAACTTCAATCCTGTTTCTTTATTCAAGAGCAGCGAATAGATTTGGATATTTCTATTAACATTAAAATCACTTATTGAGTACATCATTATAATACATCATGTGTTTTTATTTGATATGTATGTGGCGGCCTGTGGTCGCAACAATCTACTACCTAATACTAATAACTAAAAATTTCACAACAGATGGGTGGGTACTGGGTACACTACCTACTTACCTACTATCTAGGAAAATCTCGAGTCTATGTACAAAATTACTCTGAAAAACATTTTAAAACCAAGGTGCTTTTCAGAAAGTTCCACAATGCAGATTTTCGTGACTGGGTTGGACGGTGAGACGTTCACAGTGGAGACGGTGGCGAGCACAGTGGACGAGGTGCAGCAACAGGTCGAGCACACAGAGGGCGTGCCGGCGGCGCTGCAGCGGCTCGTGTTCGAGGGCAAGCTGCTGCAGCCAGGCCGCGCGCTCGCGCACTACAACGTGCGGGAACATGCCACGTTGCACTTGACCATGGCTCTTGATGGAGGACGTGAGTGCATTTTAAATAAACTCTTTAGGAAGTATATTTTGACGCTAGACCGTCGGTTTAGTGCAAAAAGTCACTTACTGGGCCTTTATTCGCTATGAGCACACGAGCACGTAACGCGCCGCGTTACGTCAAATCCATGGAATCGACATGGAATGGTATTCCGTATGCCAATGTCAAAATTTAAAACGCGATGCCACGCTAAGACTCTGAGCCGCGTTCACGTTACGTGCGTGTGATGACGTCACGCGTTTTTGGCGTGGAATATGATGGTAGATAGCGAATAAGGGCCCTGTTTTGCTATGAAAATTAACGCGGATTTAACACATTTTGGCTCTAATTAACATGGGAATACTCAAGTTTTATTGAGTCGGATACTGACTATATTTTATATAGTTTCGATCACATTCGGCAATCTTTTTCAAGGAATGATTACAAGTATAATGTGCTCGAAGTTGCGTTTAGCCTAGCACTAAGCCAACTGGCGGCCGATAAGTCGCACTAGTTTTAGGGTCGGTACATATCTGACGGAAAATGCGTCGCGTATTATCGGTCGCGTAACGCCAGAACAGAGAAATATATAATAAAACATCCAACCTTTCACACTCGACGCACTAGCGCATCATCGGTTGAGACCGTATTCAAGGTTTTGACTAGAAATGAAGGACTTATTCCTAATCTATATGAATGTCGAAATATTAGCCAATATTTCGCTTTTCGTTTCCTAATTCTGCCAACCAAGTAAAATGTTTATAAAGATAAATAAGATTATATTGTTACATATAATTAATTTTTTTTGTAGAAAAAAAAAATGTGGGAAGAAACGGAGTATCTAAGACGACCTAGTTTAATTTTAGACAGCAATGTTGTACACAGTGGCTAAGCCGAATAGCAATTACAAATTGATTATTTTTATTATTATATTTTTCATTTGACATTATAATTGTAACTGTTTCACTAATATAATTTTATCAAATTTAATTAAAAAAGTTTGTGTAATGTGACCGATAGACTTATTTTGTGATTATGAATCTGTGACATGAAAAAAATGAATTTAAAATCTATTTTTAGGGAATGAGTACAACTACCTGAGATATCTGGCCACAAAGCACCTCACACATAAGATGATATGCCGCAAGTGCTACGGGCGCCTGGCGCCGAGCGCCACTCGCTGCGGCAAGGCTAAATGCGGCCGCACCTCGGACATACGCCCTAAGAAGTCCTTCATCCGGCGCTACTGGTATTACCTTAATAGGCCGTACACTGATGCATGTGGATGGTGAAATGTTAATTTTTAACCGACTTCAAAAAAGTAGGACGTTATCAATTCGACTGTACGTTTTTTTTTATGTTCGTTACCTCATAACTTTTGACTGGGTGAATCGATTTTGATGATTCTTTTTTTATTAGAAAGCTTCCCATTTGGTCCCATTTCAATTTAGTCCATTTCTGATAATGGTATCCATGAGAAAACTATATAAGTCTTAAATTTGCATTAAGTACGTGCGCGACAAATAGATGAATAACTCAATAGTCGGTTTTTGTTTTGTAAAAATAATGTTCTTGTTACATTATAGCTTTGAACCAAATACTGGGTTACAAGGAAAGGAAATGCTAAGTCGAAAAGGGCTTATAGTCATCATTAGCAACTTTTACTATGAGACCAACCCGGAATTAGCTAAAAAAAGCTGTTCCATAGAAAAATGCCATTGTTTCTCGACAAATGTATGGAACATTATCTTTATAAACAGTTGGAAAGTTGTTTATAATGATGAGTACTTAGAGCCTTTTCTGTCTAAGAATACCCCTTTCTTATAACCCTGTATTTATCTTTGTGTTTTGATCAATAATAAAATATTATTGTGTATAGCTATTTTGTTTTAATTACCTATTTTTATTTCTGACTTGTCACACGCTTTAGCGTTGCTGCAAGTGTATCAAGTAATTGTCAATAAATAAACAAAATACTTGTACACGAGTAAGTTATTGTAAAACGTAACAAAAACGTGGTGTTCACACGTTTATTAACCACTACTTAAATTTTAAAATATTTTTTGGTGTTGCCAGTTCATTTCTTAATCGTTAACGGGTAATAATGTAATAGAAACAAAAATTTAAAAGTTATGGTGATATAATAAAATATCTGTAGTACTCATCACAACCTGTGTAAAATTATATCAAACATTGTATAAACTTGCTTAATTAATTTTATGAATAATTAAACGCAACTTTACTCTTACAACTATTAAATTTATGGACGGAATCGTAAAATATCGCAGCTTAGGACTAAATCTTCGATCACACCATACCTAGTTGAATTACCTTGATTTTAGGCGGTTTTTTTGTTGCATTTTCTGAAATTAACGAAGAATATCAATTTATGGTCAACTCTTCCAAAATGTTTACCTTCCCATTCAGATTTACATGCTATGAACACAACATGCAACTTTCACACAACTTTATTATATTATTTACAACATTACCTCAGATCAAGTAGATAGGCAGATAGAAGCCTTAGGTACAGTTGAAGCCAAAAAACTACCCTACTGCCCGTGTACTTACGTATACTTCAAGCACACGTTGACGCATAAGTCAAAACTACCTGAGTCAATCGTCAATTCATAAGTCAGTTGCTCAAAAGAAGCTCGGGTAAAAAATTCGGGGAAAAGATTCGGGTAGTTTTTATGCGTCAATGTGTGCTCAAAGTATACTCACACGGGCAATAGGGTAGTTTTTTTGGCTTCACTTGTATCTATCTAAGGCGGGACTCTATCTGCCTTTCTACTTGATCTGAGAACATTACAGCATTTGGATAGCTCCAAATGGTGTATGGTAATTACTGTAAATGTATTTAAATCAACCACAAATGGAATGGACATGCAGGTGGCATAGTGCGTGCTTACAAAATGTCTCAAGATAATTGAATGATGGACTTAAGTGTCATGCACATGCGTGCGTGCTTTTATCTTGCGTCACACTTTAACGTAGTAGGGTAGTACCGAGTTAGAGCGAGACAGGTAGGCTTCAATATGCCGTACCGTAACATTACTTAAACATGGACGTACTCTTATCACTTCTCTGGGTTATAAATAGACTTGAAAACATCAGACCAAACAGTTTTCAGACCACAGCCCGCTTACGTAATAGACGGCTCGATTCAATCACAACGTTTACAGATCGCTCTTCATACTGTTAGCTGAAGAAACGACCATAGACAAAGCTGTCAGTCACTGGACTGACCGAACTGAACCGGTGTTACCCTTAACAGACAGTTTTTTTTTATTCAATGATTGCGTTGACCGCCATCTCGCCTGATGGTAAGCAATGATGCGGTCTACGAAGGAACCGATTCACTCGCGACTTGAAGACACCTAGATTATAGCTACCGGGAAACACTCACTCAGGCAGAGCATTCCTTTAGCAGTAGGCACAATAAAAGTGGAATCAAAAAGTTTTAGTTCACGAAACATGCTCGTGCATGAGCGTGCGTCATGCGTCACACTTCAACGTAGTCGAGGGTGGTACCGGGCGGCGGAGGCGGTGCGAAGGCGGCGAGGTAGCGGTGCGGGGGCGACAGCGGCAGACTGTCGGCCAGCTCGCGGGACGGAACCGGGACTGACGACTGGTCTTGCTGGAAACGGTAATAAGCGTATTAGGTATTAGGAAATAAGTAAAGGATTTGACGACCTGTTTGGCTCAGCGGTAATATATCCGCCTTATAAGCCAGAGGACCCGGGTTCGATTCCCGGCCGGGCAGATGTTTGAATGATTAATTTAAATGTCTGCTCTGGGTCTGGGAGTTAATTGTCCTTGTCTTTGTGTGTTCCATGGCATCTCCGACACAGGATTATCCTAGTCGGGAGCTATGAGTGTGAAACGTTTTATTATTAGTAAACTACATTGAACACTGCATTGAATACTTGAAAAGGATATCAAAGACTTACCGACACAACATTGATCGTGACCGTGTCTGAAAACTTCACTTTATTCTTCTCCGCCCGCGCGCCTTGTCTCTCTCCCTCGAACCTGTAGCCTCTGTCTTTCAGCGTTGGGTAGTTATTTTGGTAACGATATAACATATTAGGCATATTGTTGTCATCACTCAACTCCGTCTGAAAGACATGCTTATACTGAGCAGAGTTCGCATCGTGAGATCGGGGCATGATGTCTATAACAGTTTTATTCTGGTCGCTTTTCAACTTGTAAGTCGGCAGTCCATTTTCGTGCCATTTCATGTTTTGTGTAAGTATCGGCTTCAGCTCCGGCTTGTATGTCTTTTGCTGTGTTTCCGTGTTCCATATAGTGTTGTCTCGCTCTAAGTATTGGTGGAGGTTGGGACGGATGCTGTTGGTCGATATGGGTTCCGGTTGCGAGACGGAGACGGGGAGCATCGTGTGAGGGAGAGAGATGCGAGGTAGCGGCGGCGGTTTCGTTTTAGCTATTTCTGAGGAAGCGCTCGTTTCCGCGTCGGAGTTGGTGTAGGAATGCGAACTGCAGTCCGAACATGAATCCGAAGATTCTGACTCTGAAAATAAAACAAAAAGCTAGTATCAAACCACGAAATATGTAAAACCGTTAACAAGGCAAAACTTTTAGGTACAGCCGCGATTTTCGTAGTGCGTTTAAATGGCAGACGTCATCGTCGACATTTTAATCAATGTTATTATCTCTCCGCCAATTAATCTCGCAACAAAGCGACAATCATTCTGGCTTTGTCAAATTTACGCGTGGATAAAAAACGGAAGGAATACTATTTCTGTCCGCCGCGTACTAGACCTGCTGGCCTGGTCTGTTCCATCTGTGTTCCATCGGCCCCCGGCGCGCGGCAGCCCACGACCGGGTCCCACGCCGCAGTGTAGAGCGAGACGACGATACCTGGTCGGTCCAGCTGCGCGTAGTGTAGCGCGAGACGACGATACCTGGTCGGTCCAGCTGCGCGTAGTGTAGCGCGAGACGACGATACCTGGTCGGTCCAGCTGCGCGTAGTGTAGCGCGAGACGACGATACCTGGTCGGTCCAGCCGCGCGTAGTGTAGCGCGAGACGACGATACCTGGTCGGTCCAGCTGCGCGTAGTGTAGCGCGAGACGACGATACCTGGTCGGTCCAGCTGCGCGTAGTGTAGCGCGAGACGACGATACCTGGTCGGTCCAGCTGCGCGTAGTGTAGCGCGAGACGACGATACCTGGTCGGTCCAGCTGCGCGTAGTGTAGCGCGAGACGACGATACCTGGTCGGTCCAGCTGCGCGTAGTGTAGCGCGAGACGACGATACCTGGTCGGTCCAGCTGCGCGTAGTGTAGCGCGAGACGACGATACCTGGTCGGTCCAGCTGCGCGTAGTGTAGCGCGAGACGACGATACCTGGTCGGTCCAGCTGCGCGTAGTGTAGCGCGAGACGACGATACCTGGTCGGTCCAGCTGCGCGTAGTGTAGCGCGAGACGACGATACCTGGTCGGTCCAGCTGCGCGTAGTGTAGCGCGAGACGACGATACCTGGTCGGTCCAGCCGCGCGTAGTGCACCGCGAGCGCGGCGGCCTCCCCGGCCAGCGCCCGCAGCCCGCGGCGCGCGGCGGCGCAGCACACGTCGCGGCACAGGTCCCACGCCGCCAGGTCCACGGCCAGGCTCAGCGCCTTCTCCACTCGCCCGCGTCTGCACACAGACCGATACCACTAAACATTGAGTACCACTATACAGTCCATCTAGCATAACCTTTGACATAAAATACGTAGCGAATTTTTGGATGGAAAAGTGTTCGCTATTTGAGCTCGTCAAGGGCGCCCGTGACAGGCGTTTTTTTTTTTTTTTTTTTATAAAAATAAGTGGCAAACAAGCGACGGGCCACCTGATGGTAAGTGGTCACCGTCGCCTATGGACACTTCTAATACCCGAGGCATCTTCAGTGCGTTGCCTACCTCTGAGGACTCTATTAACCCTTCGTTTGAAGCGGCCAAGGTTATAGTGTGAAGGAAAAACCGAACGTGGTAGGTCATTCCATAAAACACAGGTGCGCGGAAGAAACAAACGATTGAAACGAACCGTGCGAGACTTCCACGCATCTATGATGTGCGGGTGACATTTCTGGCGATGGCGGCCAGTTCGGTGGTAAAAAAAAAATGAACTCTTACTTAAGCTTACTATTACATGAGCTTTACGACCGGCAGCTTGGTCAACTAGAGACAACGGCGAACACATCTATACAAGTCGTAACTAAATAAAAGAGATGGCTACGAGATTTCGTCAAATAGGTCGATTGCCTCCTGATTATTATAATGAGTGCGCTCGAGCAACGCGCACGTAGACATCGCTTTAACCTTTCGCCCGCGGGGCGCAACGACTGCAGCGAGTATAATACCTGAGTAGGTGATGAAAGAACTTCCTCGCCAAGTCGTGCAGCGGCGGCGCGAACCGCGCGGCGGCCGGGCCCAGCGGCGCGCGCGGCGCCAGGAACGAGCCCAGCGCCGCCTGCGCCGACCACTCCTCCGCCACCGCCTCTGCGGGGCCGGGGACAGACCTAGTTAGCTTTACTTTATTATGTGCGTGACGAGATTACAAATCGCTCGCTTGTGTGCTAGCACCACTTCGACGTAAAAATACGTGGCGAGTATTCGACAGAAAAGTGTACGCTATTTACGTCCGTCGAAGCTTTGACAGGCGTAAATGGCGTACACTTTTCTATCGAATACTAGCCACGTATTGTTTTCGTCAAGTTGGGCTAGACCCCCAGGTCTGTGGCACTCAGAATTTGGAGCGGGGGCGCTGACCATTGTTATATTGATCATCATCATCAGCAACCTTTAACTTCCCTGCGGGGATACAAGGTCTACCCTCGAAGGATGAATAGGCCGTATTCAACCACGCTAGCCAAGTGTGGATTCGCCATTGAATTTCTCCTCCAGACGTTTGCAGGTCTCCTCACAAATTAAGTTTTTTAAGTACATAATTAATTAAACACAATATTTACTCCGCTTAGTTATTTCTTCTTACGCAGGGTTATAAGGAAAGGGTATGCTAAGCCGAAAAGGGCTCATAGTACTCATTGTTATAACCAACTTTTGCTATGAAGCAAACTCTGAAATTGAAAAAAAAAACAGCTGTCCCTTTAAAAAAACTCAATGACACTCCCCAAAACGTATATAACCCGTGTTAACTATAACAAAATGTGTCAAAACCCCGTTACTTTTCATAGTACGTAATGTATGAGCCTTTTTCTGCTTAGCATACCCTTTCCTCCTAACCCTACAAGTTTACCCGCGCCGCTCCGCAGGGCTGCGCAGACCAGCCTGTTGACCGCCCACAGACACTCGAGGCCCTCCCGCTCCCACTCCATTGCCTTCAGCAGCGCCACTGCACTCGACATGCGCCGCGCCCGCATCCACGCCTGATCACAATGTTACAATTTCATTTATTATAATTATTTTTATTTTTTATTTAAAAAAAAAAACTGAATATTTTTTTTTCATCTTACCTATATACAGGGTTATTCATAAAGAGTATGCTAAGCCGAAAAGGGCTCATAGTAATCATCATTATCAACAACTTTTACTATGGAACCAACCAGAAATTCGCGAAAAAAAAAAAACCGCTGTTCCATACATTTTGTCGAGTGTCATTGACATTTTTTTATGGAACAGCTGATTTTTTTTTCGCGAATTTCGGATTGGTTCCATATTAAAAGTCCCTTTATGAATAACCCTGTATAAAAATGTATCGCTGTTCGTTTGTCTGGCTATAACTCGAGAATGGTTGGACCGATTTCGCTAATTTTGATCTTGAAATATTTGTGGAAGTTCAGGGATGGTTTAAAAGTAAAAAAAAAACAGCGGGTGAAACCGCCGGGTGCAGCTAGTGTATTATATTTATTAATTACAGCATATTTTTAAATAAAACTATTATTATTTATTTTATTATTATTATTATTATTTTTTTTTTTTAAATAATTATATTTTTTATTTTTGCCTTAAAACCCAGTCGGGCGTTATCTACTCTCATATTATCGTAAAAATCTAATTACGAACTTCAAAACGAATCTAGTTTGGTAAAAATGTTAGTCACCGTTAAAAGCCGAGGGTGCGAGATCCGTAGTACCGTGACGGGGCCGCCGACAAACGCGGCGAGGACCACAGCGCCGGCCCTCACGCCCTGGCTGCAGAGGATCTGCATGCGCCGCGACTCACTGCAATATACAAAAAAATGGCTTTATAGTACTCGTCGTTATTAACATCAATGATTAAAAAAAATATTTTAATTCAAATAATTAAGAATTTTTATTTTATATTATTTTTATTTAATTAATTTAATTTGTTTTAATTTCATTTAGTATGATAATTCTGTATTATTAATGCTATTACTACTGTATTTTGCACATTGTGGACTACTGTGTTTGATAATAAAAAAAAAGAATTTTGAATTATAGCATAGGCTGAAGAAGGTTGAAGCTTTAATGTATGGTGAATTGGTGACAGAATAAAAAAGAATCATTTATTGGCCTTTTAACTACTTATGTTACACTAGACACGTTAATATTACAATAATCATTAAAATTTAAAGATTAAAATGGCAATAAAATTATAATAATTGAATAGATGATAATGATAATAATATTACCGCAGATATGGCGCCAAGTCGAAGCACTTGGTGTGATGGTGCAGCAAGGAGAGCGCGCGGTCGAAGCATTGTATCCGGCCGCCCTCCTCCGCCGCTACTATTAGTTCGCCTACCCACTGTATGTCTGTGGCGATCTGCAAATACATTTGTTAGGACGTTTATTTGCTCTTAGCTGTCTAACTATTCATAATCTTCTTCTTCTATATATATAAAAATGAAACCCGTTTTCCTTGGTCACGGCCTCACGCGTGAATGGCTGGACCGATTTCACTAATTCTTTTTTTGTTGTATTTGTTATCATTAGGAGAAGGTTCTTACGGAAAAAAATATTAAGAAAATCTCTCAAAAACCCTAAAAACAGCCCTTTTATTTTTCCCATACAAACGTTTTCTAACTAAAACGAGCTTTATTGCTATTGTATAAAGTTCATATTGAATTGCAAGCACTCACTGTTGTTTAAGCAATGTAGGTATGTTCCTAACGTCCAAGAGTCAATTTGCACTTTATTACCTCTGTACAAAGTTCAAATTCAATCATATCTATCAAAACAGTGTGCGTTTTATACTGATAATTTTTACTATAAATTGACAAGTTAGCATCAACAAACTACGGTTGCTATTATAGTTACGCAATAGCATGAGAATAGAGGTTATAACAAAGAGTTCCTATAATTATTCTCAACACCTTTGGTCACGCCATCACGCGTGAACGACTGGACCGATTTCAATTTACTCTACGTTTATCCCAAAGTCTACCCGTGCGAAGCCAGGACGGGCCGCTAGTCTTATATAAAAATCAATCGCTGTTCGATAATCTCGGTAAAACTGGAGAACGGCTGAACCAATTTGAATATTATTTTTTGACTTTGGTCGCTCTAATACAGAGGTGGTTTATTTCTTGTCATTCTAATTTTTTTTTCTTTGACATTGCATTTATTTAGATATAATCTGGGTGTCTTCAAGTCGCGAGTGAATCGGTTTCCTCTAGGCAAGCGTGCTCCATCGTAGACCGCATCGTTGCTTACCATTGTGCGAGATGGCGGTCAAACGCAAGCCTATTATTAATAAAAAAAAATATATAAAAAATTGAGTTATAATTTGTTCGTAAAAAAATTTGTATCTGACATTCATTATGAATAGATGTACCCATATTTGAATTTGTGGATGCGTGAGGCAGAAGATCGTGCCTTGTGGCGTTCGTTAGGAGAGGCCTATGTCCAGCAGTGGACAAACATTAGATAGGCTGATGATGATGATGATGATATTTGAATTTATAATTTTGTATTTGAATGCTTTCAAAAATAGATAGATAAAAAGTCCGCTTACAAATCCAGCTTTAGTAGAGTGAGTGAGGCCCGCAACCTGGTGCACAATATGTAGTGATCCGTCGATGCAGGCGACCAGCAGGCGCGCGTCGTGGGGCGCGCGGCGCGCGGCACGGGCCGCCGCCGGCAGCGCCACGCGCGGGCCCGGCGCCGCGGGGGACAGCTTGGTGGCGCGCCCCGACGGTGGGATCTCGTATTGGTGCCAATTCATGCTGATACCGTTCTGAGAACAAGAAACATTTATAAATAACTAGCTGACTCGACAGACGTTGTCCTGTCAAAAGCCATTGCGTCAATTCTATGTAAAATATTGCGTAACTATAGCAACCGTAGTATGTTGATGCTAACTTGTCAATTTATAGTAAAAATTATCAGTATAATTATATAATTTGCAATAAATTAAAATTGCGACTATAATTTGAGATTTAAACTATCCTATCTCTCAAGTTGGATCGAACTGCACATGGTGTGCGAATTTTATTATAATCGGTTAAGTGGTTTAGGAGTCCATTGAGGACAAACATTGTGACACGAGATTTATATATATTAAGATTGGCTGTAACATGCAGACGGACGGACGCACGAGTCTCGCCATAAGTTCTTTTCCAAAGAAAGTTCAGAACTCTAATGGGTCTGTTTGGCAACAACAATTTGTTTTTGTTTTTGTGGAAAACAAATTGTCGTTGCAAATTGTGGAACAATTTCGCTAATTTTTTTTTGTTGTTAACTATTGTCCAGAGGTTCTTATGAAAAAAAATAAAGTAAGTTAAGTGGAACATTCGAAAATATAAGACAATTCAAATTAAATATTCTTAGCTAAGACAGGATGTCTGTCGGGTCAGCTAGTTTAAAAAGACGAGACGAGCTAATTGCTCGCCTGATGTTAAACTTCGTTATGTACTATATAGCTGCACCTAATTCTTTGCAAAATTTCAATGAGAGAAAACAAACTTCTTTACCTTTTGACAAGCAATCTGTTCAACAATGTGAATAACATTGTCTTGATTCTGCGAGAGTTCCGCTGATAATGTTTCATTCTCCAATTGGTGATATGCCACCAAGGAAATGTTGTGCCTGCAATAGAAATATATTTATGATATATTTGCTGCATTGTTAACAAGAACAAGGATTCAAGGCAATTTTATAAAATTCCTGTTTACGGAAAAATGCTATTCAAATTTCTCACACCTTTTACCTTTCAATCTTTTAGACATATATGTATCCCGTTAATGTTAATTAAAGTAAATAAATGTCAATTTGTCAAAATTGTTACAATGATGTGTACCATTATTCCAGTTCTGCCTAGTACTACTAGTTCATGTTTTTATAAAAAAATTGTTAAATTCAGAATGATTTGTATGAAATGATTACCCATTGACTTGATAGAGGTGCAAGTTGGCCAGATCTTCGATGACAGGGCTCCATGGCGCCGGCTCTGCTGCAGTGACGCTCCACACAAGGATCCTAGAGCCCGTGGCTGTGTCACAGGACGAGAGGTGCCTTTCGGTGCGCCGGGTGCCACCACCCAGCTCTATGCTCTGAATATGCCAAACATGTTTTGGATTTTAACACTTTGGCTGCGGCTAGTAATCACATGCACTTGCCTCAGGTGCAGCTAATAGTCAAATGCGTTGTTTTACGAGTCTGGCGTGTGTAGCCGCATTCGCGTTGCACAAAAGAAAACACAAGGTATGTGTTTTCAGCAGTCAAAGTGTTAACTATGTATAGGCTGAACTAAATTAAACTTCATGAGCTAAATAGTTTTAGGACTTTGTTGCCCTTTTTAAAATGTTTTTAATACTTATGAGTTTGACATTTTAAAATGTTTTAAAGCTATTTGAAGCTATCTTAGTCATATTGAAGCTATGCCAAAGATCCCTTTACTTTAAGAAAGTATTCAAAGTTAAGTAGTTTAAAGTAGGCTTCAGAGCCTATTCTTGTGTTATGGTAAGTCTATTCTTCATACACCATTATGAAGAATAGACTATTTTATATAGTTTCTATTTTAATCTTGATTGCTATGATAACTCAGACAATTTTTAATAAACAGTTTAGTTCTAGATTACCGGTCTTTCTTGCACTTACATGTAAGCTTGGATCTCTATCAGAGATACGGCATGGTGAGTTGCTGTTGTTATTCTTTCCGAATGTTACTAGTGTTGCTGTCCGATCAGTGTGCGTAAATAACATGTGAGACTTGCACAGTGCCACTGGAATAAATTAATTTTCAAAAAATTTACAAATCTCTTCTTCTTTGATATTCTGAAATTTTGTATACATGTTAAACTAAAGTTGCTCACTCTGAAGTTGAAAACATCAATTGCATACTTTTTAGACACAGATTTCTGTACATTTCAATACTCTAGTTGTGTATTTAAAAAAGTAAAACTGAACTGCTATAAATATCAATTAAAATATTCATTCGTAAGTGTTAAATCGTATGTTTTACTCACCATTTGTGACTATTTGTCCAGAGAGCTTACCAACAAAGTATCTATCGAATAAAATTTGAGTTACATCTAGCGTGTTTAGTTTAACAGTGAGGTAGGCGATAGCTCCGGACGAAAAAATAATGGTTACAAGGGTTTCTGTTGTCCAAACAGATTTTATAACTGTTTTGTCCCGGAACTTTGATTCGAGTTGTTTCAGTTGCTTCGGACGCGGCGCTCTCCAGTGACCGCCGCGTCTTTCGTGATAATCCCTTTTGCCAGCGTCAAATACTGACTCTTCGGACCTTTTCTTCGTCTCATATCTACAAAACAAACATAGCGGTCAAACCAGAAATAGGTATACGAGAGAAACTTTTAGAAACTTAACTCACTTAAAACTTTTGTTGTCATAGTTTTTGGAATTTATTAATTCATCGCATGTTATAAACTTGACATCGTAGTTGATCATTATATGAATTACAATGCGGGTTTTCTTTCTACATGGCTTAGTACTTAAAAATTGTAAAATTAAATAAAATACACTTGCGACGCCCGCTTAGAACAGCAACAAATGCAACAATGCGATGTCAAATGTCAAATGAAATGACAGTGACAATTGTGTCGAGTCGTCGATTGAAGTGACAATAGCCTAGAATTGAAATTGACTTAAGACAATGTATACAAATGACATTGATGGTTTTTTGATTTAATTTTTAATTCATTTCTTACTCTGCACGGCGTACATCGTTTTGCATTAATCATGAAAATGTTGGGATAGCCGAGGGGGCCTCTCTTTGCCCCTCTCACCACCTCCTCTTCAAATGTATATTTAAATGAACTACTTATATAGATAGATATCTTCTTATTCCAATAGAATCTTATAGAAAACGCATCATTGTACCCAAGTAGGTAAAGTAGATATCTGTGCAAGCCTGCAGGGCAGTGTTTCAACCGTTTCAATATCGCGAGAGAGAGATAAACATGTCGTACGCGGCTAAAAACAGAGAAAAGACAACCCTTCCACGGCCTGTGCTAGACCTACACGTACACAGCCTGTAGGTACAGGTAGCAGTAGGTAACATAACCTACCTATCTTTTATCAATACTAATTAAAAGTAGGAACATAGGTAAAACATAGTAAGCGCCAACTTCTGTTCGGACTCTGAGACTTAGCAGAATAAACTTGCGAGTACGTAAGTCCTCGTATCGTAAGTATGTACCTACTACATTTTATAGGTACGTAAGTAGCATCTATTGTAGGTAGCATTGTTCACACCGGTAACACGTGCACATAATCGTTACAGGGTGCCGCTCTGGGGTAGTATTTCCTAATTCTCGCGATTGTTACGGAAGAATGGCTTACCTTGTTAGTGAGACCCTAGAGAAGAGCGTAGTTACTATGTGAATGCGGCATTAGACACGTGGTTGGGGATCGTCCATTAATCAAATGAGGCTCGAGAGGGGGAGGGGTTTTTTAAAACATCACGAAATATCACAAGGGAGGAGGGATGTACAGTAGTGAGATATCACGTGTATTTATTTTGGCGTTAAATTTTGAAAATTTTAAAGACAATTTATACCAAAAAAATATATGTGATAGTGGCGGGGGAGGGGGTGAGCGTAATTAATAATAATATTACTAGCGTGGAGAAGGGTAAAAAATGGCTAAAAACATCACGTGGTTAATGGACGACCCTTTACACAGATGGGTGAAATCTTTACCAGAAATTTATAAATAGAGGTAGTCAAACTCTTTATTGTTCACACACATCAGATATACCTAATGCTAGCTATACTTAATAAGTATCTAATAAATAATGCTTAAAATTTGTGCAACAACTGGCGGCCTTATCGCTAAGATTGATTTCTTCCAAGCAACCATATTAAGTGTAGCGAATTGCATCGTCATTGGTAAGTGCTATATACTGGACCTTAAACAGGTAGATTTAGCTTGAAAAAAAACTTTTTATCATCGAATTTCCTGCAGGAGCCTAACACCTAAATAAGAACTTAGGTACCGTAATTATCTCTGCACCTAATTTGCATTTTTTTTTATAATTTTCGATAATACATATTGATTAAAAATAGTTCCAAGTACTTATTTTGGCAAACTCACCGAAATCGGCTACTGTAAGAAACTTTAAGTAAAATTACATTGACCTAAATTCCGCTAAAAATATTATCGATTAAAAGAAAATTATTGGTGCCACCTGCTCAGCTTAAAGCCAGATTCTATCCCAAAATAATGAGCTTTCACAGGTGGCAGTATTATAATAATAATTTCTTTGAGGCGTCGGAGGGACCTTTGAGTAACCGGTAAAATTTTGTAAATTAATGATAATTAAGATAATGAAACGAAGTTGATGTGATGTAAGACCAGTCAAGTGCGTTCGAGCTCACGCTTCGAGGGTTCTGCTTCCGGAATAGAAACCAACAAACAAGAAGTACAAACACACATATTTGTAGATATGTATACAACAAAAGGTACAAAAACAAACATAGGTACATATTTGTATATATACATAAGCGTACCTACCATGTAGGTATATGTGGCAAATGGCTTTAAATTGTTTTACCAGTTTGATTAAGTTTTAATTAAGTAGAGATGTTTTCAAGAGAAGGGCTACAAGTATTTAAGTATCTCTTCAAATGATTTATTTATTCATTCTTCGTTCAACTAACCTCCAAGTATTTCGAGTATCTCTTTCTTTCTTTGTTTCTGAACAAAAACCAGCTGATGTCTGGGATTTGAGACGTGGTGCTGCTCGGCCATCACACTAGGAAACTTAGGATATAAAACAAATATACATAAAGCTTATACGCAGCACTTAGGGGGATATCATAGTGTAGATTTTATTAGCGAAATAAATTTTAAAATCGTATCAGCAGTTCCGGAGATTACCCTATACAAACATACATACAAACATAGATGGAAAACATAAACCGACTGTTGATCTACACATTTGTTTCGAGCTATTCCGATCCAATACCTCTTTTTTATACCGTCGGCTGGTACTCAGTTTCATAGTAGACAAATATCCTTGACCAAAACACGGGTAATATTTCAAAAGTGATACCATTATCACTTCGTTTGGTACACAATTCATACAAATGGCGTTGCGTCGTAATAAAAAAGACGAATCACGTGCGATATTCAATGAACAAGCTCTAAACGGGAAATAATAAATTGGGATATTGTTTCACGTGAATTTATTACGCCTTTATTATTTTTAGTGGCGGAGTTTTTGTTATTATCAAGTTGTAGTTGATATAAAAATCTATAAACTCGGTTTCTCGAACTCTGATTATTTCTACAGTGATGTCTGATCAACGATCCAATACCTGGGTGCTCGAACCCTAATCAATTCATCGGAGACGCATAGCTTTTCTTTGTTACGAAGATTGTGCGGACACTTATCCTTAATTTTTGGTAAATTAGTCTCATGTATTTCTAGGTTTAGATTTGTATTATTATAGCAAAGGAAGGTAGATAAATATAGAGCAAACCTAGATACGAGTAGATACGCCTATAAGAGAAAAGATTTTCAAATAATTTCCAAATTAGGAACTTTTCTACAAAAATAAAGAAATAGTGTAAAAAAATATGTTAGTAGAGATCGTGTGTCCATCCACTCAATACGTTTACTCTGGAATATGTAGGTACACAAATATTCCAGAGACATTGCTGAAAGTCCAAAAATGTTTGCTGACAGATTTAGGTCAAATAAATGTTTTGTTGGGAGTCGAAGAGGCACCTACCAAATTTATGAGTGCCACCCAGCCACCTGCTTCGTTTTAACCGCGTTATGGATTTTCTGTTTTGACACACACTTACAATCTGAAAGTACCAGACAAAAAAATGTTTTTTTTTTAAACACTAGTCGTGTTAAAAACAAACAAAAAACTCTGAAAAAACGTAGGCACTAAAAAACATACCCAACTATATACTTACTTTTGTCTATGCAGTGATAAGTCTGGTTGTGATATCTCCATAATTAATAGGTCCTCTGGTGATCGTTTCATGTTTAACACTGAAGATAAAAACACCGCAATATTGTTTTGTGATAACAACGTGTAATAATTATACATAATAGTGATTGCTATTCGCGATAGGAGTTTGAAACAATGTGCTCTGGCGAAGAGCATTTGGTTGGCCGTTTTATTTTACTAAACTTTTTTTTGGCTTGCGTTTTTACGCCATCTTGCTTGATGCGGTGATGCGGTCACGCTGTCACGCTTGCCTAGAAGAAACCGATTCACTCTCGACTTGAAGACATATTCCATATTAAATCACGAAAAAAATAACGGTTCCTGGAGAAAAGCGAGTGAAGCCACGGAGAGCAGCTAGTTTTAATTTAATATTGGTACTTAGGTACATGGGCATGACTCTTGATTCGAATATCCGGTAACTAAAATATGGATACCAGGTATGGCCAGTGGCTACCAACTTTATATAGAGAGATTGTCAAAGAAAATAGAAAACGATACCTATGTAGAAATATTACATTGGTAGAAATCTAGTACGATGAAAAGTCCTCGTTCCTTATTCAGAAGATTTAGAAGAAACAATAAGAAAATCGTTTAAAAAAATTCGTGAGCATAAAAAATTGCGAGACCATCAGGCGAGGTGTGGTGGTCAAATGCAGATTTATTCATTATAAAAAAAATGTTGTTTGTTTTTAACATTTTTTGACCGTACTTAAATAACATTGAATGTTATACGTAAGTCACGTGTCCCGTGTTATAAATTACAAAAAAAAAACATTTCAAGCAAGTAGGCCAAAACAAAGCGAAGTATAGACTGTTAACTGTTACAGATTAGTTCCATTATCTCAACACACGCTTGGTAATCCCAGTTTACCGTTATTAGATTAGTCCATTTATAACAATTAAACTGAATTTAGAACAGTAATAATGATAGAAGAGACAAAAAAAACTTACGCTAGTGTTTTAAAGTAGTAAATATCCTTAAGTTTTGGGACGTCACATTTCAAAATCTAAAAAATTAATAAATTTTAATAAAATCTAAGTATTAAAACGATTTTATTAAATTAATTATTTCATTTAAAATTAAAAAAAATAAATTTAAATTGAATGTAAAACTGCAAAAATTGTGACGTCGTGTTTGAGGGTGCGCGGGACGGGGTATAAAAATAATGAAATTCGTGACACGTAATTTATGTATGGCTCCTTTGGAATCGCCCTGGGACTCTCCTGATCATTAAACGCTCTTTTATGAGCCATACCGGTCGCCACTCGCCATTCATTAGTGCAGGGAGGGCTTCCCGAACTTATTTTCTGTGACGCCCTTGGGAAATTGCTTGTATATGCTATTTTCGATCTGTACTTGTTCTTAAGTACTGCAACTGCAGAGAAACCTGTCTCGCACAAGTATGATGTTGTATCGACAGAGACAGCCAGTCTATTTAGATCGCCTCACGACGCCCCTGGGATATTACCGCGAAGCCCTAGGGCGTCACGACGCAGAGTTTGGGAAGCGTGAATTAAAATAAGTAAAAAATTACTCCACCAGCGTATTTTTTTTTACTTAAATTAGTATATTTTATTAATGACGACCTGTTTGGCTCAGCGGTAGTATATATCCGCCTTATAAGCCAGAGGTTCCGGGTTTAATTCCCGGCCGGGCAGATGCTTGAATGATGAATTTAAATATCTGCTCTGGGTCTGGGTGTTAGTAGTCCTTGTTTTTTTTTTTGTGTGTTCCATGGCATCCCCGACACAGGTTGTTCTAGTAAGGATCTATGAGTGTGAAACGTTATTTTTATTATTCCAAGTTATTTTGCTTTCATAAGTCTCAATTTAAAAAATGCTTCTATAAAAAACCTGAAAACATTATACAACTTAAACCTAGGTTGCCGCCGGCAGCGGGGCAGGGCCAGTGGTGGGTGAAGAATCTCTTGACTAATTATTATCACTCTGAAAAATTAGCGTATTTATTCACTCTTCAGACGTTTTTATTCGTAGCTGTTTATTTATTTCTTCTTTCAAATTCCTTGTATACAGTGAGTTTCCAGGGAATTTGCTACCAATTATGGATAATGGACGCAACTACGTACCTACTTTAAGCTTAGAGGTGGAAACTAAACTAATAAATGTTGCAAAGAGCACTTTAGTAAGCTCCCATACTGCTGCTGACGTCTAGTCTAGGTAGATAGCTGTTTCTGACGAAAGTTAATGCTTTAATCTTAATTACCCAGGTGGAATACTAATTGAAATGTTGATAGCTCCGCAAACTGATATAGATTAGAGGTTTAATGTAGGGAGCTAGAGCAACTTCGGATTACACCATTCAATGTTGCTTTGTGAGTACCTACGTAGATTTGAATCCTAATAGGTATAATTGTAATAGACATTAGATTTACATATATATGTAATATACTAATATTATAAAGAAGTAAAGTTTGTGTGTTTGTATATTTGTTAAATTGTAAGGGGTAATCTCGGGATCTACTAAAAATTCTTTCACCAATAGAAAGCCACATTATTGCTGAATGTCATAGGTTATATAAAAAACCGAAAAATAAAAAGGCTTTTACGTGGTAGTCCGTTTTGCAAAGTGAATCGGAGAAAAAACGGTCCGGACAGCGCGATGGCTTCGGGTTTAATTAACATTATGCCCAACGAAGTGGGCACGGGTCAGCTAGTTTTACTATATACTCGTATCTACAAAATCTACATATATTATGTTCATGACACTTGTATCATGGGATTTAATCTAATATTCTAATCTAACTAATATTATAAAAGTATGTATGTCTATTACCAATAAACGCTGAAACGGCTGAACGGATTTTCATGAAATTTGGAATGAAGGTTTTTCATTGGAACTTTTTATCCCGGAAAACTCATAATCGCGGGCCGCAGACGACAGACGGATCTATCGGATCTATCGGATTCCATCTGTTGAAGGAACTGTGATTCATACAAACGAGTCGAACCGTAGTTCCAGAGAAATGGTCACTTGTTATTACTAGTTAGTCAGATGGTATATGGCGGCCGTGTTTGGTCTATAAGAGCTTGTACACAAAACTGCGGTGCGACGTCGCATCGCAAAAATCTGCGAGCACGCACGACGCGAATTTCTGCGATGCGATTTCTGCGGCAAAGAATTTCCTTGCCGCAGAAATCGCATCGTAGAAATTCGCGTCGCAAGTTTCTGCGTTGCGGCATCGCATCGCATCGCAGATTTGTGTACAAGCCCTAAGATCGGCTCCGGCATTTCTCGTTCTTTTACTTTTCTTCACCTTTAAAGAGTAAGGTAACGGCATCAAAAATGAAAATATTTAATTCTAGATACAAGTTAGTTTTAAGTTAGTTTCAAAACTCTTGGCAGGTAAAGTTGAAGTCTTGTTTTCAACCCAAACGTTTAAATTTAATCCCAACTTTGTAAACTGCGAGAAACTCTGAAAACAACTCGAACTGCAATCTTAAAAGGGGTAACAAAAGAAAAGATTCAATTCTGTGATTGCATTGAAAGTAGGTATTCGCTATCGCTCTTTTCCTTCAGAGGTTATTTCAATTTTGTGTTACAAATATTTGCTTTTTAAGATTTTTGGAAAGGTTTATCAGGACTGTCTGAAGCAGCTGGAATTGAATTGAAAAAAAGCCTACAATATAATACATATTATAATAATGAAATATATATGCCTTCTGTGAAATATTAGTCAGTGATATTGATAACCAAATATGGAATTTCCAACCCAAATAACAGGGATGGCACAGTTCACCTATTTAAGTAAAATAGTTAAAAAGGTACGAGTAGGTGAGGTTTCTTAAGGTAATTTTTCCGAAGTGGATTAACTGGTATCTACATCAGTAAAGTATTGTTCACTACGTTACTATATGACCATACTTTAAATGAACACCGATTTCAAAATTTCAATAAAACGAACAGGGTTGCAAAAAAAATACTTGGTCCACTATTGACAGAGAAATCGGTAAAGATAAGTAAAAAAACATAAGTACAGTCGAACATGGAACCTCCGCTTTTTGAAGTCGGTTAAAGATACTCTACATTACTCAGGGGTTTCGTGTGTTCAGGTTGTGAATTGCCCTGAGTTGTAGAGTAAACTAGTCTTCTCCAAGAAAAAAAAAGGAGAAAATATAAAAAAAAGAAGATTTTTTTAATTTTACCAACTCCGAAAGGTCATAATGGATGATGTCTTTCCGGGTGGTTAAGTCGTTACAAGGTCTTCACAAACCAATTGCTTTTATTGCCAGAGAAGTACCAATTGCGTGCGAATGCTATTACGAAACAGTAATGTCATGTGATAACGTGCTAACAGGATCGTATTAGCAATAAGAAGAATTTAAAAGAGATTACGTACCTACTCATCCTGTTAAGTGAGGTACAACCCATCTTCATTTACAACCCGGTCACAATATCTGTGCACCTCGCTGGAATGCGTATAGCCTTATATAGTCGCACTGTCGCACCGGGGAGTGCGCGGAGAGGTGACAGGGGAAGCGGGAGAGGCGAGGTGCACAGATATTGTGACCGGGTTATACGGGATAGTTACGGGGAGTAAGTATCTACAGGTGATGGAAAAAAATATGAGAATAAGCAGGCTTGGTTAAAAGGGTTCAAAATTATGGGAATGCGTCTCGCATTTTATAGCGAAAGTAAGTAAAATATTCACTAACTACCTACACAAAATAAGTAAGTAGGTACTTAACTACTTAAGTACTGAAAACATTAAGAAATGTTAATTACAGCGAAGGATTAGTAAGTTCCTTAGTCAGTATGTTTTCAAGTTTGAAATTCCGGAACAAAATTCTCTTTGTGTGGCTATGTTCCCATACTGTTCAAGGTTAATTGAATGAAGTTCAAGATTAAATAACGTTGTGTTGAAAGGTTGAAACACGCACGTCTTATAAGTAATTGTACCAATACTCCAATACTTCTGTGTTTAAGGTATTAGGTATATGTACTCGTACTTACCTAAACTACCGTTTTGTTTCGAGTAACTAAAGCCCTTGTAGTCATGGTAGCGGAATATCCGAGAGTGTACTTACAAGCAAATCCAGGGTCAAACAGCTTTTCTGACTTCCGGCCTGGCTCAGGATAGGGGCCGTGCAAGAGTGCGAAAGCGTGCCCATAGTCCCGGCGGATAGCGTCAAGGGGGAACACCCCAGGGATTTTAGTGGGCAGGCTGCCACTAGGGCGGATATTTCCACATAACAACCGTGCTCCTCCCGGGGCCGGTGGTATCCATAAAAGATTTTCCCTGAGTAAAAAAAAATAAGGATATGGAGAAGTTCGCTAAGCTGACGACCAACTTTCAGTAGTGTAGTGGCATCCGATGATGATGATGAGTTATACAGTTCCAATCTGTTCAATTAAGTTCTTATTGTTTTTGATCCAGTTGTAGCTTCCTCAAAACGACGATACAAGAATATTATCACAAAGTGTTTACTTTGCCTCATGCCTCATAGTCCATTAATTAGGGAAAACTCTGTGCTTTTACCTTTAATTACAGTCATCAAAGGGTTGCTTCTGCTAATGATGCGGTTGGGTAAGAATTTTTAATGAAAATGAAGAATGTTTAAACACCGAAGAGATTGTAACCAGAACTTCAGTAGGTAAGTATTTTAATTAAACTGCAACAATGCATGCTAAAAAATAATGACAACGCTCTATTAATCCTACTAATATTATAAACGCGAAAGTTTGTAAGAATGTAATAAGTATGTTTGTCGCTCTTTCACGCAGAAACGGCTGAACGGATTTACATGAAGTTTGGAATGAAGGTTGTTCATGGTCTGGATTAACACATAGGCAACTTTTATCCCGAAAAATGCGGGTAAAACCGCGGGGCGCAGGTACAGTCATAAATTACTCAATACTAAAATAACATAGCTAGGTAATAGCTATGCTAACATATTAGAAATATGTCTATGACACTCGACAAAATGTATGGAACTATAATAATCAAGGCCATTATAAAAGTGTATGGAACAACAGGCTCTTTTTCAGATTTTAGATTTAGTAAAGACTGCTTGTAATGATGATTACCTACTATAGTCCCTTTTCTGCTGAACATAACTATTCCTTAATATTCCTTATAACTTTGTATTCCTTACGAGAAGATATACAAAGTTAATTGTGCAAGTTACATGTGCCAGCTGTATCTACCTACAATAATTTAATTACTTGATGGCAGAAACTAATAAATGTCAATATTAATCAACGAAGAGTTAGCGCTAAGCAATCACACTCTCGTCATGGAATGTTGTCTATGAACATAAAATACATTTTAATAATAGGTACAAAGTTAATGCATACGTGCCTTTATTAACACTTTAACTGCTTAAAACACATACCTTGTGTTTTCCTTTGTGCAACGAGAATGCGGCTACACACGCCAGGCGCGTAAAACACAACGCATTTTATTATTAGCTACAGTTTAAGCAAACTCATGTGATTATTAGCAGCAGTTAAAGCGTTAACCTCTATGTACTTGTCATTATTTCGTACTCTATTTAATTTATGACAGTGTTTATCCAAACAGTTAATAAGTAGTGAAGTTGACGAAAACACACATTAAATGACTGAATTTATATTAGTTTGCCAGTATTTTTATCTAGGTCTACTCGTATCTATCTAAGTAAATATGATCAAGAAGGTACGTATACTAAAGATACTTTTTTCGTATATTTAGATATGTTTTAAACTCAACATCCATATGTTGGTATAATTTTGTGTGGTACCTACGCCTCATTACAACGCCATAAAATAAGGTATAGGTAGAATAGATACCACTAGCGAAGCCAAAAAAACCGAGTCAAACAAGCGCATCCTCCTTTTAACAACAGGCTGATGCGGAGCGGTCGCCGTCTACAGGCTCCTGAAAAACTCAATTGCTATTAAAACCATCGCAAAAGTAGCTCAGAGGCAACTAAAAGGTAAACATCCAACTGTACTACGCAATAAAAACCCAAGGACTTAATTATAATTCAAAGTAAAGCCCTAACCGAGCTTACCATAGATCACTAACAAAAAAACAAAACCTTTTACGGAAAACAAACAAATTCTATAATGCACCTCGTGTAGCATTACTTAAGTGATTTAAGTGACATGAAAGTATGTTCTTAAGTAAAACGTGTAGTTATTGGCAATCACGTTCCTACGTAGCCAGGGATGTTGGCCACCGATATCCGACCGAGCTTATGTGATATAACGAAGACCCCGGATTTAAGGGCAACTTTATCGGTTATCGATCAGCCCGAAGCCTCTCTGCGGACATTTTCACGACTTTTACAGCCACTTTGTTTTAGTAAGAGAATTAGTGTCGATGGATCTTCTTAATCGAACCCCGATAAGCCGTTTTTAATTAGAGTTTATGGAGGTTTCTTCATCAATACGACGGAGACGATCAAGAATCGAGCCACGAAATGTAATAACTCAGGGATTCAAAGTCATTAGGTAATCTTTTTAATCAATACTGAAATAAAGCCTATCCACTGCAAAAATTATACCTCAAGTCTCTTTAAAACCGCACATTAATTAGAAACTCGTGCTCAGTTAATTTGACTCGGTTACTGATCTCGGAATTACTAAAAGACAGAGTTACCGTTTATATATTCAAATAGAAAACAATAAGTCGCATTAAAGGGCTTAATCTTTGGCGGTAGTTACCTAATATTTACTTTCCCGAGACTTGAATAATCTTGATATAGAGGAGAAATGTTTACTGAGAAATGTAATTTCAAATTAATATACACTTAGACTATACAATGATTAAAATGCTTTGACAACTTCTCGCTAACGTGAAATTTCACGTGCGAAAACAAGATGGAGACTTTTAAATAGTGACTAACTTTACGCAGTCTTTATAAGTATATAGGGTCTTACTTAATAAACCCGTTTAAAGTTAGTCACTGCTTCAAATGCTCTGATTACTTCTTTTCACACCAGAAATTACTAAATTACTCACCTAAATAGTGTAAACTGGAAAATGGCAAAAAAGCTAATATTTTTGCAAAATAACTTACGGCTCTATCGTTTGAAGCGATCTCTTTCAGGTAGGTCTTTCTTTTTTGGTAGGGCACCTTTTCCTCAGAGCCCGCCTGGTGAAGTAATGGTGTTCGAGTAGTAATGTGCAAATATGACTGTGCTCCGGTTTGAATTGCAATATTTCCAGCGGAATATCAGGGCAAGAAAGAGATCGAACATCTTATATCTCATGGCAGTGCTGTGCCGCGCGTGGTCTTGAATTTAAAGAGTTTAAAATTTTGGATGGCGCTGACCTGTTTTGGCAAAACGTGACGCTTAACATCAGGCGAGCAATTTGATCATCTCGTCGTTCAATTGTGCAAAAAAAGGTAACGTTCGGGACCTCCTTCGGGACCCTACTTACATAACGGGTTCAGCAGTTCCGTGATTTGCAAGTTTTCCTGCGTTTTCTGCAAAAAGTATTGGATATTCTCAAAACGCATTCTATTTTCTGACCATATTGAGTCAATATCTGATTTGTTATTTAGTCGCGAAGAGTTATTTAACTGAAGGAGAGATATAGAGATATAGGAGTCAGTGTGATTTTAATAACTGTTAGGATTTTCCCGAATTTATAGCTCTCCGGAAAGATTCCATTCATTCCACAAACTGCAGTTATAATTACACGGCAAGAAACGAACTATACAGGGTAATGAGGTAGTACTCGTAGTACTCATCATTTCATAGTAGTATTTCACGGTAAAAAAAACAGCTTTTCCATAGAAAAAATAAACAGCTGATTCTGTTTCGCGATTATTATTTTTTATTTTTATTTTTTTTTTTTATGTGATTAAGTGACGAAACGAGCAAATCGCTCGCCTGATGTTAAACGTCACGTTTGCCCATAACAGGTATGCGCCACCCAGAATTTTGAACTCGCAGAATTCAAAACCCTGCGCGGCACAGCACTGCGCTCGTCACCCTGAGATATAAGTTGATTAATCTCCCATTTGCCCTGTAATTTCACTGGAAACAATGCCCTTCCAACCGGAACACAGTAATGTTTGCACATTACTGCTTGGCGGTGGAATAACTGGCAATGGTGTGGTACTTCCCCAGGCGGGCTCTGCAAAAGAGCCCTACCACTACAAAACTACTACTACTATTCTGGGTTGGTCCCATAATAAAAGTTGTTCATAATGATGAGTAGTATGAGCCTTTTTCGGCTTAGCAGACCCTTCCCTTATAACACAATTTACCTATTAAAACCTATTTATAACGAAGAAAATGTCGATTTATTCAAGTAACTATCTTATTCAGCATTCGTATAAAATCACGCGAAGCTCAAGAAGTTATGGATTTCCTCCGTGAGGAAGATAATTATTGCTGACTATTTTTCTCGACCCTTTTCGTAATAATTTCTGGTCGATTTCTTCCAGGAATATCCATTGACTAGTATTGGATGTAATGATTCAAAGGCTCAGTTATGGTTCTGTCGAGAGAGCATTCTCGATATAATATTTCATCTCATTTATGATATCTACTGATGCATAGTTACTAGTTATAAAATATTTTTTTATGAAAAAAAAGAATTGGATATGGCACGAAACTATGGGACCGACACGGAATTCGCGAAAAAAAAATCAGCCGTTGAGAACCAAAATTGATTAAAAAAAAATTGTGTATCCTATCCATATCTAACCAAACAAACATTATTTTGAGAGAAACCCGACTGGTTTTTAAGACAATTATTGCATAAAAATATACTGTAGGTAATAAATAATAAATAAACGCAATTAAATTTATTTGGTAATGGAATAGTTATACCGTCTTTTTTGGCCAAGTTAAAAAAAATAATGAGAAAAAAAAACGAATGGAACTTCCATTCGTTTTTTTTTTTAAAGTACCTACGACACCTACGTATACTAAAAGGGATTATTAGTATTGACATTATCAAATACTAATCTACACCTTTTTTAAACTCAATAATTTAATATGATTATTAAAATAATATTTTTGGTAAAGAAAACATCGTGATGAAATCTGCATATGTCCGGAGAAGAAATTTAATGGCTGTGAATCCATCAATCCGCACTTGACCAGCGTGGTGTAATACGGCCTAATCACCCTTTGAGGGTAGACTTGTACTCCAGCAGTGGTATTAAGTTGGTATTAAAGGTCGAGTAAGAGGAGGAGGTAGAGATTGTCGAAGAGGATAATAAAAAGTAATTTCTAAAAACTAATTTTGGTAAACACTGCACCAAACAAATAAGTCAATGCTCTACACGGTATAAAGCAGTATATATATATTTAAGAGTTTATCTGTAATTAAGCCTCATGATTGCACAAGGAATGCGTTGGACGTTGGCCAGACTCTACCACATCTAAAGCTAGGCCATAAATATTCATTTATTTTATATAGAGTCTAGATTTATAAATTGTTCCACATATTACCCGTGTTTAGTGTTCAACGTACAAGATAGATAGTGCAGGCATCGCATCGGCACATCTTGGCTGGCGGCCGGTTTTCAAGCGAACCGATACGATGTCGTACAGATAATTTGCGAACACTTATGTAATTAATTCACAGGACTGTAAGGTTAATTTTATTGACATGAATAATGTTACGTCGAAGTAATTTATGGTGCCGAGTGTTTGTGTCTATATGAGACAGGCAGGTGACATTCTAAGTAATATTATTAAAAAGGAGTTTGTTTGTTTCTTTGTTATGTTTTCACACCTTAAAGATACAGAATCGATCATCATGAATCTTGACGTACGTAGGGTGGGTAGGGGGTACGTTTCATGTTTTACACCAAAGGGCGGGTAAAACCGCTGGGCGCAGCTAGTCACAAATGGCTGCAAACTGTCCTAGGATTTGGTCCGTACCTCCCCGAATTACTAGTTTACCCGTATTTTTGCTGTCAATTTATATTGGATTATGTTTAGAATGTTTTTTTTTTTTTTATTCAATTATAGGCTTGCGTTTGAACACCATCTCGCCTGATGTTAAGCAACGATGCGGTCTACGATGGAGCACGCTTGCCTAGAAGGAACCGATTCACTCGCGACTTGAAGACACCCAAATTATATCTATCGGGAAACACCCACTCGGGCAAAGTATTCCACACTCTGGCAGTGCGCACAATAAAAGTGGAATCAAAGCGTTTCGTACGAGTTTTTGGTATATCTACCATATAACGATGTCGCTTTTTTGTGCCCTTTGTGGTCCGATAATAGAAATGCAGGTCTGACGCACACTCCCCGAAATGTATCCGATAGAAAACCGACAGACTACCAACCTTGCGGCAATGCTCGAGACTCTGGAGCTTAGTCCGAACAAGAATGTAATCCGATGTTTGAGGAATTAGGATAGGTATATATTATCTATCAAACACGATCAATCAGTACATTTTTGTCGTAGGTATTATTAATTTATTCGTACATTAAAAAGAAAAAGCTTACACTTTACTTGAAAAAAAAAATGTATGTTAAATATATATTACGAGTATGTTCAATTATATTAACATGGTAGGACGTAATAGGGAATCGTTAGGTTTAAACAATGTCGTCTAAGTTTTCGTTGCTTTCAGTACACCCAAGCATGAAATTTAATGATCATTATTAAGTCCTATTCGTAAGTGGTATGAAGTTCTGTGTTTATAGGCATAGTTTATGGACTTTCAGTCTGAGATATGGCCCGCAGATTTATATGTTGTGTAGTATAAACTTCATTTTATAATCACGGGGTTCTTGTTGCATGTGCAAATAGGTGTAACCATTTTATAAGCTTTTATTTAATGACACTTGGTCCGGTGTTTGTAAAAAGAAAAGGTTTTCTAAAATTGCGGATAAAACCACGGGGCGTTCCTGGTAATGAAATGTTTCATAGATATGTGCTACTACAGCAGGATTTGACCCTGTGCTTCGCATCTTTCTTTCTTTAATTTTAAATGCAGTAAGAATACCCAGCGGTGACAACTGGGACGAATTCTAAAAACGATTTCCAATTGTCACCACTGCCGACGTCGAAAGGGGTGACAACTAGGAATAAAAAAAAAGTTTATAATGTTTCCTCCAAGATTGCAGCGTCCTTACAGGGTCCTAGTAGTTTTAGTTTGTAAGAACATGTATGTGTGTACATTTTCAAAATAAATACAGGTAAAATAAAATATTGGCAGCAAAACTTTCGTCAAACAAAATTATTTGAATCTGCTTCAAAATATTATGAAAACAAGAAGTTAATTCTTCTTAATTTACAATGCTTATGTTGCTTAATTCAACAAAATGGATTTACTTTGGAATATTTTGTGAAGTTCAGGGAGGTATTTAGGAAGAGGTTGAGCTGTATATGGTTCAAAAAGGACAATGTCCACTTGTAAGGGGATTTTGGCTTAGAGTGAACAGTGAGTTTTGGTATAATTATTACATAGGCCAAGTACCTTATGGCAGTGGCTAACAAAATATTATAATAACTTTGTAGCAAAGGTTTGGTAAGACCTCTTTCCTACATGTAAAACATCATGGTCAGCGGAGAGCTTTTGAAATAAAACAAGCTTATTTTTATTTCTAGTTTATTTCTAATCAGAATCATATGTAATTAATACAGCATCCAGAAACTGGGCAGGTGGATTTATGTTGTCTTCGTACCTTGCCCAGCTTAAGTACCAAATGACGGTCATAATGTGAGCACAGCAACCCACAGTCCTTCGGCCCACAATGCAATTGCAGCAATAATGTTTTACAGCCTCTCTCCCTTCACCATTATTTTCATATAATATATATACGAAATATATTTTACGGCTAATGTGCCTACTATGAATTTTCGCCCGCAATAATTTGTCATTTTCAGCTGAAGGAAAACCTTCTAGTAGGTTGCTGGCTGTATTCCTGCACACTTCAATTGTATAGGAACCATCACTCCTTATATGCTCTCCATAATAAGAGCGTGCTTGCTTTAATTGATAGGTTCCACACGCTATCAATATAAGGTCAGTATACTGAAGCCTTGGAAAGGATATACTATCAGTGTTGACATTGATGTTGAGGAACTGTGTGCGCCTTCGGTTCAGATTATTGCCATTTACATAATCAGCCAGATCATTATTTGTATTTAACTTCATATTTATTATTTGGAGTATTGTACCTGCATCCTCCCTGTCACTTATTCTTTGATGGAACTTGTTTGTCAACGCTGCAGCTATACGAAAATCTGTCATGGCGTGTAATGATGCTTTATTAAAAAACTCATGCCGTAAAAGCCTATATGACTGTTTGAATATGCCATTGACTGCTTCCACCACCCAACGACATATTGTTACAGTTCTTGACTGGTTAGCTGCAAGTGTTGATAATTGAGATTCACCTTCCTCTCGGCATGCAGGTGTGTGAACAGAATAATTAAGCTGTTCCAATAGAGGCACACAGTCCCTAAAGCCCCTATCCAGAATAAAAACATCTCCAGATTGGAAATACTGCCGCAAAGGCTTAGATTCGTCATTGAATTCATTTTGAATGATTTGGGCATCAGATGTTGTGGCAGGATAGGGGCCCAACACATCAATAATATATCCATCTGTACAAACAATTACAAATGGTTTCATTAGGTTCCTATACTTGTGCAGGGAATATGTATCTTTTTGGTACATATAATTTGAGCTTTTTTGAACATACAAATATGTGCCATCCATAATCACAATTGGTCTTCCATCACCACCAAATAACCCATTAGGAATCAAAAGATTTCTTAAAGCAATTTCAGCTCTCGTTATGTGATTAATTCCCAAGTTCCTAGGGACAAAATCTTCATTCAGTATTTTCCGGGCATCAGTTATTAGCCTCATCAATGTTGTACGTGGAATATCTAAGAATTTAGATATTCTTTCGTCGCTGTCGCCTGTGCGCAATTTCAATAATAGTGCAGCCAGGGCTACTTTTCCATTTTTTCTATTATGTAATCTTGGTACATCTGAATAAAGCTGTGTAAACTGTTCTTTTGACAGTCCAATCCAATAGTAGACTGTTTCATCAGCCATTGTTTCAATTCTTGAAAAGTCCAACAAATGTACTCTTTCGTTGACAAATGTGGCAAAATCTTCTATATGGTTCGCCGTAAAACTGTGGATGGGTTGTTGAATGGTCTCCAGTTGTTGCCAATTATCATTGTGCAAATGAAAGCTACATATTCTACATGTTTCTGGCACATAAAACTTTAAATCGATAAATAGTTTTACTCTCAGCCAATTAGGGACTGTTAATCTCTCTGTTGAGCCACATTCTGGGAAGAAACAGTGTCCATGAGTATCTGGAGCTCTGGTTAAATTGGGTAGATTTATTGTTGGTTGACCTGATCTACTTGTATGTGATGTTTCCGAGGGACGAGCTCCAGCACGATCACTCCGTTGCCAGCATGGATGGCAGATTTTATCTGCTGGTCGTAACTAAAACAGATAAATTGTTTTTTTATTGTATATATCCTAAACAAATACCAGTGAGTAGCAAGTGACAGATTGAATTTAAAGCTCCAGATGTTCAGTAGTTTGTACCTTCCATCCATATAGCAACATGTCTACTATAAGTGATGATCCAAAATCACATAACACAGTGCTCTGTAAAGTAAAAAAGCATGAGATATTATCCATACTATTTGATATTATCACAAGACCTCATATATTTCTACTTTACATGGCATAGCGATTGTGTTGTGACATGTAAAAAGGGTCTTAGCAATATTAAAACTGATTAACGTTAGCAAAATATATGGAAGTCAAAAACTTACTTGTCGAGGTCTTATCCATTCCATTATAGTGTTTCTTATGCGCGTCTCACGTTCTGTGTCTGTACGTAACATGTGAGATCTTGTGCGCAAGATAGATGTACCACAGTTGACACACAAATGTCGATGGTGATCACTGCTCGCTGTAGGCTCTTCTTGCACATTGGATTCGTGCAATGCCAAACTCCAGCAAGAGTGACATATTGTACTGGTATCTTGAACCTAAAAATGAAAAGAAATCTATTAGTACAGTGCACAATTAGTCACATTATATGTTTTTTAATGATATTCAACTTACTATCTGTGGAGCAATCCATTGCCCTACAACTGATTGCACTTCAACAAGGTTTATGCTATGTCGTCTACGCTCTGTGACATCTGCACCACAGTTGATGCAACGAGACATGCGAGCCTCTGGAGGTGTGGATGTTTGTGCCACGGGTTCAGTATCCATTATCGAGCCGGGTTCGACATGAGGGAAGATTTCGGAGTCCAAAGGAGTGCCAGGGTCATGGTGAACGGCGGCATCAGTGTCAAAAGGTTGGCCAGGGTCATTGTGAACGGAGGTAAAGTCGGAGTCCATAGGGAAGCGAGGGTCGTTATCAGGATCCATTGTCCAAAACAAGTACGAACTTCTACAAAACACAATCACAAACAATCCAGAACGCCGAGACGACTGATGAAAACAATTTGAATAGTAACAGGTAACAGGCAGGACATGACGGATGCGGAGTTGCCATACTACAAAAAAAATAATCGATAAACTAATCGATTTTGATTTCGTTTCTGTGTTTTCATAGATATAATAAATACAACCTAGAGAGTAATGCTCGGTTCATGTGATAAAAACATCAAGTTAAATAAATAATGTAACAAAACTAGTGATGCATTTCGGCCAAAAATATTACGAAAACTTCGAATGTAACAGTCAATATGAATATCAAGTGGCAATAGAAATATTTGAAAAAGGTTTCTTTTGTGTAGTGGGAAATGCAAACGCACTGTGATGCACTAGTAGTGCAATATCGAGCTTAATGTTTCGAGAATAGGAAAAGTCAAGATTACTAGCCGCCATGTTTAAAAAAAAAGATTTTGTCCAATTGAATCGGTTAGCGGTGCAATATGCATAAGACAAGTGCGGAAACGTAAAATGCCTGATAGATATTCCAGTAAGTTACAAGTCTTGGGACCGGGTGTTCAAGACGAAGTTCACTATTTACGAGCACACGCGGCGATGCGACGCGGTCGACATCATTCATCATAATATATTTTGTACCAAACATCGAATAATAATAATCGATATAAAATAGATCAACCAACCAGCGTTTTCAATGGCAACACAAGATTTGAAACCTACGGTAAAGTTCCGTTTACTACATATGCTACTATTTCTTCTGTGGATTTACTCAGTGTAAATACTAATTTAATCAACTTTTTTTCTGTTCACCTTGCTACAAAAACATACGAGAATAATTATTTAAAAAAAATAAAAGATTTATCGACAACATCATTTTTTTGTGAGCATCCTGTTCACGCTAAGCCGACTTTGGACAATGTCCTTTGTAGAAATAGGTACAAGTTTTAAGTTTTTTAACACGAAGTAGCCTACAAATTGGGATATTTTAAGCAGAAAGTACTTAGGAACACTTGAAGTACTTACTTGAGTCTGGCTAACGAAAGTTGATACTGACAAAGCGTGGGAAATTAAAAAAATATCAGCATGGCAGCCATAAACTGAAAAGGAAAGTTGGAACAACTATGATGTAGAAAAATGTAGTACGTATAGTCGTACACGTGTAAAGACCTGAGAATCTACTCCAAGCCCTAAAGCCTGTCCTGAATCTGTCCTACTCGTAAACAACACGTTTTCGAAATGAGTTCCCTGTAAGAATGTATTTATTTGCTTTAAATTCGTTGCTACACGGCAAGTGTTCCGGAAATTATAAATTATTTATGAGTCGAATAAGCATAACCAGCCCACGTTCCAATCATAAAGAAGCGTTTTTTAAATAAGTAAATTTTCTAATGACAAATCTTGTACTCCACGTTGAGCTACTTACGTGCTAGAGTTGCCATGTCCCCACAATGGGCCCAACTTTGCAGGCATTATTTGACAGATTTAAACTAACTAAAAATGTATCTGTCTTTATGATTGTAAGCTATTAGACAAGGACGTCAATAGTTTTAGAAAATTTAGATCTGTCATAAAAAGCCTTCAAACTTGGGTCCAATATCCCATTTAAATTCAGTAACCACATTCAGTCGTTTGGTAGACTTTCCCTGTGTAGGTCGGTTATGTTTTGGGTTTTATTTAAATAGCATAAAGTTATCGGAGTGCGTATGAGACACCTCGTGTAAATATGAAATAGAAAGTGAATAAGTTCATTGGTATTTGCGCCACTATACCTATAGAAAATCGCAATGTACTTAAGTGTCACTTCCAGTACTACCTCCTACCTTCCAGTAATACCTATATTTTTTATTTTGTTACACCACCGTCTACACTCTGGAAATATTTTACCTCTCATCCAAAAGTCTCCTGGAAAAGATCGCTCTTAGCGACCGCCTTTTGTGCCTTTCTCTTATGTTTTACTTTGTTTATGATTGCCTTTTTATGGTGGCAATAAAACATTATTGTATTACATTGTAGTAGCTCAATGGTTCTCCATTACCTTTCGTTATCGGAGTAACAGGCGGAGTACATAAGACTTACTAATCTAGCAGTAGTTCTTTAATTAAAACTTACCTACGTGGTAAATAGATACGGAGTTAAAAAATATTCTCTACATTTAAACTTGTATTGGAGCGATAAAGTGTAGTATACTCGTAGAACCGAATAATAATTAATTTCATACATATTTGAAACAATTAATTAGTATATTTGTTAAAATTCCAAGGTTGGTAGCAAGGCTGGCCAGTTTATACAAATACCTACGTACCCAGAAATTGTAAAGTTTAGTTGACCCCTGTCTTACTTGTATTATAAGAACCGTTTTATGGCGAGACTCCGGTGTTTATCTCTGTATGTCACAGCCAAATATCTCAGGAACTATAAGAACTAGCGACCTGAAATTTGGCACGACGCGGACGCTAGGCAATGTTAACCACTACAGTTTGCGGAAAAATGCTAAGAAATGATTTTTGCACCTAAAAATTAGGTCTTGAAATGGGAACCTAAATTTTAAAGCAAAGTAATCATGCTTGGGCATGTGGGATCAGATAAAAGGTTTTAATTTTAACATTTCAAAACAATTTATTTTAATTTTTACCATGCATAAGTATTTTCAAAATCTGTAAAAAAAATATCGCACCCCTCCCCTTATCTCTTAAGTTTACCGATGTTTAAATTTAAATGAATTAAGTCAAGTGGATAGCTAAATATATATGTGAACTACACAGAAAAATATAGCGAAGTTTCTAAACTTAATACTTTTTTTTTATTATCAAAATATTTAAAAATATAAAGGTCTTGCTTCACTGCTCTTAGTCTCTAATAATATCTTCCCAGCTCCTAATTTTGTATTTTATGTATCTTAAAACGTTGATTTTAAAGTCTATAATTACATTTTAGACTAGTCATGTAGTCAATATACGACTCATTAGTACCTACATTTAGAACTTTTTTTTTTCGATTTACCTACATGTATCTTGTATTTTTTTTAAATTAAAATTTCTTTACGTACCTAAGTAAAAAGTAGACATAGAAATCTACAAAAATATGTACAGGGCAATAAAAAAAACGTTCAAGTGTCAAGTTACATAACAAAACATTGTTATGTGATTTGTGTTGTCTTTAGATGTAATTTTAGGGTTCCGCGCTCGTTTAAAAAATGATGTTTCCGAATTCTCGACAAGCAAGTTTTCGCTTTGACATATTTATTTTTTCTAACTCTTCTATTTGCCGCGCTGACTGCAATAAGCGTTCAATGGAATGATTACACTGGTCGACCGTGGCTTTGTTGCCTTTGAAATAAGAGTGGTTTCCAACCATTTAGGAAGTTTTTTTCGACCGAAAATTTTTTTTGGTGAAGTCCTACGAAAGTTTGTCAATACATAGTTATCTAGTGTAATTTAGTGGGTATAGTTTATTTTGACAGACTGTCTGATATCGCACGCGAAGAAAGAATTTTAATTTACAAAATATCTTTCTTCACATTATTCTTGCACTTTATTTTCTAATTTATTCGTTTTATTTATAGATTTTTAAAACAAAATCAATTAGGGACGCAGGTGAAAAATGCAATACTGCACCTGTCCGGTCATTCATCTTTCATGACGTGCTAATCTATAGCTGCCAAGTTCTAAAAAAAGCCCACGTGAGTTTTGATTTTCCATCTGCGCTACAAAAAAAGATCAAATAGGCTAAATTACTGTACAAAGTATTTACGTCAACCCAATCTTCTCTAGCGAAAATCTTTGACCAATAATAGAAGTAACATTTATTTCTTTGAAATTATAATATATTTCTTAGAGTAAGTGCAGCACGAAAATCAAGGGTAGTTTACTGAACGTTTTCTATGTAATTGGCATTGACCGTGACGAGATGCAGGTTTCGTTCCGCCGGCACGGCAGTTGACGGCAGTCGCAATCAAGCCGCCGAGCGTCCAAGCCGCGGCACCGTACGGTCGTGCGATTCGGAAGCGTAAACGCGGAAGTTTTAAAATTTTAACTAAAAGTGTTAACCAAAAAAGTGATGCATATTAGTGAGGTGTCACACTGTCGAAAGTAATGACGCCGCAGTACGACGACTGGGACAAATTGTGGAACGTCTCCTGGATTTACACGGAAAGTATGTTTAACTTGATCTCTGTTTTTGTTTTGGTTGAAGTTTGTTTTGGTTTGACTAAATTTGATAAGACTTATTTTAGGGATTCAGGCACGAGTAACGATAGAAAAGTTTTGCCATCAATGGCAATAGTTATAAACGCTGTTAGATCGTGTACTTTGTTTAAATTTTTGACAGAACTAACTGATCGTTAACTTCAGGTCGCAAGTGCGTCATGCATGACAAAAAAGAATTAATTTGTGTTTTAGCAGAACTGAATAAAACACAAATTTAATTTACGACAAAACTTTTTCTCATTCTGACAGGACAGGACAAAGTCGGAAATTAATTTCTATTTACAATTTTTTGTGTTGGGTGCATTCGGTTTGGGATCGAAAACAGTAAAAACATCACTTTTGCATCACAACATCACAATCGTCCATATGTGTAATCGTTCGTTCATATATTTATGAGAAGCGATTGTGAGCAAAAGTGCCATTTTTAACTGTTTTCGATCCCAAACCGGTTATGGCAATAGCAGGACCGATCTCAAGTCAATTTAAGTTTAACCAACTATTTTTGCTATGATGCATAGAGGATGATGCCGACCATAGACTGCGGTAGAGAATTCAATACCCTCACCAGTTTTATGCTACCTAGACATGTTTTTATTACATGCACCTACCTATAATTAATTTACCTTTATTACATACATGTACCATTCACCGAATAGGTACCATAAATATACGTATAGGCCATCAAAAACTGGAAATCATCAAAACTTAGAAATAAAAAAAATTGAGCACAATAGAATATAATTGCTCAAATTAGATATAGTTACTCATAGAGGCATAAAACAAAAATCGTTTTTGTGCAAGTATTTTTCAATTTAATGGAGCTTAATAATTTAATGATACTAGGAAGGTATAATAATAATCGCAGGGGAAGGTGAGGGGACACTGGATAGTTAGTGAAATAGTACAAAATAAGTTAATAAAAAAATATTAAAACAAGCTTTTATTGCATTGTCATCGGAGTTACACTCGTATACCAAATTTCAGCTCAATCTTACATCGGGAAGTGGTTCAAAATTGAGTTGTAAGATTCCACCTGAACAAACATAGATCTAATTATATCTATTAACATCTATGCAAGTTAAATAAAAGCTTTTATAATAGCACCTATCTGGTTTGACCCGCTATCCGATCTCCCCCACCGTCCTCTATTTCTAATTATCGAATTAAATAATTACGATCATGTTAAAAAAGAACAATTGGTATGGAAATCAGCTAATTTTGTAACTAAGCTTGCTTGTAATTTTTATCTAGAAAGTAATGATAAATGTGTGAATTTGGCATATTAATAGGTTATTAAAATTAATTAAAAGACTTCAAGTCATTGCCATAAAACAAAGTTATGATTGTAAGTCTTCTCTCACAAGATTTTATGCGATTTTTTATATCTTAACCATTATTATACCTACTGTGACAAAACTCAAAAACTTGAATATAAAATGAGTCTGTAATACTCGGACACATCTTCTATCTTGTAGTCTATTATATACCTTTTTTATACATAAAATTTAATCTCTGTTCGTTAAATTCTCAAAATGGCTTGACCAATTAATTTGGTTTTTGTTTTGTTCGTCTGAATACCAGGATGGAAAAACTAAAATTAGGAAAAACCCAAAGAAACAGCCCATAAATTGAAATATTTAACTAGTACAAAGTTGCGTTAATATTGCAATAAAGTTTCTTTGTATCACTTTGTACATCTTATTGTACATTTTTAAATCAACCACTCTGACATCTGTCAAATTATATCATAAAATTAGATCCAGCAGTTTATTTACTAAATATAATTATAAAATCTTCACATTGTAGCAGTTTTGTGTACGTCACAAAAGAGGTAAAGAACAATAATTCTAAAAATGAAATGGCTGTCTCAAATCTGGTAGGTATAGACAATGGTATTTGTAGCTGCAATTGTTTCGAATACTAGGTGTGCTTCGCGGTTTCATCCGATATCTTAAAGGCATACATACATTCTTACATGGCATTGATATTTTAAAATGGAACAGCTTTTTTTTTCGCGATTACACGGTTGACACCATTGCAAAAGTTGTTCCTAATTATGAGTCCTACGAGCCCTTTTCGGCTTTATACCGTTTCATTATAACCCTGTAGTAATAGCTACCGGTGTGGCGCGTATGACGTGGGCCATAATACGAAGCTCGTGGGGGTTTTAACAGACCATTAAATGTTTAGTTTGAATTCACTTCATCATTAGTCATCATTCATGTTACGTCAGTCGGTCAGTAACATCTAGTTATTCGCTTCCAACTAACATTTCTGGTCAACCACCTATCCGGGTAATTTATATTAATTTATGAGTGGGTGGGTATTATATTTGCCGCTGGAGCTGTTGTGCCAGCGGCTCAGAGCCTCGCTCCGTTATTTCAGGGGCTGGGTTGGCTCGGGTAATCGCTGGATAGGGGGACACGCACAATGCATTTGCGGGACGCCAGTGCGGTATCGCCCACATTTCGAATAAGAATGCGTGGGTGAGTACTTTGGTAGTATTTTCGACACTTAATACAGCTTCGCAGAGTAAGTGTGGCAGTGTGATTTACAAGCCAGTTTTATGATCCTTTTTATCATAAATCTGACGTCACACCTGCATCCGAGGACTTACAACATAAAACTGCTCTGGAATTTCTACTGATATTGCAAAATTCATCGAACATTGCGCATACAATTATTCTTATCGCTGTCAATGCTTACAATTGTGTTACCAATAAACAGTCGTATTCAATACTTTTGAATTTTTTTATGGTCTTTTCATTTTCACCGTTAGTTTTAATAAATTGTTAGTACCTACATAAAACATCTGTTACGTTGGACTTAGAAATACAAAATTTTTTAAGCACTTAAAAATACAAATTGTCGATAGGTATTTAGGTCATTTGTGAAAACCAGTTTGATCCAAAGTGACCTTTTAATTCTTAGACATCTTTTTTCGTATATCAATGTACCTCAATTAAAGTCCATCTTGGTAGAGCTATAAAGTCTCTTACATAATTGGATTTTTTTGTAATATTTTTCGTGGAAGCGGTTACTACGCCTATAATGTTACACGATTTACAGTTACTTTAAATCTGTAATTTGAATAAAATTAACTGACCATAACATTTGAGTTACTGTCATTTTCACTAGATACAATGATTCTTAGAAGTTTTATAACTATAGGTAACCTTAATAGAAAACGGTTTCGCGTGGAAATCATTGAACTTTTTCTTTTTAACTATAAAAGTTTAAGCCAGATTGTGTTTACCTAGCAACCTGCTGGATCAGCGCTAACCGCTTCCAATATAACCAGTACATTGTCACCCATTTGGCTTAGTTTGTTTTCAGTGATGGTGCAAGTTTTTTTACAGTAAATGAAAATGGCTTTTACCTAACGTTATGTTTGTCTCCTGATGTTGTAAAAAGTAATGAATGTTGTGTAAATTTGACGTCTACGATAACTTTGTAGCTTTTAAGAGGATGTGAATGATACATAATATAGTTTTTTTTTTTAATTTGGTCTGTTTTTTTAGCTGTGCCTTAGTGACTAAATTTAAGCCATCTGTTAGTAAAACCCCTTAAGATCTCGAAAAAATAAAGTAATCGTAATTTTGGGATTTTAAATATTTTATTAAGTGCTTCCAACGATATTTAAAATTATGTAATTTTAGTTACCTACTTAATTGTCCGATTTAAATAAAAACTACTTGTAAGTATAGTTTTTTATGCCTCCTATACAACTTTGCAAATAGTGGTAATTATTTAGTTTTAGTTTTGATCTCGCTGTTTAACTTGTATCTACATTAATCTAAGTGCTTACATCTACAGAAAGGCAATAAAAATACAGTAAGAATACAAGAATTAAAAGTATTACACATTTTGAAACTACACTTACAGCGTATCATGGTTATGTTGCCTCTGTATTAAGGTATGGAGTAATATTTTGGGGCAACTCTACAGACAAGCTAGTGGCTTTTAAAGCACAAAAAAGATGTACTTACTACACGAGCGATGTGTGGTTTAAAACGACGAGAATCCTGCAAAAACTCATTTCTTAATCTTAAAATACTAACCCTCCCGTGTCTGTATATTAGTGAAGTAGCGTTATTCGTAAAAAAAAAATCCGGCACTCTTTTTCTTTCAATCTTTCAAACCTGGTAGCAGACGTGAGACAAATCTTCGGTACCCTAAAAGTACTAACACATCCATGATGACTAAAAGTGTGTTTTGTAGGGCACCAATAATATATAATAAAATACCGATGGAAATTCGTGAATGGACCGATTTATACAGTTTTAAAAACCGGCTGAATCGCTCCCTCCACTTGGATCCACTGCTCGGCTCCACATTTGGATCCATGAATATGATTTACTATTTTCAAAAGCATACTATAGCCTAGATGAGTTCTTAAATGACAGGAGTATCTGACTATTAATATCTAATATTATTACTCTGACATGTATTATTGTTTACTTTAATTTTGTAATTTCATTTTCATTTTTAAATTTTAATCTGTAATTAATAATTTAAGTACCCGCTTGTACGCTGACAGGCGGGGTCTGGAGATCTTTATAATTCACCTTAACAACTTTGTAACCCAGGCCCACAAGCTGAATAAATTGATTTTGATTTTGATTTTGAAGTATACAAGAATCTCGTAACTCAAGAAATTAATACATAATTGAAAACAATGACTTGGTAGTAAAACAGACAATGATACGAGTATAAATTGGACCCTACATTGAATCGTTGAAAGCTTAGGCTATCATGAAAGTAACTCCGAACACCCATTTACAAGCCGTATTATGTTAGTACGTTTTAGACGGGTGTTACAGCGTCATTCCGGAAGAACGTAGTAAAACGGTTTTATCGGCCAATGCACAAACCGTGCGTAGCCATAAACTGAAAAAAGTTACGGTGAGATTTTCGCGCTGGGTTTGGTTTATTCTTGGTTTATTTCGTTTGTTATGTCACATTCGTGTTGTAGCATAAAAAGTTTTCTAATCAGTTATGGAATGAGCTTGTTAATTTAATGTGAATAGATTATACATTCATGTTTTGTACCTACCTCTCTATTTCGTGCCTCCCTTTTTATTGCTGGAAGACATAATAAGAAACCTGGGCTATATGTGATCCAATATAACTTCCGTGGTTTATTAAAACACAATTTTTTCGAGTTTTCTCTTTTGACCAAATTTTTCTTATAGTTAACGACGAAAAAACACGCATACCAGTAATTCCAAAAGAAAAATACATTATCTTAATATATATAAATCTCGTGTCACAATGTTTGTCCTCAATGGACTCCTAAACCACTTAACCGATTATAATAAAATTCGCACACCATGTGCAGTTCGATCCAACTTGAGAGATAGAATAGTTTAAATCTCAAATTACAGTCGCAATTTTAATTTATTGCAAATTATAAATATACTGATAATTTTTACTATAAATTGACAAGTTAGCCATCAACATACTACGGTTGCTATAGTTACGCAATGGCCTTTGACAGGACAACGTCTGTCGAGTCAGCTAGTTTTTACTATAAATTGACAAGTTAGCGTCAACAAACTACGGTTGCTATAGTTACGCAATAGCATGAGAATAGAGGTTATAACAAAGAGTTCCTATAATTATTCTCAACACCTTTGGTCACGCCATCACGCGTGAACGACTGGACCGATTTCAATATAATCTACGTTTATCCCAAAGTCTACCCGTGCGAAGCCGGGACGGGCCGCTAGTAGGTATATAAAACCCTTTTTCTTTGTTTTTTGGAACTTGAATCCTCAACCAAAAAACAAACGCTGCCTTCCCGTCTTCCCGCATCTTTAAAACTTTACTTTTAAACTTCGGGGTGATTTTACCTCTGAAGGTCGACAGCCGACAAACGATCAGCGTAGTAAGATGACATTTGTTTTACTCAAGGGCCAGATTACCCCAGAGACTTTCGGCGCTGATCTTGCGTTGATAAGAACAATTTTGGCGAGAATCACCTTGTGCAAAATAGGGTCACAGAAATTTCGCAGGAAATAAAGGAAAATGGAACATTAATAGAGCTGGGATAGGAAAAACTTTAGTGAAGACCTTATCAGGGAACTGGATTAAATTAGAATTCTACGGTCTAGAGAAGTATTTGGCGCCTAAAATACCTGTTATAAAATTCATATCGCGAAGTTTTTTGTATTGGAAATTTGTCTGCGTTTGAAAACCAACGCCATCGCCGAGGGTGGAGCATATTGATCTAGAATTTATATCAACATGCTTCACCCTCGGCGTTGTCGTTGCCGGCAGGCGAGTTGGTTTACAAACGTAGATAAATATATTTAAAATTAAAAAACTTCACGATAAAATTTAAAATAGGCATAAAAAGCGCCTGCGCCGTCATCTAGATACTAGATACTAGAATCAAGATCTGGAAAGCCTGGCCTCGGCACTGATCTTGCGATTTGATATTTACGACTTAGATAGTAAATACGTATGATTCCGTTTTAGGGGAACCTAGTGATTTCCTCCTAACGGTTTCAAGGTTAGATTTTATTTTTGAGTAAGTATGTGACAGTGTAGTGAAAATAGTAGGTTGGCATGTGGGTTGTAGCCGAGGCACACATACCAAACTCGAGTCGGTCGGCTTCCAATTGACGCCAAGACGATTGTTTTTAACAATTTTTTTAACAGCGACGTTAGTTACGGAAATATATAATAAATAAAAATGTGGTATACCATAAGTATAGCATATTTGATAAAAGTTCTAATTCAATTATATAGGTATAGATAATATATCAACTACGTTTAGGTTAGATGCCTAGACCAGTATCTAAATAATTAAATTAAAATAAAGAAGTGTCTAAGTTAATCGTCCATAATAATGATATGATTTTAAATTATTTTTATCGTAAAAAAAGCGATTTGTTTGTATAGTCAAGTCATGCAATGGCAAAATTTGTGCCGTGCATTAATTAATCGCAGGAAAATCATCAGTTTCACACAAAAGCTGTATAAAAGCTAATTTACCTTTGTACTTTCATAAAAGGTTGTAAAAGTATAATGTGAGTCTTTATTATAAAACATGAGAACAAAATTTGCAAAATTATATAAATGCGAAAAATATAATTATGTTGGAACTATTAGAATATCTATCATGAATATTACAGCGTTTTTTGTTTTGTTAGTCTGAGGCGATTATGAGCACCAAATTCAATGGAGCACCGAAAAACCTTCAGCCTAGATTCTGGTCGTACAGACTTGACATTTTATTTGGAGGGTGTATTTATCGCCGAAGTGTACTAAGAAAGGGCTTTTTTGTAATTCAACTCAAAGGAGTAAAAATGGAAAACGTTTTTCTAGAAGTTCTTTGTTTTTGAACTTACATAATATATTTGCTGGGAAAGTTAGTATTTGTATTAGTAATTTTATATTGTTGATTCATTAATTTGAAATACAAATGGCGTTATCAATATTTTTTGGGTTAGATAATTGGGAAGAAACTTAACTGGTCAATAGGCTCAAGTTTAAAGGCATTTTAAGACAGATCTAAACTAACTAAAAATATATCTGTCTTTATCATTGCAAGCCATTAGACAAGGATGCCAATAGTTTTAGAAAATTTAGATCTGTCTTAAAAAGCCTTCAAACTTGGGCCTAATATTGAAATTGTTAAGGTTCTAAAGTATATGTAGGACGTAGGTACTTATTTGATTTTAAATATACGAAAAGCTATTTATAGCGAATAGGTATATTTCTAGGTACCTTACCTGAGAACTAGATATCATAAATTGAGCAAACAGCCAAGTTTGGTAACTCCACATTGAAGTTTCTAGCTTTTGAATTCCATTTCAACTCGAAAGGTAAGTTTCTCTGTGGATTTGGAACCAAAGTTTGGGTCCTAATACTTTTAGTGTTGTTTGTTCGGCCAAATTTAGTACTGGTATTTGCTGTACTCGTAACTACATACCTTCACTGAGAAAAATGGCCATCTAAATTCCGCTAATAGAATAATTGAATCCTAAAGTACGAAGCATACTGATATCACCAAAAAGTACGATGATTAGCACCAGTTTTTATGGTGACAACTATCATAAGCTGGTGGTAATCATCGCACTTTTTAGTGATATTAGTATGCTCCATAATTTAGTTGAATTCATCATTCTTTTAGCGGAATTTAGATGGCAATTTTTCTCAGTGTTCAATCGCAGATTTCCCTTTAGGTTCACAGTACGAAGCTCAAACCAGAAGCTCTAGGTGCTGGTGGCCATAGTCGCTCCCTATAACTTAAAACAAAGGTTTTAATCGGTATCGACTCTACCGATACTCAGATACCCGAAAATTCATTGTACCCGAAAACTCTTCAAAATTGTTCATCACAAACCAGCCTCGTTTCCCTGTGGTATTACCCTTACTGTCAAGTGCCTTAGAATACCTGGGTAGATCTTTTAACTTTCACGTTACGTTAAGTTTTACGTCGTAATTGTAAATTATAACACATTGTAATTTGTATCGTTGTTTTTTTTATTCTTCACTACTTACTATACAAATACATGCTTTCATTAGATGTGTGTTATAGCGTTCTATTTTATTTATTCTATGGTTAAACGAAAACCTTGATAAATTCACTTACGCTCTATGATAAAAATCTCGCTCTCTACTGTGTGCTGTGTATGTAGATATGTATGCAATTACGATAAGAACGTAGCCATCACATAATCAATTTAGTAAGACTGATTCTATCAAACAAAAAAAAAATGAGACGTGTAAATTTCATCGATTCTTTACCATTATTAGGGTTTTATGAGCCTAGAAATCTTGGTTTTCTCTGACAGGAGAAGACTAGTAGGAAAGTGGGTATTCTCAGTCCATTTTAGTTCCCCATTTCAGGACCCAATTTTTAGTGGCGGTTAACATTATCTAGCGTCACGCCAAATTTCAGACCGCTAGGTTTTATAGTTCCAGAGATAATTGGCTGTGACGTATAGACGGAGAGAGACCGAAGCTTCGCCTTAAGGGGTTTTCCCCGAAGGAGGTTCAGAACCACAAAGTTAAGCAATTATTTTTCATCATTTAAAGAAAAATGTAAGCATTAAGTATGCAAGTAAAATAAATATTGTAAAAAGTAAAAAATTGAATGCTACGTATATCAGGATAGCTCAAATTTCCGTTCATCCATTACTTCAAACTTTTGATAAAGTAAGTATTCTTGCTCTGAAAGAAGATCCCCAAGAATTTTCACAATTTTTCTTAATAACGACTTTTTAGAGTCTCGAATTCCGCGAAGGGTGTCAAATACAAAGTGTTACATGACATGATTGATCATGTTTTGGTATCTGGCGCGGAGACCCTCTCGTCTTGAGTTACTTACACTTCCCGTAGGGATAAAATGAGATGGGCACATATTAATAGGAAATCAAAGATGAATCAATGTTTTTTTACAGGCTTTTGCTTAACTTGCAATGTATGGTACATGTAAATTGATTTGTTTGTTTAGGTCAAGTCTTGCAACTGAATTTTGAACGATCTCCCGATGGCTGATAGAGCTGAAATTTGGAATGGGTATGCTATGTAATTATGCATGTAGAGGTATAACTCCGACGACAAAACCTAAAAGCTAGTTAAAAAAAAAAATTATAAACCAAAACCCAAGAAGTTAGCCAAAGCTAAGTTTTTTTTGTGTTTTTTTATGTAATTGAGTGACGAGACGAGCAAGTCGCTCGCCTGATGTTAAACGTCACGTTTGCCCATAACAGGTCTGCGCGACCCAGAATTTTGAACTCGCAGAATTCAAGACCCTGCGCGGCACAGCACTGCGCTCGTCACCCTGAGATACGAGTATATAAGTTGTTTAATCTCCCATTTCACTGGAAACAATGCCCTTCCAACCGAAACATAGTAATGTTTGCACATTACTGCTTGGCGGTGGAATATCTGGCAAAGGTGTGGTACTTCCCCAGGCGGGCTCTGCAAAGAGCCCTACCACTACAAAAATAAAAATAAAAAAGTAGGTAAATAGCGGTTATAATGTTCTTTAAGCATTAAAAAAAACGACCTAAGGAATACACGTCAATTTACATCGTATCGACGTAATCAGACGTGCTAACAAAAAATATATTATTTTAATAAACAAAAACCAATTAATATTTCTTTACAGTATAAAAGAATCAGATAGGTATGTAATGGTTATGGACAGTTATGGAAACAACCATTTAGAAGGCACTCGTTATGGATAATAGAGCAAATGACAAATGCTAAAAGCTAAATGGCATAGACAAGCTAATGGCTTTTTCTTTTCTATTTAGCCAATGTCTAGCTGTATTGTAATACTTTGAAGCTTTATTAAAAATAAAAAAGTTAGAGTTCGTTTGAGTCAAATGTTTGTCAACCAAAAGCGATTGCTTTCGGAAATGCTTTGACAGGTTTCAAAAACCTATTTGTAATAAATAGCAAGTCCCAAGTTCAAATTCATTTCACCATTTCCTGAATTGGATTCACGGGGAATCCAATTCTAGATCTGCCAGCAAATGACAATACATTTTGTCCGTGTACCAATTATTTTAGGATTGGCTTTTAGAATCAGTAGGGCTAGCACAACTTTGACGTAAAAATACGTAGCGAGTTTTCGATAGAAAAGTGCACGCCATTTACGACTGTCAACTATGCTACTGACGGGTGTAAATGGCGTACACTTTTCTATCGAATACTCGCTACGTATTTTTACGTCAAAGTTGTGCTAGGCCCACTGAATTTGTAGATGTACTCGTAGAAGCATTTCCAACATTCTACATTCGAAATTCATAAAGTTAGTAGATCCGTGGCTACTGAAACGAAACTAGATGAAGGTTAGGAAACCTGCTTTAATTAGTTTATTGTTACTAATAAAACACGTGTAACGTTTTTCTTATAATATCTAGACACAATTAAATATTAATGTACCTACCAATAAATAAAAACAACATTATGTACCAAACTTCACCAACGTTTAGTGGTTTTATTTTGGTAAGACCTAAATTTTTAGGTACTTTAGTTTATCAGAATAACAAAACCGACTGGATACTTATTTGTTTGGGACAAACAAACATGCCTATATTATCTGAAACTCCAGACAACAAGCTGATTTTTAGGATTTATCATAATTCATAATAATACGTAAGTTATAGGTAAAGTAAAGTGGAAATGTTACTTCGTACAATGAAATGTCTTGCCCTTACTAATATTATAAATGTGAAAATTTGTATGTTTGGACATTTGGCTAATGCGCTGGACATACATAGAGCAATATAGAGTTCAAAATGTTATTCATAAAGGGTATGCTAAGCCAAAAGGGGCTTACAGTACCTACTCATCATTATGAACAACTTTTACTATGGGACCGACCCGACATTTGCGAGAAAAATATCAGCTGTTCCATAGAAAAATGTCAATGACACTCGACAAAATGTATGGAAGAGCTGATATTTTTTTCGCAAATTTCGGGTTGGTTCCATAGCAAAAGTTATTCATAATGATGAGTACTATGAGCCCTTTTCGGCTTAGCATACCCTTTATGAATAAACCTGTATAATATTGGTATTAGCTTAGTCGCAACATCTCTGGAGCGAGGCAATAAATAGCACTGATTTCAGAACTGGCGCTGTGGGACGATCCGTAACACTTCAATGCAAAAGTCGAATTGAGACGAAGTTGATAATAACTCATTAATATACCTACCTATAGCCGATGGCGTCAATTTCAATTTATTCACAACGAATAACACGACATTGCGCGATATCTAGTTAGTACTTTAATACTTCTATGAATAAACAGAAACATGCTATTACAATCTATTGTAACACAACCTGTCGCTTGCTTAGTTGGACATTGCAAAACTATAAAAAATACTTACAACTGTCGTTAGCATAATTTCAAACTTGAGAGCCCTCGCGTATCGAAGAAAAGCTAGAACAATCTTTTCGTCGAAGTAAAATATACAGAGATGAATGATGATGATGGCAGATGTTTGAATGATGAATTTAAATATCTGTTCTGGGTCTGGGTGTTAGTTGTTCTTGTCTTTGTGTGTTCCATGGCATCCCCGACACAGGATTTATCCTAGTGGGGAGCTATGAGTGTGACACGTTTATTTTTATTTATTATATCCAGAAGGTTTATTTTAGTTACTGATTGATTTTTTTGAAATGTCTTGGTTTGTATACATATATTTCCTGTCCTTTTATTTCGAATTCTACTAATCTCATTAAATTAAATGTGAACGTTTGTATCTTTGAATGTTTGTTAAATACTCAATCACGCACAGATTTAATAGTTTTTGGTAGAGATATACAGTTATACTCTAAAATGATGTATGGGTCACTTTTTGTTACAGAAAAATTAACGGTTTCTGCCTTAGATGTTTTTGCTTATACATGCGTGGTGCCTCCCACCATGTTGATTAGAAGCCGGCTGGGTAATTTACCAGCGTCGCTACCAGTCTTGCACTACTGAGTAAAAGTACCGGTAAATTCGTCGCCGCTAATCCTATGTTTATTAACCATAAAAAATTATAAAATGCCTTCTATGTGACACTGCACAGTGCACAAATTACATTTGAGAGTGAGAGTTAAGTTTCACGCGTATGGACTGTATTTTCATGGAAATAGATAGAATGATAATTAGTTTTATCATAGGTGATAGTTGTCACTTTGAAGTTTTTGAAGTTTGCAGTCATATTCCTTTCTTTTCCTGTCATTCTGCATATAAACATGTATAATAGGTACAGGCAGCCTCTGTTCTATTTTGAAAGCATTGTTGTTCGTCTAAAAGTACTCTATTTATTTCATCTCACTGGTTTCTGGAGAATAACGGGCGCAGCGAGTCTTGTAATAACTTTTTCGGCTCCTGTCAAACTGAGCTCAATTTTTTTTATCAATTGTTTGTTGTTGTTTGTTGACTGTGGAAGTTAGTCCCTCATGTCAGAAGCAACACAGCGCCAGGGCCGATGTCTGACACGACCTCGCAATCGTGCTTTATAAACAAAGCAAACAAAGCAAAAAAACAAAACAATATCTACAATCGACACAATTTATTTCAACGAACATTTTTTAAATGAAACCAACCTGTTTTTATTAAGTGCGGTTTGTTCCGTATCTCCAGTACAAATGTCTGCAACATTTTTTTTTTTGGTTTTATGACCATAATAAAATTTCCAATAAGGAAAACAAACACAACTAAATGCTGGAAAATTTTAAATTCACCGAAAGGCCTCGTAGCTTCTCTATGTTAACAACTGTCGTTACACGGCTTTATAAAAATGAATGAAAATTGGCGGCTATGTATTTTTTGTCGGTGTGTACTTACCTACTCACTCACTAACTACTCACGTAGGTTCTGTGTTTCTTGATATATCGCGTATAATTGACATTTAGAACCCAAATTAAATTAAAAAAACTTTGTTTTTGGAAAAAGACGAACAATCACAAATCATAAGTAATTTAAAATTAGATATTTATTTTAAGCTACGTGCGGATAACATTTGATTTTTGATCAATCCCAACTAATATTTTAAATGTGAATGTAATTTTGTTTGTTACGCTTTCACGTGAAAACTACTTAATCGATTATCATGAAACTTTATACACATATTATTGGAGGTATTAGAAGTAACATAGGATACTTTTTATTTTTTAAACTCTGGTGAAACCGCGAGGCGCAGCTAGTTAAAAATAATCCTGTTTGTAAGTATAGGTAAAGTTAACCCTCTACGCTTTATCTCATGTAGTTGAACTTCTAATATATAAAATTCTCGTGTCACAGTTTTCGTTGCCATACTCCTCCGAAACGGCTTGACCGATTTTGATGAAATTTTTTGTGCTTATCCGGTATCTATGAGAATCGGCCAACATCTATTTTTCATCCCCCTAAATGTTAGGGGTAGTCCACCCCTAAATTTTATTTTTTATTTTTTAGACAAAATTTTTATTTTTTATAATGTGACATTAAAAAATACATACAACCCTAAATTTTCACCCTTCTATCACCAATTATCACCACCCTATTAATTTATATGGCAAAACAACGTTTGCCGGGTCAGCTAGTGTTCTATAAAGTTCCATGTAATCTGCGCCGTCGCTATTTGCGTTCCACGACAGAAGATGAAGACTATTACTTACTAACAGAGTAAGCTCTTCGTAACTTCATTTAATGAGAAAAAGTTATATTCAGCGTACGAAGTTTGGAACATCATTATTTATTAACGCGTACTTGAGAAAATCCTAATTCAGATATAATAATTATAGAACGACTGAAACCTACATTGTAATTTGTAAGCTAGATGTCAGTGCTAATTAAATTATTAATGATATTTTGAACAGCTTTTTCATGGGCCAGCCATGAAATCACGAAAAATAATTGGCTGTGACATAAAGACAGACAGATACCAGAGTCTCGCCTTAAGGATACCAAAAATCATCTGTTCCATACATTTTGCCATTGATATTTTACTAAGGAACTGTTTTGACTGTTTCTATGAACTTATTTTTTCGACTTCGATCTCGATCGGTCTCATAGTAAAAGTTGTTCATGTTTTTTATTTATTTATTTTAATTAGAACCGCTTACACGAGGTACTCTAATGAAAGTTAAAAATGTCAAATAAAATTAAAAAAAATAATTAAAATTAAAGTTAATTCCAAAAACACAAACACATGCTTTCGTATTTGTATACGCGTCAAGGATGGGGAAACCGACCCTTTGGTTACAAGTTCTAACCCTGTATTTGGCGAATTTCTACGCAATTTTCTTGACAATCTCTCGTTCTGTGTGAACAATAAAGAGTTTATCTATCTATCAATCTATCTGTTTTTTACGCACGAGTCTGCTGAGCGGAAATACTTTGGTACTTATGTCATTTGTATCGATGTTTGGAAACAACCAATTGCTTCTTATTTTCTTTCCTTTCAAAGCTATAAGTAGGTCACCGCATGACTTCTCTTGTTTTTTCCTGTTTACAAACTTTCTAATTTCCTTCCCCGTAATTCCCGTTTGGTTGTTCTGGAAGCCATATGTTGTATGATCGTCCTTTTTAATTAAAGCCAGTTGCACACGACACGTGGTCTTATGGGTTAATTACACGTAACGAGTACAGTGGCGAGACAGTAAATGGGCACACTGGGCCGAGCAAACAAATCATGGTTCTAGTGACTGTGTCGCCTCGTCAAACTGTTTATGCAAACCGAGTACTCGGCCGAGAGCACTGTCTCGCCACTGCACTCGTTACGTGTAATCAACCCATTGGTAAAAGCGTGGTGGTCTTTATTGTTTAACTGATTCGTTATCGGAAACGTTTTAATTGTCACGTGAGCTTTGTTTGAGAATACTGCGGAAAAACCAGATAAATTAAGAGGAAAATCTGTTGTTCTCTCTTTCCCTCTCGTTTAAAAATTGAATACATTGCAGACTTTTCTCACGCTATCTTGCTCGTACGAATAATCTGGCCTACCATTACAGCCAATTCGATTTAAAACCCTATGTTTTGTCATAAAAAAGTTACGTGACACCACTTCTTTTGTTTCTAACTCTAACGTATTATTGTTTGTTTGTCATTAGTTTTCATCGACTCTAGCGTATCAATAGCAATTTATGTTCAAACACGGTTTAAAACAATAAAATTGTATGCAATAAAGTTTCCAGTACATAACTGCGCACTGTCTGTAAAGGGGTCAATAAAATAAATCACTATTGAATATATTATTCATTGATAATATTACTATTGCTTATTGTATTGATATGTTATACTGCAGCTATCTCCCATGAAACAATGATGAACATTCAATGTGTTGGAATGTCTACAAAAGTCAATGCAAGAGTACCTTTTTTTTTATGCCGTAGCCGCTTGCTGCACCCGCGCCCCCGCGCCTCTTGCCGTTGATGCACCCGCGCGTCATCGTTTGTTTATGTGACGTCACGCGGCGGGCGGCGGATCACTTGAATGGTTTTTATGACTTAAACATTCAAACAAAGTCCCCACTTGTATGTTATTCTTGAGTAGCGATTGAATAGTCGTGTCGAATGACGAACGTTATAATAACATTGGTTGGCCTGGTTTAAATATAAATCAGCGTATAACCGCTTACTTTACAAAAAAACATGGACTTTGAAGTTTACATATTTTTACTAAAAAAAGTAAAGCGATAATGTATGTTTGTTACGATTTATATTTAATAATAGACTCAATCTGCACTTTGTCACAAAATAAGAACACATTACTCACCTTAAAAGTATTTAATATCAGGCATATAAAAACCAACGCAAAAAAAATTTTGCGCGATTTTTTTTGTTCCCACTTCACAATTATTGTTTACATTTTGTCGTAAATTGTTCTTTCACAAAAACAACTGAACACAACACTTCTTGGATGATTGTTTAACTATATTTTAAATAGATCATAACATCTAACACAGTAAATAACATAAACACACATAAAATTTGAGAAATAAAAAACACGGCCGTCTCCCGAAAATGACGCAATACTTATCGCCAATTTGGAAACACAAAAGACCTAAAAACCTTAAACTACATTGTAATCAGCCTTGTTAACAAGAGTATAAAGCTTATTATGCAAGAACACCAGCCTAGTATCGAAAAAATTACGTAAAAACCGTCGATACACCTGGCAAAGTCAAAGTCAACACAAAATTGACTTTGACTTACGGAATATTATTTATTTGTAAATCGAATATCCACCGAGTTTATAATGTTGCTGCTACAAAATATTGCCCCATTCAAGGGGAGCGAGATTGCATTCATACTTTATGTCTTTTTGCCTTAGTAAAAGCAGGATAGAGACTTTTTCTGAGTCTGGCGCGAAATAAAATTTCGGGGCCTCTAGTCCCCGCGGTGCATCGACGGAGTTTTGCAAAACGGGGACTCTAGTCCCCGCGGTGCATCAAGGGGGTAGTTGGCAGACAAGCAAACGGGCCGCCTGATGGTAAGCGATCACCGTCGCCTATGGATACCTGTAACACTGGAGGCATCACAGATACGCTGCCGACCTTTTAAGATTCTATTAACAGCCCTTTTTTTTTTTTTTTACATCGGACTAGGCATACGTTTGACTGCAATCTCACCTGATGGGAAGTGACGATGTGGTCGAAGATGTAGCACGCTTGCCTAGGAAAAACCTATTCACTCTATTTTTGAACACCCCTGGGTTGTACTTTCTAGGAAAAACAGACGCGGGCAGTGAGTTCCATACCTCTGCCGTTCGGATTAAAAAAGACGAATGAAAACGCTTAGTACGGTTACATGGAATTTCCACCGTATGAGGGTGCCTCTTTTTCGTGCGTCTGGTGCTGTTATAAAAGAACGGCGAAGGCAAGACAAGGTCATGCAGTTCTTGTGCACACTCTCCATGGTGTACTCTATAGAACACCGACAGACTGGCCACTTCACGTCGGTGCGACAGGCTCAGGAGCTTGGATTTCACCAGAGAGTCGTTATTGATCAGCCTTTTGGCGCGCCTTTCTATGGAATCCAAAGCCTCAAGCTGATACTTAGCAGACCCATGCCAAAGGTGGCAGCAGTACTCCATACACGATCGAACTTGTGCTTGATATAGAGTTAGAAGCTGTTCTGGTGTGAAGTACCGCCTTACCCTGGCAAGGATGCCAAGTTTTTTAGCAGCAACTTTGGCTTTAGACCCAATGTACAAGTTCAAATCCGACTTTAGATGGACACCTAAAAGCTCGAGATGGTCAACTATTGGAAGAACCCAATATTGTAGCTACTCGGGAATACAGGTGGAGGGAGCTCATTCCACATTTTGCAGGTGTGTGGCAAAAACGACCTAGTGCTAGCTTGAATTTCTGTCTTAATATAGAATACTAGCTTCCGCCCACGGCTTCGCCCGCGTGGACTATACCTCGGGAACCAATAATTTATTTAACCCTCCTTTTTTGAGAGCATGTAAAAAGCGTCATAAAATTGAAGCATGGGACCCCAAAAAACCCCCGGATGAAATAAATCAGCCCCCTCGAATCATTTAGAAAAATGGCGGCCGTTTTGAATCATTTGGATTTTCGCCGCCACCATCAAGTAGATAACTCCGATGACATTTAGTCAAACACCCACCCATCTTCAACCGTTTCGGAGATATAGGCCCTCAAAGTTTGTATGGCGGCCATTTTTTTAATGTTACTTTTAATGGCTCCAGAAAGGTTTTGGTGACTTTTTAGTCTCAGCGCTTTGGTAAAAATATTTTTAGTTTTCGAGATAATTAGCAGTTCCACCTCGAGGATGTGACTTTCCGAAGGTTTTAGATTTTTTCAGGATTACCCGCCTTAAGTTTAGTACATCTGTAAAGTTTCATTGAGTTAGCATCAAAACAAATTCTTTCTCCGTACTATCTTTACCACGGCATTTCACCCCCACATGGGTTGATTTTCCAAAAATGGTGAAATTGGTGTTCGTTATTCTTTTAAGCTTCGTATTATTGTAAAGTTTCAAAACCGAGGCGTCAAAAAACAATGCTTCTCCATACTAACTTTAACACCCTATTTCACCCCTAAGAGGTGGAATTTCAAAAAAATCTTTCTTGGTTCACGTTTACCTACTCATCAAGACAAACACACCCTCCATATTTCAAATTTCTTAGACCAGCGGTTTAGGCTGTGCGTTGTCTGTCAGTGAGTCATTACAATTCTCTCTCTGTACTATATTTAATACGCCCCTTTAGGGGTTGATTTTCCAAAAATATTGAAACAGGTATGTATTATTTTCTTTAGCTTAGTACATTTGCAAAGTTAAAATCGTAGCATTAAGAAAAAAATATTTCCATACAAACTTGAATACCCCGTTTCACCCCTTTAAGGGTTGATTTAAAAAAAAAAACTATGAAACAGGTACATATTATTTTTTTAGCTTAGTACATTTGCAAAGTTAAGTAATCGTAGTATTGAGAAAAAAATATTTTGATACAAACTTCAACACTCTGTTTAACCTATTTAGGGGTTGAATAAAAAAAAAATTAAGCATCAATTATTTTTTTGAGTTAAGAATATTTGCAAAGTTTCGTAACCAAAGCATCAAAAAAAAATTCTTCATACAAACTTCAATATTCCGTTTCACCCCTTTAGGGGTTGATTTTTCAAAAATGATGAAATAGGTGTCGATTATTTCTTTAACTTTAGTAAATTCGCAAAGTTTAATAATCGTAACATTAAGAAAAATATTTTTTTCATACAAACTTAAACACCCCTTTTCACCCTCTTAGGGGTTGAATTGGGCAAATTCCTTTCTTAGTGTGCGTCCGCTTTTTGGTATAAAACTTTTGTCTAAATTTGACGTTTGTAGCTTAAGCGGTTTAGGCTGTACGTTGATCTGTTGATGTTGATGCGTTGATTCAACACTCTGTTTAACCCTTTCAGGGGTTGATTTTCAAAAAATAATGAAACAGGTGTCTAATATTTTTTTTAGCTTAGTACAATTGCGAAGTCAAATAATCGTAGTATTAGGAAAAAAATAATTTTATACAAACTTCAACACTCCGTTTAACCCCTTTAGGGGTTGATTTTCAGAAAACAAAAAAATAAGTGTCAATTATTTTTTTTAGCTTAGTATATCTGCAAAGTTTCGTAGCCACAGTATCAAAAAAAAAATCTCCATACAAACTTCAATACTCCGTTTCACCCCTTTAGGGGTTGATTTTCAAAAAACAAAAAAATAAGTGTCAATTATTTTCTTAAGCTTAGTATATTTGCAAAGTTTCATAACCACAGCATTAAAAAAAAAATCTTCATACAAACTTTATTGCTCCGTTTCACCCCTTTAGGGGTTGATTTTTAAAAAATGTTGAAATAGGTGTCAATTATTTTTTTAACTTTAGTATATTCGCAAAGTTTGATAATCGTAGCATAAAGAAAAAAAAAATTTTCATACAAACTTAAACACCCCTTTTCACCCTCTTAGGGGTTGAATTGGGCAAATTCCTTTCTTAGTGTGCGTCCGCTTTTTGATATTAAACTTTTGTCCAAATTTGAAGTTTGTAGCTTAAGCGGTTTAGGCTGTGCGTTGATCTGTCAGTCAGTCACGACCTTCACTTTTATATATATTGATTCTAAAGAGAAATATGTATATGAAAACAGTGCCAATTTATCGGGCGTACATATAGGTACGCCTGATCGCATTTTTCTGGAATAAAAAGTAGCATATTTGTATCTAATAATTCACTCGCGTTATACAAACTTTTTTTGTGACAATGAGTAGGTACTAGTTAGATATTCAGTGCCTGAAAGGACGCGACCGCGAGTAACTTCTACCCTCCTGATGAAGATCACCGAATGTGATCGAAACTAGTCGCTAGTAACTATAACGAAATTTTTCAAAACCACGTTAATTTCTACAGTAAATAAAGAAACAATGCATGTTAAAAATTAAAATGAGAAGTTTTGAAATGGCCAAATGAATATCTTTCATTTGATAGCACATGACCACATTGCTTGGCATTGAAATTTTAGGTCTCCATTTTAAGACCAAATTTTCAGTTAAGGACTTATTTCTTAGCATGTTTTTTTCTAAAACTTGTGGCAGTTAACATTAACTATTGCATGCCAAATTTCAGACCGCTAGCTTTCATAGCTACTGAGATAATTGGCCGTGACATACAGACGGATGGACGCACGAGTCTCGCCATAAGAGTTCTTCCCCGAAGGTGGTGCAGAACTCTAAAAATGAGTACGTACTAATTACTCTCAGATGAGTAATAAATTAGGAGTAAAACCATTGTTTTCAGCTCGTTTTATACTACTCCAGAGTAGATACTAATTACAAAGCAACTTTTTCACTTCCACAGTAGATTGAGCAATTCCATTGTCTTCAACATTTACGACGTAGTATTGTTTTTGATTTTATTGGATTTTAGTAGTTATTAATGAGTCTTTGATAGCTGACATTAAGTAGCAATTATTGCCTTGTGACGACAATTTGTTGCTTGCTACCATTGAAACTAAGTTGATAGAGAGATATATATATATTTTAAACATAGGTACGGCTATGGTATAAAAAATATATTACGTAAAAATTCGACGACGAACTTAGGTTGAACATGTGGTTAAACGAATCACAGAAATCAAGTAGAGATTGGTCAGACGGGAAGACGGAAGGTGGACCAAAGCAATCACTGAATGGTGGCCGCGGAACGGAATCCGATCAACGGGCAGACCACCGACCCGGTGCGGTGGTCGGACGACATTGTGAAGACGGCTGGAAGGCAGTAGATGAGACTGGCACAGGATCGGAAAGGATGGCTCGCCGAAGAGGAGACCAGCAGTGGGCGGAAAAAGGTTAATGATGATGATGGTTCGATTATGGACCAATAGATAATAATAGATACCCTTAAGGCTTTTTTTTGTACTATAGTAAAACATGTAATGTTAAATGCAGTTTCCATTCACGCCTGATAGGGAAGGGGCTGATAGGCTGGGTTCTATTTATATTATTTTTCATAGATTTTTCCATGGAATAACATTCGTGTTACTTAGCCAGAGAACTGTCAAGATAGGACATGTCCTCGTTACTTTCAAAACTGACACAATAAATAATTAAAATGTTTGCCCAAAGAAAAAGCTCACGCTTTTAACCTGTTCTGTTTACTGTTCGGTAAAACAATAATCGTGCCATATGGAAAAGAGCCAAGATGGTGTAGGCACAATTCTATATAGAATTTTAAACAAAATAACCGTGTCAAAATGTCCATCAAGTATGGGATTAGGGAACAATTTGTCCATGTCAAAGCACTCAAATTTCGAGTGAGAAATTAATAGACTATAGGAAGAACGTAATACGACGCCAGTATCTACAGGAACAGCGTAAGGAAAGACAAGCTCCTAGTATTTTCCCCAGCGTAGTTTGCAAATATTTGCGCTCTATATACTAAACTTTTCTAGTTAGACTTGCTGGACTCAGGGCTTAGTTTACTTAGCCGATCGTCGTTGCTCGGAACGCAAACATACTTCGAACGCTATGAAGCAATAAATGGGTTTTTCCTAGTTGGCACCCCCTTCAGCGTCCCCAGTGGTGATAATCGGGAATCGTTTTTAGAATTTGTCCCAGTTGTCACCACCACTGGTGACGTCTGACGTTCCCACTGGTGACATTTGCGAATGCAATATTTTATCGTTTCCAATTGTCACCAGTGACGTACTTATCGGAAACTAAATTCGTAGGAACGTCTTTAGTTGTAGCGATGAATCACTGGCGGTATTTAGAAATAAAAATAATAGAAGTAAAAATATTTTGCTATGCTTTAAATGTTTGCAAAATTGACATAATAAAATTTTGGTGTTATCAAGTTAATCACAAAAATGACTTCAATAATATACTAAACATCTTTATATAAATATTTTTTTTTATTTATATTTTTTTTTTGTAATGATGCATTTTATCGATAAGTACATCATTAAAATTACGATCTAGCCTGAAAGACTAATGAGTAATTTGCGTTTAACATAAATTGCTAAGTAAGTTATAGCTAAGATTGTGTCCATTAACACATTCTTACTGTCTCTATTAAGGCGAAGACACTTTGTTAATGTGTTCTTTACTAGTAGATTTAACTAAACTACACTTCACTGTCATAACACTACACTAACTCGAAAGGTTTTTTCCTTTTTAGTCTTCTCACTATGTTTGTGTTGTCGAGGAGCTGGATAGCCTCGACGTTCACGTGGTGGTGGAGTCTATGTTCATGAGCTTCGGCAAACGTTTTAATGACAGTTGAGACGAAGTCCACTTTTAGGTCCCGATGAAGGTCTTCGTTTCTGATGTACCAAGGGGCATTGACAATACCTCTGAGCACCTTATTTTGGAATCTTTGTATGATCTGCATGTTATTTTGGTTGGTACAGCCCCATAGCTGGATACCATAAGTCCATATTGGCATAAGGACTTGCTTATATAAGAGTACTTTATTATGTACCGACAGCGTGGATTTTCTCCCAATTAACCAATACATATTTCTGTAGCGAAGATCTAGTTCATCACGTTTCTTTTTGACATGTGCTTTCCAGCGAAGCTTAGCGTCCAAGGTCATGCCAAGATATTTGGCCGTGTTTTCATATGGTATCACTTGACCATTAATGTACACCGGGTGGTAATTGGGTTTTTTGTTCGTGAAGTCTATGTGAATGGACTTAGACTCGTTAAGTTTAATTCTCCATTTGTCTGTCCAGCCAGATATTTTGTTGATGGCTTTTTGGACTTTTTCCACTGCTTCTTCATGAGTGACTCCTGTTGCCATAATCGCTGTGTCATCTGCAAAAGTGGCGATAGTGTTGATTTCTAGCTCTGGAATATCACAGGTGTACAATAAGTACAAGACTGGACCAAGGACGCTTCCCTGTGGTACTCCAGCATGTATTGGCTTTAATTTTGAATATTTGTCGTCTTGTCTGATTCTAAACATTCTTTGCGTCAGATAAGATTGTAAAAGATCCACAAACTGTTTTGGGAGCATATTTCTTAGCTTGTAAATGAGCCCTTCATGCCAGACTTTATCAAATGCTTGTGCTACGTCTAAGAAAATTGTAGAACAGACTTTCTTTTCTTCTAGTGCTTTTTCAATAGTGTTTGTGATTCTGTGTACCTGGTCTATAGTCGAATGTTTTTCTCTAAAACCGAATTGATAGTCTGGAATTAGATTTTTATATTCTATGATAGGTTTTAATCGTTTCAGGAACAGTTTTTCAAGTAATTTTGACATTATGGGTAGAAGGGATATTGGTCTGTAAGATGACACTTCGTGAGGTGATTTTCCAGGTTTGGGAATCATAATGACTTCAGCCACTTTCCACATCTCAGGTACGTATTTCAGTCTGAACGTCGCATTAATGAGAGTAGTGAGCTTTACTATGGACTTACGGGGAAGGTTTTGTAGCACTTCTCCAGTAATAAGGTCGTAGCCAGGGGACTTCTTTATGGATAGATGTTTGATTTCATTGATAACTTCTCTAGGTGTAACATATCTTATCTCTAGGTCAGAAAGCGTTTCAGCCAGTGGAACATCATGAGCAGAGCTTCCATCATTTGGTTGGAATGTTTGCTGTAGGTGTTCTGCGAACCTAGCCGCTTTTTGTTCATTGCTTATGGCCCAGCTCCCATTGCCTTGCTTTATTGGTGGAATATTCCTTGTTGGTTTATTTAAGTTTCTGGTCATTTTCCATAGCGAGTAGTCTGTTGTGCGATCACTCGTTAGTTCACTTAGCTTAGTATCCATAGTAACGTCATTAAAGCTCTGGATTTCCCTCTTTAATTTTTTTGTTAAGTTGTTCAATATAGTTTTATCTCTAGGAGCTCTAGTTGCATGCCATTTTTGCCTTTGCCTCCTTTTTTCAGCTATAAGGTATCTTATTTTCATTGGGTAGTAAATGTTCCTGGATTGAGTTTTAACTTGTGGAGTATTGTTCCAAGCGCTCTTTTGAATGTTTAATATAAATTTTCTTAAATCGTTTTCCAACTGTTCCGGATTCTTAAGTGGAACTTTTAAGTCAATTGAGGAATCTAAGTCAAGTTTAAAACTTTCCCAGTCTGTACTCTTGTTAACCAACGACAAATTGTTATCTTTCAGTATCACTCTCTCACTTAGATACAATGTAATTGGAGAATGATCAGAACTCATGTCATATCCTTCCTCTATCTGGAGAAAGCAAGATGAAATATTTTTGTATATGAAAAAATCAATTAGGTCCGGTATTTTTAGTGGATCTGTCGGCCAGTAGGTAGGTTTTCCTGTTGACATAACATTACATTTGTTGTCTCTAATTGCGCTCAGCAGTTCTCTTCCTTTTGACGTTGTAAGCCTGGATCCCCAAAAGGTATTTTTGGCATTAAAATCACCTCCAAGTATAAATCGGTTACCAAGCTCACTCAGTAAGTTGCTATATTTTTCAGCCTTTAAGGCATATTTTGGTGGACAGTATATAGCTGATAGGGTAACAGAATATTTTTTAGTTCTGACAGAAACAGCTACTGATTGTATGTGTTCTTCTTCACATTTATATTCTTCGTAATGGTAGATGTTTTCTTTTATTATAACAGCACTACCTCCCCTAGATTATATAAATATGCCAAGGTGTTTTTTTTTATTAATAAATGGAACGTAGAAGGAGGTGACAACTGAAAATTACCCTAATAAATAAAGTTTAAAAGTCAGCAAGAACAAAAAATAACTTCTCTCCGGTCAGTAAAGTAAAAAAAGGGTAGTATAGCGAAAGGTTACGAAAGGTAGAGAAAAAGATTTAGCTTTTTATTTTTTTCACCTAAAATATTCCAAGCGCTTTACAAAGTTTTACAGGTGTTCCGTGCATTAAAAATGTAGACACCGTAATGTACTGTTCCACTCTTTAGCTTGTACTTTTACATATTCTGACATCCTCGTCAGTGTGGGCGAAAACATGATAAATGTTGATTGGCTGGACTAATATATCTCAATATCAATAGTTTCTTAAACACTGTAAGTTGAGGAAACGAGTTTCATATTAGAATCGTTTAGAAAAAATGCGGATATCTCTGTAATGTAAACAAGTTGCCAGGGCATCTTAAACTGCGCACATTTTTCATAACGTCTATTGAAATCCTAAGTAAGGGCAAATAACTATCTATCTGTCAAAAAGGAATTTTGACAGATGATGATAAAAAAATTAAAAAAACAAACTAGAAAAATCTGCCAAAAACCGGTGCGGGAAAACCGTCATTCCAGTTTACCGACAATCAAAAAGTAACAGCATACTCATGTAATTACATTAAATGTGAACGATTTCATGACCCGTAATGTGTCCAATTTTCAGTACAATTCGTAAATCTGGCTTGTTTCGGACATCAATCGTCGTGTCAAGCCCACGGTCCGTGTCCGACCGCGTTCCGGCCTGCCCACGCTAGAGGTTGCTATAATCTATATATATAAAAGTGAAGGTCGTGACTGACTGACAGATCAACGCACAGCCTAAACCGCTTAAGCTACAAACGTCAAATTTGGACAAAAGTTTTATATCAAAAAGCGGACGCACACTAAGAAAGGAATTTGCCCAATTCAACCCTTAAGAGGGTGAAAAGGGGTGTTTAAGTTTGTATGAAAATTTTTTTTTTCTTTATGCTACGATTATCAAACTTTGCGAATATACTAAAGTTAAAAAAATAATTGACACCTATTTCAACATTTTTTAAAAATCAACCCCTAAAGGGGTGAAACGGAGCAATAAAGTTTGTATGAAGATTTTTTTTTTAATGCTGTGGTTATGAAACTTTGCAAATATACTAAGCTTAAGAAAATAATTGACACTTATTTTTTTGTTTTTTGAAAATCAACCTCTAAAGGGGTGAAACGGAGTATTGAAGTTTGTATGGAGATTTTTTTTTTGATACTGTGGCTACGAAACTTTGCAGATATACTAAGCTAAAAAAAATAATTGACACTTATTTTTTTGTTTTCTGAAAATCAACCCCTAAAGGGGTTAAACGGAGTGTTGAAGTTTGTATAAAATTATTTTTTTCCTAATACTTCGATTATTTAACTTTGCTATTGTAATAAGCTAAAAAAAATATTAGATACCTGTTTCATTATTTTTTGAAAATCCACCCCTGAAAGGGTTAAACAGAGTGTTGAATCAACGCATCAACATCAACAGATCAACGCACAGCCTAAACCGCTTAAGCTACAAACGTCAAATTTGGACAAAAGTTTTATACCAAAAAGCGGACTCACACTAAGAAAGGAATTTTCTCAATTCAACCCCTAAGGGGGTGAAAAGGGGTGTTTAAGTTTGTATGAAAAAAATATTTTTCTTAATGCTACGATTATCAAACTTTGCGAATATACTAACGTTAAAAAAATAATCGACCCCTATTTCATCATTTTTCAAAAATCAACCCCTAAAGGGGTGAAACGGAGCAATGAAGTTTGTATGAAGAATTTTTTTTTGATGCTGTGGTTACGAAACTTTGCAAATATACTAAGCTAAAAAAATAATTGACACTTATTTTTTTGTTTTTTGAAAATCAACCCCTAAAGGGGTTAAACGGAGTGTTGAAGTTTGTATAAAAATATTTTTTTCCTAATACTACGATTATTTGACTTGGCAATTGTACTAAGCTAAAAAAAATATTAGATAGCTGTTTCATTATTTTTTGAAAATCCACCCCTGAAAGGGTTAAACAGAGTGTTGAATCAACGCATCAACATCAACAGATCAACGCACAGCCGAAACCGCTTAAGCTACAAACGTCAAATTTGGACAAAAGTTTTATACTAAAAAGCGGACTCACACTAAGAAAGGAATTTTCTCAATTCAACCCCTAAGGGGGTGAAAAGGGGTGTTTAAGTTTGTAAAAAAAAAATATTTTTCTTAATGCTACGATTATCAAACTTTGCGAATATACTAACGTTAAAAAAATAATCGACCCCTATTTCATCATTTTTCAAAAATCAACCCCTAAAGGGGTGAAACGGAGCAATGAAGTTTGTATGAAGAATTTTTTTTTGATGCTGTGGTTACGAAACTTTGCAAATATACTAAGCTAAAAAAAATAATAGACACTTATTTTTTTTTTTTGAAAATAAACCCCTAAAGGGGTGAAACAGAGTATTGAAGTTTGTATGAAGAATTTTTTTTTGATGCTGTGGTTACGAAACTTTGCAAATATACTAAGCTAAAAAAATAATTGACACTTATTTTTTTGTTTTTTGAAAATCAACCCCTAAAGGGGTTAAACGGAGTGTTGAAGTTTGTATAAAAATATTTTTTTCCTAATACTACGATTATTTGACTTGGCAATTGTACTAAGCTAAAAAAAATATTAGATAGCTGTTTCAATATTTTTTGAAAATCCACCCCTGAAAGGGTTAAACAGAGTGTTGAATCAACGCATCAACATCAACAGATCAACGCACAGCCTAAACCGCTTAAGCTACAAACGTCAAATTTGGACAAAAGTTTTATACTAAAAAGCAGACTTACACTAAGAAAGGAATTTTCTCAATCCAACCCCTAAGGGGGTGAAAAGGGGTGTTTAAGTTTGTATGAAAAAAATATTTTTCTTAATGCTACGATTATCAAACTTTGCGAATATACTAACGTTAAAAAAATAATCGACCCCTATTTCATCATTTTTCAAAAATCAACCCCTAAAGGGGTGAAACGGAGCAATGAAGTTTGTATGAAGAATTTCTTTTTATGCTGTGGTTACGAAACTTTGCAAATATACTAAACAAAAAAAATAATAGACACTTATTTATTTGTTTTTTGAAAATCAACCCCTAAAGGGGTTAAACGCAGTGTTGAAGTTTGTATAAAAATATTTTTTTCCTAATACTACGATTATTTGACTTTGCAATTGTACTAAGCTAAAAAAATATTAGATACCTGTTTCATTATTTTTGGAAAATCAACCCATAAAGGGGTGAAATGGCGTGGTACATATATTACGGAGAGAGAATTGTAATGACTCACTGACAGACAACGCACAGGCTAAACCGCTGGTCGTAGAAATTTGAAATATGGAGGGTGTGTTTGTCTTGTGAGTAAAGGTGTACCAAGAAAGGATTTTTTGAAATTCAACCTCTAAAGGGGTGAAATAGGGTGTTAAAGTTAGTATGGAGAAGCATTGTTTTTGACGCCACGGTATTGAAACTTTAACACAACTTTAACTTTAAAATATACGAAGCTTAAAAAAATAACGAACACCTATTTCACCATTTTTAGAAAATCAACCTCAGTGGGGGAGAAATGGCGTGGTAAAGATAGTACGGAGAAAGAATTTGTTTTGATGCTAACTCAATGAAACTTTACAGATGTACTAAACCTAAGGCGGGTAAACAACATCCGGAAAAAATCCAAAACCTTCGAAAAGTCACATCTTCAAGGTGGAACTGCTAATTATCTCAAAAACTATAAAGATTTTTGCCAAAGCGCTGATACTAAAAAGTCATCAAAACTTCTGACCTTTTTGGAGCCATTAAAAATAACATAGCCGCCTCAAAAACATGGTCGCCATACAAACTTTGAGGGTCTATATCTCCGAAACGGTTGAAAATGGGTGGGTGTTTGACTAAATGTCATAGGAGTTAGCAAGGGCTACTTAATGGTGGTGGCGAAAATCAAAATGATTCAAAATGGCCGCCATTTTTTAAAATGATTAGAGGGTGCTGACTTATTGCATCCGGGGGTTTTTGGGGTCCCATGCTTTCATTGTATGACACTTTTTATATGCTCTCAAAAAATAGTGATAAATTGATTTCATCCCAGAAAAATTATCGGTTCCCGAGGTATAGTCCACGCGGGCGAAGCCGTGGGCGGAAGCTAGTGATATAATAAAATAAAAAGAACAACTGAAATGTACTGTTGATATTATTTGTATGGTCGACTCATCGAGAGTATCCAATAAAAATTGGGATTTGGGTTTGGACAAGATTGGCTCAGGACCGGGATGAGTGCTGTACAAGAAGAGATGCCTATGCTCAGCGGTAGGCGATTAGCAGTAGGCTGATGTAGTTACCTATTTTTTTTTTAAATACTAACGTCAACGGTAAAAAGCCAAAAAAACTCGTATGAAACGCTTTCATTCCGCCTTTATTGTGCGAACCGCTAGAGGGGGAACGCTCGGGTGTTTCCCGATAGATAAAATCTGGGTGTCTTCAAGTCGCGAGTCAATCGGTTACATCTAGGTTGCTCCATCACAGACAGCATTTGAATTTGAATTTGAATAAAAAAAGGTACCTATGTGAAACCTCATCACGTCATAAGTATAATATATGGTAGGTCCATAACTTGACGCAATTATCCTGGTTTTGGAACTCAATTTGCGACAATAATCGAGCTACCTCTGCTGATAATAATTCATAAATTTAATTACGTTTAATTACCTATTGAAATTTTGAGTGAAAATTTGATTCATGTATTGAAAATCAAATTTAATGTTCAATTTCACGTGTTGGTACGAGTATAGCGAAATAGCAAATCAATTAACTCAAAATTAGATGAAATTCGAACGACTAATTGTATTTTGTGTTCCAGTTTACATGTTGATTCGTAGAGTTTTACGCAACGCAAAGACAAAACAAATGAAGGTCTACCCAAGGGCGTCGCCAGCTTATGACTAAGGGGGGGGGGGGGGGGGGGCAATGGGGCAATATTATGGAGGATAAAAAAATAAACGCCGAGAGCATAAAGCGTTACACTTTGGAAGTCTTTGCCTCGATGACGATTGTAATAAGAACACGGTTCTAATATCAATGTATAAAACTTCACAAGCCCTGGACAGCACAATAGAGTCGGGACAATTTAGACATTGGAGGGTACAGTAATTTCCACCCAGCTGAAAATTGGTAGGATTGTTTGAAATACCATCATAAATGAAATCTAAAAAGTCACCATCGATCCGATACGTGCAAAAAATCTTACTCCGGGTAGAAGGTCACCAAAATGGGTTTTTCGCGATTTTCTCAAAAACAATTCAAGCTACTAAGAAACTGTTCAAGACAAGTATGTTCTCTATAACATTCCCTACAGTATTGCTTTTAAATGCATGTTGGTAGGACTCATGGTTTTGAGATATGTTGATATTCATTTCAGACCAGGCCAAAAAGATGACAATTTCTCTTAACGAAGCCTCGGTTAGCAGTAGATCATATCACAAGTTTGTAAATGAGTTTTCCTCAAGTTTTCAACATCGCTAAATCCGACAATCTCAAGAAACACTTTGAAAAATGACTCTTTGTGGCTCAAATCGGATAAATGATGATGATGGCTGACGAAAAATTTTACCTCTCGTATCTCGGAAACGGTAGAAGGATATAGAGGGGTACACCCGACTTTTGAAATGTAGATCAAATTTTTGATGATAAAAAAATATAGTCGCCATCGCCATACAAAAAAGTTTGACAGTCATACAAATAAAAAAAAAAGGAAATGCTCACAGCTATGGAACCGCTGTAGATGGATGGAATGTACTTGAAGAAATATTATAGAGGTTCATAACGAAAATCGAGATTCAGAAACAAAAATCCAAGATGGCGTATTTCATGTTTTCGTCAAATTCCAGTGGATCTTCCAGTGATCCTATGAGGGTGATATTTTGGATCTGGATCTACATATTATTACACTGTTTAATGGTCTTGCGTTTTGGCAAATCTGATGATCGTGATGAAAATAAATCTTAATGTTATTCTGAATATTTCAATATTTTCTACAATTTACATTAAACCTTGTGAATTTATTAACGTTTTGTCATGCGATGCGGAATTTATTAATAGGTAAGGAAGTGAATTGCTCGCACTTTGGTCGCTTTGCGGCTAGCTACATTTGATCTCTAGGGGGGGGCAACTGCCCCCCCCTGCCCCCCCTTGGCGACGCCCTTGGGTCTACCACTTAAAAACAAACTTGACTACACCATTTAATAAATATGTAATTATATACTTACTTATGTGTATCTAAAACAATAATTGACGAAGGTTGTCTTGTATTCAAATTCAACCAGATCATTTAGTATCGATGTAATATCTATTTCAGCTTATTGAACCGATGATTTAATTGAGACAGGTCAGTTACGCAAAACAAGAAGAAGCGACCGGCTCAGTATATAAGGTTATAAGGAAAGGGTATGCTACGCCGAAAAGGGCTCATGGTATTTATCAATATGAACAACATTTACTATGGGACCAACCCTGAAATCGTTAAAAAAATATCAACGGTTCCATAGAAAAATGTCAATAACCCATGACAAAATGTATGTAACAGCCAACTAATTTTTTCGTGATCTCTGGGTTGGTCCCACAGTAAAAGTTGTTAATAATGATGAGTACTATGATCCTTTTTTGGCTTAGCAATTTAGCATACCCTTTCCTTATAATTATAACCCTGTAGTACTCAGGGTGCAGAGCATTAACTCTGTCAAAAAATAGGTACCTACGTAGCAAGAATTTGATGGAGAAAATGTATGAACAAATACAGTTTCCGCCCAACCAAAAATGGGGCACTGTCCCATTTTTCATACATTTTTCTATCGATTATTCGCTACATATTTTTGACAGGATTTAAGCCACTCTATTCCGGTACCCGGGATTCACACTGCGTCACTGCGTCAGCGTAGTTAGTCAAACAATTTCTAAATTCACTCTTTCGTACGTCATAGCAAGGAGACTGGCAAACTGGCTAGCGATCATGGATCCTACACTGAGAAAATGGTTATCAAACTTCCGATGAATTCACCTAAAGTACGGAGGATACTGATAATCACCAAAAAGTACGATGATTAGCACCAGTTTTTACGGTGACAACCATTTTTTTTTTAATTCAAAGATAGGCTTGCGTTTGACCGCCATCCTGCCTGTTGGGAAGCAACGATGCGGCCTACGATGGAGCACGCTTGCCTAGAAGATACCGATTCACTCGCGACTTGAAGACACCCAAATTATAACCATCGGGGAACACCCATTCAGGCAGAACATTCCACACTCGTGCGGTTCGCAAAATGAATGTGGAGTCAAAGCGTTTCGTTTGGGTTTTTGGTATGTCAACCATAAAACGATGACGCCTTTTTGTGCCCTTGGTGGTCCGATAGAAGAACGGGCCAGAGGGTATAAGATCATGTAGATCAGAAGCACACTCTCCGAAATGTATCCGATAAATCAATGGTTGTCACCGTAAGAACTAGTACTAGCACCAGTTTTTAGGGTGAGAACCATAATTATATGTATTAAGATAGTTGTAACCGTAAAAATTGGTGCTAGTGCTAATCATCGTACTTTTGGTATTTATCACTATGCTCCGTACTTTAGGTGAAATTTTTCTCAGTGTATCCTTAGGCGCTCAAGATTATCTCTGTCCCTGTTATAGTCATGACATTTCTAATGGGGGCGACAGTGACCGAGATAATAGCCATGTCGCCTATGGATATACACACCGGAGATGTCACGAATACGTTGCTGACTTTGAAATGGGACCTTATTCTTGGCCACTCGAGATCATCTCCGTCACCCTCACTGTCGTGACATTTCTAATGACAGCTACAGTGACTGTTAAGTACGTGTGTATTCGGAATCAGCACAACAAGATCTATATATTTTCTTATTTAGACAGTTTTCGTGTAACTATGACGGAGCCGGTTTTAACTAACACAAATATTAGTCCATGCTTTATGATTTACAATCTTTAAACGCGATTTTCTCGAATTCAGCTTCAACCGAGTTATTGCACTTTTCGTAAGGACTGGAAATAGGGGCCCTGATGTAATTTCGACTTCGAAGAAAAGCTATTGTCCTCAGTATAAAATTGGACTTGTCGTCAGATCACGTGCGAAGAATTGAACATATACGTCCCACGCCCGAGATATGTTGAGACATTGTATTTTCAGTACACTGCTTATGCTACTACCTATTTTAGAGTACATCCTACTAATATTATTTTATATCATTTCACTAATGCTTACTCTTACTAATATTGTAATGTATGTATGTTTATTACTAAAATGTATGTTATAATGTATGTTCATGGTCTGGTTTAACACATAGGCTTTTCTATCCCGGAAAACGTGGGTGAAACCGCGGGGCGCAGCTTCTATTATAAACGCCAAAGTTTGTGAGTTTGTATGGACGTTTGTTACTCTTTGACGCTATAACAGCTGAACGGATTTACATGAAATTTGGTATAAAAGTAGCTTTTATCCTGGATTAACACATAGGCTTTTTATCCCGAAATATGCGGGTAAAACCGCGGGGCGTAGCTAGTATTACAAGTTCGTATGTTTGGATGATTGTTACTCAATCACGAAACAAGAACATTATTTTTACAAAAAACAAAAACCGACTTCAAAAGACCGACTATTCAGTTATTCATCTATTTGTCGCGCACGTACTTAATGGAAATTTAAGACTTATATGGTTTTCTCATGGATACCATTGTCAGAACTGGACTAAATTGAAATGGGACCAAATGGGAAGTGTCAGCTTTCTAATAAAAAAAAGAATCATCAAAATCGATTCACCCAGTCAAATGTTATGAGGTAACTAACAAACATAAAAAAAAAACAAAAAAAAAAAATTAAAAAAAAAACATAGGTACATACGAATTGATAACCTCCTCCTTTTTTGAAATCGGTTGAAAAACGCTGAACGGATTCGCTTTTTAGTACGAACAGGAACACACATACAAACTTTCAGATTTATAATGTTATTACCTAGTGAGATGAAATGAGATTGGTAAGATTATAGTAGTATTACTGAAACATACAATTTATCTATTTCTAAAGATGTAAAATATGTATAGTTGAATGAATTTTTATGACTCAAAAAAATATTAGTTTTGACTAAAACTTACAAAAACCGAAAACTTTACAACCGCGGGGATGTGAAAGTTTCAAAGTTGTGATAATTTTGGACTTGGTATTAAATCCATGACCGGAATTTCGGCAAACTCTAAACGAGTAGAAAAAAAAGAGATAGGTTGTTAAACGTAATAAAACTTTTACCTCTACAGTAGGTACGTATTGTAAAATGGAAATGGCTTTTAGTATAAGAATATTGTAATATTTCCAATAATTTCCATAGACAAGTATGGAAATACTGACTAATTAAATAAATAAAGATAAGCTAAGGAAGTGCTGTGCCGCGCAAGGTCTTGAATAAGAATTCAAAATTCTGGGTGGCGCAGACCTGTTAGGGGCAAACGTTTAACATCAGGCCAGCGATTTGCTCATCTCGTCACTCAATAGTATAAAAAAAGGATAGAAAAAAAGGTCTACACACTCATAGCTCCTCACTAGGATGTCCTGTGTCGAGGATGCCATTGAACACACAAAGAAAAGCACAAGTAACACCCAGACCCAGACCAGATATTTAAATTCATCATTCGAACATCCCGGACGATATATTTTTATAGAAACAAACATCCGGACAGATGAAAGCCAACGTTGCCAGTCGTAGCAGAGTCTTCGCTCGATCTCAATGAGTAAGTGTGAGTATTTATTTATTACAGTATATTTTTAAACAATAATTGCTTTAAAAATCAGCCGGGTTTGTCTAGGTAATAGGTTCTCACAATAATGTACAGTTACTAGTAATCTAAAAATGATAATACAAATAAATATTTCCCGGATTGCAATCTATATATATAAAAGAAAGTCATGTTAGTTACACTACTTATAACTCAAGAACGGCTTTACCGATATAGCTGAAAATTGGTGAGGAGGTAGCTTAGAGCCAGGAAACGCACATAGGATACTATTTATTCCTATTATACTATTTATTTCTATTAAATAAATTCGATAGCATTCAAGTGTGAATTGACATAAAACATCAGTCACTATAAAACGAGGTATAACAAAAAAGAATCAGACTTGGAATAACAAAACGACTTATTATACTCTTTGCGCAAATGACAGCTATGTAATGGACGTATGGATGACAATTTGATTTAACAATTTAACAGCTAAACAGATTTTGACGAAATTTGGTATGAAGGTAGCTTAAGCCCTAGGTAATATGTAGATTACTTTTTACCCCAGAAAATTGAACGGCTTTCCGCTATTCTTGCAGGACAGCGGGTGAAACCGCGGGGCGCAGCTAGTAATAGAATAAAAACAGACAATAAAATACGGAAATTGAAATATGGTACGTAATTAAACAGATAGTTTCAAACACGTGATTGAAACTGATATACTCGTAGATACCTACCTAGGTAGGATCTGGTTCGTGTTTATCTCCCTGGACATAGTTTTACATTTGAACACAGAAAAAGCAGAGATATAGGTACAGGGGAAAGGGTATGCTAAGCCGAAAAGAGCATTATAGTACACTTCGTCAAGTGTCGTTGATATTTTTCTATAAAACAGCATTTTTTTATTTTTATTTTATAGTTGGTAAAAGTAGTTCATAATGAAGAGTACTATGACCCCTTTTCGACTTAGCATATATGTATAGTATCCATCCTTATAACCCAGTATAAAAATTGTAGGTAAAAACATTAGAATAAGTTATGTTGGAGCTGTGACGTAAAAAGCAAAATTTACTCCCGTAGCAGGAGATTGCGTCACTTTTTAACTACGTCGGAAAAAATTAAACGTTTTTTAGATAGGAAATGTTGCTTCACAGATTTAAGTTGAAGGATTGTTAATAAAATACACTTTGCATCATTGTATTATAAAATATCATATTAACTGTGCACCTACGCAATAAATTATCAAGATTTATGCATTACGTTTTAAGTACATAAAATTATTCTCCCATAAAAAAACCTTTACACAATACCTTACGAAGATACAGAGAACATTAATAACATTTAATAGTTAGGAACTAATAGTCGTTCTTTTAAACCCTGAACTAGCAACCTTTTTTTTTTTTTTTTTTTTTTTGACGCGGGGTAATGCACTTACGCATCCCCCACCCGCCGGGGGAGACGAGTGGGGGTATGTCGGACTCGACACCGGTGAAGATGGTGGGTACCGGTGCCCATACCGACTAAAACCCCCGCGGTGAGCAGTCCGCCGCCATTGTGGAGCGAGATGGGGGCGCTTTAGCAATCTCCATCTCGCGCCACGGCGGCAGGCCCGGATCGGAACCGGGCCCCAGTCGCCGAGGGAGGGACGGCCTTGCTCACCAAGGCCGCCCCCCAGACGTGTGGAGCCGGTGCAAGCCGGCGGAGAGTCCCCCGACCCTCCGCCAGTGGCCCCACTACGGAGAGTGAAGGAGGCGAGCGAATCGCCCCCTCCTCCCTCCCCGTCGTCTGCGTCGGAGCGGATCAGAGCGGGGATCGTCCTCCCTGATCCGCTCCGCGGCCTCCTTCTGCGACATTACCGCCTCGCAGAAGGAGGCCACGGCCTGCCACGATCTCTCGTTGCGGAGCATCGCCCTAACAACGCTCGGCAACGAGAGATCTCCGCCCACGATTGCTGCTGAACTAGCAACCTGCCCCAACTTCGCACAGGTATGAAATATAGTCTACTAGCTGCGCCACGCGGTTTCACGCGCGTTTAAAAAAAATAAAAAAAAGTATCCTAAGCTACTTCTAATACCTCCAAGTATATGTGTACAAAGTTTCATGATGATCGGTTAGGTAGTTTTCGCGTGAAAGCGTAACAAACAAACTTACATTCACATTTATAATATTAGTAAGGATGTTATTCAGTAATAACGTAGCATTATATTGTTGAAAGAATTTTTAAAATCGGTCCTGTAGTTTCTGAGTTCATTCATTACAAACATTAAAAAATACAAATCTTTCCTCTTTATAATATTAGCGTAGATAACTAAACTAAAACTAAAACGTGTAGAATTTTTATCTGAAAAATGTAACGGTTCATATTACACATGTAGTTATTGTGCAGCGATTCATAATGGTTTAATCATTTTGTTATAATAAGGCGCAAAATATGACGCGCCGCCATTTCGCTCGCTCATTTCAGCGTTTTTGTTGAAGTTATGAATAAATTATGAAAAATCGCATTCGGTCGAGTAGCTAGAATAATTTCACAAAGCTTCAACTAAATCATTTTGACTCAAACAAGTTTCAAAACCTAAGGGACTTTTTTTGCCCATTTTTATGTATGATAACTACTTAGTATGATTTTTTGGTAAAGCTTTTTTATATTATTCTGAGCAACTTGACCGAATGCGATTTTTCATAATTTTATTCAGTGATATTATAACGTCAAAAATGTTGAAACCAAGCGAGATACCGACGCGATATATTCTGTCGGTCCCTTAGCACGGGAATACGAACGCAGTATTCGTGTTCGGATCGCCGACTCAATACCACGCGAGTACCACGCGGGAATCGTGCTAATAATTACAAAATGTCTCAAAATTACGTTTTTTTTCATTTTATTAATGAAAAATAACGTTATTTTTAATATGCAAGAGCATCCTAACGTAATTCAGATTCTGATTCAGATTTTGTAATTTGTGTAGGCATGTTTATTCTGCAGGATGCAGAGTCAATTGTAACTCGACCCAAGAATTTAGAATTAGGGACAAGGTTCGCAAATGGAAATGGGAAAGGAGTTGGAAATTCAAATGGACAAGCTGACAGCTGTCAGAACCTTGCGGCTTGAAGCTTGTAGGTTTAAAATTGTACATTACTGTGCTGCTGTAGGAATTGCCATTTCGGAACCTGTAGCTTTCCAACTGTGTACACAAACCATTTCAAGTCGTTTAGTAAACGAATAAAACGTGTGTTTTTGAGTCCTATATTAACGTGTCGTGCACACACAGATATGTGTGTCATACATAGATTTTATCAAACAATGGGTTACAAAAGTATTCGAACAAAAGAAAGTGGAAACAACATTATGACTACTTTAATAGCAGTTTAGCCTGCTAGTGCTGAATGCTAAATTGGGCATGGCACGGAATATACAGGGTTATTCATAAAGGGTATGCTAAGCCGAAAAGGGCGCATAGTACTCATCATTATGAACAACTTTCATTATGAGACCAACCCGAAATTCGCGAAAAAAGAAATCAGCTGTTCCATAGAAAAATGTCAATGACACTCGACAAAATGTATGGAACAGCTGATTTTTTGTCGTGAATTCTGGGTCAGTCCCATAGTAACAGTTGTTCAAAACGAGTACTATGAGCCCTTTTCGGCTTAGCTTACCCTTTATGAATAACCCTGTTTAGGATTATTTTGTTGGTACTTCTTAAATGTTTCTAAAAAAGGAATAGGTAAAATTCAGATTCAGTTTTCGTGAATACGAGGTTCAACAACAACAATTGAAACCCACAACAATTCTCCCGGCACGTGTAGTCCGCGCATTATCCACTTGATGGCATTGTAGGACGAGCGATTACAGAACGAAACGTTTTCGATCTCGACGAAAAAATGTGCCAAAAGATTATCAGAATATAAATAGCTTTACGATTGTTTATTATTGTGCATTTGGCACGCAATGCACCGAGCTATTAAAATTAATGTTTTGATTTCGTTAAAATGACATCAGGCAGACGCAGCCAAGTTCATTTTGCCCATTTTTACAAGATATAAATGAGTACTTAAACGTACTCTCTTCAAAGATGTCATTTAGAAACATAGCTACGCTTAAAAATACTTACTACACGCTTGCTTAGGTATTTGAGTATACAATTATGCTGTTTAGTTTAGCTTTAGACAGTCTACAGATTCATTGATAATAATAATAATTTATCGTTTTCTAACAGCGTATTATGACCCGTGGGACTGTCATAAATTCTCACGTACATTTGGAATCACCAATCTGATAATAAATTAGCTTTGAGCTGACAGTAGTCTTAAGTCGGATTTCGCACATCTAACTAAGGTATTTATTATTCGGCCTGTTTGACTCAGCGGTAGTGTATTCGCCTTATAAGCCAGAGGTCCCGGGTTCGATTCCCGGCCGGCAGATGAATGATGAATTTAAATATCTGTTCTGGGTCTGGGTGTTAGTTGTCCTTGTCTTTGTGTATGTCCCGTGGAATCCCCGACACAGGATTTATTCCTAGTAGGGAGCTATGAGTGTGAAACGTTTATTTATTTATTTATTATTATTTAAATTTAAGAGCGTTTCTTTTGTCGGTGGAGCAACTTCCTGGCTTGGCGGTCCTCTGCTAGTGCTTTTACCTCCCTGTACGACGTGACATCTGTCTTCTCTTGAATCTGGTGTAACAATGGTCTCCTTGGTCGTCCTGGTCCTCTCCTTCCTTCAACCTTTCCCTCTGTGATGGTTTTCATTAGTTTGTCATGTCGTACAAGGTGGCCAAACTTCTTGCCCCTTCTATTTTCAATGATGGTCAATAGACTCCTCTTTTCATTCATAAAGTTCAAATAACTATATACTAAGTACAGGGTTATACAGAAAGGGTATGCTAAAGCAAAAAGGGGCTCAGAGTATTCATCATTATGAACAACTTTTACTATGGGACCAACCCGGAAATCGAGAAAATAAATCAGCTGTCCCATAGAAAAATGTCAATGATGGCAAAAATGTACGGAGCAGCTGATTTTTTTTCGCGAATTCCGGGTTGGTCCTTGGTCCCATAGTAAAAGTGGTTCATAATGAGTACTATGAGCCTTTTTCGGCTTAGCATAC